>JARWLC010000009.1:34257500-34857500 GCA_033318265.1 Phyllotis vaccarum | reverse complement strand
GCTGTTCTCAGATCCGCAGCCCTGCTGTGGACTGAGATGTCATAGGGACAGAGAAAATGCTGCTTACTTTATGGATTACTGTTAGGTCAACAAAACTTTGGCAGCATTGATTAACTTGACAGTGAGTACAGCAGTACATTTATCACTTATGGCTGTGCTGTAGAAAATCTAATAAGAGGCAAACAATTCCCTTTAGAGCTGTAACAGGTTCACTGTGGCCAACAGTGCATGCACTGGAAATCTCTGCCTTTAAATTACACCCTTGCTGCTGGTTGGGTCATTGACTCAAAGCTACTGCTGTCCAGCAGTCATGCTGCTGTTGTTAATTTCATCTCAAGTATTTGATTCAAATAAATATTTACATCGTCATGTATGTGCAATGTTTTTAGATTGTAAGGAGATGAATTAGGCACAGTTTAAAATAATGTCCAGACAGAAGAGCCTGTTGTTTTGGGATGTTACAGAGGAGAGATTACTATATGGAAAGTACATTCTGCTTTTAAATTCAGCTTGATTATTCATGGAGTACATATAAAGAAAAGGATTTGTTAACTGTATTGGCATGAAACGATCATACACATGTATATTACTGGGAATCTGGTGGCTCCTTCATGGGTTTTTCTTTAAGGATATCCTGTTAGGAGTTTTAATACTTTTGTTCTATCCACTGAGCAGCTATAGGTCTTGAGTAGTGTATTTCGGTATGCATGCATGTAGGAAACAGGGCCACGTGCATTTATTGAACAACAGATTACAAAAAGTGTAGAAAAATGTGGTGGATTCAGAAGATCGCACTCAAGAACCTAAAGGCGAGTTCTTCAGGTGTATTGTAACAGTTATCTGGAAAACCCAAGAGTGTTTTGTTAGCAGGAAACAGTGCATGCTGGAGGAGCAGCGGCTTCTCACTCCCCGTGGCAAGGGCTCTCTGTCAAGCTTCTTTCAAGGAAGATAATTTCTTTTCTTTCTTTTATTTTGTTCCCGGGCTATGCTAAAATTCACAATTCAGCATGAGGAAGCTCTCTAGCTCTTTGGCTCTGCTTGCAAACATTCTCAAGCTGGGAGCTTTATCACAGTAGCATCTCAGAGATGACACCATCTTCTCTGTAGGGAGAAAGGTATTCTGCCAGAATCAATTGTCAAGAGGGTTCATATAATAAGGCGGCTTGTGGCATGACTAACAGAAACAGCATGAACAGGAAATTCCCACGGCGTTTGTTTTTGGAAGAAAAACTGAATTCACCTGAAATGTGAATATATTGAAAACCAAGACTTGGTAAGGCAGCTCTTACGGCCTGAGGAGCGGCCCTTCCGAAGCCCATGTCAGTGGTCCTGTTCAGTGTTCGTTTTGAGATTCTAAGCAGCCTATGAACTAAAGTTGCTTTTTCTTGAGATTGGGAACTGGCCTGAATCAGTAACATTCAAGCCTGTTGACGTTAGTGCTTTGATTTAATTTAGTGCAAATGTGTTCTGTTTAATCTTCAGGATAAATTCAATGCCTTTCCCTTCTGAACCAGGCTTTTCTGAAAGAGCTCCATCTACTTTGCTGGGTTTTGCAGGTTACGGTGGGAGAGCCCCCACCACTTGCCCCAGTGAGCAGAGGCCGCGTATTGATTAACTATCACACTGGCATCAGAACTACTCTTAGGATTCAATTTTTTTGTTGTTTTGCATATTTTATTGATCAAAGTGGTAAATGAGCATCAAGCGTGCAAGAAGACGATGAATTGTTTACTTGCATAAAATAACCTTTCAATAAGGGAAGATGCATGGCTCACACTTCGGTTCTGTTCTGCGGCCCGAAGCAGATGGCATTCAGCTGCTATTGATTTACTTCCATAGTTAAGGAGCAGCCTGTAGCCCAGCATGCCCACTGCATTGTAAAAAGGGGTGTAGACTTGAGGACCAGGATGGAAGCCAAGAAGGACCAACTAGTCTGTCCCCAAATCCTAGGAAAAAAAAAATCTTATCTGGGAGCCATGCATAGCTACTTAACTGCAAATGTGAATTAACATAGTCACATGTCGTGGGCCACTTCACACACCGCTGCTTAGAAAAAGGGAGATCATTTGTGGTCATCACATTTACAGATGTTTTACAGATGTGCCCACTAAATAATGAATGGAGTAATAATCACAGAATAGTAATTTCAAGCCTGTGATACTGCAAAGAAGCAAAATGAGACCTTTCCTCCTTCATACCGGGCAAAAGTGGGTCACCTTGAACTGTACCAGACAGTGCCCATATTGAGCCTTCTGGCCCGAAACCAGAGTGAGTACACAGTTGCCCTGACAACCCTTTTCTTGCTTACCCATGTGCCATCTCTGATGTGCAGCCCTCCACCGATACCCTCTGTCAGCGGCCAGCTTTGGTTTTGAACTATCTTTTCATAATTGGTAGTTACAGTTGAGTTTGTAAACATTTTCCTTCAAGCTGTGTCCCACATTGACTTTATATCATAAAAACTAAGAGTAAGCTAACCTACCGGTTGTAGATTTTTTTTCCCTTACTCCTTCCAGACTTAAACACTAAAAACCTCTCATTAGGAACAATATGAGCAAGTAGGAAGGGCTTCAAAGTAGCGTGTATTTGTTTGTTTGCTCATGTACATACTGTCATGTTTATCTGACTTAAACTACTTTGCAATTTGTAATTTCAAATTGAAATAAAATACTCAACAGAAAAATTGGACAGTGAAGTTACTTGTCCATCATTACAGGTCTCTGCAGATCTTCCCTGGGCTCTTATAAACTCCCAGGAAATAATTACCCTAGAACTGTTTCTATAGCAGCTGTTCCTTGTAGTGGAAACATGTCATTATGCCATTTTCCTTGTTTGTGGAATAGAGAGTCAAATTCACTCTGCTTGGTTCCAGGAGAACGTTAGCGCTGTCTGATGTTCTGTTCAGTTTCCAAACCTTTCCCCCAAGAGATGGGCTTGGGGAATGTCAGTGACCAGCTGCTGCGATGTGTTCTGGGTACCTTCTAGTACATATAGTGTGATTCAGAGAATTTGCATGAACGACAAGCTCTCATTTCTAAAAGACAAAGGCAAGAGTGGCCGCTGTCTACTTTATAAGGCAGAAAGGAGGTTGAAAAAGGAGTTCTTCACCCAGATGTTGCTGCACATAGGAGAAATAGAGCCTCTGATGTGGCAATACACATGCCGTGTCTCAAGCACACCGTCTGTGTCTGTGAGGTTCGAGTGTGCAGATGACGCCATAGGGCAAACAAACTGAATTTACACCAGTGTGTTGATTATGAAAATATAAAATACAATAATGAGGTTAAGATTGGCAACCAGAAGTTAACTTACTGAAATTCACTGTAGATTCCTCGTTTGTGACATGTGCAAATTCAGGTAACATGTCATTTGTTCTGGTTTAGCATGTCTTAACAGATCAGCAATATTTCTATATTGGCTTACAGTTGAGTAACTTAAAGGTGATATGCTTTTCCTCGGCAGGGGGAATATTCTTCTTCATTCTCTAGGCCATGCCCAGCACTGCACACTAGCTATATTCAAGTGTTTTTGTTAATCAAAAAAAATTTTAAATTTTCTAGTATTTTGACTAATTGTCTAGCAGGCTCTTGAATATCAATTACAAGAGAATAGAAAAATGAGATTTATTTCCCCTTTTAAAATGTATGTATCAGCTTTATTTAGGTGGCACTTACATAGCACAAAGTATGCACGCACTGTATAATTCAAATACTTCTAGAATAAATGTATATTTGTGTGCACTCTCACAGTCCAGTTGGAGTGGTTACTGTTATATACTTGAAATCCTAAAATTAAGATATTTGCAGTTGGCTATACAAAAAATAAAAACCTTCTCCATGCTGAATTCATGCCTGGCTTCAAGAATGCTAGGCCCACCAGCCTTTGTTAGTAGTTGTATTGCAGATACTTGCCAGAGCACCTGCTTGTGGTGAGGTCTGAAGTATGTTTGTGTCTGTTTGGCAACCACTTACCACTTTGGTTGCAAACAGTTCTTGTGACGGGCATATAATCATATTCCACTTAGCATGCGCATTGTAGAATTTGTGACAAATTAAATTACTTTATATATTAAACATTTTCAATTATATGTAACTTAATTATTTAATATATGTGTTCTGTGTGTGCGTGAGCAAGGGACAACTTATGGAGTTGATTCTCTCAACTATGGTATTTTTAACAGTTGAACCCAGGTGAGTCAGTGATGGCAGCAAATATCTTTCCCCATTACTACATCTTGCCAGCCTCAACTTGGTTTTCTTTTTTTTTTTTTTAAGCTACTTGATTTGTGGTTACAATAATGGAGGCAAGAGGGCATCATCAGTACTTGTTGATCTACTTTTCAATAAAGTTTTGAGCTTTTACTCCCAAGAGGATCCTTCAGGATAAACTGAAGACACCAAATGAAATGTTCTGTGTTATCAAGTGCCATGTTTCTCTCAGTATTTAAACGAGTCACTATAAGGTTAGTCCTGGATACAAAAAGTGAGGCCAGTAACAGTTCCATAGTGAGTTTTTCTGGCATTATTTACAGACACATCTGTTTGCTCATATTTAGATTTTGATATTAGATATTTGGCTTTTTTCTCTTAGATGAGATATTGCTTGTTTTGTATAATCACATTGACTTTGGCCACTAGGAGGCATCTGTTCTTGGTTCTTTGTCTTAAGGCAATTAGAACTTACACAATTTTTAATGTTTTAAAATATTTAGCCATACTGTGTGCCATTTACCTAAAATGTAAAGTATTTGCCTTGGACTCTCTACAATTCAAAATCAAGCGTGTTAGAGTCACGGCAGAGCAGACTTCCAGCCAAGAAGAGCCATTCGCTTCCAATGTTTGAATAGCTAGTGACCCAAACTGTACAGAGTGTAAGCTCAGAGGAATCAGTAGTTGCTTTGTAATCTATAATTGAATTGTTTCTATCCACATTTAGGATGAATTTGGTATATTTGAAAAGGCATGCTTTGGGTTCTACTAAACATTAATATTAATTGTGGTAGTCATCCATCATATTAACAGCTCAACACCACTGGAAAAATCATGACCAACTGTTGGTTTAGTCTTGGCATTGATGGTCTTTCTCTCTTTGTAATAATCATGAAGAAACACCACATCTCTTTAAATAAGAGTTATTGGTATGGAGATCATACAGACACAGGTCCACTGTCTTTTTCTCTGCATCCTGCTTATCTTCCTTCAGCTTTCCATGGTCAGCACAGCAGTTTGTCGAAAGTTCTAACTTGAATAGAAGACTTTCCCCAACTTCAGGTGTCATTAGCCAGTTCATTTGAAACACCCAAATATCTCCATGTGCATTTTTTCATGGACGCTACTGATCTGTAAGTTTTTTTTTTTTTTTTGATCTACCAAATTGATTCTTATTTTATTTTCACACAGATGATAGTGAGTAGAGTGGGACTTTTAAGCTTAAAGAAGCTCCCCCCAAAATGAGAGCATTAACCCAAAATGCAGTGAATTCCCTGACCACCTTGCCACCTTGCTGCCTTCTGCTCAGACTGGAAGAGGGCACCTGCTGTTTAATGTAATTAGTTTCAAAGGGAATGTCAGATCAGTCCTCAGGAGTTTATCCTGACCCAGAACCCACATAAGAAAGTATCAGTGAGACAAAACAAAAGACGCTATTACAGTCAGGAAGCTCCCCTTGCTGTGTTATTCAGGGGTAAGTGTTAAGGGGTCCACTTTGCTGTCCAGCTCACTTCTAATTACAGAAGGGCTCTCAAGACTCTTGCTAGTGCTGTTTCCAGAAATGGAGCATGTTTGCATTAGAAAAGTTAGTAAATTTCTGGGAATTCAACATCAGTTTTTAGTGCTGGTTTTGATAATACTTTAAAACACAATTCAGGCCAAGTGGTCTTCAACCTGTATTTTTCTCGATGAGTATTCAAAAGTATGTTGACCAAAGCTGTTTCCAAGTCCCTTTTGCTCCTAAAATTCATATCACAATGACCTGTAATAAAAAGCAAAGGGGGACTTGATTGACAGAAAGGTAAGGCTGATAGATAGTACTATTCTATTTGATTTCTTTTTCCTACAGCTTAAATGAACAATGGCTTATTTGGTCAGTAATTTATAAGCCACACCATTAAATGTCATAGCCCTCTTTCTTGATTTTTTTTCCTCTGTCAACATTCTTGGCTGAGTCTTGTTTGCCTAGTCACACAGAACTGGCTTGTGTTCCAGAGTCTCATGGAAGGGCAATGCATGAGGCAGTGAAGTGGGAACAGCTTACTCTCGTGGGACCAGCAGGGCGAGAGAGGGACCCTTAAGAGCAATTCAGGGGAAAAGTACAAGGCTTGAATCCTCATTTCTACTCCAAAAGATGAGCTGGCAGGGCAGAGTTATGACTTTCTTGAATGCCATCTCAATCTAGTAAGTACTCTTAAGTTGATCTACCTCAATGGTGACGGTGATGTTTACGTGACCCAGCACCTGTGAGGCCAGCAACTGAGCCACAAAGCATCGCAAAAATAGTAGATGACATTGCATGTGCATTTTTTCCCCCTTAGCACCCTCTTGCTTGATTTCTTCCCTGTTTATAAATCCAAGTGTCCAGCATTCCTAACTGAGCTTCCAACAACTTTTGGTCGGATACTGGCTACAGTGGGATTGGCCATTTTCCCAAACAGCACATTCCTCCAGATTTCAGTTATAGTATTTCTCTTTGTAAATTCAGCCCAGCCTCTGTTCCTCAGTATTTACCTGCTTTCCCTCTGATTCTGCCTGTGGAGTAACTCATGCATTTAAAGCTCTTGGTTGGTTTGCTTTGTTTGGGACAAGTTCTAGCTGCACAGTGCAGGCTGACTTCAAATTGGCTCTCTCCAGTACTCACCTCCCGGGACTACAGGAATATACTTTGCATGGCTGAAATCCTGTCTAGATTCAGAGGTACAGTAGAGAAGGAGGCACACTCGCTTAATCCTGCCCCGCTGGAGCTGGAGTTGAGTGGAGGCAAACTAAGTAAAAGGCAATGAAGCAAACAAGGAGTCGAGGGAAGGTTACCACAGAGTAAGGGTAAACATCTGGATGCCGGTAGTGAGGGCAGGCACCTGTGAGGTAGCATTTTGATTGAAGAATGTTTTCCCTGGGAAGTATGAGGGCTCACTGTGAGCTAGAGGCCCACTGAAGCTTCAGGGTCTCAGGCAGTGGGGAAGAGGTGCCAAGTAATACTGCCAGTGGGCGAGTGCTGAAGGAAGAGACAGTAAGCCTCCAGACATTGGAAACATGATGGATACATGATAGGGGAGTGGCGTGGCAGATTATTATTATTATTATTATTATTATCATCATCATCATCATCATCATCATCATCATCATTATATTTCAGGAAATAAGTTCTGCTTTAGACATTTTGAAATGGAGATGTTTACATTCAGGTAAGAAAGAAACAAAATTTTAAGGAAAGAAATTTCAAGTGGGCATGTTAACTACATGTTTTATTTCTGTGAGGCTGAAGCCCGAAAGTAAAGTCCGGCCTGTAGTCAGTAAATTGTATCTCATCAGCTTTAAGGTTTTAAAAATGATGGGGGAAAGCATGGCGGAAATGAAAGTGCCAGCAAAGCCTTGAAGACCCCTCTGTGTTCTGAGGACAGGTGGAAAAAAAAAGAAGCCACAAATAATAGTAGGAATATGAGAAGACAAAATCCATGAGTGTGTGAAGAAGGGAAAGGCAGCGTTTTAGGAAGTGGGGAAGTGGCCGTTCAGTGGCTGCTCAGAGGTTGGATGTGGGAGGGACACAATGAACAGGACACAGAGTTCTGTGGCCAACAATAGGAAAACAGTAAATGATAGAAGCTGCCATTTTGTGACCACGGAGAACCAAGGACTTGAAGACAAGACACGAGACAGCAGCTGAGGACTTCGCTGGGAAGGACAGAGACGTGTGTTTGCCCTCGCTTGCTCAGTTTTCTTCCTTCCTGATATACCCCATGACTACCTGCACAGAAGTGGCACTGCCCACAGTGGACTGCGCCCCTTCTCCTTAGTTATCCATCAGGAAATGCCCCACAGGCTGCTTACAGGCAATCTGATGTCACTCTCACAACTGATACTTTTTCCTCCTAGGTGACCTGAGTTTATGTCAAGTTGACAAAAACTACCCAGTATTTAGTCTAAGATTAACTCCCGAAGATCTACGCAAGTTAATGTTCAAAGACCTGTGCATCTCACAGAGTTCTTGTAAACCAAGCCATTACCCTTCCTTGCCGCTTCTCAGTAAGTGTAAAGTGATCGATGTCATTGATTGCTGGTGGCTTCAGTGTTCAGCAGCACTTGAGGAGACACCTGTAGAGAACTGTGTGGGTGGGCATGGGAACAAGCCTGGGCCCCCAGGTACCTCCCTGTCCTCTTCTGTCACAAGGTGAAGGTGGCTTTGTACGTAACTTGGGGTGATTTGTGTGGATAGAGAGGAGGTAGTAACAGGTTGTCTGAGTTACCATGGTTACCCATAGTGCATCTCCTGAATCTCTCTCCCAGCACCAGTACTGTCCACCCAAAATGTTGCCTTGAGAAACCAGATGCTTGGCTTGCCACGACTTCTTGTATGTAGCAAGCCTTCTTGTCGGACTATCTTTGGATGCCAGCCCCCAAATTACAATACACAGACATCATTAATTATGAAACTTTGGCTTTAGCTTAGGCTTCTTCTTAACTAGCTCATAAATTAGTCCATTTATATTAATCTACATTCTGCAGTGTGGCATTACCTCATCTCTGTACTACCCATCCTGCTTCCTCCAAATTTGGCTAAGGACTCTACCTTTCTTCTTCCCAGAGTTCTCTCTTTGCCTGGAAGTCCCTCCTATACCTCCTGCCTAGCTATTGGCTGTTCAGCTTTTTATTACACCAATCACATCAATGCATATTCACACAGGTGTACAAATATTCCACAACTTCTCTCTTTAGTTTTATTTTTCTTCTCTATTTATTAAGTTACGACTCTCTCAAACTCACCTATAATTTTTAAGATACAAATTTTTCTCCTTGAAGAGGTTTGTGTGTGTGTGTGTGTGATCTACTAGAATATTAATATAAATCCTTGTCTTTTATTCCTATTTGTAGAAAGCTGTTAAAAGATCATAAACATTATGATTAGAAAGATCAGTTAAATAAGATGTGTGTTATCTTCATGCAGACAGCACAAGTGCATTTCCTGTGGTCATTCTACAGTGTTTGGACAATCCTTGGGTAGAGAAATGTAAAGAAACTGTCTATTTCCTAGGGGACCACCTGTGCTGTTTTAAAGGCTCATCTCAGAGGATGTGCTTCCAGCTCATCAGCCTCCATTTTTCTTTGCCCAACTTCCTGTCATTAACTGTGAGCTTGACTTCTCTATCTACCAGGATGTGTTCTGAACACCTGTTAAGTTAGGCACACATGCTTCCCACATATAGGTCGTTTTCTTGCTTTTTAATAAAGCACAAATATTCTTTTTTTTGTTTATATACTATTTTTACAGAATCAAATTAAAATGCAATATTAAAGTTGGTATTTGCCCTCCAAATATTCTTACTCAAAGTAGTAAGTTAAATACACTATCAGAATTCTCTCTCTCTGTCTCTCTGTCTGTGTGTCTATCCATTCAGTGATCTATGGGCTAACACCAAACCTAACAACCTGCAGTGGCACAGACTACAACCAAAATAATTGAGTCCCATAACAATTGAACAACTGTTGAGCAGGACAGCAGTAACAATTGTAAGTCTTGCTTTATTGGCTCAAGATTATCCTAGATCAGAATTATCTTACTCTTTCCTCGTTTTCCTTATGGCCAAGAAATTAAAGCTAATCTTAAAGACCACGTCCATGTTCCGGCAAGAGATGGAAGGGAAGAGGGTCGCAAGATGAACAAAATGAAGACTGTTGGGGCCTACCTGTTCATTTTGAGGAAGCTTGTTGATCTCTCCCACTTACTTCATGGTCATTACCATCCATTTTCAGAGAAAGCGACAGTGTCTTCTGGCTTATCACTGTGTTTTGTCCCCCTTAATGCCTGTGGGACTACTGCTGTTTTATCTTTGTGTTTGATGTGACCCATTTTATCCACTACCTTTTTCGTTGTTGCAAAGAGGCCAAGTACCTTCCTGCACCTTTTTTTTACTGTCTCCTTTACAGATTTTGGCTTTAGACCTAGGAGCCAGACCCACCATGACCACTTTTCATTCCTTGAATTGTTTTTCCAGGGACTTGCTCCTCTCTTGAAATAAGTCACATGTCACCCTCAAGTCATTTTCCATTGTGTTTCCACTAATGAGCTTTGCTCATCAAGGGTTCTTAATTTCATGTAAACTAATTACACAGCTAGCCACAGCATTATTTAACTGAGTGACATACAGCACTGTTTATAATTGTATAGATAGAAAATGACATTAGAGCCCATCATTTAAAAAAAAAAAAATCGATGTTAGCCTATGCATCCTCTTAACTACAGGGCAGTAGGGATGTGTACACCCAGGAAGGCCTAGTCCTTCTGGATTGTGCTGCTCCAGCCGACTGGGGCTGGGTCAAGTTGCAAAAGAAGAGATTGCCAAGTAAACCAGAGGTGTAGGTGTTAGAGGAGTGTGAGGGAGATGTAAGCGAGCAAATTGTTTTCAAGCACTTTATAAAACATCAATTCATCACCACCCATGGGCTGCACTAATTAAAAATCTTTCATTAAAATCTAGTAAAGGCCTCCCTCAGGCAGCATCTTGCTTGTGATTACTATTTCTTCCTTAAAATAATAGAACAGCACTTCCACAAACGTGGTATATAATTTGTATTTAAATTAGTGCCTAACTACATAATTTGATTTGTTAAGCCAGCTTTGGCTTGCTCTGTAACACAGAGTTTTAGTCAAATGCATTAGTTCCCAGATGTTGGTTTTGACCGACAAGGAGAGTAACTGGTTTACAGCTGTGTTAGACTCTGTCTGCTTGTTTATCTTGTATCATCAAAAAAAGGGCAACATAAAATATTTTCTAGTCAAAGCACATTTTTATTTAGCATGTTGGCTATTTATATACTTTTTTCTTCCCCAGAGCCTCATGTGTACGCTAGAAAAGTACTCTGCCATTGAGCTACATCATACTTTAAAGAAAATTAGGTGGACCAGAAGTTGTTAATAGGTATTGAATTATTTTGAGGCCAGGTCTTTGTTTTCAGTCTGTTTAGTATAAAAGAGAAGTTAATGAAACTTCTTTTCTGATTCTTGAATTATATTTATTTTTATTATTTATAATTGTATTTTACTTATAATTATTATTTATAATTATTATTTTATTATTTATAATTTTTATTATTTAAAATTATAATATTTCCTGGGATTGTGTATCTGAGTGTGTGTGTCTGTGTGTGTGTGTCTAAGTGTGTGCGCATTTAAGGGCAGGTACCTGAAGAAGCCAAAGGCCTCTGTTTCCCTGGAGCTGGAGTTGCAGAAAGCTGTGAGTCATGTGAGCTGGGTGCTAGAAACCAAACTCAGATCCTCTGTAAAGCAGCAAATACTCTTAACCACTGAGCCATTTTCCAGGCCCTGCTTCTCGAATTTTTTGTATACTAGTACAAATTAGTTGAGATGTTAAGATAAAATTTAAATCCAGAGAGAAGGAATGTATTTTTAAATTCCAGTGTTTGTCTTGAATTTATCTGTGGTTTGAGTTAAAATTATAAATACAACAAAAAAAATGCTGGGGAAAACAAAATACTTCAAGAAAACTATGTCACAATTAACCACTGCAGGAAAAGGTGGACTTTTTTCTCTTTCTTCCTTTATTCTGTGTGTGTGTTTGTGTGTGTGTGTGTGTGTGTGTGTGTGTGTGTGTGTGTGTGTGTGTGTTGCACACCAGAAGAGGGCATCTGATCCTATGGGACTACAGTCATAGACAGTTGTGTGAGCTGCCATGTTGGTACCGGGAATGAACTCAGAACCCCTGAAAGAGCTCCCAATGCTCTTAACAACAGAAGGGAAGGCTTATGTTGAACTTGATTCACAGTGGGTTCCCACAGATAAAGTCCTGCTAAAGCTGAGTTCATGAACTGCTGTAAAACACAGATGAGAATAAAAAGTCATGAGAGCCAATGGGTGAACACACACACACACACACACACACACACACACACACACACACACACACACACACACACACACACACACACCTAAATCATTTAAGACGCATTTAGGGATGGCCAAAGAAGGACTGAGCTATGGCCCTTTGGATCTCTGAATGCTACTGTTGCTCCACTTGTTAAAATATCAATCAGATCCTATCACACAGGGACAAATGTCTAGGTATCACACTCACTGTCCATGTAAGGTTACTCTCTCAGGTCCACTAAGAAGTCCTTCAATAACTGAAAAGGCTTACCATCTTCTCCAGCTACTGGTCTCCATTTTATAGTTCAGCATCATTATTTTTCCTTGGCCACTTTCTCATATGTTCTTACCTTCTGCAGGCCTTTGAAGAAGCCGCGCTTTGCATTTGGAATACCCTGTTCCTCTTCACTCTTATTAGCATATTCAGCTCTCAGATCCAAGGTCACGTCCCCAGGGAAGCTGCCCCTCTCCCCACGGGTTAATAAGGACACTTTGTTACTAATGATCAAGAAGAATAGCTACTTCCTTTCAAGGTACCAACCCTGTTTGCAATTTCATGTTCATTTACTACAATTACAGGGATGCCATCCACTTCAGCACCCAAATATAAGCCCTGGGAAGGCAGCACAGATCTGTTTGGCAAAACATCTTGTCCCCAGCACTATGCTTATACAAGATAGAGACAAACATTTTTATATAAGTAGATAATGTGGAAACACACAGAGCATAAGCTTTGATATTAAAGTAGCCCAAAAGGTATTTTCTACTTTAGTAGTCAATGTTTTGAGGCAAGGCCTGGCTGACTTGGATCTCTCTGTGTTGGCCAGACTGACCTTGAACCCACAAAAATAAATCCGATTCCGCCCGAGTTTTGGGATTAAAACTTGTAGCCCCTGGCCATGGTTAATCTCTTAGCCATATCCAAAATTATGTTCTGCTAAGAAGAATGGCATACATCTGTACTCCTAACACTCAGAAGGTAAAACAGAGAAATCAAGATTTCAAGGCAAGCTTACTTAGAGTTCCTGACTAGCCTAGGATACATAGGAGACCTTGTCTTTAAAAAGATTTGGGCCAGCAGGATGGCTCAGTGGGAATAGTCACCTGCCTCTAATCTTGACATGAGTTTGATTTCAGGGATTCACAGGTTGGAGGGAGACAGCTGATTCCTGAACATTGTCTTCTGCCTTCCATTGTTCTCTCTCTCTCTCTCTCTCTCTCTCTCTCTCTCTCTCTCTCTCTCTCTCTCACACACACACACACACACACCACCTAAACTGCAAGACATTTTTAATGAAAAAAAAAATTGAAGGATTTCTTTTCAGAATTTCTTAAGCCAAATCAACATTGTTTCTTTACAGATTCTCCATTCCTTAGATAGGCCCTTCTTGGCATTCAGCTTTCCATTTGGCCCTTGGATTTGTTGTTGTTGTTGTTATAAGGTAGTCTACAAAGCTCTAGGAAACCTAGCAGACAGCTGTTTGAATTATATAAGTAAATACAAGTTTTGCCAAGGCACAGGCTAGACATGCCTTGGGGATTCACATCAAAACAGAGAATGCACAGGGCGATGGGTTCTTCAGCAGGGCACCTGCTCTTTAGTTTTTAGATAGTTGTGATTTTCCTGGGATCTGTGTACTGTATGGTTTTTTGTTTTTAATCACTTTGCTATTCTTACTGGGGCTCATTGTGTAAATTGTGACCAAGTGCCAGGAGGTGGCTAAGTGGGAGGCTGAGGACCGCAAAGCCTCCCCAAGCTTGTAGGCTTGGGTCCCAGAGGATGGTGACAATGAGGCCCACTTACTGCTGTGAGGAGGTATTGATTTTTCTCCCTCCCTGTTCTTTGCGACTCCTCTGAAGTAGGTATGATAGGAGGCTTCTTCCGTAGACAAGAGAAGAAAAACTGTCGTGGTGAACTTTGTCACTCCCCAAATCAGACATTTCAAACCAAGCTAGATGGACTGGAAGCACTTAAGGACTCCTGAAACCTCCTGACTTCTGTGACAAAGAGATCGCCTGCAAGTCCATAGGGAACGCATGCATGCAGTCCAAAGCAAGCTTATAGGGAGCAACTTTATAATATACATGCTATGCACATATACATGTGCATATGTGCTTAATGTTATGAAAAGATGATAAAAAGATCAAACATGAAAGTAACAGTGCTCTGTGCAGTGATCACAGAAGGTTAGCCGAGTGGGCTCATCCGAGCTTTCAGGATGTCCCCTTCTTGTTATAATTGGCTGCTGGGTAGAGTTGGCCCTAACTAGAATGCCAGCGTTCGATTTCACCGTGTCCTCAGTGGAGACATGTCACCATTTATGCTGGCTTTAGTGACAATTTTCTAAAATGGAAACTCGTGGGAAATCATTACAGTGTTTATACATCCCCCTTGTTGGACAGTGTTATGCTGTGATATTTTACCGGTGTTTTCTACCGCATGATGGCATCTTGCGGAGGTTAAGGCAGAACAGGTCCCTCTGTAATTTTGTGACCACATTTTACTTACTGCAGAAGAAGGCACAACTGACAATTAAGTATTTGGGATCCACAGAAAGAACATGTGCAGCGAATCAATGGCACCCTCTGGGACCGTGATTTTATAAAGCTGATAAGGTAGAAAAAAAAGGGGGTTTGTGATTTGTGTTACATGATGATAATTGCACCTTTTCAATAAAAACGACATTTCTGGAGTAAACACTGAGCCGGCAAGGTTGCCTCACCAATGCTGTTGTTTTTCTGTCCCATTCAGACAGTTTCATAAATGATTTCATAGAGAATGAAATCTCCTCACATATACACACGCTTACTTAACACTATGCAGAGAAAACTTCAGCTATACCAGGTAAAGTTTTACAGAGCAAATTTAGTTGCCTCGTCGTAATGTTTATTGAAGTTTTAATATTAATATTTATCAGATGCAGTGATACTCAAGTGTGTCACACACAGTACGTTACACACACTCGGTTCCAGTCCCTTGCTCTAATTCCATTTCTGGTATCGTCTTGTCCACACGTGTGTATTCGACACGTATTCCTGAGTGATTGACTGATGAGTGAAAACTCACAGGTGTGTTTTCAGCCATGTAAGGTCTCCCACGGTGTGGGTGTTAAAGGGCCCTAATCCTTTAGAAGCTCTTCTCCTGCACATGACCCATTCTCCTAGTTCACTGAACAGGCTTCAGTTGGAGTTCCTGGGACAGACTTGCTGTGAACGTGCTGAGTTTCCAGTATGTTACCACATGTTACCAGTTCTCCTGTGCAATGGAGCAGTTAGCCAGCTCTCCCCTGAGCCCCCACTGTCTCTCTTGGTTTGAGCCTACTTCTGTGGGAACTGTAATTTTGGAGTTATTGTCCTTGCTGCCTCTGGCTCTTCCTCAGTGTATTTTTTTTTCTTTTTCTGGTATTGTAGGGAGCAAGGCAAATGTGCTGAGTGGGTGAGAGGATTATTCAGCTCTCTTGACAGCTTGTAGAAGAAACCCCTTCATGCTGACCCACACTGGAGACCCACTGCACTTGCATGGAAGCCACTACCCTGTCTCGGATCTGTGATTAATTGTGCCTTTTACAGTATTTTACTCGGCGCTTATACCTGTACAATTCAAGGGGATTTATTTCTAGCCTTTTCTCTAATTTGTCCATTTCATTCCGAGTTACACTCTCTTACTTCATAAATTATTTGCCAGGCCTCACATGCCGGCTTTGCAGGAATGGGCGAGCAGCATGGAAACACTCCATTACCAGGGATTTTAGGATATTAATTAGACAGCTCTAGACCTGAGATTTTATACTGTTCCACCATCAAAACGCTCTTTGGTGGGTGGGCGTGGAGTTCTAGGCCTCCCTGGGTCTAGTTGAAGAGTTTCAAGTCATTTTTCCCTACCGGTTCCTCAGGTTGGAGAGTCCTGGGCATCAGTAATTATTAACTTTTTAGTCCTATGTAGAAAACACAGCACATAAAAAAAACAGTGAACATAAAATGCTTCCTAGAACTAGTGAATAATAGACTTTTGCTGTCAGAAAGAATCCTTTACCATAATAATTTCACTGCTTAGACAAATATTTTTAATTAATTTATTTTTATTTTATGTGTTTTGCTTACATGTATGTCTGTGTGAGGGTGTCAGATCTTAGAGTTACAGACAGTTATGAGTTGCCATGTGGGTGCTGGGAATTGAACCCAGGTCCTTTGAAGAACAGCCAGTGCTCTTCTTATCTCCAGCCCCTAACCAAATATTTTTAGCCATAGTCCAAAGTTGAAGACACTGATGTGAAGGAAGCACACACACTTCAGCAGGGCCCTGTTTGACGGAGAGGTAGACCCCACACAGGAAGCCAGTGCATCTCTTGGGAACCTCGTGAACAGCACTGGTCTGTGTTTCATATTCCAGGCCATGTGTGAGTGCTCAGCAATGTGACTACTACAGGTCCTCTGCTGAGCTGTCAGGGGTCTGCACCTCCTCCCTGAAAAAGTGTGTGTGTGAGTGAAAGAGACAGACAGACCTGAGTTTTATACAGTTTTCTAAAGGATTCTCAGATCATGTATGGCTAAGATTTTTTTTCTTTTTTTACTACATAGATAATCATCCAAACTTCCCAAGTGGGTAAAATGAGTTGGAAATCAAGACACACACACACACACACACACACACACACACACACACACACACACACACACACACACACACACGGAAGAGAGTGAAATCTCTCACATGCTAGTCGTATGCCAAAAACTCTTGGGAATGTCTTTTTGAATCCTCATAAGGACAAGGAGGAACGATGTAGCAAGTCTGTCTATAAGACCCATTGCCTTGTGCACCAACCACACTGCCTTGAGAATAAAAATGAATACCACCAAAAACTAACAAAGACCAGCAATCTAAACCAATAGGAACATGATTTCATATTTTAAAATGTGACTTTTCTATACAGTTAGGAATTTATCTGGGGAATAAAGTTTGGGTGATTTAAACCAGATGGGTTTTGAAGATGTGGGATGCATCAGGGTGTGGCTTTTTTTTTTTTTTTTTTTTTTTTGAAAAGCAATGGTTGCTCCTGAAGCTGAGCATTTTAAGGAATGGAGGTGGAAATGGAGCAACTGGGAGGCCCCACTTGCTATGCAGTTGCCTGCATGAGATCATGTGTTTATGGCCTGAAAGACTGAGTTGAATTAATTTAATTCCTACTTGGCATCTATGTACTAATTAATGACAGTTGTATTCATCTGTACATATTATATTAAATTAGGTGAATTCTTCATCTTTGTTTGGACTAGAGTATTTATTCTTTTTTTTGTGCAAAGTCTCCTAATAGAGCTTGGGAAACATTCATGGCCACGTGACTGAAAGCCTTACTCACATCCCCAGTACATTCAGGGTAATTCTTTCTTTATAACACTAAACCCTAAAGAGTAGCTTGATCATTGTTTTCTGGAAAATACTAATTGAGAAAATTCAGGAACAAAAATAGATGCTTGTGAGTTTCTAGAGTTTTCTGAATTTCTTTCTGCCAAGATGTCTTACCTAAAACAATGTGGTCATCTGTTTGGAGAGCTCTAGGGAGAGAGAGCAGGATTAATTCCTGTCCCTGTGTGCAGTGTAAACAGCTTTTTGCCTGTCTTTTGTCATTAATGATCATGCGGTGGATGTAGCCAGTGCATTGTAAGCCAATCTGTCAAGGCAAATAAACAATTCACCTTGTTAAAATTCCCTAAATCTTGCATTAATAAAACCAAAGGAGCCCCCTGAACACTCAAGAGATGTCTTCCTCCATACTACAGTGATGGATGATATGTCTAAAGAGCCTGGAAATTAAGTAGTTCAGGTCATTAAAAGTGTCCCACACTTCTTATTGATTTAATTTATTTTAAAAAGGTACGGGTGGAGATAAGAATGTTGCACCTTTTCCTATTTTTTTTTATTTTTTATATCTGAAGACTACCACCTATCCAAGTAGCTAAAATTATTCCTGGGGCAAATTGTTTCATATTCCTTACAACATCAAGTTTCATTATTCAAATGGGTATTATGCTGTCCTGCTAAGCAGACATCTAGAAATATCTTAGTAGTCCCTGCAGTCTTTGCCACGGCAAACTTGTAGAACACCTTGGACTACCAACGTGATGCTCTCTGGATATTCAAAAATTCTGTTGAGTAGGTAGAATTTGAGATAAACATCATAAACTTTGATAGAAAAGAAGTGAAACGTAGAAAATTACATCTGTGGGTATAAAGCCTCTTCCTCTGATTTCTCCAGTTTCTGTTCTTCTTGCAGAACTAGGAAAGAATATTATATCTAAGATAAAGGAAGAGCGTGTGTGCGGACAGATCGATGGGAGGGAACATGTTCAGAGAGTGGTTGCGGGTTCTGTGCTCTGTCTCTGTATTCTAAGTTGTTTAAGCTGTACGTGTGCTTATTTCTTTATCTCATACTCGATTGAACCACTCTATTCACTGCTATATCCCAGCACCTCATATAATAAGCTCCCAGTCAGTTTTATTTAGTGAGTAGAGTAGAATTTCCCATCAAGCTCCTATCTTTTCTTTTTTGATTCCTTAAAATCTTTCTGGTACAGTGGACTCTGTAGGTGCATTGCAGCCCACACACCCTAACTTTCCAGATGGGCTGTCTCTGGGACCTGAATTTCAGGAGAATTGAGTATCGCAACGCATTTGCAGGCCTGACAGCCTGTGTAGCCCTAATCCATGTATGTGATTTGAAATGGGTGATAGGATTCCATACCTGTGAGAAATGAGGTGACTCAGCATGGGTTGATGGTATGCCTACAATGCACAGAAGCACTTATATGACCCAATTTTTAAAATTTGTTCTGTATCTTCTGCACCAGTTATATGGCTATTCCTAAGATGCTGTCAGATAATATTTCACTAATTTCCATTATTCTTTAGATAATGTACACTTACTGGGGGAAAAAATCACCCATGGTATGTTATTTAAGTAGATCCTTAAGAATAGTTATACTATGAAGCATGGCCACTCCAAATTGAGATCCCAACACTGAGGAAGCTGAGGCAAAGGGACTGCTGTGAATTCAGGGCCAGCCTGGGATAGATTGCAGACCCTTCTTTAAAAGACGAGCAGTTATGTAGTCTTTGATGCTTTTCCCTCACTGTCTTTAGAGGAGAGAGAGGAGCAGGTATCAGATGTGTAACCTGTTAACACAACAATGGCAAATTCTTTTAAAAATGCATAAATATGAAAATGCATTCCAGAGCCCCCATCAGAGTTCTCCACATTGCATAATTTGGATCTCAGCATGCTGACACGTTTATGCCATTATGCCAGCTCTTTTAGCAGAGCTATGTAAGTGGAAGAACTTTATAGATTTTTTTCAATATATACCCTGATTTACACTTAGTGGTAAAGTTGTCACTGACCCTTTAAGTGGAGCTGTCCAGATGGCAATAAATGTCAACTGATTCTAGTGCAGAAACAGGTGATAGCTAAGGGGTTAGACTAAATCTTCCAGATGGAAAACCTGCAGTATATCCAGGAGTCGTGGCCTGTTACGGAAATGTAAATACTTTATCACTTAATAAGAATATTTGATTTGTGTATCTGATGTGCCTGGAGTTAGGCTGTCTAGGATGGATCAGAGTCTCTGTGAATGCAAGGACCATGTGAAGTGCTTTACCACTGTCTTGTCTGTTAGTGAGTATCTGAAGGTAGGAGATACTTCTGTAGATCCACAGTGAAGGAGTGGATAAAGTTCTGGCTGTGCTCATGCATCAACCTGAATCCATGGTAGGTGGAATGGGGACCACTCCTCATAGCAGTTGTGAGGAATGTTCTGGTAATGACTTTGATGGATAGGTAGGACTTTTTGATAGATCATCTAACAGACTTCCCTTCCACCTCTAATTCTGTTTTCTGCTTTCACAGGCTGTCATTTTGGAAAATGAAGAACTTCCAAAACTCTTCCTCGATTTCCTTAATATAAGACACTTGCCCTCTCTACCAAAGGCAGAAAGTTGTGGGTAAGAACTACTATTTGCATTGAGGGTGTGTATTTTAAGTTACAGTTCAATGACTGATTGTCCTAACAAATATCCCAGAGTGGTGTCACATGGCAAGCTACCCATATTTAAGGTCTTAGTTGACAGGATCACTCTTTCTCATATTCCTCTGCTTATAGTGAGAGGATTCCCTCTCAAGTCTTCACCTCCACCCTGTAGCAAATGGTCCAGGCAAAACCCATGCTTAGGCATAAGAAGCAAACTTCTTAAATGATGGTATCACATAGTGTCACAGACAGTAATTATGAATCTAGAGTATAATCAAGGATGGTCCCTTGACTTGTGCCAAGTAAACACATTCATATGGCTTTTTAAAGATATACTTTTATTGTTTATGTGTATGCTTGTGTCGGTGTGTGTGCCATATACGTAGAGGGGGTGCCTGTGGATCCACCAGAGCTGGGGGTACAGGCAGTTGTGAGGTGTCCAACATGGGTGCTGAGGTCCAAACTCAAGTCCTCGGGAAGATCAGAAAGTACTCTGAACCACCAAACCATCTTTCCAGTCCCCATATCAAGATAGTTTTAAAGCTATGGATGACTTTAGAGATCACTAATCGAACATCCCTCATTTGGTTGCTGATCAGAGACACAGTATTTAAGTGTCTTTCCCAAGCCATACAAGTGGCAGAACCCAGGCCTTCCACGGAGGGCCACTTTCTTCCCTGACCACTGCTTCTTTCTCAGGAACTTGTAATTGATGGGCTATAGTCCCCAGTCCTTGTTAACCATGGAATTTGAGGTACAACATCAGCAGCAGCTGGAAAAAGTTCTTCTAAAGACTGAAATCTGCAGCAAGCTGGGCTGAGCTAGCCTCTGAAAGCAATCAACAATATCCCTGTTCAGTCAGTCAATCCACAAATATAAGGCAACACAAATATAGCATGGAAAATGGGCTTTTCCCAGTCTTTCTCCTCTGCCTCCAGTCCTTTGCTGGGATTGGGTTAAACCTGAGCTGTCTGAGGTGAAGTAGGGCAGTAGACACCTTTGACAACTCCTCATCTGCACTGTTGACCCAAGGCCACTTGCTATTCACCCCAGAGCCTGAAATATATTCCTTATTTACTAAGTGATCTATGTGGCCAGTGTGTTCTGTCCCAACCTGTGTGTTTCCTGGGAGAGCATGTTCACAGATGCTCTTGAGTATTCTACAGAGACGTTAACAATCACAGTGAATGAGGTCCAACCCCAACACAGTAATAAGATCATATGATCTTTAACTTAAGGAAAATTTGAAAGGCTTAGAATCCTTCCAGGCTGAAGATGTCTTAGGATGAGTTAATCGGCTGTGTGGTGGCTCAGAACCAACTCTCAACTTTTGCTTGCTTCCCAATTCAGTGATAACAGTACTAACTTTTGCTTTGTTGACATAAACATAAACAAGTTAATTGTTTTTTTCTTTTCTTTTATAAAAATTTCAGATCTTTTGATGAGACAGAATCTGAAGAATCAAGGTAAGAACTAATACCAGTCAGTGAGGAGTTACAGAGATCAGTAATAGAGTACCATTCAGTGTCTGTCCACTCATGGTATACCTGCTTAAAGTCAGGTTTCTCTTGAAACCTTTGTTGGATATTGACTTTAAGATGATAAGTATTTGATGGGAATTTGCCAGGTTGATTGCTTATAATTAGAAATGAAAGAGGGTAAGAGCCCCACATGGCTTCATATAAATACTAAGAATATTATTTTACTTATGATCAAATCATAGAGTTTCAGAAAGTACTTTCCAGCAGTGATATTTACTGCATAGATGATTGTCTGCTTCTTATCCCAGAGAGAAATATTTGGAAGGCAAATGCAGCGCCCATGATTTTCCTGAGTTTGCTGTTATCCACCCACACTGGTAGATGCAAGGACCTGGAGACATCCCACACAGCAGTTTGATCCCCTCAAAGCTAGTTTGTAGTGTTTTCTGTTTACAGTCGTCCCCTGATGCTGACATGCCTGTTTTTGACCTTTCCAGCAAGCTGTCCCACCAGCCGGTGCTGCTGTTCCTTGGGGATCCATACGTCTTGCCTGCAGCCAGCGGTAATCAAACCTGTCATCTGCTAACAGCTCTTTACTGATCTGCCCCTGCACCACATAAACCACGTTTGTAATACGGGTCTAACAGAGTGACATCGGTCCAGGGCTTAATCATCTGCCAATAAACCAGTGCTCTTGGTGTAAGAGACATTTAGAATTTTAATTGGGGCCGGCCTTTCAGGAGGAAATGTAATTTTTCTTTCTCTCTTTCTAGCCTATTTTGAATTAGAAAAAGAAGGGATAAAGGTATTTATTTTCCTTCTTTTTGTGATGTTTTTTTAGACCGCTGTTTGTTTTTAATCTAGATGGCAGAGTTCACGTTGAAGGTTCTAGTCTTTCTTAAAAAATACTTCCTTCCAAAAGCTATGTGCATGCATTGCAAGTATACCCATGTTTTCATTTAGATTTCAGTGTTTTTGATGATATACTCTATATTTTTAAGTTGTATATTTTAAATACAACAAATTGATTTAAGTGTAACAATAATCGATATTTTAGCATGCACCATTTTCCAGTTCTAATTCTCTAGAGTCTTCTCAAAGTGTTCTCCTATGCAGGGCTCTCAGAGGACATTCTAAGACATCATCTCATTTAATTTGCAAGCCGTTGTATAAAATGGGCTCAGCAGGTACTATCATTGGCTAAAGGGGACATTTCCGACTCAGGATGTTGGTGATTTGCCAGGCCCAGACTCAGGTTTGAGGCCCAGGCTTTTCCTTCCTTGTCTCTAGCCTCTGAGAATCACAAATATCAAGCCATAAGAAAGCCTAGGTAAAGGATCCATTGTTTCTGTGAAGAAAACCTTCTTCCGAGCTGGAGAGAGGTGCTGCTGGTCTGTAGCACAGGGCTTGTAGTCAGATCACCCACTTATCTACTGATAAAGGGAGGGTGGCCAGTACACAGACATAGGTAACTAAGAAAATCCTCTGACACTGCTCGGAGAGCTGTCTCAGCTATAAAGAATATTGTTTAATGGTAGCTTTTTGTACATGTCTTCTCAGTGAGGAGCAGTTATAGACTTCTGCCTGTATTTAACATATTTATATTAATTAATTAATTAATTAATATATTATCTGGCATTATATTAAAGTATTATGCTTAGCAAATATAGTACAACCTAGTCTAGATTAAATAGTCATATTATCTTTTGAAAATGGCTCCATACATAATTGTCCTGGAATTGTCTCTATTCAGATATTTCATGCACCTGTCCAAAGTTCCCACAGCAGTGGGGAAGACAGAGTGATGACTGACAGGAATAACCAGGAATTTGGGGGAAGTGGGGGAGTGGGGGTGTGTTTGTTATCCTTAAATCTGATTCTTTAAGCTTATTAAGCAGCACCTACCACATAGTGTACACTTTGACAGAGGACACCAGAGGAGCCTCTGGGAAGCAACGTCAGAGCAAATGTGGGAAGCAGGAAGATTAAGGTGTGTGCATTGATGGTCATTTGATAGTATGGACCCAAAAAAGAGAAATCCTATTTGAGAGTCACTATAATTAATGGGTTTGGTGGACAGGAGGAAACAGGTACAGTGGCCAACCCTTGTGTTATCTTCTTAGAATTTGGGCAGACCCAGTTTCAGAAATTAGACTCCTCTGGCCTTTAGAGAAGCTTTAGCTGGTCTACACTTTGTTAAGATGCCTTTTAATGAGTGGAAGTCATTATTTCTGAAAATATTGAATGCAGAAGTCTTAAGATTTACTGACTCTAATTTACATCTGTTGTCTTTACATTTTAGACAATTTGCCTAAATATCCTTTTAGAAAATGTTAATACTTTAGGGTGGATAAGGTGGCTTTATTGGTAAAAAGCTTACCAGTCCAGCATAAAAATCTGAGTTTTCCCCACAGAACCTACATTAAAAAAATTAAAAAAAAAAAAAAAATTGGCAGGCACAATTGGTACCTCTGTAAACCCACACTTTGGAAGCCTCCAGGAGGATCCTTAGAGCTCACCAGCCAGCAGCCTAGCTGATCAGTGTGCTTTCCATTACCTAGACCCTGTCTCAAAAAGCAAGGTGACAATTCCTGAAAATGACACTGGAGGTTGCCTTCTGCCTTCCATATGTATATACACATGTGCATGTACACACACACACACACACACACACACACACACACACACACACACACACACACACACACACACACAAAGAACAGCTGATAACTGATCATTACCTTTTGACAAAAGTCAAGTGAATACCCTTGGTTTTAAAGATATATTTATTTCTTATGTTTATGAGTACACCATCTGTGGGCCTGCAGAGGCCCCGGAAACAGAAGTTGTAGATGTTTGCAAGCCCCCATGTGGGTGCTAAGAACCAAACCCAGGTCCTCTGCAAGATCAGTCAGTGTTCTTAACCAGTGAGCCATCTCTGGCCCCCAGAGAGAACTTTCTTAGCAGCCTCAAAAGCAGGTTTTGGCCATTGTCTTAATTTTTCTTGAAAGTACAAAAGAACCCTTTTCAAGGACATAGGTATCCTCAACATGGCTGAACCTTCTGGACATTCTCTGTCTTGCCCTTTTATCAGATTTTGATGTGTTGGTCATATCCTCTCCCTTCAAATGCTGTCTCACTTGGCTTTCCCATCAAGGACTGGATGATGCTGACTGCGATTTTCTTTAAGGAATCTTCTGCCAATGGCCTTGAACTACCTCATGCATGCAGCTGAGAGGCAGTGTTGTATTTCCAACACAGGCACTTGCTGTGCTTTGCAAGAACTCTGGGTTCTACTCCAGATCAGCTCTCTCCTACTCTACTTAGTTTCAGCTACTCTTCAGTTCATTCTGGGCCTCAAGTGTACCTACCCTGCCAACTCTACCCCCAGGGCACCTGCCCTGCCCATCCTGATCCTGCCAGCCCTGCTGACTCTACCCCCGGCACACCTGCTGCGTGCTCCTTGGATCTTCCAGTCTGCATGCTTGGTGAGCCTGTCAGCTCCCAGGACTTGTGTTGAATGTCACAGCTCTGAGGCTTTTTACTGATGTTGCTGTTCACTGAGAATGTCCGTTAGATAGAGGAATACCAGTAAAAATGACAAGAAATGTATCCCAGGTTGTGTTTCTCTCTCGCTCCTCCCAATGGGAGGCGAAAGAAAGAACAGTTTCCGGAGTACGTCTAGCCGTAATGGACATGGTATTCAGTTATAGCCACAGTGAAGCCTCAATCCAAAGCTTAAAGAGAAGTAGAGCAAGTGAGTCGGGGCAGGCGCAATGGCGATTATCTCATCACTGACCACTGACAGTCCCTCCAGTCTGTTCACTTTTGCTCCGAGCACCCTGTTAGGTTTCTTCTGTAGAAATGGCTGCAGATCTTGTCCTCTGGAAGGCCACCCCACTGGCTGTACAGGGACACTTTCTCCTGGATTCCCTCACAGCTGTTCCTCTGGCACCTCACCCTTTTAGGCTGAGCTTCTTTCTCTTTCCTGTTCCCTGTCCTGTAACACATGCCCTGCTTTGTGTCCTTGCTTCTAAGCCATTGTCTGACATGTTAATCATAGTATAGAATTACTCATCAAACATAACTGGATTTTCATTGTTTTATGGAACTTCATTGAATCCACTTAAGTTAAATATGTTCATGGTATAAATTAACTGTATTTGAGTAGATTTTCAGATTTCAGATGGCAAAGGATAACAAGATGCCGCTTGTACAAAATATGTTTGTATATCTTATTGAAAAACTAATCAGTGGTTTAATTTATTAATATCAGTATTAGAAAAAATTTAAGCTGGAATTTGTTGACCATTTTTTTCTTTTTTTTAATTTGGAGGTTTTTTTTTTCCATATCTACCACTGCTTCCCCTCCCTTCCCTGGATATTATAAAAAATGCTGTTATACACATAGTTGATCTAATGCGCATGGGGTAAAAATGTGCATCCTTTGGGTATATGTCCGAGAGTGGTATTGCTGGATCATTGGGTAGATTGGTTCCCAGTTTTCTGAGGAACCACCATACTGATTTCCAAAGTGGTTGTACAAGTTTACACTCCCACCAGCAATGGAGGAGTGTTCCCCTTGCTCCACATCCCCTCCAGCATAAGTTGCCATCTGTGTTTTTGAACTTAACAATTCTGACATATAGAAGATGATATTTCAGAGTTGTTTTGATTTGCATTTCTCTGGTAGCTAAGGATGTTGAGCAATTCTTTAAGTGTCTTTCAGCCATTTGAAATTCTTCTGTTGAGAATTCCCTTTTTAACTCTGAACCCCACTTTTTAATTGGATTATTTGGTTTTGGCCTCTAGTTTCTTTGATTCTCTATATATTTTAGAGATCAGTTCTCTCTCAGATATAGGATTGGTAAAGATCATTTCCCACTCTGTAGGCTGTCATTTTGTCTTATTGACAGTGTCATTTGCTTTACAGAAGCTTCTCAATTTCAGGAGGTCCCATTTATTGATTGTTCATAGTGTCTCTGTTACTATTGTTACATTTTTGAAGTGGTCACCTGTGCCAATGCATTCAAGGGTTTTTCCCACTTTATTTTCTATCAAGTTCAGTATAACTGGGTTTATGTTGAGGTCTTTGATCCACTTGGACTTGAGTTTTGTGCATGGATCTATTTGCATACTTCTACATACTACCATCCAGGTGTACCAGCACCATTTGTTGAAGATACTATCTTTTGTTCATTGTATATTTTTGGTCTCTGTGTTAAAAATCAGGTGTTCATAGGTGTATGGATTAAGGTCAGGGTTCTTCGACTTGATTCTG
Organism: Phyllotis vaccarum; assembly: GCA_033318265.1. Taxonomy (NCBI): domain Eukaryota; kingdom Metazoa; phylum Chordata; class Mammalia; order Rodentia; family Cricetidae; genus Phyllotis; species Phyllotis vaccarum. Next base: position 34,830,626 of record JARWLC010000009.1, on the reverse strand, counting down.
TTGACCCAAAAGTCTGTTTTTATGCCAGTACCAACCTGTTTTTAATACTGTAGCGCTATAGTATAACTTGAAGTCAGGGATGGTGATGCCTCTTGGAGTTCTTGAGCAAGATTGTTTTGGCAATCCTGGGTTTCCTGTTATTCCATATGAAGTTGAATATTATTCTTTCAAGGTCTGTAAAAAATCGTGTTGGGATTTTGATGGGGATTGCACTGAATCTGTAAATTGCTTTTGGTAAGATTGTCATTTTTACTATGTTGATCCTACCTATCCAAGAGCATGGGAGATCTTTCCATTTTGTGATATCTTCTTCAATTTCTTTCTTCAGTGACTTAAAGTTCTTATCATACAGGTCTGTCATTTCTTTGGTTATAATTACCTCAATATATTTAATGCTGTTTGCAGCTGTTATAAACAGTGATGTTTCCCTGATTTTTTTTTTCAGCCCTTTTATAATGTGTGTATAGGAGGGCTATGGAATTTTTTTGAGGTAATCTTGTACCTTGCTATATTGCTGAAGGTGTTTATCAGCTGCAGGAGTTCTCTGGTAGAATTTTGGAAGTCACTTATGTATATATTCTATCATATCATCTGCAAATATAGTTTGACTTCTTCCTTTCCAATTTGTATCCCCTTAATCTCCTTTTTTTTCTCTTATTGCTTTAGCTAAAACTTCAAGAACTGTATTGAATAGATAAGGAGAGAGAGAACAACCTTGTCTTGGTCCTGATTTTAGTGGAATTGCTTTGAGTTTCTCTCCATTTAATTAGATGTTGGCTGTCAGCTTGCTGTACATTACCTTTATTATGTTTCTGATCTCTCTGGGACTTTTATCGTGAAGGAGTGCTGGATTTTGTGAAAGGCTTTTTCAGGATCTACAGATGATTGTGTGTGTGTGTGTGTGTGTGTGTGTGTGTGTGTGTGTGTGTGTGTGTGTGTGTGTTTCTTTCAGTTTGTTTATATAACAGATGGCATTGACAGTTTTCTTATGTTGAACCATCCCTGCATCTCTGGGATGAAACCTACTTGATCATGGTGGATGATTTTTTTTTTTTTATGTTCATGAATTCAATTTGCCAGTATTTTATTGAATTTTTTGCATCAATGTTCCTGAGGGAGATTGGTCTGTAATTCTCTTTCTTCATTGCATTTTTGAGTGGCTTGGGTATCTGGGTGATGGTAGCCTCATAAAAAGAATTTGACAATGTTTCTTTGGTTTCTACTGTATGGAACAATTTGAGGAGTATTGCATTAGTTTTTCTTTGAATGTCTGGTAGAATTCTGTACTGAAACCATCTGACCCGGGGCCTTTTTATTTTATTTTATTTTTTCTTGGGAGACTTTTTAATAAGAGCTTCAACTTCCTTGGGGATTATAAGTCTAGTTATGTAATTTATCTGGTCTTGGTTTAATTTTGGTAAGTGGTACCTGTCTAGAAAGCTGTCTGTTTCTTTTAGGTTTTCCAATTTAGTAGAGTTTAAGTTTTTGAAGTATGACCTAGTGGTTCTCTGGATTTTCATTTCTGATTCTGTTCATTTGAATTCTCTCTCTCTGCCTTTTGATTAGTTTTGGATAAGAGTTTATCTATTTTGTTGACTTTCTCAAAGAACCAGCTCTTTGATTCATTGGTTCTTTGTTGTGTTCTCTTAGTTTCTATTGTATTGATCTCGCCCTAAGATTGATTACTTCCTGCCATCTGCTCCTTCTGGGTGAGTTTGCTTCTAATTGTTCTAGAGCTTTTGACTTTGCCGTTAAGTCTCTTGTGTGAGATTTCTCTAGGTTTTTCATATAGACATCTAGTGCTATGAGTTTTCCTCTTAGCACTGCTTTCATTGTGTCCCATAAGTTTGGGTATGTTGTGGATTCATTTTCATTGAATTCTAGGAAGTCTTTGATTTCTTTCTTTACTTCTTCTTTGACCCAGAGGTGGTTCAGTTGAGAGATGTTCAGTTCTGTGGTTTTGTTGTTGAACTCTAATTTTAGTCCATGGTGGTCTGATATGATACAAGGAGTTATTCCCATTTTTTCGTATCTAATGGTATTTGCTTTATGGCCAAATATGTAATCAATTTTAGAGAAAGTTTCATGGGGTGCTGAGAAATAATGTATATTCCTTTGTGTTTGGGTGATAGGTTCTATATATATCTATTAAATCCATTTGGGTCATAACATGTTAGATCCCTTATTTCTCTGTTGAGTTTCTGTCTGGTTGACCTATCCAAGGGTGAAAGTGGGGTATTAAAGTCTCCCACTATTACTGTTTAATGTGGAAATTTAAGCTTTAGTAGTGTTTCTTTTACATATGTAGATGCCCTTGTGTTGGGAGCATAGATTGTTCAGGATTGAGACTTCATCTTGGTAGATTTTTCCTGAGGTGAATAAGTAACATCTGTCTTGGTCTCTTTTGATTGATTTTAGTTTGAAGTTTATTTTGTTAGATATTAGGATGGATACATCAGCTTGTTTCTTAGGTCCGTTTGATTGGAAAGTTTTTTCCCAACCTTTTACTCTGAGCCAGTGTCTGTCTTTGAAGTTGAGGTGTGTTTCTTGTATGCAACAAAAGGATAGACTCTGTTTTTGTATCTATTATGTTAGAGTGTGTCTTTTTATAGGTGAATTGAGTCCATTGATATTAAGGGATATTAATGACCAGTGATTGTTATTTCTTGTAATTTTTGGTGGTAGTGTATATGTGTGTTTCCTTTCCTTGGGTTTTTCTTCTGTGGGATTATCTATTGTGTGTGGTTTTATAGGTCTATCTAGCTTCTTTAGGTTGGAGTTTTTCCTCTAGTGCTTTCTGTCGGTTCGGATTTGTGGATAGGTACTGTTTAAATCTGATTTTCCTGTGAAATATCTTATTTACTCCATCTATGGTGATTGATAGTTTTGCTGGGTATACTAGTCTGGGTTGGTAGCCATGCTCTTTTAGTGTCAGTGTAACATCTGACCAGGACCTTCTGGCTTTCATTGTTTCCATTGATAATCTGGTGTTATTATGATGGGTCTGCCTTTATAGTTAACTTGGCCTTTTTCCTTTGCAGCTCTCAGTATTTCTTCTTCGTTCTGTAGGTTTAGTGGCTTCATTATCATGTGGTGAGCAGACACATTGGGGGAGTCTAGTCTATTTGGTATTCTGTAAGCTTCTTGTATCTTTATAGACATTTCCTTCTTTAGGTTGGTAGTTTTCTTCTATGATTTTGTTGAATATATTTTCTGTACCTTTGAGCTGATATTCTCCTTCAATTTTAGTTATTCTTAGGTTTGGTCTTTTCATGGTGTGCCATATTTCCTGGATCTTTTGTGTTATGGCTTTTTTTGGTTGTAATGTTTTCTTTAACTGATCTATTTCCATTATTGAGTCTTCCACACCAGAGATTCTCTCTCCCATCTCCTGCATTCTGTTGGTTATGCTGCATCTGTAGTTCCTGTTCATTTCTTCAGATTTTCTATTTCCAGCCTTGCCTCTGTTTGTATCTTCTTTATTGCCTCTATTTCAATTTTTAAATCTTTAAATATTTCCTTCACGTGTTTGATCACTCTTTCTTGATTTTCTTCCTTGGATTTGTTGGTCTCTTCCTATTTTTTGTCTGTGGTTCCTTCTATTTCTTTAAGGGAGTTTTTTATTTCCTCTGTTAAGGCTTCTATTATCTCCATTAAGTTGTTTTAAGATCGTTTCTTTCTGCTTCTTCTGCATTGCCATGATGAGGTCTTACTGTTATAGAACCACCAGATTCTGGCGGTGCCATGTTATTCCTTATATTGTTCATGTACTCTTGCACTGGCATCTACCCTTTGCTTCCTTGGGTCAATGCAGGATTTGTCTATATCTCGGGGAGCTGATTTGGGTGCCATCTGTACTGGCTGAGTCTGCGTCTCAGGAAGCCTCTCTTGGTCCAATCTGGGTTCTTGGTCCATTTGGAAGGAGTGTATTCTGTGTCACAGTGACCTGTCCTTGGTGTAGTAAGAGCTGGCTGATTGAGTGTCTCAGGAGTCCACCCTTGGTTCAATATGACTCTTGATCCAGAGAGAGTTCTTGATCCTTTAGGGGTTCTTGATCCAATATATGTTGACAAGTTGTGGGTCTCAGGTACCCCTCTTAATGCAGTAAGTGCTGACACACTGTGGGTCTCATGTGACTGCTCTTGATCAAGTAGGGGCTGAGGAACTGAGGGTTCCAATAGGAACTGTGGATCTGTGAGCCTCAGGTTGCAGCTGAGATCGCCAAATGATGGGATAGGGTGGGGTTTTATAGTTGGGAGTAGTTTTGTAGTGTCCAGAAAACTGGATTTTATTGGGGCTTTTAGCCTGCAGGAGTTTTACCTGTTGGCTTGGATTTAGAGGAAAAATGAGTAGGAATGGGGTTTCAAGAGCTGTGTCCCAGGGCCAGGATCCAGGAGACCAGGATATCTACCTGGGCTGGGACGTGTTACTCACCTCTTGGTCCGATGGATGCAGAGGATCTGTGGGTGGCCACTTTTTCAAACAAGCAGATTTATATAGCCCACTGAAGGCTTTTAAAGCTCTGACCTATGAAAGTGTTTGTGTGTGTGTGTGTGTGTGTGTGTGTGTGTGTGTGTGTCAGAAAGGCACACACTCAGAAAGCCAATGTCATCAGCCAGAAAGAACTCACTATTCACATAGTAGAGAGACTTGTTTAAACATCTTATTTGTGCCATTTGCCTGCTAGCACCAGTCCTATGGCTTGGACAGAAACTGATCCCAGTAACTACATGAGTATATGGCATATAGTGATGGCCAAATATTTGCTGTGGGTCAGGCCCAACCCATGAATTTGGCTTTATCTCGCCAACTTTTCAGTAACCTGTAAGGAGGTATTGGTGTGAAATCCACTTCACCAGCTGTGTCCCTAGAGGTAGAAAGGGACTAGGCAGGATGCAGTGCCATTTCAGTGAACATTCCCTAAGGCCAATCAGTCATTGTATTAACTATGCACTTGACTTTGTCCTTGACTAGGCTCAGAGGTGCCTCAAACTCAGCAGGTCCCAAACTGAGGTGATTGGTTTCTATTTCACTCTCATTCCCCAGCTTCCGCCATGACCCTCCAGCTTTGGTAAGACAGAAGCTCCTGTGATGGCCTCCATTAGTCTTCATTGTTTCCTGCTCCTGTTACACTCTCTCTCCTCCACTGTCTTCCTTCTCCTTTCTTTCAGCCCTTCTGTGAGATGATCCAGGTTTTCCTTGAACTCCAGGTTCTGCCTCAGCTTTCAGTTCCTGGGATTACAAACACATACTACCCATCCAGCTTAACCCTTAACTTTTCCGTTTTATACACTAGTCCTCTGTATCTGTCAGGAGGTCACATTTGTCATTTCTCACCTGCTGTTCTGTGTCCTGCATCAGGATCTCCCTCTGAACTCTTAACAGTAGCCAGATTGGTCCATGTCCACCTCACAGCTGCTCAGTCCATTCTCTGTGTGGCAGTCAGTCATCTTTTCAACGTGTCATGTCTTGCTTTACTGAAAGTTCCTCAATATCCTCAGTACATTTCTGATCAAGCCTAAATTCCCATGAGATCTTCATAGATCTGACATGGTACCTCTGGCCTTCTGAGCACCAGTTCCCCTTACTGCCTCATTTTACTGGGGACTCTGAACCCTCTAGGCTTTCTTGCCGTAGACTATACTGTCATCTCATAGTCCTCTGGAGCCTTCACACCTTCTCTGGTGAAACCCAGTTCTCTTGTATATGACTTTACATGGCGACTACTCTGTAGGGAATGGGTGTATGAAAGGAAATATCAAGGTATTGGCCCATTTGCATAATAACTCTATTCAGAGTGCTCAGCTTTCACCTAACTAATGATGTGATTGTGTACAGGTCAAAACTTAAACGTGAGCGTCTGGGCCATGAGATGATTGACCCACCCCCCACCCCTGGCATTCCACTGTAATTTTCCTTCTGTCATATTAGAAACTGGCTCAACATGCTCTGTGAACCTCTGCATTTCCTTTATTCCTTCTACAAAAGGGCGGCTGGTTGTTCACGTTTGACAGGATGACTTTTGTTTGAATTTTTGGAGTTAAAAGACAGACCCCATCTTTCTACTCTCCAGAAGCATGCCCACAACAAATACACTCATGACAACTTGGACTAAGTGGTTCCATAAACCTCCACGGAAAAACCAAGGATTCCCAGTAGAAATCTTGGAATTCCTTCAAGTGTATTGAGATTTTGTTAGAAACTGAATTTCCAGATTGATCCATCTTCCTTGTGAGGAAACATCCAGATAAAGAGCTGGGACCTAGCAGCATTGACCATTAGAAGAGCAGTCCCTGAATCATTAATACTACAAATCTGGCCTTGCAATCCTGCAGTGCCTGGTGGGAGCCCAAATGGCCCCTGGCTGACCAGCACAAATGGTCGCACTCTTAGCCCACGAGTAAATATGCCCACGTCGTAGTCCTGACCTCTGACACAGTATCCTTGACCTCTATCTCTCCCAACCAAAGGCTAACAATTTGGTCATGTGGACTCCAAAAAGATGTGTATAAACACAGTCATATGTTGTTGATGGACATTAAGAAAAGCAGCTTAGGAAGAGTGTCTGTATGAACAGGGGGATAGGGATTAGGAGGAAAATTCCCACAGTGATGGCTGGTTGGAGCTCTGGGGAGCTCACTGAATCAAAAACAGTCACCGGAGATCCATCGGGAAAAGCAGCTAAGCCCTCCAAGGGTAGGCAACTGTCGATTGGCATGAGGAGTATGTGGAGCCACAAGGGGTGGGATCAGACTGTGTTCCTGTGCATGGGCTGGCACCTTGGAGCCCGTTCCCTGTGGAGGAACACCCAGGCCAGCACTGACTTGGGATGAGTGAGTCGGTCTTGCCTAGAGTGGATGTGCTGCACCGAGCTGACCCACCTTGGGACTTCTTACTCTTTTGCGGGAGGGGATAGGTGGATGGGGAGGGGCGAGGCTGAAGGCTAACTGGGAGGGATAGGGAGGGGGAGCAGGGGGATACACTGATAAAAATGACACTTTTTAATTAAAAAGAAAGAAAGAAAAACAGTTTTCCTTTTCTTTTTTAGATTTTCCAAATGTGGTCATCGAAGGAGTTCTTCATGGAATATTTTACTCTCATCTGCAGCCGAGGTAGAAACCCTATCTGGCTGGAAGAAGCTGATGTGAGCTTCAGTGTCAATGGCAAGAAAATCAGTATTTCTACCAACTACACCGAAACTCCATGACACAATAGCTCTAGCTAGTGGGAAAACTCTAGTCCTGGCTTCCTTCAGAACAGGGACATTTCTATTAGAATGGTGCTTTTTCAAATTAGAAACTGAACCAGGGCAGCATCAGCGTAAGGGCACTTGTTTGAGCAAAAGGGGGATTCCAACATGGGAAGTCAGGACAAGGAGGCCACAGTGGTAACCAGGTGTCCCCACCAGCCAGCCTCTGCTTCAGATGTACCATTTGCTGATTAGAAATCATATCCTGAGTCATGCTAACACCGAGCCAACTTTGATGTTGTTCAGAACTTGACAAGACTCATCTTTACACCATGACATTTTCTCAGTGGGGAATACTGTATTCAGGGGTGCTGGCACCCGAAGAGGGTCCTAGAACACACTGGGCTAAGTGTAAGGCAAACACCAGCCTGGAAATTCAATTATACTGACATAGAATACACTGAAGAATAGGATGCATTTTAGTTCCTATTACTGTGGAGTTGCCTCCCGCCTACAGGTTAGCTTCCAACATCAGTGCTTGACGTGAAATGGGGTATTGGCACAATCCTTGAGAGTCCTCCAGACACTATACCAGAAGTCTGGCTTCCCATTTTTTCCTCTACCATTAGAAAGTATGCTCCTCTGGAGACAAGCTGACACCCTGATGAAATCCCAGCAGCCATTTCATATAGAGAGAACACACTCTATCCACTAAAATCCTCTGCAAAGTTCTTGTCCCAGTGGGAGTCAGATGTGAGTTAACAGTGGTTGCAGCAGAAAAATAGGACTGTTTGTGTCTGGGCTTCCTCCATGGTGTGTTTTCATGGTATTGCCACAGGCTTTCGTGTGGCTGTTCTTAGAGGTTCCTCTTCACTGACATCATGTATGGATTAATGAGTTAGATGTTTGATGCTGTCTCTCCACTGGATGCCACACAGATGGTCATCTTTTGCTTAGTTATGGAGTAGAGTGTATGTCCTACCTGTGTGTGTGTGCTGATGAACAGCCTACTCATGGTTATGAATTTTCATAAATTTAAATGTTGGAGAAAATATTTGCAATTGAAAATATCATGTCATGAATTTTTATTAGAGTCTAAACCTACAGATTGAAAACCTGCTGCAAACTTTTAAAGATACGTTTTTATGATTGATTGTGTAATTACATGTTAGAAATAAAAGTAATCAAGTGTTATCAGTGAAAAATAACCAAATGGTAAAGTATTAGAGATACTTTTTTAAATGTTTTTATGTTACTAGCTATTTTGAGTTAAATAAAAACAAACAAAAGTATTTGAATTTGTGTTTTTCCCAGAATTACTAGAGACACAAAACACGAACAGCTCAGGTCAGCTGTCTCTGTGGGTTTCCTCTACATATGCACAGAACACAAATACAATCACTCTCCCATTTCACTAGATATATATTTCTAATCTGATGGGGTACTCAATTACCTCATATATTATTAAACTAATTGATACTCATTAAGTACTTCATGATTTACCAAATTAATTTTTTTAAGTAAACAAAGAACAAGCAAAGTTGGTATGTTACTCAAGAAATCTTTTAGTTTATAATGGTGGCTCACACCTGTGATCCCAGCACCTGTGAGGCAGAGGCAGGGGGATCACTGTTAAGTTTAAAGCCAGCCTGGTTTAGTTAGATAACTAGTTCAAGGCCAGTGAGGATACATAGTAAACAAAGTCAAGACAAAGATAAATCATTCTTCTTGGAAATTAAATCACATCTTAGCAGTGACCATTTTTAAAATTCATTAAAAAAAATGAGAATGTGGGCTAGAGAGATGGCTCAGCAGTTAAAAAGCAGCTTAAGAGCACTGATACAGAGGTCCTCAGTTCAATTTCTAGTACCCACACGGTGGCTCACAACTGCCCCATCTATAACTGTCCTTTCATGAGTTCTGATGCCCTCTTCTGGTATGTATATATACATACAAAACATCCACATGTACACAATCCTAACACGTGGGCTTCCTACAGGAACTATAAATCACTGTAGGACTTTTAATCATAAAGAGTTCTCTATCTGTTACCCAATTGTCATTATAGCACCTTCATCCAGCAACCAGTGGAAACAGATGCAGAGATCCACAGCGAAGCACCAGGTCGAGCTCCTAGTCCAGTGGAAGAGAGGAAACAAAGGGGTCGAAGGCCTGACAACACAGTTGTATAATCCCGCACTGGAAAGGTGGAACCCAAAGGATCCAAGGACTGTTTGGCCAACCAATCTAATTGAATTGGTAACTTCTACCATCATTGCAAGATCTTATTTCAAAAAAACACAGTGAGAGCCATTAAGGAAGATACATCAACCTTTGTCCCTCCATGCACATGCACATATACACACCAACTCCCCCACAAATACACACAAGCACATACAAACCAAAATTCAAATCCATGATTTGCCGGCCAATATCCACAGCCCAGAGCAATAGGAAATTGGCACTCATCCCACAGCTCCCCATTGCCCGTCAGCATAAAACCAACACATAGATCACCCCTCACTGGTGTGGAATTTGGGAGGAAGCTAGTAGCTTTTTGATCAACACAGCTCAGGACACACTGGGAAGATGGTGGCGTATATTTCTGTGGTGAGAAATACTGTAGAAATATGAAGGGATATATAAAGAAACCCTCCCATTCCATCTCTTGAGTACCCTAATCCCCTCCTATGAGCAGCCATGGCAATTAGTTCTTATATATAGTACTCTGAGACAGAATTCCTCTATAGACAAGAATATGTTGTATGTTGTCTGTATGCATGTATATAATACCTGGTGCCTTCAGAGACCAGCAGAGTGTCAGATTGTCCAGAAATGGAGTTATAGGTGGTTGTGAGCCACCATGTGGATGCCAGGAACTGAACCAGATCCTCTCCAAGAGCAATAAGCACTTTTAACTCCTAAGCTATTTCTCCGGCCCCATCATCTAATGTTGATACATCCTGTTTTCCCATTTGTTAAACATGGCAACATACAGTACTGGTCTTTTATATATTTTTATACAATGACACATCTTGAGAGTCTGTGCTACACAAAGCATGTTTCTCTTCTCTTCACACTTGTATACCTCTGCTACAGCTTATGCACCCAGTATGATTTTTGTGAATATGCTAACATTTTTCTACCATAAAATACCAAGGACACCTTTTTCTACGTGTATATCTACACACATTTATTTTAATAATAACTTTCAAAAAAAATGATGGCCACAGCAAAACTTTCATATAAAAGCCCATGTGTAGATGCACACATATTTTATTATTGGGTTTCGTTGGGCATGTGTAAATATACATGGAATATTTCATTCAAGTTTCATTGTGCGTAGTTGTGTTGCTATGCAGGTTGTACACCATACAAGAACATGCCATGCCATACGCAAGCTACACAATGTGAGTGGTACACTGAGCCATGCCTGATGCTCTACACACGAGGAAGTGATAAAAAAAAACCAAAAACAAACAAACAAAAAAACTGATCCACTCAAAGCTTATATTCATGAGCAATGGAGAAGTAAAGGGGCAGAAGACAGAAATAAGAAAAAGAAAAATCCCATTGCCACATGATCCAGGATATAGAACAGCGCCCTCTACCCCAACCCGCCCTGCCCCATCCACACTAACATTCTGCTCACCTGTACCCTGGTGCTTGTTTATGCAGAACTGCTCTCCCATCTCCCCTCTGCTCTGCTCATTTACATACTGGCTGTCCTGGCCCTGATGTCCTGGTGTTTCTTCTGCTACCTCTTAATAGTCACCCCGTGTATACAGTGCCTTGTGACATGGTGATCACTGCTGTCTCGCAAACCTTGCGTTTATAAGTTCCCTTTGGAAAGTGTGGAAACCCCAGAGTCACAGTTAGGAGAAATAATCACACTTCAAAATTGACAAAAGGCTTTCGTCTTTCTTGTTAACTTTAATCAATGGACAGTGGCTGCTTAGCACTTTGTTGATTCTGGCAGAATTTCCATTTGACTCAGTGATTCTGGAAATGAGGGAAGCAGCTGAAGATGGTGTTTGGCTATCTGTGTTCAGAGAATTGAGTACAGAAGGAGAAATGACCTAAGTGCCCATCAGTGGAGTATTGAATGGAAATTCTGGTGTGTGCTGTATGGATGAACCTTGAAGACATAAGTTAATTAAGCCAGTCATGAAACACAAATACTGGCTAATTTCATTTATATCTAGAGTAGTGAGATTTCCAAGACACCAAAATATATGTGGTGATGGGTGTGTCAAGGGCTGGAGGAAAGAGGGAGCATGACTTTCTTTGGAGAAGATGACAGTTCTAGAGATGGACGGTTATACCATGTGGATGTGCTCAACTTGGACCCCTAAACAAGATCCAAATTACTGATTTCATTGTGTATCTATCACCTCAATAGAAACCTGGAGGGGGTGATTTAGGGCACATGGAGCTCTGTGAGTACTCCACTGGTGCTCTCTACCATGGGTGCAGGAGTTTGGACACATACACTGTTTCTGCTCTCACAGTCCTGGAAACTTCTAAAATTCAAACTGAACTCAAAAATCCTAAGACTGCCAACTAGAACCAGTTATGAACCTTATAGGATTCTGAATCAGCCTGGACTGTCCCACCTGAAGAGTTAGAACCACACAGCCGACTGACACGCACTGGTAGGAACCACTGGAAGAGACTATAGATCACCTTTAGCATCTCCTTAAAATGCGTTTTATTTATTCACTGACAATCTAATGCATGTATGCAATACATCATTAGTGTATATAACCAAATCCCTTCTTACCCCTTCAGCCTTCCTCTACACTTGTGCTCTCTTTAATAGCCCACTCAATCTAACTAATGCTGCCTGAATGGGCATGTGTGTGAAGCTCTCCTGGTTGGTTTCTGTCAGCTTGACACAAACTAGAGTCCCCTGGGAAGAGGGAAGGCCAGTTGAGGTTTGAGCGCAATCTGATTGCCTCCATCAGATTGTACTGTGGGAATGTCTTTGAGGTATTTTCTCCATTCATGATTGATAAGAAATGGTTCAATCCATGGTGGGCAGTACCACTCCTGGGTAGGTAGTCCCGGGTTGAATAAGCATGAGTGAGCCATGCTGAGCAATCCAGTCAGCAATGTTCTTCTATGGCCACTGCTTCACCTCATGTGCTGCTTGAGTTCCGTGACTTGTGATAGATTGAGATTGAGGTGTGTAGGCCAAATAAACCCTTTTCTCCCACAGTTGCTTTTGACCTAGTCTTTTTCATGGCAATAGAAAGCAAAGTAGGGCAGAGGCCATCCACCACGCCATGAGCAACCCACCAGCAGCCACACTCCCAAAGAATAACTCTCTCCTTTTGGCTAATCAGTTGCTGACAGCGTCTCATCTAGGGGTAGAATCCCGTGACTCATTCATGCCCCATCCATATTGGAATGCTGACTGGCTTGACCTTATATAGACTTTGTATAGGTGGTCGTAACTGCTGGAAGTTCCTACATGGAATGGCCATGTCACATCCAGAAGACAGCATCTTACATTTTTTCTGTCCTCTCTTTTATGATACTCCCGAGCTTTATGGTAATAGGGTTAATATAAGTGTTCCATTTACAGCTGAGCATTCAATTGTCATTTATTCTCAGCACTAAGGCCAGTTATGAGTCTCTATGCTAATCACTGTCAACTGCAAACAGAAGTTTCTTTGACAAAGGTTGAGAGCAGCAGAAATCTATAAATATAAGCATAAATGTTTAGTAGACAGTTTGACAACATAGTCATTTAGAAAAATGATAATACGATGTAGATGAAGTTTCTGGCCTGTCTGGCCTGGCCCCATGGCCCAGACCCACAGCAGTCCTGTGGTCCTTCAGTCCCACAGAGACACACAGACACTTACAGTGATTTTATGCTGATTGACCTGGGGCCCAGGCATATAACTTGCTAACTCTTTACTCTTAAACTAACCCATGATTCTTAGCCTATTTAGCCATGGGGCATGGTATCTTTTCTCAGAGCAGCATTTCAACTTCTTTCCTCTGCATCTCATCATGGTGTCTCTGTGGCTTCTCTGTGGCATTTCTGCTCTGTTCTTCCTGTTTCCAGAGTTTTCTTAGTCTGGTAGCCCCACCCATGCTTCCTGTCTGCCTGCAGTCAATCAGCATTTTTATTAAGCTAGTAGGCAGGACAATTATTTACAATGGAACAGAACACAATCCCACTACAATAGGTTGTCCCCTCTAAAGAATAAAATACTATCCTTTGCTTCTCAAATTGTCAGCCATTTACTAAGGAGTTTCTTCCACTGTGCTGAGTTAAGGAATAAAGTTCATTCTGTCTTTCTAATTTCTGGAAGTCAGCATTATCTTGACTACTTTGGCTTTTATCCTGGATGATCACTGTACGTTTTGAGTTGAGCAGGGAAACTCAGGGAAATAGTAGCTACTAATTCAAAACGAAAATGTTTACAGGGTTTGTGTTCTATCTATGCAGATACATCATGGTAGCCAGAATTTTGGTGGTGAAGCAGAATTATTTTAGTGTGAAAAGGAGGAGAATATATCAACTAAAAAGCTATTGGGGTAGATTTAACTTACTTTTAAAAATGTGAAAATATGCTTGTAAATCTAATCTGAAATTGTGGGCCACTTCCTGTCTTCTTGTCTGGCAGTAGCTTCTGTGATATCTGTTTTATTCCTAGCTATGATGTCTGTTTCACATGGACACTCCAGAGCTTCTCCCTTGTATGTTGTAGGACTAGAGTTTTACATACTTACTCCACTGAGTTCTATTTTAGACAGTATCTTGCTACATGTAGCTATAGCTGGAAAACAGATCAAAGCAGTAAAAAGTAACTAATCTGTGCACACTCTTGGGGCTTGGAGTTTTTATGTAAAGTCTAGCCACAGAAGGTGCCTTAGCAGCCTTACTTCATCAGTTACTTCATTGAGTCATGTGTTACAATTCCATGCCACCTCAAGGAAGGTCAAACTAGTGTAGGAAACAGCTTGACCTGGGCCACCAGTTTACACAGGGCACCAGGACTGGAAACTTCTGCAGGGTTCACGCCAGGTTGACTTTCTGGTCAACCTTCTGTTTGCAGTGTCAGAACTCTGAATTATGTATTTGTTCTGTTCAGACTGATTCTTGCTATGTGATCCAATCTGGCTTTGAAACTGCGACCCTTCTACCTCTGCCTTTCCCATGCTGTGATAACTGGGGATGCAGGATGTGCTACCACATCTTATTGGAGATATATAGCCCTTATCAAGCTCAATGTATCCCCACCCAGTCTGGGCTGGGCAGAGTGACTCCCCTTAAAAATAGGGTAGTATAAAGAAAAGGGATCATTTTACTATCAAGGAGTAACCTGGTACCATACCCATCTGCTTTTGCAAGTGTATTAGCAAGGGGAGTTGACTTCACGAAGCATACCTTCGGATATACATACTCTCAGATCAGGTATTTTCTATCAAGGAACAGGAAATTGAAAATGTACTCATTGGTACCAGCCTCAGTAAAGTTTTCTGGGCCAAGGAAAGAATGCCCCATCTGCATCCATGTGCTTTCCTGGAAACCACAGTGAGGATAGAGCTTCAGAAAAACAACAAAACAAACAAACAAACAAAAAATTCTTAACTTTGATAACATATCCCTGTCACCACAGTCAAAATCTTCACACTGTTGACACAGGTGGGACCTAGCTACTGGGGTGTCAAGTGGAATTATGAAATTGTTCTCCCAAAAGCAGGTACTGCAGGGGTTGGTATGTTAGGCTTTTATGTCTCCCAATCATCCAGATTAAAACAGTACCAGGAGAAAGAGGCTGATAATGGGTTTTAAGATACATTTTGCTTTGTCTCCCACTATTTGTCACATAGACATTTTCCTGCCACTGTTCCTCAGACATCCCAATTCTGGATGAGTTACAGCTGCTTTACTACCACTTTCTATTATCGCTAGCATTTGAAACTATGTTATATCACAGCCACAGCTTCTGTTAGCCAAAATCTTAAATCCATCAGCTGAATTACAAAATTAAGAAAATGCTGTTATATACTTATACTTAGTGGCACAAAATTTTCCATTACAAATTTTCATTTTTTCATTCTTAAGTTGAAAAACTCAAAAAAATTTGAATTTCTAAACCTTCTAGATCAAAGGGGTTTTTTGCCTGTTTGATTATAAGAATGTTGAAAAACAAAACAAAACTTCTTATAAAAGCCTTGCCATGTTTTTGCTTCTTTGTAACTCAAAACGGCTGAACTGAGAAATGAAGTTGGTTGAGTTTTATTCAAAATTCTAAGAAGCCATCAAAAATGAAGTAATTGGTAATTCTGAAACTGTCATTCCAACTGATGTGATCCAAGAATAAATTTTACTGAATACTTAGTTGATGGTCCAGAAAATTATCAACTAGCTATGGTAGTGATTATGGTCAAGAATGCCAAAATGTTTAAAATTGTTTATTAAAGTGATTCTAGACTAAATTATGATAACGGGCTGGGTGATGTAATTTTCCTCCGAGTCCATGTCCACCCACAGCTACACATGTACCCTTTTATTGTCAGGATCAGTAAAATAAAGAGGTGTTTACTTCAAAAAGCTGTTGCCGAACATGCCAGACTATAAAAAGCAACAGATGGGGCTGGAGAGATGGTTTGGCCAATAAAGGTGCCTCATGATTTCCATATGCAGAACAGCACATGGTAGAAAGAGAAAACTACTCCCAAAATTTGTACACACACACACACACACACACACACACACACACAGAGCCATAGTTCCTGCTTTCATACTGATCCACTTGCTTGTGTTTCAGGATAAAGCCTGGTCCTCCCTCCGCATAGAAGAAGTTCTTTTGGGCAGGGCTTGGTGTCATTAGCTCATTGGTCATCTGTCATAGTCAAAGCTGTGATAATTTACCACCAGTGCGTTAGTGCATCAGAATTTCATTACTTCTATGATGAACTACTTTTGCCCTTGTCACTGGAGAGTGTCGCTTCTGATCATACTGATTAAAATTTAGATACCAGATATGGTCCAAGGTGCATGTGTGGGATCATGGCAGCTTGTATGCTTTCTGATGCTAATGGCTACAGGCACTTCTGCTGTACAAAGTTATTTCCAATTTCCTTATTGCTTTTCTCTAAAATATAAGGTTTTTGTTTGTTTTTTTATTTTTTGTGCAGTTTTGTTGTTAAATGTACCCCAGGGACTATTTGGAAACCTAAAGAGTAGAACGTATATCCCAAGTGAACGTAACAGCTTCCCATTGTTTGCATCCACTGTGTGAAGCAACATTTTTTTTTCTGTTTGCTTTAAGCAGCTGTATTTACATAATCAGGGGTCATACGACATGTAGAATTTCTACTTTTCATTATATTTACTTATTTATTGTGCAGAGCAGAGGGGAAGCGCATGTGATGATCTGGAAGTCGGAGGATACCTCTTGAAGGTCAGTTTTCTTTTTACTCTGTGGTCCAAACAGATTGAATTCAGGTCTCTAGGACTAGCAGCAGATACCTTTATCCATGGAGCCATCCATCTTCCCAGCCAGGATTTCTGCTTTCAAAACCCGCAGTAAGGGACTGAAGTTGTAACTTAGTTGGTAGGGAGCCTAATGTTCACTAAACCTGGGGTTTGATCCCCAGCACTGCATAAACTGATATAGATCTACAATAAAAGCATTTGGAAGGTGGAGGCAGGAGGGTCAAAAGGTCAAGGTCATCCTCAGCTATATAGAGATTTCAAGGCTAACTTGAGATGCATGATACCTTCTTTCTAAATAAATAAATAAAAATAAACTCACCATTAATACCAGAATTAATGAACACCATTTTGTTATGTGATATATACGTTTTAAACATTTGGGGATTAAAGTTACTTCTGTTATTTCCCTTTAGTTACTCCCAAGACTTTGTGCATCAAATGTTTTTGATGTTTCTCTGTCAGACAATGAGTTCAGGTTGTACGTCAAAGGAAATCAATTTGCCCTGGCTTAAGGGGAAAAGGAGATGCTTTAGCTTGGTGGCGAAAAGTGAGGGATGAGTTCAGTTCAAACATAACTGGACACACTAGCTAAGTGATGTCTTCAAGAACTCGTGTTTTCTCATTTGCTTTAAATTTAGCATACAAAGTAACAAGTTTCATTGTCCCACTTCTATGTATTTATACACACAATACACTATAGTTATTTATATGTGTATATATAATTATACTGTTTTAATTGCCTTTCTTTGCCCCCTGTTTTTCCTCCTCACCCAAAACAACCCATCCTTTGCTTTCGTGTTGCATTTTGAAATTCATCTTTTTTCCTTCTAGACCTGCTGCTTTCTCTGACAATTTCATTCTCAGTGCGTTGTGCCCATTGCACAGAGGGAGATGCTCCTTTCCTACAACAGCTGATGCCCCATGGATGAAGCCCTTAGAACAACTGAGGTCCAACCCCAGGCATGAACTATTCACTGGGCCAGGTTGAGGGACAGCACTGTCTCAATCAGGGTTCCTATGGCCAAGACAAAACACCACGACCAAAGCAAGTTAGAGAGGACAGGGGTTTATTTGCCTTACACTTCCCATCACTGTTCATCATCCAAAGAAGTCAGGACAGGAGCTCAAGCAATTCAGGAGCTGATGCAGAGGCTATGGAGACTGATGCTCACTCGATTGCTTTTCATGTCTTGCTCAGCCTGCTTTCTTAGAGAATCAGGACCACCAGCCCAGGGTTGGCACCACCCACAATGCCCTGGGCTTCTCGAAAGCCTGCCTATAACCCAGTCTCATTGAGGCATCTTCTCAATTGAGACTCACTCTTGTGCGATGATTCTGTCTTCTGTCAAATAGGCATAAAACTAGCCAGGGTAAGCACCAAGCACATTTCAGCCTCTGATATTTATTAGGCCCACCTGCTTGCCCTTCACCGGGACACTGATCTCGACCCCTCCACTTCTTCCAGTGTCTTGCAACCCCACCACTGTCTTCAGTCCCCATTCATCTTGATCCCAACCACCCTGCATTCTCCGTCCACTTCCCCTGCTCTGTTCTCCATCACAAAATTAATAGTGCCTGATGATCTGCTGTATATTCACGTAGTCTCGACCTTCCTAACACTGCGACCCTTTAATACAACTGTTCCTCATGTTGTGGTGATCCCTAAGCATAAAATTATTTTGCTACTTCATAACTAATTTTATTACTGTTATGAATCATAATGTCAATATCTGATATGGAGGAGATCTGATATGTGACCCCCAAAAGGATCTCAACCCACAGATTGAGAACCACTGACCAATAGGTCTATCTTGTATTTAGTAATGAAAGACATTGCTAGTCAAGTATGTGTCCGTCTGAAGAAATAGGGGAACAGTGCAGTTCCCCAACGGAAAGAAAATAAGAAGTTGGACAGCCGTTGCTATGGGAACTTGGCTGCTGGGCTGAACAAAATATTGGTGACCATTATGGCTAAGATCACTTTTGATGCCAAATCTCAGAAGAGGGGAAACATAGAATATGTGTGTTTGAATTTTCCAAGACTTATTTCTTCCCATTTTGCCCCCTTATACTTACAGTAGACAAAATAATTTTTCCTGGAATGCATATTCCATCATGGCTTTTCCCACTAACTCAACTGGTTCCTCCTCCTGACATCCAGATCTCCAGCTGGTCAGACTCAGCATTATCTGGTCTCACCTCATCCTGCTTCCCTTCACATTGGACCTCTCAAATGCTGCTGGCTTTCATTCCTATCTGGAATCCACTCCTCCTCACAGCAGGCCTCTGTGTCTTTTTTCTTCCTAGGTCTATAGTGCTTTGAATGAGAATGCCCCCCCCCCAGGCTCAGATACTTAAATACTTGGCTCCCAGATAGCAGTGGTTTTGGGGTAGGACTTGGGAGTATGGCCTTGCTGGAGGAAGTAGGTCAGTAGGGGCTAGGCTTTGAGGCTTAAAAGCTAGGAGCCAATCCCAGTTCACTTTCTCTGCTTCCTGCTTGTACTTCATACATGAGTTCTCATCTTGCCATTCCAGTTGCTCACATGCCTGCTGCCACACTTCCCTGATGAGACGCTACTGATGGACTCTTGTATCTCGGAAACATAAACCCAAATAAACCCTTCCTTCTATAAGTTGCCTGGTTTCTGTAGTCTTGTCATCAATAGGAAAGTACCCAATATGAGGTCCGTGTTTTTTGCTTACCTCCACCCTTTCTTCACATATACAGACTGAATCCCTCTCGAAGGGGGTTTCCCACCCAATCCTAGCAACACACGTGTCGTTTTTCATCTCCCTCATCTCTCTATGTTTGTTGACCTTCCATCTTCTCCACTAGAAGAGAACCCTCTTCTAGGGGAGCTGAGTAGGGGCAGAGAGATCAAGAACTGCATGAGACCCATTTCTCTTGTCCATTGTCGTATCCCAAGGATCAAAGATCTGACACAGTCTGACAGAGCAAATTACAATAGATATTTGTTGTTAAACTCATGAGCAAACCACTCCCTAAGCATATCATAGACTTTACAATAGCAGCAGCAAGGGAGACCTTCTTCTGATTCTTCATACTTTTTAGATCCTTGTTGTTTTTAGATTTATTTATGTGTTTTGCCTGCATGTATGTACACGCATCATACTCAAGCCTGGAACCTACAGAGCCCAGAAGAGAGTATTAGAGCCCTGGGAACTGGAGTTACAGATAGTTGTGAACTGCTATCTAAATACTGGGAATCAAACCCAGGTCCTCCGGAAGACCAGTCACTGCTCTAACCGCTGAGCCATCTTCCCAGTCCCCTTATTTCTACCTCTTGCTGAGATGACAAGAGACTTCTTTGACTCCTAACTGCCTGGCATGATTCCATTTCCATGTAACCAGAACTTAGCCTCAGATGTATATCCACAATTGTCACATAGCCTGAAGACCGTACTGTCTCATTTCATTTAAACACAGCCTCAACCTTGACTCACACTACCAAGATTCGATAGCAAATGGACTCAGGGCAACTCTAAATCTGTGGTTTTTCAATCTGTGAGTCATGACCTCCAAAGGGGGGGGGGCACATACCAAGTGTTTAAATTGTAATAAAATTCATTAATACAGTTATAAAGTAGCAATGAAATAATTTTATGGTTGGGGTCACCACACATGAAAAACTGTCTTAAAAGATCACAGCATTAGCACCGGGCTAAATGTTAATTGAAAATTAGTGAATGATCAGCCTCCATGTTTGAATTGTAGGTTCTGTGCGCCATTTGGTGCTTTTCCAAAGAACCCAGGTTCAATTTCTAGCACACAATTGGCAGCTAACAGCTGTCTCTAACTCCAGCACCAGACAGGAGATCTGGTGCTCTCTTTTAGACTTCAGGGACACTGCACACACATGATGCACAGACATACATGCAGACAAGGCATCCATCATATTTTTAAAACAAATGATAAATTAAAAGTCTTGCAGAAAGAGTCAATTCATATAAGAAGTATTTAATATAAAGAACATCAAAGCGCAAAAATACTGACATAAAGCATATGATAGTCAAATTTCCCTTTACCTGACAAGAATTATTTGAACAAAGAATGCTAAGCCTCATCATAGTCACCATTCTCAACAAAATTTCTTGATCACTCAACATGGAGATTACAAGGAACTGCCTAAAACTAAACAAATAAAACACTGTGTTCTTAAAAATAAATAGCCAATACAAAGATTTCTGATTTAAAAATAGCACCATTGGAGACAAAGAATATGCTGTTTCCGTTTAAAGTACCTGAGTAGGTAATATGCCGAAGTTCATGCACCATAAACTTTGGTTGATTTTTATTGTTGGTATGGTTTTATGAAACAGGGTTCCACACAGAGTAGGTTATCCTCAAACTCACTATATAGCCATGTCTGGCCCTGAATCCACCTGCCTCTACCTCCTTAATGTTGGAATTACTGGTATTTGCCAGGACATCTGGCTGTGTGCTTGATTTTTAAATCTTTATTGCAATCTAAACTGGGAGATAGAAGAGAAAATTTTTTTTAAGTAACTAAAGAGTTAAAAAAGAGTTAGTGGAGAGCAGATGCACACACGGTCCCGCCAGAGTGTGTTTCTTGTTGTCTACCCTGTCACCAGTCAGGGACTTCAACCACAAAAGGTGTTTTCACATCTATCTTGCCACTGTTGACGATGGTGCAGTCAGTAAATGGGCGGTCATGGTCATCTGTTGCTTGAAGTTCTATGGAGTGTACCACAGTCTGGCAAGAGAAAACACAGACCTGTGGCTCATTTGGGGTCAGTAGCTATGACGATTCACAGGAATCCAGTTCCAGAAGTACAAATGGAAAATGTTTGTTATTTACTCTTCTGAGACAGGGTCTTTCTATATCAGGCTGGCCGAGCACTCGCAAGTGTAGCTGGGGGTGACCTTGATCTTCTGCTAGTCCTGCTTCTACCTCCCAAATGCTGGGATGACAGATAGGCAGTGCCACAACAGGTTTCAAGTGGTACAAAGGACCAAACTCAGCACTTCCTGTGTGCTCAGTCAGTGCTTATCAACTGAGCCACATACAGCTCTGGGACATATGTAATATAAGTCATATAACATATGATATAATTAATATAAAAACCATGTAAGCTGAGGAGCACTGCTTTGCAAATAACTCCACCATTCTCCTTCTCTGCTACAATCATTTTTCAAAACAATGTCATTGTGAATGGAGCATCTAGATTATCCTCAGATTTACATACATATGTGTGGAGTGCATGTAATAAAAAAAGTATATGTAAGATATGTTTACTGTATGTACATATGTGTATTATATGTGTGTATATATATGCACATGCACACACACACATGCACACACACACACATGCACACACACACACACCACTCAGAGAGAATAAAGGCACTTGTTTCTCAGAAACTCAGATAATGTATATTTCCCCATCTCTTTAATAGTATTAATAATAATATTAGAAAAAGACTTAGTCTCTTGTAAATCCATAGCTCTGGTAAAAGATATTTCAATTTAACTGTTTCGACCCATTGTAATTATTAGCATGGCATTGGGGTTGGTTTCAGCTCTACCCCATCCTAGTCTAGGTAGCCCAGCCTCTGACATGACTTATTTAGAGATGACCTAAGCTGTGATGTAACTCGACCTTAAGTAGTCAGGGCTCTCATTTCAGATGAGTTCTCCAGAGCATGGCTCAGTTCCTGGGCTTTAGTTGGGTGGGATCAGGGTAGCAGTAGAAATGTGTGAGAGAACCTTACTAGTGACGTGTTGTGTAAACCCAGATGACAGTCAATGAAACCCCGGGAAACAAATCAAAGGTCTGAAGGAGCCAGGGTCCCTCATTGCTTTGTTTCAGCCTGACACACACTAGTCTCCTGGGAAAAGGAAACCTCAAGTAAGGAACTGCCCCGTCTGTAGGCATGTCTGTGGAACATTTCCTTCACTGATGGTTGATGTGGGAGGGCCCAGCCTACTATGAGTAGGGCACCCCTGGGCAGGTGATTCTGGATGATATAAGAAAGCAGCAGGGCACGCCAGGAAGAGCAAGCCAGTAAGCAGCATTTCTCCATGGCCTCTGCTTCAGTTCCCTGGGTGATGGTCTATAATTGGAAGCCTGATAAATCCTGTGCTGGCCAGTTTTATGTCCACTTGACACAAGTTAGAGTCACAGAAGAGGAGAGAACTTTAACTGAGAAAATGCTTCCATAAGATCTGGCTGTAGGGCATTTTCTTCATTGGTGATTGATGAGGAGGAGCCAGCCCATTGTGAGTGGTGCTATTCCTGGGTTGGTGGTCCTGGATTCTATAAGAAAGCAGGCTGAACAAACCATTGTGAACAAGCCAGGAAGCAGAACCCTTGGCTTCGAGCTTCCTGCCCTGCTTGAGTTCCGTCCTGACTTCCTTCAGTGATGAACAGTGATCTGAAAGTGTAAGCTGAATAAACCCTTTCCTCCTAGTTTTCCTTTTGTCATGGTGGTTCAGCAAAACAAATCCTAACAAGACCAATTCTTTCCTCTCCAAGTGGCTTCTGTCAGTGTTACACCACAGCAACAGGGAAGCTGACCAGGATTCCTAGACACTTGATAGAAGCTAAGAGAGCTGTTCTGGGCAGCTATAGGAGAAATTCTGAGAATTGAGAAAAATGGCGATTTTCAGAAATGGGTTACGAATTGGATCTCTTTGTTATTTTTTAATGAATAACTAGAAATGTGAATTTGGGTTCTCTTAGTAATTTCTAGTTATTATAACCTGTCTTTATATATGACTTAGTATGTGGCCTGCATCACATGAGTTCAGGATTTTCTTTTTTTTTTTTTTCAAGACAAGGTTTCTCTGTGTAGCCTTAGTTATTCTGGAACTCACTCAGATCAGGCTAGCCTCAAATGCAGAAATCCTCTGCCTCTGGAGTGGTGGAATTAATGGCATATGCTGTCACCTCACAGCTCAGGATTTTTTTTTTATTTTTTTTTAGTATTTGTTTGCTTACTTATCATTGAAATAAGTCCTGCTTTTAACCCAGCTGGGCTTAGAACTGTTTTCTTTTCTTCTCTTCTCTCTCTCTCTCTCTCTCTCTCTCTCTCTCTCTCTCTCTCTCTCTTTCTTTCTATAACACTGCTAGTCTTGAAATCACAATTTTCTGCTGCTCCTCTTTAGTACTAGTATTATAGTCATGCACCATCACACTTGGCTATAATATTTTAATTTAATTTAATTTCTGAGACAAGTTCTCACTATGTAGCTGTCTGGCCTGGGACTCACCAGGATAGCCTCAAATTCAGAGATTTGCTTGCCTCTGCCTCTAAAGTGCCCGGATTAAAGTTGTACACTACCTGCAGGCTAATATTTTATTTTAATTGTAGCAAGAAACATGCAACATAAAATTTGCCATGAATTCATTTTTAAGGACTATTGTGTAGCAATATGCTCTATATCAAAACATTTTCATTCTAGATGCAGGCTTCTTAAGATTCAGGAGTAAACAATTCACAAATCTCAGAAAGTCCCTGAAATTTACAAAATTCACAGGTTACTACTCCCCCAACACCCCTCCCCCGTTATATAAAAAATAAAGATTGCTGTGGGTAAAGGGGATGCTCAGAACAGCTGAGTTGCCAGGAGGTTATGCATAGAGCTCCAAGGTTGTAGCTTTTTTCAATGGCAATCCATGCTGGGCTTTTCAGTGATAGAGTTACTTTTGAGTAATCCATGTTCCTGTAAGTAACCTGTTACCTAGACTCCTATAAGAAACCCCAATAAACTCATTGGTTCACCAAGTTGAACTTTGGTAGAGTCACTCCATTAGTTTGTCATCAGTGCTCTATCTAGAGTGAACAGATGTTTGTCCATATCTTCCCAAGAAAGTCGCACAATGAATATATACCTCTGTATTGGTTATGTGCATGCAACTAGAAGCTTTGCCAACTTCAAAACTAACTCCCCACCTCTGACAACTGTTAATTTTTTTCTATCACTGTGAACTTCACTTCTCTAAATATCTCATAAAATTAAACTCATATACTATTTGTCTTTTTATGACTGGATAAGGTTTCAAAATGTTTGTGAATAGATAGATAGAAAGACAGATTAACAAACAGACAAACAGATCGTGTGTGTGTGTGTGTGTGTGTGTGTGTGTGTGTGTGTGTGTGTGTGTGATAGTGTGAATTTAAATGTTCTTTTTAATACCAAATAATGTTTCATTGAATGCACATTATATCCCTTATTTATTTGGTTACATTTCTTAAATTCACTGAAGTAGCTAACTTCTTCAATGTCTGCTTTAATACCTCTAGCAATTAAAATGCCATATTTAATTTATTCACTTTCAAAAAATCTAGTCACAGAAGGGCAGTGGTGTATCTGTATCTGTCTGGCCTGGGACTCACCAGGATATACCTTTAATCCTAGCATTTAGGAGGCAAAAGCAGGTGCATCTCTGTGAGTTCAAGGCCAGCCTGATCTACAGAGTGTTTCAGGACATCCAAAGCTACACAGAGAAACCCTGTCCTGAAAAACCTAAGCAACAACAAAACCAACCAAACAAACAAACAAACAAAACAACTCTAGTCACTATATAAAGTCTATCTAATAATGCATTTGAATATTTATGAATTATGAAGGTCTCATAAATATAAAGCTTTAAAAAGGGGGAGAAAGAAATATATCAAATTACCATTCCATCCAGGACTTTTCCAAATACAACATGTTTGCCATCCAACCAGGTGGGCTTGGTCAAGGTGATGAAGAACTGGGAGCCATTGGTGTCGGGACCAGCGTTGGCCATGCTGACCCATCCAATGCCATAGTGCTTCAGTTTGAAGTTCTCATCAGGAAATGTCTCACCATAAATGCTTATACCTGAGTAAGGCAAAACAAGGAGGGACAGAAGCAAGTGTTAAACTCTCCAGAGAAACTTAAATGTTTCACGTAATCAGTCAAGAGACTCCCACAGGAATGGGACAGGAATGAGGCAAATGGAAGACGTGAATAGGCACCAGGGACAGAACCAAACCAAGGAAGGCCCTTAATATGACACAAGGTGAAAGTACCCAAGGTCTCAAGCTGAACTTTGATCAAATAAGTCACTGACTTTGAAGGGGGGATGGCATCTGAAAGCAGGGTAAAAAGGTAGCTGAGACATCCTGGTGGCTCTGCCTCTGCAGGATGCTCGATGAAGATGAATTGTCCTAGGTCACGCCCATCTCAGCACCCAACCAGGTACCAAGCATGAGGGCACACATTGGCTTAAAGCAGAAGCCAGGGCAAGAACCCTTTTCCCAAAGCAGCTGTGTAGACTCTGAGAGCCACCCTCCCCATGTTTCAGCTCTTCAAGGTTCTGTCCTGCCTACTTCTTTTGACAGCCCAAAAATTGCCAATCTCAAAATCCTGGCTAAGTTAGAAGTACCAAAGTGGAATCAAAACCAAGCTGACTGTCTAGCAGGATAGTTCTGGTCACAGAGAGGTCTAAGCTAAATTGGTCTAAAATTTCTGCTCTTCCAAACTCAGGAACTTCTAACCTAAGATCCACTCGGCCCCACCCTCACCCCACACATCCATACCCGAGCACAGAGGCAGAGAATAAAAATAGAAAGGAGGGTAAGGTTCTCACTGTTCCTGCTGGACTCTGGCAAGAATGCAGGTGCAGAATGAGGGCACAGGTGCTAGAGCCAGCTGCACAGCTACCTAAGAGCAGGTGTTGCAGCAGCTGGATTGCTTCTTTTCATGGTTCTCAGCAAACCTTATCCCTGAGGAACCTGAGTGCATCTTTCTCCCTCACCCTGCACTTCATACCCTTTGGTAAGGTTTTTTTCCCCTTGTTTTGTGGTGCTGGAGGCTGACTAATCCCAAGGCCTCGTGCGTGCCAGGCAAGTGCTCTACCTCTGAGCTACATTCCTAACGTTTTGTATTTGTACAAGAACTAAAACTCAGTCTTCAAAACACATATGGCAAATTGAAGAGTTAAATGGCAATACTTTAAAAAAAATAATAAGTCATTGCAACAAATGCAAAGTCAAAATAATACCTGGAAATAGCCTAAGGACTTCTTCAAAAAGTTAACCACAATAACTACCAAAACAAACATTTAATTCTGAGGTAGATTTAAGTGCTGTCTAGATGCTTGGATGGTATGTGTTCTGAAAAGAAGTATTTTCAATGGAGGGAAAACACTTCTTGGAATTGGGCAACTATGATCCTAGGAGAGATAACACAGTGTAATGTGAAACTAGAAACCTAAGTATATCTTTTATTGAATTTTGCTTGTGAACTTAGTTTGTATTATATTTGTTGATGATTCAACTATGACTTAAAAACATAAAGGTTTTGTCTCATATTAGTGAGGCTCTACCGCTTAGGTTTCAGCTCGGCCAATGGGCAAAGAGAAAAGCAGTGTTACCTCCAGTGCCATCTCTAGCAGTGAAGTCCCCTCCTTGAATCATGAAGTCCTTGATGACTCGGTGGAAGATGCTCCCTTTATACCCGTAGCCTTTCTAAAGAGATGATTTCAATTGAATGCACAAATAAAAAGAAGCTTGAAAGGTGAACAGTGTTTATCTGAAAATGAGGAAATCTGAACAAAACGTCTACAAGAACTTGAGTAGGTTCTAGCAATGATATATATACAAGGGAAAGTTTGCCATTAACTGGTCAAAATAATCAATGTATAGAAATCAATTATTAATGGGAATAAGTAGAAAAATTGCAGTTTCCATTTTCACTTGATGGCTTTCCTCTCAATTTCTAGAAGCCTGAGGACACTGCGTGATGGAATAATTAAAGGTGTCACACACTCATCTGACATATTGTCATTTTTCCAGAAGACATCTTTGTATCTTGTCTTAAGGAAGATCCACACATGTGCTCAAAGTCAATAAGGCTGGGACAGACCTCTCCTGTTGCCAGAGCCACAAAGTTTTCCACCGTCTTGGGTACCACTTTTCCAAAGAGGCCAATCACAATTCTACCCACATCTTTGTCTCCAATCTTCACATCAAAGAAGACCTGTGGGTAATTGAGATGCAGAGTAGAAGGTCACCTCGTGAAAAAGACAGAAATTTTAGCTAAGTCAAAATCAAATCTGAAAATTGGTCCCCATAGAGAAGCCTGCCCATCAGTGCTTTATGAGAGTCGGGAAGCATGAGGCCAGTTGGAAGTGCTGAGATGACACTGTGTGGAAATAGTTCACTATCTATGGTCAAGCATGTACTAGGTACTGAGAAAGATTGATTTAGTACGGCCAGAGTCAGCTTGTAACGTCTTCAATACATTCATTCTTTGAGCCCTAAAAGACCACAGCTCTGCTTCTCTCCCTTCCCTGCTTTGTGGATGAAGATCAGAACAGAGAATATTGCTCTTCTCTCTGCTCTTGGCAGGAGAAAAAAAAAATAGGAAGACGAGCTGAAGGCTACCTATCCAAATTTATTTTTTGTCATTTCCAACACTGCCACACTCGTGATGAGTTCTTAGCAGACATCTGCTGTCAAAGGGACAGCCAGCAATGATGAAACACAACCGCATTCTTTTGGCAGACTTGCCTCTCACATCCAAGAGCAGTCAGACACCAGGTCACCAGCAGGACAGCTAACCTGTGCTTGGCTACCCATCAAGCTACTGTCCTGTAAACTTCAACACTGGATTCAGGTGTCTGGCCCCATGGTCACCCATGTAGAATTTGTCCTTTCTCTGTCATCTTAGAACAAAAGAAAGATAACACAGCAAGAAGTAAAAGCCACATTCCCCCCCCCTCCCCCCCGACTAAACCTTAAAAGTTCTCTCGGAGTTTCTTTTTAAAAGCTGTTTCACCTGTAATGAAATTATACACATCTCATTTCGCTTCACAAATCACTATGTTCAGATCCTTCAGAGACAGAAGGTTTGAAAAGGCCAGAGAGCCAAAGGGCATTCCATTAGCAAGTTTAGATTATACGAACCAATTTACTGTTTGAATGGGTAAAAAAAAGACATTCAAGGGATGGCTTTAAAAAATATAAGAAGGGCTGTCAAAGAAAAAAGACACCTTGCAAATCTAGAAAAATCACTAGGTAAAGACTGTCAAATTCAGCTGAAGGCAAGGACTTCTGCCAATATATATCAGAAGGCCTGTCATGAGCTGATGTGATATTTAGTGCTTTGTGTGGCATTTACATTTCCACATAGTCAAAACAGCCACTGCTTTATTATCATTTATATACAAGAGCTTTACTCGGGGCTCTTCGTGTGAGGTATGACAGAAGAGAACCACCAGTGTGGCTTGGGGACCAAAGGTTGCCTCAGCACCTGTGAGTCTGGCAGTTAGAAGTGGTTTCTCCAAGGGGGTTTCATGCCCTGGTGAGAAAGGAATGTGGGTGGTAACAGAACAGCTTTGCCAGAGAACCAGAGGTGTAATTTTAAAGAGGCAGCCAGGAAGATACTTATAAAGCCTTCCAACGTTTAAAATAAAGGAGTAAATACTCAGAAAGCAACAAGGAAGGTGGCTGCAGAAAACGAGGGAAAAGAACCTGCCACTCAATATCATCTGCAATGAAAATCCCATTTCCACACACGGCCCTGCTCACATCTCTGAATTTTTATCTCCCAGTTGCCATGCCTCAGCTCCATGAGGGCAGTATAAGGAATCACATCAGCATGTTCTCGACTCCAATGGAAATGACAAAGTCCAATCTTGTTTAGCCAGCAGAGTTATTAAATACCTACATACAAAGCAATGCCCCAGCACCGACTGTCCTAAAAGTGGCAATATAATATAATATAATATAATATTATAATATATATAATATAATATAAAACGAAGCAGCGGGAGGTGGAGACAGAGATCTCTGTGAGGATGAGGCCAACAAGTTCCAAATCTCAAAATAAAAATTAAAAATTAAAAAAAGAAAAGTAAAAAATAACCACAGTTGGTACAAGCCAGCATGGGAAATGTGGCCAGGAACACTGTAGATGAAGCCCTGGAGGCTGGGAAGGGTCAGGAGAGGGTACCATGAAGGAGTGGGAGGGAGGGCAGCAGGCTCAGGAATGGCCATATACTTACCTAACACTCTTTCCTACAGCCAAGGCAGGACCCATGTTCTGGGCGCCAGGCATCAGGGCAGCCTTTTTTCATGGCTGGGGCAGGGGCTGCTATTGGGGCAAATGAAATTCTCAGAGGTTCCTGCTTTGCCAGAGTGAAAAGTAGCAAATGAGGCTTCGGGAATGGGTCTCATATGGAGCCCAGAGAGAATCTGGACACTCCAAGGCAGCTAGCTCAAGAATGAGGTCCTCCGGAACTGGAATGCTGACTGAGATGGTGTCTCTGTGGGCTTTACTCCCATGTAAGCCAGCACACCTGGAGTGAGGTAGGAATGGTGTTCACTAATTCATAGGTGAGGAAAGCGGGGATGAGGTAGGGTAAGTGACTGGCCTCAGCTTCTCAGCGAGGAGTTTAAGCATTAGGGTTTCAGCCCAAGGTCCCCTCTTATTAATCTGTGACTTCTAGTTAGCAGGAGCACCTAGAGAGCATAAACAGTTTTTTTTCTGATTCCCAGATCTCAGCAAAATGCCAACAGAAAGCAGACAAGCAAAGAACGTTGGGGTGCTTCAGTGTCATCCCAGAGGAAGAGAGGTAGGTGCCAGGCAAACCCCTCCTTCCATGGGCCGTCTCTGACTTTGCCCAAGCTGGACAAAGTAAGACTACAATGCTCCTATCCCCAGAAGGAGAAAATACACGTAGAAATGATTTTTTAAAAAATAGGAAGCTGTGCTTTATAAAGCCACTCAGACAAAGTGTCATGGTGAAGGATGTGGTTGGGGGCTGTTTGCAGAGCGGACTGGGCTCCGTGGAAAAGATGGTACCTGGCTTCCACACCATATTTAGTGGGTAGGCATCTCAGACACTTCGTTTTCCCAGAGGCTGCCCCTGAGAATTATTTGAAAATGATGGGGTACTGAACATTTGGGAATGTAATAGAGGAGGAATGAGGCCCTCACAAAGCCTGACCAAGCCCCTGCAGCATCAAGCCTGTGTTGATCTACTTTCAGATTCACTCAAGAAGACACCCACTTCAAAATGGTTAAACCCAATTCCACTATGAAGTAGCCACAGCATTCTCAGTAACTTAAAATTGGGCTGTATATCTCATCCATTAGATGGGTGACAACTGCTTCCAAGCTGAGGTTGTCACACTAGGATTCCTAAATGAACAACACTGAAGAGTGACCTCACAAATGAGGGACCACAAACTAAACGCTTACCTGCTTTATCACTCTTAATTTGCAAATGTCCATATTATATGCAGAGAGATTCGTAGCATCCAAATATACACATAATAATGGACATTTATCATTTCCATATACTTTCTACAGAAGAAGCAGAGTCTCAGACAACACATAACTTGCCTAAAGTCACCCGGTCACCACCCCATGGCCAGTACTTCCTGACAGACTAAAGAGCAGGGAAGAGGCAGTGACCATCTTTATGCACACTATGCTGGCCTGTGCATAAAACCTATGGCAATCACCGAAAAATGGGTTCTGAGTCTGCCATCCAGGGCTCACACCAGAGCACCAGTGGGACAAGAGGCTGCGAGACTGAAATGGAAGCGCTGTGTGTCTGGGAAGAAGCCCTTCATGCCTCGTATTTACAGATTTCTAGCTTTAAATACAGTCATAGTGGAAAAAAGGACCGTGGTGGAGATAACACAGACTAGTCACAGCCAGTTAGCCTACATTTTTTTCTAATGTCCTGTTTTCCATACACTGAACTGTTGTAAGATGTTTGTCTAAAAACTCAAGAGTCCCAACCAATGTAGATCCCTTATGTTCACCTCTGTCTGTCAGAACTCAGGAAGCTCTGTAAAAAAGAAGAAAATGGGTGATAGTCCTGAAAACAGAGCCCAAGTCTCAGTGACAGTGCTGTAGATGTCATAAGGATATCCCACCCCTTCCCCTGCAGCCAAGGCTTTTTCTGTAGCAGGCTTTTCTCCTAGGGGGCACCACTGGGAGGTGTCAACGGGAAGTGGTTGGGCACTCTGCAAAGAATGCCACTAACTTGCTCGGGGTGATCTCTGTTAATCCCTTTGAAAAGCTCTTGGGGTGAAGGGTTTCCAGTATCGCCAGGGACACAGACTGAAGAGTTACCCACTGTTAATCTGACATTCACATCTACTTAGGCATCATGCTCTTTAACTATCCTGTTCTCTTTCCATCTTCCAGTAACTTCTGTTAATTATGCTTCCAGTATCTACTTCAAGTTCCTTGTCCCCCATTCTCAAGATTACCACCCTGACCCAAGTCATCATCTGGGGTCTAGCATGGATCTGCGACTGGCCTTCTCAATTCATCCTCAAAGTGACAGAAATGTAAGCGCATATACGAAATTAGGTCATTTCCACCTTACCTCAGAGCAGTGGTTTGCAACCTGTGGGTCGAGACCCCCTTGGGCCTTCCACAGGGCCTCACATCAGATATTTACTTTACAACAATAACAGTAGCCAAATTACAGTTATGAATTAGCAACGAAAATTAACTTTATCATTGGGGGTCACCCCAGCACGAGGAACTGTATTAATGGGTATAATATTTGGAAGGTTGACAATCACTGCCTTAGAGAGAGACCTGAGCCCTAAGAATGATGGCCAAACACCTAAGCCATTATTTTTAAGGCTGTTCTCTCTGTTACACACTCATCCAACCTCATCTCAGGCCTTTCTGCCCTCATTCCGGCCCCCAAAGACAAATTGTCCTTTAAGCATGCTCTGAGCCAAGAATGGCTTTCCCACCCAGGGGGACCTTTGCACAAGCAATTCCTGTTGGCACCTCAACCTTTGCCAGGCTGGTTGTTTCTCACCAGTTAGGTGTTTTTAAACAGCACCCAAGCTATAAGGTTCACTTCTTTCAACATTTCATAGTTATATGAATTTGATGTTTACGGTTTTTATCTGAAATAGTATCTGTAGACCGAATCTGCTTTAGCTGTGTGGTTTGCACAAATCAGTTTTCCAGTAAACTAAAAGATCAAAGGGCTGCCTGAGGATGGATGTTCCTTTAACCGTGATGGCTTTCGGGTCTCAGGAGAGCGGCACTGAGTGCTGGGCTCACTTCTCTCTCCATGCTGGCTCTTTGGTTGAGTCTGCCATGGAAGATTTAAACCTTCCTAGTTCTGAGGTATCATTTCCAGTGGCAAAGTGGGCCAGTCATTAAGACCACTTTCTGCTGGTCCCAGACTCCAAGACTTTTTTCCCCCCTGGGCAAGGTCTTGCCCACCGCAGAAGTCCCTCTCTCCCTTTCTCCCAGCACCTTTTTTTAAAAAAAATCTTTTATCCTGGGGTAAAACAGATTGAAAAAGAACTTCAGCAGTGGGCGATTCCCCACCTGCCTCCCTTAAGTGTTGCCTCGCCATGCCTACTCAGGGACCAAACCAGACCCGCCACAAAGTTTAAAACTGCACT
Source organism: Phyllotis vaccarum (assembly GCA_033318265.1). Lineage (NCBI taxonomy): Eukaryota > Metazoa > Chordata > Mammalia > Rodentia > Cricetidae > Phyllotis > Phyllotis vaccarum. The sequence goes on along the minus strand of JARWLC010000009.1, from coordinate 34,797,551 downwards.
CTTTCCTCTTGGAAAGTGAGTTTTTAAACGGGAAGAGAACAGGTCTCAACTAAGAGGTTCTTCCCAACTGGTGACGTCTTAAGCAGGCAGCTTGGCCTACCCTCCTTAGACTGTCCCCTCCCCTCACATTCTTCCAGCTTTGTTCTAAGCCAAGGAAGTACTCCTGCAGGCTCCCTTTTAAAAGAAAGGGCCTGAGGGTTCAGGGAGCTTGTCCCGGCTCCCAGGGTGCTCACCTTGGACCCGCCCGGATGACAAGTCCAGACAACCGGCTGTCGGGACTGCAGGAGAGCCCAGTAGCCCAAGTGGCGGAGCGAGCCATTAGTTACACACAGATGTCCCCTCCTGCTTGCCGCGTGGCCACTTCCAACCTCAGTTCCAGCCAGTCTCAAATCCCAGTTAGTCCCTCCACCAGCCACCCCCTCCCCGTTCCCTCCAGTCCCCTCCCGGGATCCCCTGCTCTCCAGCCCTTGCCACGGCGATCCATTCGCCCTAAGTGCCAGGGTGCCTCGCCCGCAGGAGGGGAAGTTGCGGTAGCCGCAGGATCACCTTGGCCGTCACCGAGGGACCTCGCTTTCGGACGCCCGAGGACCCCGAAGAAGACACGAGCGCGCTGAGCCCCAGGCAGAGCACGGTGGCCAGCAGCAGACAGGGACCCCGGATCATAGTGAGCGGTGAAAGTGGCTGCGATGGTAGGGGCGCAACCTTGGGTCTCCCGGACTGTGGCTGGACTCTTGGCCGCCTGCGCCTGCGCGGTCCCGGTAGGGAGGGTGGCGGATCCGGGCAGGGCGGGAACGTGGGATGCGCTCCTCCCAAGTTCAAACCCGTGGCCGGAATTGGGGTCTCAGAGGGTGCGGCTTGTTGGAGGCTCCTGAAGCAGAGGGAGTCGGGCGGGGCCACAGCGCACCACTAGCCCGCAGAGAGCTGGACAATCCATGGGGACCTGGAAATCCTGGGCACTTCTCTGTCCTTCGGGAATATCTTAGGAGGCCGCTTCTTGTTTCTCGGAAAGATCTTACGCAGAGTTGTTCGCCTTTGAAGATCTTTGGGAATCACAGGAGTCAATCCTCTGGGGGGAAAAAAAAATTAACGAGATAGAGGCATTTTGTGCGGGCGCTGACTCTGTGATCTTATCCATAGTTTTCTGGGCAGCCCTTACACAGACCCAGAACTAGGCCCAGATAGAGTTCTTCCCTGCGAAAACAAAGTATTCAGATTTTGAAGTATAGTTGAAGGATAATTTTTTTTAAAATCTTACGAATTACATTCAGGAAAATGATATAAATGAAGAAAGCCTCAATGCATTTTTTAAGTAATAAAAAAATGTCAAGTTGCAAAACGACATTGAAAGTCTGATCTTAACTTTGAAAATAAATATTAAAACAGCACTTTAAAAATCGCAATGGGAGGGTTGGGTGTGTGGTTGGCTCAGTTAGCAGAGTGCTTGCTTAGCAGGTAGGAAGCCTTGGGTTGAATCCCTAGTACAACATAAACTGGGTGGGGCAGCGCACACTGTAATCTTAAACTCTTGGGAGGTAGAGGCTAGAGGATCAGAAGTTCAAGTTTATTCACATCATCCTTGGAGACATAGCAAGTACCAGGCCAGCCTGAGTTACATGAGGGAAAGGGACATTTTATAACCTGTGGAGTTTTCTCTGTAGTTGTCATATTTCTCGGGTGTTCCACAATGAAAATAGAAGTATTTTATAGCTTGAAAAGGGTTATTTTATTTTATTTTGACTTTTTTTCATTTAAAAGTTTAAAAAAGATACAGTTCCCTTTCCCTCAGGTCCTCCCATTCACACCCCTCCCCCAGCTCCCCACCCCCCACTCTTCAGAGAGGCTAAGGCCTCCTATGGGAGTTTTGAGGTTGCAGGATTTTTTTTTTTTTTTCATGAGTTCTGTTATTGAGAGCTTTCATTTTCCTATTCTCTGTCATTTCCTATTCTCGAGGATGGAAAACTTGGAAACCTTTCAGAGTCGCTCCAAGTGATTCCAACAGACATGTACGTGTGTCCCAAGTGGAAAGGTCGTTCAAAATGCTTAAAAGCATTCATACATGACCATGCATTAACACGGGCTAACTTTGGTCCCTAGTGATAACCATTCTAGAAGGAAATGGAGAGACAGCAGAACCACTTGAGAAGATAGATGAAGTGGGTATTTTCCTCCAGACTCTTGCCTGGCAACAGAGCCAGGGATGCAGGGGTTATTTCACTTCTCTGTGGCTTTCTTGCCTGTTAACCAAAAGACAAGCTAGGCTAAACGCCTCCCTACAATGATACACTTAAAGCTAGAGACTAGAGGCCAGAGAGATACTGCAGGTTAGACTTCTGACATTCCCCTCAGGTCCTGGGAGCTTCGGGCTGTGCTCCGTGCATACAGGACCAGTTCACTAAGGTTTCTACTAAACTGGTTGCTCCGTGAGCTGGTAGGGGGTATTGCTACTATTTACCTTAGAAGTGAGGGAATCTTTCCATGCTTCCCTAGTAAGGCTGAGGGTCATTTTTCTCCCTGATATCTCTTTAAGTTCAAGATTTAGTTCCTATACTTAAACTACAGTGTGGCGTTTGCAAGCTTTGAAAAACAAATCTTTCCTTTTGAGAAATTTTACTATTGCAGAAAAGATGATCCTTAAAATTTTTCACTTTTGTAAATCATCTAACACCTTCAAAAACCATGTTTGTTCATAACGTATACTTCACCATAGTAGATAACTCAAAGAATATTAAGTTAATTCATGAAACATTAATTAAATTCTGGATTAGATTTGGGATAATAGGAAAGCATCGACAGTATCTGTGGGGGAGAGTACCTAATGGAGAGAGAAATGTTCCTGTTTGCCTTTCAGAACTAACAAGAATTAATCCCAATGCTACAGACATGCAGGAAAAGCAAATTTGCCCAATAGTTACTAAAATAGTCCCACAGCTACATGTTTAAGAAGCAATTAAAATTTTTGTTTCTACTCCTAAAATAATTTATGAGTTTGTAAAGGTTGATGTGAAAATAGTGACCTGCAGCCCCTTTTATGGTTGACTTTTATTTTATAGCTATGGATTATCCATACGATAGTGAACACAGGCTAGATTTACAATAAGTGTCTTTTTTTCTTCAAGGAAATCATATTAAACTGACACTCTAATGCCCTGGTCATCTCCTTCTGGAAGATCAGTAGCATTTAACTTACCTTCAAATACGAAGTCAAAGGCAAAGTTTAAAACCCTGAACAACAACAAATCAATGGCAGAAGCAATAGTTTCTGTAACAATTCCAAATATTCACTACCAGCTTGCTTTCTCCAGCTGCAGCCTGCACCGGAATCCTAACAGAGACTCACTTATCACCAGATGGGGTAAAGATACCCCACAAGAAATCCACAGTCCCTGTCAGCCTTTGGCCAGGACAGAGCGCACAAAATGATAAGAATGCCAGTGTTTAAAAGAGCTGTGACTTTCTGAAGCAGAGGGGTACATGGACTTTGTCAGCCTGATGTTTTAACGAGGAGATAGATGCCATCCTTTTGGTCAGCCAACTTTCTTCTTGGGGGTGGGGGTGGGTGTGGAGGTGGGGAAGCTTCTGAAGATACTAATTATATCTGAAGTTGCAGTCAAGAGAAATTTGGCCTCTGGTTTACTGTTGTGACCAATCATGGGCCTCAGGATTGGGTATTTACTACTATTGTTAATTGTTATTATTAATTTTGTAAACTGCAGTACCAGAAGCATTTTACCATTACTGATCATTTGAGCTTTATAATGGCTAGTTAAAAAAAAAAGTCATTCAAACAATTTCTGTGAATAAGATGAATGACAGACAGATTGAAGCAGAATTTTTCTCTTCTACAACAGTGAGACTTTTGTTTTTTTAACATGATGAGAAGCCATTACCAAGAAGAGTCAATTTGTATTTTACCTTTTAAACTTAATATATAGTATGACTCAATCCTACAAAACAGGTTTTGAAGTAGATAAATCTGTATTGGTAGCTTCGAGAATGTTCTTTTGACTTTGGATTTATTATTTCTGGTGTCTCTGGTGAGGGCACTGCACACACTTATAAATCTGCATGGTTTCTTTTTGTGTTCCAGTCCTTCATGTTAATGGACTCTATAACTGTTACATAAAACACATCTATCAGCAAAGGTTTGAGAACAAACATTTACACCAAGACTGTTTAAAAGTTGGCAGCCTTGGTGAATAGTAAATAACAGTGAATAGGGACAGAACATAAATACACAGATCAATTTAATAACAGATTGTCTCCAAAGAATTAAAAACAGGGTTGCCTGGACTGTCAAGGAAGACATATCTAGGGCTCAAATCAATGCAGTGGGAACAAAGGAGGCTCATGGCTTCAGAGCACTGGGTCTGGGTTCTTTTACATTAAAGCATCTCTTTTGGTTTTTGGAATAAAATCTACATCTAATCAATCTTCTGTTTCATTTAAGTTGCAACATGGCTTCACCCATTCTCTCAGTGAGCATACTGGAATCCAACCACACATCCATGTTCCTCAGTAACAATTTGACCACCTACTTTTAAAGTTAGTCATCTGGGAAATCTCCATCACACTTTTATAGAAGCAAGACCATGAATGTTTCCGATGGGCTTCAATTTCTCATTTTCAGAAGTTTCCAGCAATACTTCTTATACATAGCTGTTCCAGGAAGAGTATGTGATGTGCCTTGCATGCAACAGTTACTCCACAAAAGCTGAATACCTTTTCCAGCTGCTCTCTTGGGTTAATCTCACTTTGTGCTCTTAAGGGTCATTCACTGACATACTGGTCATTCATACTGTCCACACCTGCCAGTTCTAAAATACATCCTACATATTCTCTATATCCTATTACAGTAGACCCAATCAACACATTTAGTCACAAGCCTATTTTAGAGTTTCTAATGCTGTGAAGAGACACCGTGACCGTGGCAACACTTAGAAAGAAAACATTTAATTTGGGTAGCTCTCTTCCATTTTCAGAGGTTCAGTCTATTATCATCATGACAGGGAGCATGGTGGTGTGCCGGCAGACGAGGTACTGGGCGAGTACCTGAGAGTCCTACTGAATCTTGCAGGCAACAGGAAATGGACTCACACTGGATGCTATCCTGAGAATAGGAAACCCCAAAGCCCACAGTGACAAGCTTCCTCTAACAAGGCCATGCCCACTCCAACAAGATCATACCTTCTAATAGTGCCACTCCTAATGAGATTATGGGGACTAATTACATTCAAATTACCACAGTTCCCCAAAGGTTCCTGTTATCCGTGACTCCTGTGGCTAATATGTTTTCCCATATATGTCTAGTTAATGTGCTCTTGCTCTTTGCTGCATATAATGTCTCAGTTTCTCCTCAGAGAGTACCCTTCTTGCTAATGCAGTCTCCCTATTTCACTACATATGTATTTTAAAGTCTTCCCTATGTTGTGCATCCTGTCTTGTTTGTAGTGTTACAATGAAAAATAATTATAATCATGATCTAAAAAAATAGGTGCCAAAGGATGGCTCAGTCAGTAAACTGCCACAAAACATTGAAGACTTGGGTTCAAATCCCCAGCACACGCATAAAGAATCAAGAGCAGCAGCTTACCCCTGAAGTGCCAGTGCTGGGAAGGCAGAGATAAGGCATCCCTGGACTCTGATGGAGGCCACTTTAGGGACATTGGTGAGCTATAGTATAAGTGAGAGATCCTGCTATCAAAAAACATGGTGGAGCGGTTTAGAGATAGACACCTAATGTCAACACACACACACACACACACACACACACACACACACACACACACACACACACGGGGGGGGGGGGCAGTTTTATCCTGGCAGTTAAGCTAAAAACAAAATTGTTTTTAATCTTTTAAAGATTTTGTCATGCTTTCCTGGCATATAGAAAACTCTGGATTTGATGCCCAGCACTGTGTAAGCTGGAGTGGTGATGTGCCCTCATAATCCCAGCACTTGGGAGAGAAAGGCAGGAGGAGGACAAGTTCAAGGTCATCTTCAACAACGTAGGAAAAGCAAAACAAAAACAGCCTGGAAAATGGTGAAAAGACCCGAGAAGACCCTGTCGCAAGAGAACAAAATAAAACAAAAATACTTTATCATTGAAAGTTTGACCTAGGCAACTCATGGAGAGAGAGTGTGGGGGGGGGGGGAAGCTAGGTAATACTACTAGCTCCAGGGAAAAAAAGTGTTATGCATAGAAAACATAAAGACAAACTAGGGGCCCAATAGTGTCACAGCAATCCTAAGCCAGCCATTCCCAGAGCCTCTTGGTGGTCTCAGGTGACTATTTACTTCTGTCAGCCTAACACTTAAAAACATTCTTAGTTTAAAAAGCTCATCACATACCTAGCAGACATCAGTAACCTTTGGCATTTACTTGCCAAAAGCACATTGAGCAAATATATTTTCCATGCATAACATTTTTTTCTGGAGCTAGTAATATTCCCAGATTCCATCCCCTATATTTTCAATGATAAACTATTTTTATTTTGTGGTTTTTTTTTTTTTTGAGGCAGGGTCTTTCATATACCTTAGTCTGATTTGTTGTTGTTATTGTTTGATTTTGGTTTTGTAGGCTACACTCACAAGTGCGTTCAGGCACGTACATGAAGATAGGAAATAGTAAATGAGAAATCTAGAAACTGAGAGGAAATAAAATAAAGACCATAAATTAAACATAATATATCAAATATATGTTGCACTTTTCAGCACCTTCCCGGGCAGGGGGGTGGGGGGCGGCGGAGGAGGAACAAAATTAAAGGAAAAGGAAACATTATTACAGGTTCTACCTACCCATAAAACATGCACAGATATCTTATACAATTTTATGTTAACAATTTAAATATAAATGGAAACATTCCTTAGATACACCATGTAGAAACTGACAAAGTAAAAACTTTAGGTGATTCTTGAACTAATTTCTTGCAAATAAATATCTGGAACTTTACAATAAACTAACTCAGGAGCCCAGGAGTATCTCAGAAACATTTGAAGACGAATGTTTCTGAGACCCTTCCAGACCTTTAAAGTCTAGCCCTGCTAACTGTCATTGGTCACCCACAGCAAGGGACAGGAGTAACCATGATACAAAACCTCCCAGGAAACCTCAGGAAAAAAAAAATCAGTCACACCTCATTCATAAAATCAGATGTAAATTCATAAAATGAGATTAGTAGACTTGTATATTAACACCGAAAGGGCAGGAAAAAGGTCAGGGTAATTGAAATTGGAAAGCAAGAACCATACTTTATTGTGTTTATCCTGAACTTCATGGTAAAAGACATTCTGTTTTTCAAGTTCTTAGTCAGTTTGTTCGTTAATTTAAAAAATTCAGCAAACCACATCTACTAACATGTATGAAAGCTAAGATTAACACATGTTGGATGTATTTGCCCTAAAATCAAGATTTGGTATCAATTTGAAAACCAATAAAATTCATCACATTATCAGAATAAGGGGAAAAAATCACTTGACTGCTTTGATTAATTTTGATATATGATGCTGATAACACTCAAATCAAGTTCAGGACCAAAGCAACAGCAAAAGCCACAAAAAGTAATTAGGGCTATAATGTCATTTTATTAATCCAAAAAAAAAAAAAGATGTATCCTGAAAGAATCTTTAGCAAATATCATTAAGGGAGAAACACAAATCCTTTCCTTCTGGGATTGGAACCAAAACAAGGTTTGAGTTTCCTAGGCCTGTGTGACAAGACATCCCAAGCTGGGTCACTTAAACAACAGACACATACATGGCCTCACAATTCTGGAGGTTAGAGTTTGGAACAAAACGCCCCGTTTGAGGGCTCCAGGCCCTTCCTTGCCTCTCAGGTTCTGTGGGTACCAGCCGTCTCTGGTGTTCTTTGGCTTACAGAGCCATGGCTTCAGTCTTCACTTCCACCCTCACAGTATCCTACTTTGAAGTCTTGTGTTTCTCCTGTTTTTATAAGGACGCAAGTCACGTGCCAGCCTTCTCTACTATAGGGTCAGCCTACTCTCCGGGGACTTACCTTAATATCGATTACACTGGCAAAATTATTTCCAAATAAAGTCACATTCATAAGTACTTGGAATCTCAATGCATCGTTCCTGCTTTAAATGGTATTTTGTTTTTGGGTGGCACCAAGTGCCACAGCCCATGTTGTACATACCCACAAAGATCCACACACAATAACATGCCAAAATACTGATGAATTTCACAAACAAAAAACCTGAAGCAGAAATGAAAGTATACTATAAGACCCCCTGATACAAAGTTGAAACTAACCTGTATGGGGAAAGTCAAGATTGGAACTAGTTTTGTGAGGGAAACAACGTATAATAGAAAGGAAGTATGTGGGTTTCTAGAGAGCCGATGGCCTTTCTAGACAGCATTTCTTTGCTTGGGGCGGTAGGGTGGTGATAGAGAAATAGACCCACCATTCACTTCACCAACATTGGCCGATATTCACTGTTCTATTCTAGGCATTGTGCTAGTCCTGAGTCATCAGGAGAATAAAATTAGCCATGATCCCAGATCCCTGTTCCCATGGTGTTTGCTTCAGTTAACAGCAACAGTAATAAGCACAGAATACATATATATATGGTCACTCAGCAGGGTCAGTCTCAGACAGATAGAATTTCTCCTCAATGGGGATTCCTTCTCGGGGTGGGGGCGAGGAAGAAAGTACCAAGGGTCTCAATGGACTCAAATAGAAAAATGATTTCCAGTGTGTTCTGTTCCTCCTTAGAAACGCAGCAGCCACACCTCATCTCTAAGAAATGATTGCATACAGACTCTCAGATTTCATGTGCTCATCCAAAGACAGCCTTGGTTTGTAATTCATGGCATTACCCTAAATTGGGGTGAGGGGAATATACTAGTAAGTTTAAATTTAATTTTAGTAATATTATATTAGACTAAAACGATCTTCTTAATTCATACTTCAAATGTAGTTTTATTTATTTTTAGTTTCATTTTTGAGACAAGGTTTGTCTGTATAATGCCCCGGCTGTCCTGGAACTCTCTTTGTAGACCTGGCTGGTTGAACTCACAGAGATCCTTCTGTATCAGCCTCCCAACGAAAGGTATGAGCAGCCACACCAGGCCACTTTATCCTTGGTGTACAAACTGGCTTTTTGAAACTCATTCCCTACAGAGAAATACCTTGCTGAGCCTTGATGGGGGGAGGGGGTGCCTCAACCTGATATCCCAGACTTAGATGGGAAATTTTAAGCCCTTGATGGCTAGAAGGTCTTTATAAAGATTTTTGAAATAAGTCTTTAGATTACAATTTTAAAAGGCACGACAAAGTTATTGAGTCCACCACCAAGAGGTTGCTAAAACTGTCTGTCTTAAGGGGCTAAAGAAATGGCTCGGTGGTCAAAGGCATTTGTCACCAAATTTGATGACCTGTGTTCAGCTCTTGAAACACACCTCTCCACACACATAAAATACAAATAAATAAATAAGTAAATGTAAAAAATGAATTCCTGCCGTTAATGACAGTTACGTAAATTAATTTTTCATTATTTCACACCAAATTATAAAACAAGAAATGATGAGTCATGATGGTATTTGTGCTCACCTTATTGAGAAGATGGAATGGGCCGTTAAATTACTGTATTATCCCTTTTTATTTACTACATTCCTACAACTGTATCCAAATACACAACCGATATTTATTTCTCACTTCTTGAGGCTGGGCATTATCAGCCTTACACCTTTCTGTTTTGTGGCTCAGAGGACAGTGGGCAGAAATTGTCTACAGCCCTTACAAAAGGTCTGTGGGCCCATCCAACAGAAATAGCTCCACCTCCCCAAACACCAGTCAGTGTATGAATTATGAAAGTACACCTTCAGACCACAGTAGTCACTGAATGCTCATCTGCCCCTGCTCTCGATTTACCCGTGTGGTATTAAAATAGTCATTATCCCCTGCTTCAGCCTCCATCCCCAATTCTGATAACCATTCCTTTTTATAAAGGATCACTTAATCCTGAGAGGCCGTATAAAGATAGCTCTTAAATTTTGGCAGGTTGGTTCTTGATTTTTAACCAGATATATGGAGATGAAAATGCTAGGGTTCCTGTGTGTAGGTCTCAGGCTGCTGGAAGTGACTCCTATAATTCATGGAGCCCAGCTAAGATTTGTGGGTTGAACGATGGTTGGGGCTGGAGGGAACTGAAGTCACAGAGAGAAGAGTGGAGGCACCCAGACAGCAGCAGACACCTGAGTGAGGCCCACCTCAGGAAAAACCAAACCAAACTGGTTCTCTGCCTGCAGCTACCTGAGTTGTGAATATAAATGCAGGCAAAACCTGTGAAAGACCTGTCCCTCTGCTTGGGAAATTATTGGCTGAAGGAAATCTTTTACCATTGTCCCCTTGTTCCTCCTGTGCAGAGACATTGAGAAAGACTCTTGGTTTCCTTCACACAAGCCCTGGCATCCCAGGGACAGTCTAGGAGGGAGAATCTCATGGGACTGGCTTCACATGTTGTTCTCATTGCCATCACCACCCTAGATTGTCACAGACTGTCTTAGGGGTTTCTATTGATATGAAGAGACACCATGACCATGGTGACTCTTACAGAGGAAATAATTTAACTGGGCGAGTTATGGTTTTAGTGGTTTAGTCCATTATCACCACGGTGGGACATGGTGGCATGCAGGCAGACATAGTGCTGGAGAAAGAGCTGGGAGTCCTATATCTTGATAGGCAGGCAACAAGAAGTGAACTGAACTAGGCATAGCTTGAGCAGGAAACCCCAAAGCCCAACCCCACAGTGATACACTTTCTCCAACAAGGCCACACTTCCTAATAGAGTCACTCCCTATGGCCAAGCATTCAAATACGTGAGTCTATGGGGGCTGTTCCTATTCAAACACCACAGACTCATCCCTACAGAAAGCTGAGCCTCCTAAAGATTAAGGATGAGTGAAAGCACACACATACACACACACATACATACACACACACAAACACACAGAGAGATCAGTTTTTAAGAAAAACAAAACCAATTTGAAAGATTTATTGATAGATAAATAAGGAGATAGAAGATTAGATAGATTATAAATGATAGACTGATGGATATTTGAATGAATGAATGGATAGAGGGTAAATAAGTGATAGATAGATAGATAGATAGATAGATAGATAGATAGATAGATAGATAGATAGATAGATAGACAGACCACTTAAAGATGAGGTTATGTTCTAAGAAGCACTACTAGACTATTTCATCAGAGTGTACTTATACTTAGGTTATGGTATCACTAGGTAATATGGGACCACTATCATGCATGTACCATGTGCTGAAAGATCAGTATGTTTTGGTTTTTGTCAACTTGACCCAGGTTAGAGTAGTCTGAGAAGAGGAAACCTCAACTGAGAAATTGCCTCCCGTCATATTGGCCCATGAACATGTCTGTGGTATATTTTCTTGATTGCTGATTGACGTGAGAAGGCCCAGATCAATGTGGGCAATGTGAGCAGGTAATCTTGGAGGTATAAGAAAAATAGCTGAATGTGAGCCTGAGAGCAAGCCAGTAAGCAGCACCCCTCCGCGATCTCTGCTTCAGTTCCTGCCTCAAGTTCCTGACTTTGGTTCCCTGGCATCATGGACGGTAACCTGGAAGCCTTTCCTGGCCAAGTTGCTTTTGGTTGGAGTTTTATCACAACAAAAACTAACTAGGGCAATCATCATGTGGAACCTGATTGTGTAAGAGAAAACTCCCGTGATGTATTAAACTTCCCTACCAAGTGTTGAATGATGGAAGGGAAGAAGCAGAGGGAGTTAATCAGCTGATGAGCTGTAGGCTGAGAGCAGACACACTTCACCTTCTTCACTATTCCCTAAAGTGTCACTCCACATCATCTAGGTGTCTTTGCATCCTGCTTCCAACTGGAACCAATCCAGACATAAGGCTACTTTCCTCTAAGAGCTGCTTTTCTGCCCAAGCTTTCTTTACCTCTCTAGTCCTCTCTAGTTCCAGACTCCTGTTGCTGGTCTGGCTAGTTTAAAAAAAAAAAAAAAAAGCCCTCTGGGGGCTGGAGAGATAGCTTAAGAGCACTGACTGCTTTGCTAGAGGAGCCAAGTTCGATGCCCAGCATCCATATGGCAGCCAACTACTGTCTCTAGCTCCAGTTCTAAGGGGATCTGACCTCCTCTTCTGGCCTCCATGGGCATTGCATGCACATGGTATACATACATATATGCAGAAAAAACACTCATACACACAAAAATATAAATAACATAAATATTTAAAAAAAACAAAGCAATAACAAAACTCTTGGAGTTGGGGGAAGGGAGAGTCAGAGAGAGAAAGAGAAATGAAGTTGGGGAGTAGGAAGAAGATCCGGAAGGGCTTGGGGGTGAATATAATCAAAATATATTGTATGAGATTCTTAGAGGATTAATAAAAAAAGCTGCAAAAATATAAACCCTCTTGTTTCTGAGATCTTTCCAGCTTCTGAGTATTGGTATAACATACAAATATGAACACATTTTTGTTGAGTAAGACAGAGATACACATAGGTAGAGGAAGGGAGACAGAGAGAAAGTTTATGAAGAGCCCGCTCATGTGATTTTGGAAGCTAAGCCCCTCCCCCCCCATTTACTCTTTGTCTGCTGGAGCCCCAGCTGGTAGTAAATAATTCGGTTTGAATCCAAAAGCCTAAGGCTGGAATTTGCTGTAAATACTAAAACCAAGTGTAAGAGCTTGAGACCCTGGGATGAGAGGTCTTAAGATTAGCAGTGAGGCAGACAGTAAAATTCCTTCGACTTTTTATTCATTCAGACCCATAACAGATTGGATGGACTTAGTGCTGCTCCCATCTGAAAACATGATCACAGACTGACCCAGAGCAAATGCTTAATCTATACACCAGTGGCCCACTTCTCTCTCTCTCTCTCTCTCTCTCTCTCTCTCTCTCTCTCTCTCTCTCACTCACTCACACACACACACACACACACACACACGTAATATTGTAACTAGCAATTTTTAAAATATGGGGCACTAGCTGGCAACCTTTAACATTTTACTTACATAATAATTTTTAAAAATTTGATTGTGGTGCAAAAGGTGATACATGCAATACTTCACATTTTCAAGTTGATCTTTTCCTGGGCCATTGACAGTGACATCTGATGAGGATGGTGGCCACGGCAAATGAGCCACAGTCCCCCAGATGTCAATGACCACAGGATGAATAACTAGTACCATGGACTGTACTTCCAGGCACTTATGTCTGTGAAATTAGTTGTATTAATACTTTCAACTTATGGTATTCTTAGTAATGAGTTTATTCGAATGTGTAATTCAGGGGCGGGAGCGATTGTTCATTAGTTAAGAGCACTGGCTACTCTTCCAGAGGATCTGGTGCTGATTCTCATCACCCACATGACAACCACAAACATCTCTAACTCCGGTTCCAGAGGATTTAATGCCCTTTTGTGGCCTCTGTGGACACTAAACGCATACGTTGTGCCCAGATGAACATGTAGGCAAAACACTGATAAAATGAACATTTTTAAAATTTAAAAAGAGAAAATCTATAATTCTATTGTAGGTAGGTACATAATTATATAACGCGTAATCTTTGTGTTTGTTTGTTTTCAAGACAGGGTCTCCTGTGTGTAGCCTTTGCTGTCCTAGAACTAGCTTTATAGACCAGGCTGGCCTTGAACTCACAGAGAGCTGCCTGGCTCTGCTTCCCACATGCTGGGATTAAAAGCCTGTTCTACCATCATATAATCTTATCTTTATCATAATATGTAATATATGCTGTTAATACACACACACAGTAAGAGAGCTTATCTGACATGTGTGAGGCCCTGGGTTTAACCCTTAGTCTTGTAAAAACAAAACCAAGCTGAGAATACACATACACACAAAACTCAAAGTCATGTATCTGGTAAGAGGGGGCTAATCACATCTGTAAGTCTGGCCTGTGACTATAGTCTGTGCCTACACTGTACTTCCTGAGCCTTTCTCTACCCATTAGAAAGGCCTCTCTAAGCAAAGCCCATCGAAACACCATAGCTCAATTTTTATGGAACAGCTGCAAAGTCTTTAGATTCTCATGTGTACCTTCAGCTCCAGGGTAAGAAGAAAGCAGGTCTACTCCAGAATTCAAAGAGCCTGGGCCAAAGAACAAACGGGCAGGACAGGTCGGGTCAGCAGAAACCAGCAAGAGAGTTCACAACTGAAGTTCAGATCAAGCAGGTTGGTAAAGTGAAGCCAGGACACCAGGTGGGAATCATGTTTTGTGGACAACGTTTGGTCAGGGTAGAAATGTTTCTTGAAGATGTTTGGCCCTTCTGCTGGATGCCTAGCATCAATGTGTACACATCTGTGCTGGGAGGTACACATCGTACGGAGTGGTGTCCCCTATGCAGGCATCAGAAATCAAGATTTTTAAGATAATAATTCTTCGACATTCTCCACTTGAGATTTTCTTCCCCTTTACCTCTTGGACTCTCATTTAAGGGAGATTCCACTTACATTTATCTTCATTTTTATATAAATAAATGTATTATGTTTATATAAGTTATTTATATGTCATCTATTATTGTTGCTGTATTTTTTTTCTGGATAGCATCCTTGTTTTTAAAAACACACATAGAGAAAGAGACAGGTCAACATATTATTGCTTTCTTTCTTGGCAGTTCTGGAGATCAAACCTAGGGCCTCACACATAATAGGCAAGTATAGTCTACCATTCACATTCATTACTAGTCCTTAAAATATCTTTAACATCTAAACAATTAAATATTTTACATTTTTTTCCTAAGTGATCAGCAATGTGTCTTAGCTTCTATGACCCTCAACAAACCAACATAAATTCTTTAGCTAGACACACTGAATCCTCCAGCCTAGCAGGATCAGGAACTTCTTTAAGATTTCCCACCCAATGCTGCCCGGCTTGCCCCTGAAGTCTAGCATAGCATTCACTGTACAACACAGCCTTCCATGCTTATGCGAAATTCACAAATATTTTAAGAGACTAACAAAATGATTTACTTCATGCACAGTCTTGATTACATCCGATTAAAATGGACTAACATGTTTGCCAGGACTTCTGGGTGCATGGGTTCCACTCACCAAGTCATGCTATTCTTTGCCTAATCTAAACCTTAGTCCTGTGGTTTGGAAAGATTAATAAGTATGAGTTCTGAAAACGGTTCACAAAAGCTATTCTCTGAAGACAGAAAGCAAGTGTGTAGTGAGGCTTCTAATTGTTACAATGTTTCTAAGCTATAAACAGGCCTGATAGGTAGAAACTAAGGTGTAAAACATAGGATTCATTAAGATAGGATATGCAACATTTTCTTTGAATATGGTAACTACAAATGGACAGAATATTGTGAATGTAATCCTTACTTGATAACCATTATTGTATTTAGTCTTATTATGTTTAAATTAAACCATTTTCATTTTATTTAGACACAAAAGGAGAGATACTATAGAACATTATTGTAAGGTGTGTTACTCTTGTTTATGTTGCGTTTGTTCAACTCTGGGAAGCTGTGTGGCTTTGCCTGTCTAAAGACCTGATGGCCTAACAAAGCACTGAATGGTCAATGGTGAGTCAGGCTAGGCTAGGTGGGGCTGGCAGGCAGAGAGAATAAATAGAAGAAGAAATCTGGGAGAGAGGGAGAAAGAAGTAGCCGGAGAAGGAGGAGGATTCCAGGGGCAGCCATGCAGCTACACAGCTAGCCACAGAAGGAATAGGAACAGAAAAGGGAGAGCCAGAGGTAAAGGATAGACAGAATAATTTAAGAAACGCCGGCTAGAACAAGCCAAGTTACGGCTGGGCAATATAATTATAATTTATATATATAATTGTAATAAGTTTCCAAGCTGGACTTTCCGGCCTAGTCCTGAGGTTTTGACCCATAGAAACACACAGAAGCTTGTGTTAATTTTATGCTGATTGACCTGGGGGCCCAGGCATGTAAGTTGCTAACTCTTTACTCTTAAACTAACCCATGGCCCTTATCTTGTTCAGCCATGTGGCTCGGTGCCTCTTCTCAGGGCAGCATTTCAGCTTCTTTCCTGTGTCCTCTGGGGTCTAACCGTGGTGTCTCCATTGTGTCTCTCTGGCATCTCACTGGCGTCTCTACCCTGCTCTTCCTGTTCCCAGAGTTTTCTTAGTCTGGTAGCCCCACCCACACTTCCTGTTTGCCGCTGGCCAACCAGCTTCCTGTTAAACCAGTAGGAGGGACAAATATTTACAACATACAGGAGCATACTCCCACAGCATATGATTATATGAAACATTTTATTTTAAAATGTAAAGAAAGGGGAATAAAATGCTTTCAGCCCAGTTACATTCCACCATTTGATAGTTCCATGACTCTGAGCTCATCATTAACCACAGAAGTCAGCAGAATCTGGAATATTGAGGGAAAAAAGTCCTACTACACCCCATTTCAGCTCAGCATTGCTAATTCTCTGATCAGAAACAGGCTTGTTTATTTAAGCTTTATCCTTCTTTGTGACTTGACGTTGTATAAACCTAAAGGCTCAAAACTTTCCCCAAATTGTCAAGCTGCACTGATTAGAAAGTATGTATGATTCTTAGGGGCTGTGGAGATGGCTCAGTGGGTAAAATACTTTTAAGCAAACTCGTGGACCTGAGTTTGGATTCCTAGCATCCATATAAAAGCCAGGTACAGCTCTGCCCGTCTGTAACCCAAGGACTGAGGGCAGGAAATCTTAAAGAAGTTCCTAATCCTGCTAGGCTAGAGGATTCAGTGTGTCTAGCTAAAGAATTTATGTTGGTTTGTTCTCTGGAAATCACTGCTTGACTACTCCGAATCAATGAGTTTCAGGTTCAGTGAAAGACCCTGTCTCAAAACAGAAGGTGGTGAGCAACTGAAAAAGATACCAAACATTGGCCTCTAGCCTACATACATGCATGTACACACACACAACTGCTTGTATACACTAATAATGTGCACACACACATGTACCCCATACATATATACATATAAGAAAGAAAAGCAGTTCTCAATGAGGATGACATTGGCTGTTCATCACAAAAGTGTGTATTTATGCTAGACTTTTCCTTATATTCAATAAGAAAATGTGGTCTTCTGAGTTACTAGTCTAATGTGGAAAGAAATATGGAGTATGTATGTGTAACTAAAATAGCTCAAGTGTGGAATCACTTGGGGAATAATTTGGGCTTACATAGTTAAATGAAAAAAAATCTCCAAAGTCATATTCCCCAGAATTACATCCAAGAACAACGTTTTATTTAGCAACTAACTGAGATGAATAGCAGCTTCAGTAGCTCTAAGCAAAGGCTCTATTCATCAAATTTAAGGACACAGGCAAAGGAAATTGATTCATTTCTGGACCTGATTGAGTTTCCACAGTTAGATGCATTGGAGTGAGACACGACCTGAATGCTCCAATTCTGTGGTCCTTGCCTGTATGTAATCTGGTACGAAGCACCCCACCCTGTGCCCTTAAGCTAACCATGCTCCCTATATGGAAAGGGTATCTTATCTCCATGTCCCTTTTAAGATAATAATGAAATCTTTAAATGCCCTGTGATCCCTTAACAGACAGCAACCTTCTCTTAGGAGATGCCTTCATTTATGAAACAGAAGATAGACTATGGCACATTGGGGTGTCTTATGAACCAAAGCTTGTTGTCTTGAATGTAGCTGGTATCCACCCTGTCAATGCCTGTTGAATCTGTCAAAGAACTCTTGTTAAAATCATTCCATCGACTGTTGTTAAACAATGTCTTTTCACCTTTTCATCATCTTGAGAGTATACTTGGGAGTCAGAAGGTCAGAAGGTCCTTCTGTGATATGTTTTCACTCACTTTAATAGTACTTTAGAGCTACTGGATCACTAGCTAGATGGCTTAGCCAGCGTCTAGACTGGAAACTACACAGAGGCGGGAACAAGACCATCTCATGCACATCACATAATGCAAGGAGCTTGGGAAATGCATGAAAACTACTTGTGAGGATTGTCTCTATCCCTGAAATCTAGGCTGGGATTGCTTTTCTGTTCTTGATATGCAGGAGGCTGATTTGCTGTTGGCATGCCAGGTTCTCTGTTAACTTTATTAACTTGTGTTCTCAAGCCTTGCTCTTGAAGGCAGAAGACCCTGTGCTTGAACCTGAAGTTGGCTGTTAGCTATGGGACCTTAGACAATTAGACTCCCAGTGTTCTCGTATCTACACGAGATGACTGAACTTTTTCCATGAAATTTTGGTGAATATTAATTGAAGACTTACATATGTACATACAACAGAATATGTTTATCCATCATATATCCATGCAGCAGAATCTAGTGGGTACTCAATAGCAAGTGTTTCTTTTTATTTTATGTGTATGAATGTTTGCCTTCATGTATGTATATACTCCATGTGAATGAATGGCCTGTGGAGACTGGAAGAGAACACTGGAGCAAGCCTCTGAAACTGAGTTACAGACAGTTGTGAGCTGCCATGTTCAGTTGCGAACTGAACTTAGGTCCACTGGAAGAGCAACCAGTGTTTTTAACCTCTGCACCATGTCTCCATCTCCAATAACAGTGTTTCTTTTCTGTATTTGGCTCAAATTACTGAGGTATAGAATCTCTACTATGTAATGAGAAGGAGCTATAAATTATTTTAATAGAGTCAAAGGGGTTGCAACAACTCTGAGGACAGCCTAAGCTACATGGTGAGATCCCATATACAAAAGACAAAAAAAAAAAGATACACATGCAAATATATATTATTTATGAGCCCCATAAACATACTATAAAAATCCTAATTAGGAGAGGGTGAAGAAGAAAGAGGGATGGATAGATTGATTGATCAATCAATAAATAGATGATATAGACATAAATGATAGAAATAGGTAGATGGATGATAGATACATAGATAGATGATTGATTGATGGATAGATAAGAGAGATAGCATGTTAGTGGTGCTTTCTTAATTCTTTAGCACATTGATGATTTTTAAAGTTATTTTCTATTTTCAAGCTAAATTATCACCTTGATGTGGGGAAAGGGCATTTTTTTCACTAGTAGGATAATGAAACTCTAAGGCATTGCAACAATAAAATAAATCCTAAATGTTTTCTTAAGCTAGAAGTTTTCAGATTCCTTTGCCCCATATTTTTCTCATTATTCTGTAGGAGGAAGGCTGATGTACCATAAATATCCAGGTGTCACTTGTGCCTGTTGGATATGTAACAGTCTCACACTTCTGTCACCTGTCCATGAATGTGTGATGTGTACTCCATCTTCCTTCCCTAAGGCCACTTTTCTAGTGATAGTTGATATCATGACGTGCATTTTCAAATGTTGCCTTTCTCACATGAATCAAAATGATCTACTATGTTCTCTTGCAATATATAAGCTCAAAGTAGAAAGGTACATTTTTCACAACTTTGACCTTAAAATGTAAAAAGGGCGTTCTCAGTTCTCTAATTGAGCATATATTTTAGTGACCATTATTTTAATAACAAGAATGGGTAGCATTTTTGTTCTATTCACAATAGCCAGAAAATGGAAACAGCCCTGTTCGACAACTGATGAAGAGATAATGAAGATGTGGTCTATGTACATAGACCTCCAAGTACTATAAGCTATTGCCTCCAGTCTTTGATGTGATGCCCTATTGTTGAAGATAAAACATACTAGCATCACTGCCATCAAGAAATCAAGTCTCTATACTATTTAAGAAGACTTTATTCCTACTAGCTAATTATTACAGTGTCAGAAAGTGCTACGTATATACTACTGGAGAAAAAAAGATTCATCAATCTCACCCATCTGTGAACCCTGTAAACTACAACAATTGTCCAGATATGCCTACTGCTACAATAGTGAGGAAATGTCATGGGGATAACTAATCACTTTCTGATTGAATCTAAGGCTCACTCCGTGAGCTGTATCCTATGGTGCTAATAAAGGAGCCAATATCCTATGGCTAGATAGGTCATAGGCCCTATGGAAGAACCTAATAGTTTTATTCTGCTAAGATAACATAATATTGAAATGACTCCTAATGACATATAACTACATCCATAGATCAGAGCATCTCTCAACCCTCATCAGAGAAGCTTCTCCTTTGCAGTAGATGGTAATTAAATTAAAATCAATCTGTCAACAAGCAAAGAATAAGACACCATGGAGTTCTTAGCTCTAAATGAGACATACATATTACACCCTTCTCCCAGAGGATCTAAGACCTTCTTGAGAGAGCAGAAATACTGTAAAAGCCAGAGATGGTGGTTAACATCAAAGAAACAGTATTTTCTGGACATGGCAGGGCAGTTGCACATATGAGCTCACAATGGCTGTGACAGCCAGACAAAATCCCAGCACAGAGGGGAGAAGATGGCCAGGAAATCTCACTGTGATCTGAGCGGCTATTGGCATTTGATAGCTTCTGGGAGAGGGCAGTCAGGTTTACTTACTGATATGACCAGAGTCCATGACAATCCCCACCCCTAGTCCAGCAGCACAAATGGATTCCACTGTAGGAGGTACTCAAAAAGATGGGAAGAGAGAGAGAGGGGTAGAGAGGATGCTACGGAACAAGTTGGGGGTCAATATGTTGTATGAAATTAATAAAACAATTAATTAAAATATTGTTTAAAATGAATATGTAGTGAGACTTCATGGATGTAGTTTCTGAAATTTCTAGAAAATATAATCTTTGAGCAAACTCCCTGTTCTTCTGCTCTCACAGTCTTGCTGACCTTTCTCCAACAATGATCCATGAGCCCTATGTACAAGAGTTGTGCCTAAACATGACTTGAGCAACAATAACATCAATAGACATGCTAGAAGAAAAGCCCACATGTCCTCAACTCTAGACAAAGAACTACAGCCACCTAAAGATGCTGAGAGCAGGAGAAATGGTCTTTTCCAGAGAAGAGCACACTGACTGGTTGTCTACTACCAAGTGTAAGCTCTGAAAACACACGTGTAAGTAATATTATATAGACTGAGTAGATTATACCTATGTATTCTGGAATAAACACACACACACACACACACACACACACACACAATTTCAAGAGAGATGCCATGGATTTGAAAGAGAACAAGGTAAGTACATGGTGTTTGAGGAAAGAAAGGAAAAGGAGAAAATGATGTGGTTGTATTATAGTCTAAAAAAAAAAAGAAGTTATTTAAGAATAATATTTAGCATTTAGTCACCTTTACATGATATAAAGTTATTATTATCTTAGTTTGTGAGGAGAAGACATGTGTCTTAGTTAGGGTTTCTATTGCTGTGAGAGACACCAGGACCACAGTAACTCTTATAAAGGAAAACATTTAATTAGGGTGGTTTGCAGTTTCAGAGGTTTAGTCCATTATCAACATGGCGGGACATGGTGTGCAGGCAGACATGGAAGGAGCTAAGAGTTCTACATTTGGATCTCCAAGCAGCAGGAAGTGAACTATGTCACTGGGTGTAGCTTGAATAAAGGAGACATCAAAGCCCACCCTACACAGTGACGCACTTCCTCCAACAAAGCCACACCTCCCAATAAGGCCACTCCCTAAGAGCTCATGGGGGCCAGTTACATAGAAACTATCACACCGTGTGTGTCTTTTATGTCAAACTTTATCTCACATTGTTCCCACACTCATCCTGCAAAGCACGTGA
This sequence comes from Phyllotis vaccarum, assembly GCA_033318265.1. NCBI lineage: Eukaryota > Metazoa > Chordata > Mammalia > Rodentia > Cricetidae > Phyllotis > Phyllotis vaccarum. The sequence continues at coordinate 34,775,922 of JARWLC010000009.1, read as the reverse complement.
TGTAAATATTTTACCATTTCACAAAACCTGTTGGTGGGATGGAAATAGGTTGCTTGCAGTAACATAGCTAATAGACATTAGTCAGTGCTTAGCCTGTCCTCCTATTCTAGTTTGGTGTGTCTTTTTAAAATGAGATAGAATTTGTATAACATGAAATTAATGTTCTCTGATGTGTCCAATTCAATGGTACTTCATGCAATCACAGTATTGTGTGATGGCCATTGCTGTCTAATCCTGAAACACTTTCATTCAGAAACAAAACAAAACAACCCCCTCCCAAGTTTCTATACCATTTAAGTTGTCTGTTGCCATTTCCCTATTCTATCCCCCTGTCAATTACCAATCCGCATATTTTTCTATAGGTTTACCAATTCTGGATACTCTGTGCAGGTGAAACCACATAACAAGTGGCTTTTCTCAGCATTCTTTCACTTAGCGAGATGTTAAAGGTTCACACACACTGTAGAATGTACTAGTGCTCCTCTCATTTTACAGATAATCAGTTTCATTTATGAATATATGATAATGACTATTGATGGGTTTGCAGACTGCTTCCTCTTTGGGGTTCTGCTCAACACTGTTTATAAGCATATATGCCATTATGTTTGAGAACCTATTTTCAGAGTTTCTGCCTGTTGACCTAGGAGTGGAGTTTCTGGGTCATAGGGTAATTCAGTGTTTAACTTTTGAGGAGCTACTAAAATATATTCCTCAGTGGTTACCCCATTTGCATTTTACAAGCGTATGAGGGTTCCAGGTTTCCATGTCCTCAGCAACACCTGTTACTTTCAATTTGGTGTATGTTGCATAACCATCTTAGCTGTGGAGATGCAGCTCACTGAAGTTTTTGTTTGTGTTTCTCTAATACCCAGGCTGAGCATCTTTCCTGCAATGTTCACCACATGAAATGTCTACTGAAGTCCTTTAAGCTAGACTGCCATGACTGTTTTTCTTTCCTTCTCTTTCTCTCCCTTCCTTCCTTTCTCCTTTTTTTTAGAGCTAAGTTTTGAAATCTAGGACCTCACACATGCAAGATAATGACTCTACCCCCAATCTATATTCCCCGCCCCATATCGTCTCTAATCTTGGTTGTCAACTTGACACACCTTGGAAGAGAGAATCTCTACTGAGGCTTTGCCTGCATGAGATAGATCTTAATTGCCAATTAATGAAGAAGGGTCCAGCCAACTGTGGGAGGTGCCATCTCTGGGTACTGGGGCCTGGGCTTCCTAAGAGGGCTTGCTGAAGATGGAAAGTTAACTAAGAGCAAGCCAATAAGCAGTGTTCCTCCATAGATTCTGTTTCAAACTCTTGCCTTGAGTTTTTTACCATGTTCTTCCCAATGACAGACTATAATCTACAAACTCAAGTAAAATTTTTCTTCTTCAAGTTGCTTTTGGTCATGGTGTTTATGATGGAACCAAAAAACAAGTTAGAACAATTTTCATTAAAATTCTGCATGTCCATTTGAAAAATATTACCACATTCTTGAAATGCTTTTATGTTATACTTTTTATAGTGTGTGTGTGGGGGGGGAGTGGACAGCCTAAGGCTGGGAAGACTGGGTGTTTCCATCTACCCTTAATGGACCTTAGGCTAGGGAGGTCAAAAGGCAGACTTGTCAATATGACCTCGAATGTTGGCCAGCAAGAGAAGGAGTTGCAGGGGTTTTGCTGTGTCAGAGAGTAATGGGGTACCAGAGTAACATACAAGAACCAAGATGGCAGGAGGGTTGAGGGCGAAGGGATGAAGCCAGATATGTTTTGCCTGGCTGTAAAATGGGTTGGTTTGGTTTTGTGTGTTTTGGTGAGTACAATTTTGGTGAAGATGTTACATGCCTTGGTTGTACTAAAAACAGGACATGGATGAGGGTTTTCTGTAGATCTGAAACACTAGTTAGAAGCGAGTTGGGGTGCTCCTGGGGCAGAGCCAGGCAGGTTCAGGGGAAGGAAGGATGGAAAGTGAGAAGACAGCAGAAGGAAGTGGAGTCTGCCATTCTACCCCCACCCCCACCTCACCCTTACCAAATGCCCTAGTGCTCAGCCCTCAGAAGGTTCTGTACTAAAATTAATATGTAAGATACTAACTTATAGATATTTACTTCTCATACTTCAACCCTTTGCCTCCATTCCTTCTGTTGGAGAGTTAGTCCTGATCTATAATCACAGAAAGAGCGGCTGGTTGACCAAAAATCAGAAACAGACTATGAATTGTTTATTTTTTGTGTTCCAAAAGCCTAAATATTTGGGAACACTTAGCAAATTATGGGTTTAGGGGAAATGTTTAGGAGAGGGAGTGGCTGTACCTTCCACATTCAAACTTGAAACAAGACTCCCCAGACTGGAGGAGGGGAGAGCTAATGAGGGTGCAGAGGTAGAAAAGCAGAGAGGCCCGTGCACCCCACGACTGGAGACTCAGTGATGGTGTCCAGAGATCCCAGGGGAAGTGAGGCTCTGGAGGCCAGCAGATGAATGAAAATAAATAAATTAACTAATTAATTAATTAAAAGGAAGGGAAAGGACATGACTGTTCCTAGGTACATTGGAGGAGAAAGGTTATTCTAGAGATGTGGGAGAGCATAGTCAGAAGCAGGGACATCATAGTCAGAAGCAGGGACATCATAGTCAGAAGCAGGGACATCATAGTCAGAAGCAGGGACATCATAGTCAGAAGCAGGGACATCTGGGAGAGTCCACGGTGACATGACCGGGCCGCTGGGCCGTGAGAGACTGAGAGGAGACAGAAAAAGGGAGAGAAGGAGCCAGATGAAGCAGACGAGAGGCCAAAGTTACACCTAGGGGCTGGGTAGCTAAAACAGCAAGACTTTATAGAGAACAGCCTCTTGGGGAAGGAAAACCCAGCCCTTGGACTGGTGAGCTCAGGATAGAAGGCAGGGTCTGCCAGCCACACCCTGTAAAACACAGGCACTGAGGGATGCTGGAAGAACCTGGAGGCCAGGTCTGCTTTGATATGTTAAGTAGGCACCTCAACTGTTTATCCTGGGATTGAAACTAAGATAGCCATGTGGGACAGGCAAAGGTGCTGAAAGATCCCACCAAATGCCACATCCCAGTTCTTGGGATCTGAGACTACATTGCTTTGTCTAGTGAAAGAGACTGCAGGTAGGGTTAAGTCTCCAGGTGGAACCAGTGTGAACCAGGCTCTTAATGGGTGGGGGAGACTCTAGACCATAATCAGGGAAGATGCAAGATGCTGCCTGGCTGCTGTCTTTGAAGGTGCAGGAAGGGGCTTTGAGTCAGTAAGTACAGGTGGCCTCCAAATGTGGCAAAAGCAAGCACATGGATTCTTCGGCAGAACTTCCCCAAGGGAAACCTGTTTGAGTCTGTACCATTCATGTGGGACTTCTGACCTCTGGACCTGTAAGCTAATGTATCTGTGGCTTGGAAGCAGCCTGGTTTGTCACCATCTGTGACAATCGCACTCGGAAACTAACATGGCTTGGAAAAGCAAAGATCATAGCTGGCTGGGCAGCAAGTCTTCTGTGGCCCAGAAAGAGCCAGCAGAGACCTGAAGGAACACACTCAGGGACAGGGAAGGCCTTGGCAGTGACACAAATGTACTGGTGACAGACAGAAGACCCAGTGGACTCCTACACCCAAGACCCCAAGTGCCAAGCATACCCCAGAATTCCCTCTAACTAAGATTAAATTGCTGTCACCAAGGCTAAATGGCCCCTTGAAATATAAAGAAGGTGATCTTCTTGGGCACTGAGCTTGGGGACTCACATTCCTACTTACCACATAATAACATTTTCATGTTAATTAGAGGGAGGGCATCCACTGTGTACCACAGCCTGTTCCAGTTCATCTCCACAACTCGAGAAGGCAAGAGCCTCTCATTCTCAATTTAACTTTTTCCTGAAAATGTGCCAGATAATAGGTTGGAGGAGGGGATGAGAATGACTATATTCCATTATTTTAAATGTAAAACAAAATATAATGAATTCCAGGCATATCCAAAAATTGCAATCAATTTGCTCGAATACCACAGCACAGCTTGAACAGCTGTGGAATAATATACCAAGGATTTCTGCATCATATAAAGCATTAGGAAACCAATCATCTAATTATTAAGCAGAGCACTGGATATTTTGTATTTGAAACCCAACTCTCTACAATATTATATACCAACTACATTTTCCCTCTCAAATGAAATGTAATGAAAACATGTGTGTATGTTAGTGGTGCATACACAAAGTGTCCTCTCCAGGGAGAATTGCTAAATTCTGACCACTATGTTCTCTACAGTGACTATCTCAGGCTCAGGTCTGCACCATGAATGTTTTCCTCTCTTGTGTGCATGGGAATGCTCAGTGTGGATGACCATGTCATGTGTGGTCAAGTGGGGCCCTTTTTTGATGGGAAAAGGGGGACTGTTAATTATTTTTGGAGCCGGGTGTTGTGGTGGACACGTGTAATCCTAGAACTGAGGAGGTAGATGTAAGAGGATGCCAGTTTCAAGTCTAGTCTAGGCTACAGAATGAAGTCTTATGCCCCTTTCCTACAAGAAAAATATAATATCTAATAATATCTAAAATTAATTGTTTGAGGCAGAGTAAGATACGTGCTTAATTCTGCAATTCAGAATATAAGTTCAGTAAAAATACTTTGCAAATTTTATAGCAAATATTCTGGTAGCGTGAACTTACTATTTTCTTGTTCCTAATTTCCAGACAACCAGGCAAAAGGGAAAAAAAGGCTGTAAATAAATAATTACATGTTTAAGGTTGCTCAGTAATTTCTACAGGTCACTGAGAATTCAAACCCAGGTCTCCGTGTTGTCATTTTTATAGTGATTTCAAAGACTTTAACTTGGACTTCCATCTTGAGACTCTAGGGAACTTACTCTAGTCCTACCTTTGGGGCAGTGGATAGGCCTGGGACAGTCATTCTTCCCAGGCCCAGAGCTCACTGCCACCAGAGCTGATTTTCAGGGGCCAATTCTAACCATTCTTTTTGCTGAGTGTCTGGGAAAATAGTGTCTTCTGGGAGATGAGCAATTCTAAGGCCTATCCTGAGGCACACAGAAAGGAAGCTGCCAACACCAGGCCTTGCCTGAACCATCTAAGACTGAGGTAAATCATAGCGACCAACTTGCTCAGGTAGCTTGCTTCTGCCCATTGCATCTCATGGTGACAGACAGAAGCAGACCCTACCATGCATCGCTGCACTGATGAAGAGGCATTCTCTTCTTTCGCTGACGTTTATTGCTTTTAGTTTGTAACTGCAATTTTTCTTGTGTCTCTCTATTAGTTCCCTTGTGCTCCTTAAAAAAAAAAAAAAAAAAAAAAAAGCACCACAGACAAGGTGGCCTAAAGCAACAGAAATTATTTTACTCTCACAATTCGTGAGCCTATAAATCTGAAATCAAGTTACAGTCAGGGTGATATTCCTTTCAAAGGCTGACGAGGATCATTCTCCTATCTCCACAACTTCTTGTAGCTCTGAGGACTACAGTAGCATCACACCCCAAAGCTACCTCTGCCTACTAGTCTTCTCCCCCCCACCCCGTGTGTGTGTGTGTGTGTGTGTGTGTGTGTGTGTGTTTGTGTGTATGTGTCCATGATCACCTTATATGGACATCAAGACCTGTCCTAATCCAATATGTCAGTAACTTAAATACTTGCATCTATAAAGAATCCATTCTCTGATAAGACCCCATCCTAAGATCCTGGGAGGGTGAGAGTTCTGAGGATCATTGCTCTGTCTTGCATCTTCCCCATCATTCATGCTTTATAAAAGCACCACTTCCCAGCTTCTGTAAAGCATGACGTTGATTCAAACATCATGGAATAAGCACCTGGGGCACGACCTAGATGCTACCGTCTGGTAGGTCAAGGTGGGAAGTGGCAGAGCTGCGCATTGGTTTTGCAGTTATTTGCAACGATGTTAAAAGAAATCCATTTTGAATAAAGAAATCCATTTCCTTTATTTTGAATATGGTTTAAGGCAAAGCAGGCTCTGGTGAGCATTTGAGGGTGCTAAAACTCCAGTCGTTTCTTGCCATTGCCATTACTGAAGTCTTTGAAGAGATAAAGTTTCCAAAGCCGCCATTATACATTTTAAAAGTAGTCTTTAAGCAAATAGTACATAAGTAAGTTTTAAGACTGGGTCAAGTTTATACTCGAGCTAAGACATGCTAATGAGCCTTTCCTCTATTCTCTCACCTTGTATGTATCAATCTTAAGCTATAGAGTCTGCCTTCTCCTTTAGTTTATACTTTGAGAAATAAGATACAGTCTTGTTCTTTCAAAAATCCACCCCTTTATTCATATTATACACACCACACTCATATGAGATACTAGAAGTGTTCATCTAGAACTATAAGCTGATTATAGTTAAGCTGAAGCTAATTGTTTCACAGTGCACTCACAAAGTAAGTTAATCATGATGTGCATCTTAGATATATACATTTTTTTTTTTATTAACCGTGCCTCTAAAAAACTGTTTGAAGGGGGTCTATGTCACACAGGCCACATACTTTCTATAATCATTTCATTTTCCTGACTCACTGAGGGATCTGGCAGATACCTCTGTGCAGCCTACCTACAGCAGGCGATAGCTAGAGCAGGCCTCATGAGCAAGTATCACTCCTTGCCTGCTTCCTGTGGCTTACAGAGTGTCAGGTATAAAGACCGCTCAATCCTATGTTTTTTGAAGGAGGAAAGACCATGTGAATAAGAGACCAGCATCACCCGCTCTGCTAACTGGATCCACACATCCACTTTAGAATGCTTCCCTGTTCTCTCTAAGTGCCATGTGGAATCACACATTTGTTCCCCCTGTTGCCTAGGCTGCCTCCACCGGTGCCTCTGCTGATGTGTTAACACGAGGTTCACTCTTCCATCTAACTGCTGTTGCCGCTCTGAGATCCCCGAAACAAAGAGAGTGTGAGCCTCAAGTTAAAGGTGATTTAAAGCTTCTCCATCCAGTGTACATACTCCATGGAAAAGCACCTCGTAAACATGGAAAGGAGATGGTTGACACACGCCAGATGACATTACAACTCAGATTCCATGCAGGAGCTGCATACTGCCCTCCTGTCTTGTAAAACTGTGCTGCTTTTTATAGAAAGAAAATAGTCTAATGAATCTCAAGTTCCACGAATGTGAAAATGTTCTCTGTGAAAAGACGTTGTGGATAATTCATGACCCAACTCTGGACAAAATATGGATCATTTAAACCATCATGCCAGGTTAGTGAGATGGACCAGTGGATAAAGGTGCTTGCTGCCAAGCCTGACACCTCAGTTCTACTCCTGGGACCAACACAATACAATGAAAGAGCCAATTCCTACCTGTTGTCTTCTGACCCCCCCCACACATGCTGTGATGTGCACCTTCACATGCAACAGATTCTTTAAAATGTAACAAAATCAGCTTTCAACACTCACAACTTGAAATGATAAATGATGGACTATTATAATTTTTGAGCAGGAACCCTTTCAACACCCCAAAATGTAGATCCTTGGGGAGATTGTTTATAGAATTCCCTCTTATCATACTTAGGCTAAAGAAAGACCGATTTTTCTTTCTCAAATCTCTCTTATTTTGTCCGTCATCAATTTAATTCTAATGATAGTTGTACACTCAGCATTGTGCAACACATACTATTTTCATTCCTAGGAGGTGAAAATCAGGAATTGAATGGCAAATTTCAGCTTATGTGTAGTGACTAATCTTGGGTGACTACTTGACTGAAACCTGATCTGAGCAAGCCTGTGAGGGATTTTATTGACTGGATCATTTGAGATGAGAAGACTCAACCCTCAATCTGGACCACACCTTCTGGTGCAGCCCATAGAAAGGGACACAGAAGAAGGAAGCATTTGCTTTTTGTCATACTTGCCTCACTCTTGCTGGTAAGCTCATCTATTCTGATGATGAGTCACTCATTATTTATCTGGCACTATGTTGCACGAATAAAGGAAACTCAGGGCCAAATCTCTGGGAAAGGCAGAGACATCAGAGAAGAAACACCACACAGTCAGATCTCACCCAGCTGTCTTCCAGCTTCCTCGCTCCTCCTGGCTTCTTCTGCCTGCTCTGTCTTTCTATATCTACCTTAAATACTCTCTTCTGCCTTTCTGTCTTTCTATGCCTGCCTTAAATACTCTCTTTGCTCAGTTAAGGCGTGGCACCACCACTGCCTGCCTGGGAGCCTGGAACTCCTTCTGCAAACTAAGATGACTTCAAACTCATATTGGATTAAGGACGTAGGTCACCACTCCCAGGATATTCCCTGTGCTGGGATTAAAGGTGTGAGTTACCACTGTCTGATCCTCCTAGACTGACTGTGGGTAGATCCCTCTGACATCTCTGGCTCTTTTTATTATATTTGAAAATATCCCCACAGTATTAGAACCTACTTCTTCAAGATTCCAGTGTAGACTGAAGATCGGGTGAGGCATTCATCCTTGTGGATTGAACAATTACCAGTTTCTTGGCTTTTCCATTGAGAGGCAGATATTTTGGACTAGCTGGACCAGAGTCTGTAGGCCACTCTAATAAATTTCCCTTTACCGTATATATGTATTCATTCTATCAGTTTATGTTCCTTTAGGGAACCCTGACTAATATGCTATGTTTTCATCTTTGGCTGAAATAAGCACAAGAACATTTTAGATGAACCACTAAAGACTCAGCCGAGCTCATGGGCTCTCAAACGACTTCTGTGCCTCCCAAATACCCCAGCTAAGAAGCAATTATGTACTGCCATGTATTTATTTGTACTTTGGGTATAAAAAAATTAAGACTACTCTCTTACTTAAGTTTTGGTTACAAAGAAATTGTTTTAAGATTCTTTTAAGAATCTTTGAGAAACTAGGGCTTTTGAGATGGCTCAGCCAATAAAGACACTTATCAAGCCTAACAATGCCCCATCCTGTATAGTGGAAGGGAAGAATGGTTACTTCAGGTTTTCAAATAATCCTCTAACCTCAATATTTATGCTATGGCAAGACTGCACACACACACACACACACACACACACACACACACACACACACACACACACACACACACACACCAGATAAGTGTAAATAGAGATTCTTGTAAATCTTGTAAGAAGCTGTGTAAAACATAGATTCTTTCATTTTTCACAAGCCTGAACGCTTAAAAAAAAAAAAAAAAAAAAGGAATGGTGTGAGCATGGAGGCGCATGCCTGTAACTGCAGCAGGCAAAGGATCTTTGTGAATTTGAGTACAGCTTGGTCTACATAGTGTGTTCTAAGGAAGTGAAAGTCACATTGTCAGATCCTGTCTCAAACAATAAGAAAAAAAGGGGCGAGGGAGGGAGGGAGGGAGGGGAGGGAGGGGAGGGAGGGGAGGGAGGGGAGGGGAGGGAAAGAAGGGAAGGGGAGGGGAGGGAGGGGAGGAAGAAAAAAATGGAAGAAACAAATAGAAAATGGCCACCTGATTATGCCGACTGCTGATGCCTCTGACTTCTTTTCAGCTGAATTGCTATGAAGTGACCTGGCTTCTTGCTTCTCCTTCCCTCACACCTGCTCGTACAGAGCCAAAGACTCTATTATAGAATTATACTCCCCGGGGAGAAAAGATGTGACCAGCTGACCCCTCTCTTGTACAGTTTGTCTCTAGACAAAGATAACTGAACTAGGTCATCTCTTCATGTGTAGGTAGCTGTGTTGAATCAGGCTCTCATCCCTGATTAACTTAGCTGAGGGAAGTATATTGGGCTCACGTGATTCATCTGAGGGACATTAGTCTACTCATAACTTACCTCACACAGGAGACCACAAAAACAGCAGGCACAAGAAAGGTTCCTAGCTGCTGCCATTGAGTTTCTTCTCAGGGGTGAGGAGAACTTGCCATTCTTTGCTCTCACTCCTCTTTTTATCAGCTCTCTGTCTTTCCTGACTGACCTACTCTGCCCAGTTCCACAGAATCCAGCTGTGAAGCAGTTTCCTTCTGGTGTGTCTGTTTATTGACCTTTGGCTCAGAAGTCTAGAAAGTAAGAGAAGTTAGTAAATGAAGGTTGGCCTTGTTTTTCCCAAGAGCTGCTGTTACGTGAGTCCACAACTTTATATTCTATATAGAATTCATGAGTAACCTTCAAATGTAGATTTAATTCAGAATTAACTTCACTGATTTAGAAGATTATTTGACTGTTTACTGGGCCTCACAAGTTGCTAGTTCTTGTCTCTGCATGGATTAGATCACGTAATGCTTGAAACTTAGGATTCTGATCTTCAAAATGGCACTCAACTGGGCTCATTTAGAAGGCCTCAGCAGTTACAGTGTGGGGTGCATTCTACCAGCCCACAGACAAGTGCTGGCATTTCCTATTAAAAAGAAAATGGACCACACTCTTCTGGCTTGCACTGACAAGATCTGAGTGAGGATGATGAAGCCATGAGGAAGGCGTGTGGAAGGTCATAGTAATGTAGTAATTTTGTCAGCATGCTCCATTTGAGGGGATGGATCTCTTCGTTTCCCTTCTTTCATTGGAAGAAGTGTTTATGAAAGTGTAGCCGAAGTCAAAAGGCTGAATGGGAGCTAGTCTGGGGCACAGGAGGAGACCCTCGCTTCAGAAAAGGTTTAGGAGTACTAGTATACGATTATTGTAGGCATAACTCTCACTCCTGTGAAGAAACTCAATGGCAGAAGCTGGGAACCTTCCTTGTGCCTGCCATGTCTGTGGCTTAGCTTTTTATGACTGGCATGAGAAAGAGCCTAAGCCCTGAGTGCTAGAAGGGCACACAAGAGCCATCTCTTGAAGCACTGGGATTGTGGGCCCTATATTTCTCGGGTACCAGCTCCATCCTCTGGATCTAGTTTACTTACTGGAGCCAAGAAGGACATATGTGACCTAATTTAGGTTTATGGATTTGGTGTCTAGCTGTACTGCCTGTGTTAGCCAAGAGCCTGCCTGCAGAAGAGACAGCACCGTCTTAGCTACTGTTAACAAGAATAATTAAAGGAGGGAGCCAGCAAGTAGTGTGCCTAATTTACAAAATCAAAATCATTATGAGAGAGGATACAGAGCTTGTGTGTTAGCTAAGAATTTGTCTGAGCGGAGGGAAAGGAGTATATTTGTGTTGCTCAAGAGATCTCAGGGCAGGTAGTTCAAGTGAGTGTTGTAGCTAATTGATTCTACAAAAGAACCCAGGCTTCTGTGGTTTTTCCTGTACCCTTCTTCTTCCTCAATTTTCAAAGATAACTTGTGAACCTCCAGTGAACACATTAGCGCCCTGGGAAGAAAGGGGTGAGGACAAGAAACCTAGGTGAAGATTTCAGGTCAAAGATTTATGAGATGTCTGAAGCTACCTCTTCTCCAAAGCAGTGGAAGTTCCGTAGAGGGGCTTCTACTTACATCTCACTGATTCCTTCCCATTCTAGAAAGTGAATAGGAAAAGGAGGTGTTCTTAGGTATGTTAGCTGCGGATATGTGTCCCAGGAGGATTGACTGGAGGAGCCAAAAAGACCAGTCAAAGTTCCGTGGCCTCAAAGAAAGACCAAAAACTACCACCCATCATCCTCCAAAATGCAGGAGATGCTGTACTACCAGCCGGTGCTCTTTGATGGCGATATATTTTTTTTTTTTTAAATATCACCTGCCTAGCGATGATATTTACCTTTTAAAAGAGATTGATCTTTATTCTTGTGTATTTGTGCAAAAGAGATTGATCTTCATTCTTGTGTATTTGTGCCTGTATGAGTATATCTGCTGCCCCCTCTCTCTCTGCTCATAGAGGCCAGAAGAGGGCATCAGATTCCCTGGACCTGGAGTAACAGGTAGTTGTGAAACACCCATTTGCATTCTGGGAAGTCAAACTAGGTTCTCTGAATGAGCAGGAAGTGTGTTTAACAGCTGAACCATCACCTCTCCACACAGAAATACTTGCTCTCTCTGGTTCAATGTCTATTCCTGCTCTTCTTATATATCTGTCTCATATATATATATAATAGATATATATATAATCTGCATATCTTGGCTTTTCTTTGAGAACCCTCTTGTTCCCTCTAAATCTATGGGGCTCAGTTGGGATTGAAGTCCAAGTGTGAACAGCCAATATACTCTTCTCTCCTTCATGATAATGGCGGGATAGGTGTGCGATTCATATTACTCTGTTGACACTGGATTTTAAGAGTTTTACGAGAATGATCAAGAAACAACTTGTGTCCCTGGAATTGCAATTTAGAAGAATAACAGATGAACGAGTCCACCTGAGAGTAAACTCAGAACAAAAGAGGCAGATGCAAGGGGTGAGAGGAAGGCTGAGGCATGGCAACAATGTTCAAACCCCTGCATCTGTCTATGCCCTGAACTCAAACAGAACTCAAAAGCTGTTTCCCACTTGTGAGCCAGTAAAGTCTCCCCTTTAAACAAGTTGATTCTAGATTAATTTAGTTTCTGGCCCAGTAGCTAAAAAGACTCCTCAGTAATACAGGAAACTAGCCTGATTCATGTATTTTGTTTTGTGCATATGGAGAGATGAGCACGTGTTCCTGCACATGTGTGGTGCTCAGAGGACAATATGTGGAGTTTCTTCTTTGCCATTCACCATGAGCTTTCTAGGGAATGATCACTGGTCATTGTCAAAGCACCTTTATCAACAGAACCATCCCACTTACCTCCCAGTTCTTCTTTTAAGATAATTTTCATTAAAGCTTTTCTATATAATATTATTTCTTTGTTATTTTTTTTGTTCTGGTTTTTACACCCCAATCAAAGTTTCTCATCTCTCCTCTCTTCCTAGCCCCCTCCCACCTCCCTGACCCCTGCCCACCTACTCTTCCTCACTGCTTCTCTTCAGATACAGGCTGGGCCTCCTATGGATATCCACCCGCCCATGGTATATCAAGTTGCAATGAGACTAGGCACCTCCTCTTCTATTAAGGCTGGATGAGGCAGTCTAGCTGGAGAAATGGGTCCCCAAAGCAGGCAACCCAGTCAGGGACAGGCCCTGTTCTCACTCATGTAATTTATTTTGATCATATTTTTCCCCCTCCCTCAACTCCTTCAAACTTAACTTCATGGTCTCTCTCTCTCTTAAAAACAAAACAAGAAAATAACAAATAATAAAAACCAAAACAGCGATCTAGAGGGTGTAGCACAGGGTGTAGCACACCTTTAATCGCAGCACTGGAGAGGCAGAGACAGGCAGATTTCTGTGAGCTCAGAGGCCAGCCAGGTTTACAAATTGAGTTCCAAGACAGCCAGAGCTGTTACACAGAGAATCTCTGGAAAAAACAATACAAAACAAACAAAAAAACTAAAAAAACAAAAAAAAAAAAAACAAAAAAAAAAAAAAAAAAACCAAAAAACCCCTAAGTAAATAAAAACAATTAAAAATAAAATCAGACAAAAATATCTAAACAAAATAAGAAGAAGTGCATTAAAAACATGAATTCCATTTTGTATTAGCCAATTACTCTTGGGTATGACAACTATGTTGGAGTGTGGCTAATATGCATAGTGATACTCCATCAAAGAAAATTCATTTTCCCTTTCTCATCAGGTATCATTTGCAAACAACTGCTGGGCTAGGGGTGGGGCTTTGCGTCCATTCCCCTCCTTAGTGGTGGAATTTCATCTGATGTGAACCTGTTTGAGTAAAGTGCATGCTACCACAGTCTCCCATACGTGTATCAGTCTTGTGTCTGGAAGACACTGTTTTTACAATCTTTCTGCCTCTTCTTCCATCTAGATTCCTGAACCTTGAGAAGGGGCTCCCAATTCTTCTTAACATCCTGTTTCTGGAAAGAAAACTAAATAAATTCTGCAAATATTCACATCACAAACACATGACATCTTTACAGATAAAGGTCAATGTAGTATGTGTTTTCAATTTATTCTTTCCAAGAAACACCCATTGAAAATGCTTGTGCTAATCTTGCAGACACATTTGTAGAGAACAGCCCTGTAAGCAACCCGCAGAGATTTGAAAGACAATGTGACCAATATAAAATGTTGAAGGGAGACAAACCAGTAGTGGCAGGTCCTGTAGCAGCTTACTGGAATGCTTGCTCTTCCATACTGGCTCCAGGACAGACATTTGTTTTGAGGAAACAATTGATGGATGGAAATGCTTCTGTTTAAAAACATTTGCTTATGAAGCAAACATTTGATTCTGAAATCTATACTTAAATGATTAGGCTGCTGCCAAATAAAACACCCATCTAACAGATGCTTCCATTGAAAGTGCTTGCCAGTGTAGACAGATAGGAAGAAAAAGGTCCCAGCGCGGACACTCCACATAGTATTTTCAAAGCCAAGTTGTTAAACACTGAATTGTCAAAATGTCAATTTTTCAATCAATTTTCAACTGTCACTTGTCTATCTTAGTCAAAAGTAGATTCAAGATTATGTTAATATGGGCCACATTTTATTCTTAGTTTTCCTTAAAAGTCTGGCAATCCTGCCAGGCATGGTGAGCTCAGCTCTCATCTCAGGGCTTGAGAAGCAGAGGCAGGGGAATCACAACTCTGAGGTCAGTCTGATCTACTTAATAAGTTAAAGGCTTGCTAGAAACACATGGAGACTTTGTCTCAAAAGTCCAAAAATGAAGCAAAGAAAAAAGAATCTATCAGTCAGTCTTGTTAAGGTAAAAATGATCTTGTCTTTGTATAATATTTGCCCTTTATAGGTCTTGGCTTTTCCTTTTAAATTTATTTTTTATTTCACAGTATATATATATATATATATATATATATATATATATATATATATATATATATATATATACACACACATATATATATAAATGTTGTGTGATTGAAGTTCCCACACCCACACATCTTCCCTTATTCCCGTCCCACATTCTGGATCCCTTCTACTCTTCTCCTTCCCAAGTTAATTAGGGTTGCAAGTGCACTAAGGAATACACTACTGGGGACACACACACACACACACACACACACACACACACACACACACACACACCTCCCCCTCCTCTGGGAGGGGAGGGGATCTAGTTGCCTCCTAGATCCTCTGTAGCCTTGCTCTTTGCCCAGGTTTGCAGCAGCAGGGATGGGTCTCCTTTGAGGTTGTCCTAAAGTCCAGTCAGAATTCAGCTAGTCATTCCCACAACGGTCATGCTGCTATTGCACCAGTGCAGGGAGTTTACATAGCATCTTGGTACTGGAGTTCATGGAGTTCACAGCTGGGGAAGGCTAATGACTAGATGTCTCCCCTAGTTTTGTACCTTCTGGAAGGAGGTGTACCAATTTACAGGAGGTAAAATCAATTAGTCTGGCTCAATTTCAGCTTGAGTGTGTGTGTGTGTGTGTGTGTGTGTGTGTGTGTGTGTGTGTGTGTGTGTGTGTGTGTGTGTGTGTGTGTGTGGTTATCTTCAATAATAGTGTATCATCTAGTTCTGGGTCACCAAGAGAATGGGAAGAGCTGACATGGTTTGGGGGTCCTTGAGAACTCATGAGTCACCCAAATCCTGTCATTGGAATTGTTTTTTTTAATATTCCATGGTTTTTAGGAGAAGCCATAGAGGATTCTCCCTTCAAACCCCTTTTTAAACTTGTATTGTAATTTGGCTTACAGTATACTGGCTTTCTACATGGTCTTGTCATACGCCCTTCACTTAGTTACCTCTTACTTCCACTGTTCTCATTTCCCCACTCAGACCTCTCACCCCCTTGTATTTTTACTGTTTTCACTGCACCTGTGTTATATTTATCCACCTCCCTATGGCAACCTCCTATCCAGTAGCCCCTTTTTGGTTTCCTGGCCTCGAAAATTCAATATTAAGACATCAACCCAATCAAAAAAATGGGTTGTAGATCTGACAAGAGAATTCTCAAAAGAAGTACAAATAAGGTCAGTGAGATGGCTTAGTAGGTAAAGACATTGGCATTAAGCCTGAAAATCTGGGTTCAGTCTCTGAGACCTATGTAACATCAGGGAACCTATGCCTGATAGTCATCCTTTGGCTTCCATATGTGTGCTGTGGCACATACAGAAAAAATAAATAAACATCTAAATGTATAAATAAGAAAGTCATATAAGTACTTTTAAAGAAGTAAAGTTGGCTTAAGAACATTTAAAAAAAATGTTTGACATTGTTAGTGGTCAGGGAAATGCCGTTTAAAATTACTTTGAGATTCCATCCCACTTAGAGTTCTCAAGAAATCAAGACCAAAAAAGGCGTGCAAGGATGTGGAGGAGGAACCCTTATTCAGGGGTGGCAACAGTATAAATTGGTGTAGTGCGTGTGAAGGATTCTCAAATATCTAGAATAGAACTACCACATGACCCATATGCCCACTCAGGGGCATATACCTGACGGAGTCTGTATTCCTAGTGTAGAAGCATCTGTGCATTCCATATTTGTAGCTTCCCTATTCACAATGGCTACCTAGGATATAGAAACAGCACGGATATTTCTCAGTTGAAAAATGGATAATGCCAATGTGGTACATTTACACAAGAGAGTTATTCAACTTTAAAGACAATGAGATTATGAAATTTACAGGAAAATGGGTGGAAGTAAAAAAGATTATGCAGAGTGAGGAAACCTAGATCCATGAAGACAAACACCTCATGTTCTTTCTTGTACGTGGGTTCTAGCTTCACAGTTTTAGATTTGTATACTTTACTTGGCATCTCAAGAATCTTAAGTAATTTATTTTTTATTCTTTTAAAAGGAGAAGAATTATGGCTAAATGGATCTCTAGGATTTGTTTTTGCTTATTCTAAAACATTTTCTTATATGATTTTTACTTCAGAAGACTCTAGATAGCTAGTATTTTGAACTTCTCAGCTTGGATGCTTATTTATTTACGTATTTATTTATTTAAATAATAAATAATTCCTTTTCTTCACTACAGGCTTGTTCTAATTTACTCTTCATTGCTTTGATAAACACCATGACCAAAAGCGACTTGGGTGGGAAAAGTTTTATTTCACTTCATGGTTTTATAGTACGTGGTTGAGGAAGTCAGAGCAGGAACCTGGAGGCAGAAGTTGAAGCTGATGCCTCGGAGGTATGCTGCTCACCGCCCTGCTCCCCAAGGCTTGTCCAGCCTGCTTGCCCATACAACCCAGGTCCACCTGCCCAGAAGTAGCCCCACCCACAGTATACTAAACCCTCTCACATAGATCATTAATCAAGGAAATGCTCCACCACTGTAACCATAGGCCAATCTGATAGAAGCGATTCCTCTCTTGAGGCTCCCTCCTCCCAAGTAACTAGTTTGCATCAAGCTGACAAAAAACCTAGCCAGCACTAGGCTTAGACACAGAGAATGCACACTCACTAGAGATAGTTCTCAAATACATTCTCAGGAGCCAG
Source organism: Phyllotis vaccarum (assembly GCA_033318265.1). Lineage (NCBI taxonomy): Eukaryota > Metazoa > Chordata > Mammalia > Rodentia > Cricetidae > Phyllotis > Phyllotis vaccarum. The sequence continues at coordinate 34,758,633 of JARWLC010000009.1, read as the reverse complement.
AGGTGAGTGAGAATCTGAATCCATAGAAGAGAATGTATGATGGGAGCAGATAGGCTTCCCAGAGCACCTGCAGGTAAAGGACAGTGCCTCTCAAGACACCTTTGGAGGTCAAATATCAGATATCTTGCATATCAAATATTTACATTACAATTCATAACAGCAGCAAAATCACAGCTGTGAAGTAGCAATGAAAATAATTTTATGATCGGGAGTGATCACAGCATGAGAAACTGTATTAAAGGGTCACAGCATCAGAGAGGTTGACAACCGCTGCTCTAGAAGCACAGGGTGTCTGGAGAGACACATATGGAACTAACGGGAAGCCACCCTGACCCCCAAAGACTGTTGCCAGGTGTTGAGGGGAACCCATTGTGCACCAGGAATTGGGACTCCTCAGGACATTTGTTTCTAATTTCTGACAGATGCACTGTTACATGCTTGCCTCATCCTGATTAGAAATGTACACTGTGCGTTTAAATATACAGTGGTTCCCAACCCTCTTAATGCCGCAATCCCTTAATACAGTTGATCATATTTGGGGACTCCAAACATAAAATTATTTCCATTGCCATAGTGTAAATATCTGGTAATATGAGACCCCTGTGAAAAGGTCATTTGGCTCCCCAAAGGGATCAAGACTCACAGCACGAGAACCACTTGTATATAGGCTTTACAGATTTAGGCTACACCCTGGTTACCAATGGAAGACTCTCCTACAACTAGGTAGCATTTGCTAGAAAAACTTCGAAGAGGATTGCCTCATAGGTGTGTATCAGCCAGGTCTCCTACAGCACAGGTACTCATGAGATCGTATTTATTGCTGAGGTTTATTACTTTAGTCGGGTCGCATATTTCTATGGCCTCTTGGAAAAACTGAAGACTTAATTCCTGGGGGAAAGGTTGTAAGTCAAAGATAGTGCAATAAATACCTGAATATCTGAAGGAGTAGTTTATCCTGTCTAATTATTTACATTTTCCTTGTCATCTCAAGATGGAAAGAGAGAAAGGGGGAGAGGACTGCTTTTTTTTTTTAATTAACTCTTTACATTTAATTTAAATTTAATATGTAAATGGAAAGTACATATTTAGATGCTTCCCAGGGATTGGTAACATACAGTGGAGTCTTTCACCTCATGGTTAAATCGAAGCCAGACCCAGAATGTCTAAGAAGCATTGTGTGAGCAACAGCTGTTGGATGACCAAGGTGGGGGCAGTTAGAGGTTCCGCTGCATTTCAAGTGAAGTGAACAGGTGCTGTCCACTGCGGTCCTGGCAGAGGATGAAAGACGATGCTTAGAAATAGGCAATTTGACCTCCTGCCTCCAAGGGCCATCTTTGACTTGGTAAATTGAGGAGCCTGACATCATAGTTACAGTCTGTGGTAGGGAAAAGCTGAGGGAACATCCAAGACGTATGTGTCTTTGAAGAGGATGGTGTGTCTGTCTTCAGAAGGCCAAGGCTCCCTTAGCATCATCCAGGAAAGGAGCTGAAGATGATTCCACCTCACCCACACCAGTCCCTTCTATTTCCCACAGTGGTTGCCACTCTTCTGTCATTGAGCAAAAGAAGTGTCAGTGCAAAGGAATCGATGAGAAGGCTACAGTGACTCAAATAAATGGTGGCCTTCCTTGATTCCAAAGCATCTCACTTCACACAGCAGACATCTGACCTCTAGGGAGTGGATACGGAGTACAGAAGCTACAAGGCAGTGTCGTCCACTTCCTCCAGAGTCAAATCAGTCTGTCTCATCCTTTCGTTTCATCTTGGGCGTAATTCAGAGCCCAGCAACTGGAAGTAGATCATTGGGTCACTTTAAACCACCAGGCACAGAGGCAGCTCCAACTGACATGAAGTGTGAATGGATATTCTGGAAGGGTATCCTGTAGCTCACAGGGCCTTGAGGGATGACAGCGAGGCCTGTAGTGCGAAAAGTAGATCTTTTATCCTAAGGGCCCTTTACTGCTTTAGCACCTGGGCCACATAGTGTCTCATCCAGAGGACAAAACTGATTTCCTCTTGCTTTAATCTCATCTAAATGACACCTTCTAGGAGAAGCCCAACCTGGCCACTGTGCCGAGTCCTCCACTCTGGTTTGCCCCCCCCCCTTTCCACCACTGCTTTCATAGCAACCTTTACCCAGCATCCTTTCCTCCCAGCCTCTATGTCCTTAGATGTACACCCGAGGACCTGGGCTTTAGACATTGTTTGTAATGTCCCCATGATCCCATTTCTGTAAGACAAAGTGTCTTCCTGAGGTTACCTGCTCCTCACAAGGAAATTCCTGGATCCCAGGTCAGGGCAAGTTTGAAAACTCCTCTGAGAAAGGTAGAGGCAGCTTTTAAGAGCTGTCTCCTTGCTCTAAGTGCAGGGTCCTCTCTGAGATGTCATACTCAGACCCTAAGTCATGAGAGGAAGGAGCTTCCTGGACCTCTGTGGAGGTGGCAGAAAGGTTCAGTGGAAGTCATAATCCTCTCCCACGTTTTCAAACAGGTTTGGCCAGGAATTTGGTGGCAAGCTGAGGGGAGCTGCCCACTAGGCTAATCAGGATGTCCAAGATCCCTTTTCTTTCTCCTACCTTTCACAAGCAGACACCCCCCCCACACACACACACACACACTTTTCAAGGAAATAAATCTCCAAGAGGTGGCAGGGAGGGCAGATCTCAGAAAAAAACCTTCTGAATAAATGTCTATATTAATGAATTATTAACTCAGCCACCCGTGACCTTAAACCTAGAAACAGGAGCACCCAGGGCAGAATGGAGAGCAGTTGAATCTCTTATTGGAGTCCTGTCAAAGGTGATGGTCATTTGTTTCCCCACCCCCCACCAAGAAAAGAGTAATTAATATGGAAGGCAAACTTTTTAATTGTATGTCAAATGAAGCCAGATGGGGAAGGGTCTCTTGTATAGAACACCTTCTGGTTTTTCTGCCCTCCCCACCACTGTCATATTTCTCTGACCCCTGGCTCCATTTTCCCCTGCTCAGCTAAGGGTACAATGGGCTTCCTAGGGAGAATTTTCCGGGGGGGGGGAATCCTGGAGAAATGATAAATTGGGGCAGTTAATTTATCGATCTCAACTCTTCTTCCCACTTGTTTTATTTTAGAGGTCATTAATCAATGAAGAAAAACACCACCGTGTCCCCCTTTTGCATCTAATACACTCTCACTCCTTATTCATTCCTCTGGGACAAATTCCCAACTGATCTGGGAGTGAAGGATTTTTATGCAGGTTTGATCACTTCCTAAATGGGTAGGGTGATTTGTTTCCCCATTTCCTAAGGACTAAGAGAAGGTAACACATCTGAGGGACACACACCCCCTGCGGGTCAGTTGGCTCACTTTCTAAAAATCCCAAGATGTTCCAGGCTGACGGCAACCAAGCCTGGAGGATCAGCCAGGGTGACAAATCCACTTTGCTAGTGTCCCCCAGTGGGTGACGGATGCTTACTGTCCTGCACCCAAAGTACAAGGACCAAGCTGACTTTGGCCACAGTCAGCACCTCAGACCAGCCACAGAGGCATTGAGGATGCCCAGGCTGTAGATGCCCTGGAGATCTTTATTTGCTCTCAGCTCTCTGGCCAGTAAGTGTGCCTTCTTCCTTCAAGGAAGTTCTCTATGTCCTCTGGTACCTAGGCCCTATCTATCTTCTGTCTACATGTGCTGAGTACCTCGGGAAATGCCCGGTAGGGGTGAGTGTGGGGCTGTCCTCAATTGTGACAACTCAGGTATTCTACAACAGACATAATGAAGAGAGTCTTTACTATCTCATCTGCCTAATTGCCTAATTCTTGACCCCCCCCCATTCCAAGCACAAAGCATGTCAGGCCTCTCCTATGATAACCCACTACCTCCCAGTCCAGGCTCACTGTAATAAGCAGAGATTTGACTAGAGTAGTTAGAAGCATACACTGGGCAACCCGCCTAGTGGGGTTTGAATGGGCCTCCATCATTCCTTAGGGAGGCAACTTACCTAAACTTTCAGAACCTTCTCATCACCATTTATATGCAATATAGGGGTTAGTAATGCTTTGGCCGTGTGGTTGCTGGATACGTCAAATGTAAGCAGTGTGGTTGCTGGATACGTCAAATGTATGTGCACCCCATACCCTAAGCAACCTTTTAACTGGCAGCTTATATTACTGGGATGAAAGTGAGCAGATACCCTGTCCACCCTCTCTAGCTACAGTGTTAGTGGCCACAGGGTCTTCCAAGCAGTTGCTACAAGTACCATCTCAAAATCTTGGTATTTTCTAGGGAAGGAGGAGGGTTGTGATACCTTGGCACTTCCATCTCTGAGGAGCAAACTCTAGGAAATAGCCCGCGTTGGTCAGCATCTGGGCAGTGTCCAGACTTCTATTCCAAGAGTTCCCTACTTCTCACAGAGATCTTCGAAAGGTCCAGGTCTCTCTCAGCGAACTGGGGGAATGTGAGAATGAGAGTTTGTTCTGTCTCCCGGGGTCCCATCTGCCACAGCAATTCTGGAAACAGATTAATAGAAAGGGGTATGGAACTTCATCCTCTTCTCCCGGGAGTTGTCTGAAGTCTTCGAAGACTGCCTGGTTGGCCTCGGGGTCTACAGCTCAGTGGGTTTTCCCTCGTGGTACTCGCCTGAGACTTGGGTGCTATCAATCTATCCAGGAATGACGGATGACCTTGTCATAACGACGCCAGTCAAAACATTTTCGGTCCAACTCGGCTCCAACCAGGAGGGAGGCTTTCTGCCTGAGACCCGGACAAAGTCTAAACAGCGCGTTTCCCAGGCTCGGACAAAATGGGTGGTGGGAAGAGAAAACGAAACGAGCAGAAATTAGGGAAGAATGGAGATTACTTGTTCAGAATGGTGCCTGCTAAATTAATTGGGTTGTTTGCGGAAAGATAAATGCCACCCCCCTTAAGGTGTAGGCAGAACCTTGGCCAGGTGAAAGCCAATTTCACATAATTTGTCATTGCCCTCTGCCACCTAGTACTAGGAATGCCAGAAAGCTAAGAGTTTGTGGCGAGTGCCTAATGGATGGACGCCAGATCACGCGTGATGGAGCTGCTGAGGCTCAAAGCTCTAGAAGATTGCATGATAGGGTGGGCTGCGCTTGCATCCTGTACACTAACGCTGGATTTGAGTGAAAGAAGCCGATGTTTGACCTCCCAGGGCAGGCTCCGGCAGATTTCAGGAGCAGCTGAGGCATAGATGTAAGTCAATAGATACTGGTAAGGCTCCAGATGCCATCAAGGAAAGGCAGAGAATCCTAGAAGGCAAACCTAGAATGAAGGTGTTTGAGCACTGGGTGCGGGCTCCATTGCAGTTTCCTCTCTTACTGGCCAGGCTGGAGTCCTGCTAGGGTGTGTGTGTGTCCTTTAGAGACCTCGCTCCCAAGCTCTCCTGCAGCTCAGGCTGCAGACTGAGGGTTTGAGGCTAACGCACAGCGTGCCCGGCCTCGCCCCCAACTTTTCTCTCTGGAGGATTTATGTTAGAGATTGCTTGGCGGGCGAGTCAACTCTGGCACCCAACAGCATTCCAAGAAAATCTGAACCGAGCTAAAAAGCAAACTCACTCGGGACCGGGTCTACCCTCCACCCCCGCCCCGCCCCGCCGGTGTGTGCTGTTTCCACAACAGACACCAGCTGACCAGGGGTGCCTGACTGGTTTGTGCTTTTCTAGTGCTTTTAGCATCAGGGTACTGAGCCGGCACCTAGAAAAGATACATTGCGGACAAAGAAAAATAAACAAGCCGGAGTCGTCATGCCAAATAATAAAATTTAAAAAGTGTGTGTGTGTATGTGTGTGTGTGTGTGTGCGCGCGCGCGCGCGCGCACGCGCTGGGCCAAGGGGGTGTCTGTGCGGGAGAGGAGGAGACGCACCGGGTGTCTGCGGGTCCAGCCCAGTTTGAACTTCCTTCTTCCCGCTCCCCTCCCCTTCCTTGGCCTGCTCTCGCCTTCTCTCCTTTCCTCTCCACCCCTCTTCTCTCCTCTCCTTCCCTCTCCCCTCTTCTCTGCTCTCCCCTTCCTTCCCTTCCTCTCTCCCTCTCCTCTCCTCCCTCCCTCCCTATCCCCCACTCCCCTTTCTCCTCTGTCTCACCCCCCATACACGCACACACATACACTCTCACAGGCACACATGCACACACGCACACACAAACGCACACACATGTATTTGGTGCTGTCGTAAAACCCACGTGTTCAGCCGGGGGGCTGCCAGAGTAGAGCCGAAGCACCGAAGCCGCCAAGCGCAGCTGCCAGAGGCTGCTCCGTCCCGCGTCCTCCAGCGCTCCCGCGCTCTCGGCGGAGCTACTCTTGCGCCCTCCGCGGGCCTTGGCCGGTCTCCGCGTCCTTCGCTGGTATCCCAGGGGGGCTCTAGGTGCGGGATCTCTAAGGCTCTGCACCTCCTCCACCTTGGGGTCATGTAGCTCGCCTGGAGCTCCCACTCTCTGCGCCTACACCGAAACGCCTCCGGAACGCACGGACGCTCCCACCGGTCTCTGCTCTTGGTTCCCAGGTACGGGGCTGGACTGGGGCTGCGAGTCCTGGGCCCCTTGCACCGAGAGGTTGGAGGTCTGGGGCAGGGGGCGGGGGGCGAGACTGTCCCGCCTCCCGGCGCCGGGGGCCAGCGCGGCTCCGGCGCCGCGCCACTTCACCAGGGGCTGGCTCTAGGGCGCTGGCCGAGGGTGGGGGCGACGTCCTGCCTGGAGTTGCGCCGGAAAGCGCCAGCTCTTGGGGTCCCCATTTAGCAGGGTAGGAGTTGGGTTCTCAGGCTGCAAGGCAGTGCGGGGTGCACGCAGCTACCTCTACGCCGCATCGCCTCTTCCGAGTAAACTTTGCGCCCGGGCGGAGTTGGGAAGCGGGGGGCCGCGGCCGCGGGCGGGTGCTGCTGGAGCCGAGGGGGCTCGAGTGCTCCACCCAGGTCCCCGCGGTCCTCCCGCACGCCCCTCTAGTCTTGGCCGGGGTCTCGCTCACGCTGCGCTCCTCCCTGCTCTCCTCTGCCCCCCCAGCTCGAGGCGTCGGACATGCTGAAGCCGGGGGACCCCGGCGGCTCGGCCTTCCTCAAAGTGGACCCAGCCTACCTGCAGCACTGGCAGCAACTCTTCCCCCACGGAGGCGGAGGTGGCCCGCTCAAAGGCAGCGGGACCACTCTTCCCCTCGGCGCGCCCCAACCCCTGCAGCCGCCGCCGCCTCCGCCGCCTCCCGAGCGCGCGGAGCCTCCTCCGGATAGCCTGAGGCCGCGGCCAGCCTCGCTCTCGTCCGTCTCGTCCACCCCGGTTCCCTCCTCCACCTCCGCCTCTTCTGCCTCCTCCTGTGCAGCGGCGGCCGCGGCCGCCGCCGCCGCCGCGCTGGCGGGTCTCTCGGCCCTGCCGGTGGCACAGATGCCAGTCTTCGCGCCTCTAGCTGCTGCTGCGGTGGCCGCGGAGCCACTGCCCCCGAAGGACCTGTGCCTAGGCGCCTCAACGGGCCCCGGGCCTGCTAAGTATGGTGGCGGCAGCAGCAGCAGCGGAGGGGACGGCCGTGGCGTCCCGCGTTTCCGCTGCAGCGCCGAGGAGCTGGACTATTACCTGTACGGCCAGCAGCGCATGGAAATCATCCCGCTCAACCAGCACACCAGCGACCCCAACAACCGTACGTAGCCGCAGCCCTAGCTCGCCCGCTCTGCCCAGGCGAGGGCGTCAGCTGGGAATGGTGGAGGAGGCGGGTAGGGTCCCAGGAGAATGACACGGGCGAAGGGTGGGGGATCTTGGTCCAAGGCGCTGTCCCGCGCCACCCGGATTGTTGTGACAAAAGTTTTCTGGCTTCTGAGAAGAGACGGGTGCCTGAGTGTCACTTTGGGCTTCTGCCTCTCCGCTCTCTTCGGACTCAGCTTCACAACCACTGGGCTTTGCCATCCCTGTGGCCCTCCACCCAGTGTTCCGGGCCTGGCGGGGACTGGCTGCTTGCGGATTGCAAGGGTGGACCCAGCCTGCCCTGATCCGGACTAGGGAGGGACGCTCGAGTTTCCGAGGAAGCATGGACACCAGGATTTGCTTCTCGGTCTTTATTCCGTCTTTGGAGTTAACGGTTCGGGCCTGTGATTTTATCTAGGGGTTCCCCCCCTTACTTCTTTTTCTTCCTTTCTTTTTTTGTAACAATCAGTCAGTTTCATCCTGCAGGTAGGTACTAAAAAGGCTACTATATTTTGGAGCTAAAGAAAAGGAGGGGAAAAGCCCACTAAATGAGAACAAAATTTCCGATGTCAGGACAGTGTGGTTCTTTGCGGATTCGGCTTCTCCAGCCAACCTTGATCCTGCAAATGTTTACAACCTACGTTGCTTTATTCGTTTAAACAGCAACAAGACATTTTTAAGTTAATAGTGATGGCAATTTCGTGAAAGAAACTTACCTCTTCCTGAAGGAAGCGGTAAAAAGGACTGGCTACAAACATGTCAGAGCTTCCCAAGCTTTCTGTGTTCACAATTCCAAACGTTTATCCCAAGCACAGTTATATTTTGATATTTTGAAACAGAACCCTCAATGAAGGATCAAGAATGTGTTTTGATGTGCAGCTGTACTTCTTGGTCATTTCAGAAGTTATGATATATTAACACCTAAGGTTTTGACATATGCATTATATACTCTGCAAAAACTTCGTACTGAACTTAAAGGCAACTAGATGAGGGTTATATTGAGGGTAGCATTCGTCAGTTTTCTTCAGACCATTCTTCATTTGGCTTCTGTATAAGAAAAGTCGATAATACTTACTTCTATTTTAATAAGTTGCTCCCTGCAGAATGCCTACGGCCCCATAAACTTCTTGATTTCTCACCAAAACAAGATAATATAATTAGAAAGTACTTTAAAGTTTTCTAGGTTGTTGTTTGGCAAACAACAACACAACCAAAACAAAATAAGGGGCATTAGCCTCATAATTGAGGTTTATCACTCTTCTTGAACTAGTTATTGTGATGGAGACAGCAATTGCTGACCAAAAAAGCAGTTGTGTTTACCATTTCCTTTCTAGCATCTAAGGGTAAAATACTACTTTAAGAGCTGCAATCATAATTTTTTATGTGTGTGCATTTAAAAAGACTTGTGTATTCCAGGGATGCAGAACATTTTATAAAATTGTATTGTCTTAATGGAGCTCAAAGATGTGCGTTTCCCCATGAATTTCTTCCAGATGTTGTCTTACAACCAGTTCTTTTTAAAGTGTGAAACGGAAAACTTGGCAATAGTTCTTACTGCCAAACGAAATATAATCATTGTGGATTGGGAACACCTTATCAAGCTTGTATTTACTTCTCTATATGAAATCCCGGTTGGACTAACCCTGGCTTCGTGTTGTACTATGTGTGATCCCCCCCGCCCCCCTCTGATGCAGCAGTGAGATTTAACCTACTTTCACTAGAGAAAACCTCCGCCAATCAGAGTGAGAATCAGGGCAGATTACTAATTGACGTTCGTTCGGGTAGGAATCAGTTTGTTATGGAGAGAGCTTCCTCCACCCAATGTTAGAGAGAATGATTGGTGGTTTTATTTATTCCTATTTTGTTAGTCCTCTGGTGTCCTCTTTTGTGTTAAATGGATTGATTCAATGTTCACGGTGCAGGAGAAAAGACAGAAGGAAGTTAGATTGTTACACTTCGCTTCGCTTGCTAATTAAAGGGACAGTTGGGAGGCCTAAGGAAAGGAAATGTAGCTCTGGCATTGGCTTCTGGCCTTGGGCAAGTAAACTTGGGACTCTTAAAGCCACAAGTTGTATGGTGTGTTTTAAAGAAGAGCAGTGACTGGGTTTACTCTAACTAGGCGTTTCAAACAAACGGGGAAGACTTAAAACTTTTCCAAGGGCTTGGGGTGTTGGTATTTTGATCCCTTGAAAGACTGAAAACAAAGTTCACCCTCATTTCTGTTCTGTATAGGACAAGGGTGAGGAGGGGAGGGGAGGTGCTGACAGAAACAATCTTAGTTTCTCGTGTATAAATTTCACTAGCTTTCTTTCTGTTTTGGACCTTTCCAATTGTGTGTGTGTGTGTGTGTGTGTGTGTGTGTGTGTGTGTGTGTGTGTGTGTGTGTGTGAAGTGATTATTGAGCATAGCATCACTTTGTGACTTTGTATTAAAGGAATGCCAAGTCAGTTCTCTTTTTTTTCTTATTTCTCCCCTTCCTTTTCCTGGAGATTAGTAAAGCACACCACCATTGCTCAGCCACACCTTGAGACTCTGCTGGCATGGATGGCAGAGAGTAAGCTTGTAGCTCTTTCCTATCAGATTTTCAAACACAAGAAAGGCAAGTTAAACCAAGTGAATTCCTTCAATAGGGTCCTATTGTTGAATTGCCTCCAAGCGATTGAGGTACACTTTCTACCAAAGCTCTCAAGGCACCGATGCAACTTTCTCTCTTCAAAGTCAAGTGCTGTGTCATATAATACACAATGCCCTTCTTTGCTGCTGGGTTGCCTGGTCCCTGGGGCTCCATCCCAGTTGCCTCTTCTCAAATTCTAGGTAGCTGATGTGTTTCCTGAGACCTTGTCAGTTCTCCTGGAGGATACTGAGAGGTAGTTAGGGGGCATACCTCGGAGTACAGAGAGTCCTCATCATCTCAGCAGAGTTCGCTTTTCATAATCTTTTTGCGAAGATGGCTGATTTCACACTGAGAAGGATGCTGGAAATGAACCTATTCTTATGTCTAGGCATAGAATTGGGTCGCCCTATATCTTCTCAGTGTTGGGGCATTCTTTGGTCCTGATTTAGAAAAGCACTGTACTGCCGCCGTGCAGGGGGCCATTTTGGGGACCTGGGGCATGGAAGCAGGGCTGTGGGCTTCATTGTTGGCGTTGTCAATATTTGAGGGAAGGGACAGAGAATAGTGAAGGATTGGTGTCTGTGGGGTTCTCTCACTTCTTTGTTGGGGGTACTTCTTGAGAACCTGCTAGCAGGATCTTAGTGCCAAGGAGACACACCCTCTCTGCTCCACTCCCATCCAGTGAATCTGGCTGTTAACGACCAGCAAGCAATTTATTATAGATTTCAGACCTGGTCCCCTGGAGGAGGAGCTTCAGTGTTGATGTACCGGCTTTTTACATTGTTCTATTTTTCTTTTTCTCACGTGTTGTGTGCTGGCCCAGCCCCACCTCGTAACACACATGATTTAGCTATTTTACATCATTCTTTATCCAGAGCCCTGAAACTGAACATAGAGCCATATATTAGATTGAGGTTAGAAGAGGTGGCGACTGTTTATTTAAGGTGATAAAATGGTCCATCAGCAGTAATCTCCATCGATATGTGCCACCAGGAGATGAAGGATGAGGGGACAAGCCACAATTAATTGCCCTATAGTTTTGTAGGAGAGAGTGGAGCCAGCCCAGACCCGCTTCGATCTCCTCTCACGGCAACTATTCATCATCTCCGCCTTGTATATGGCGGCCTCGCAGGGGCAGAGGGCGGCCAGGTTTATCTCTGTGCAATATTATCTCGCCCTCACACCCTGGCGCTCTCATTTAATTTATTAATACAGTCACTAGGAGACAAATAAAATCCACATTTTCTACTTTCCTCCTTCTTTCCCTTCCTCTTTGTCTCTTTCATTGGTCCCTGGGCCAAGTCGGCAGGCTAGGCTGAGAAAACACTGGGTTTCTGTGTGTTGCCGAGGCCAGGACCCCTAGAGCATCTTTAGGAGCTGGGCCACGACAATGGGCTCTTCTTCCTGGTGGCTGCTTGGTTTCTGGTTCTCCTAGACTTGCAGTGGGTGAGAATGGTTAAGGCTAGATGATTTCTTATCCTGGGGAGACAGACCTGGTGGGTGTCCATTGTGGCTTGGTCTTAAGAATAACTGGCAGTCCCCAAACCTGGGAGCCTTTCGTTGCTGGAAGCTGGGTGAGACCTTTAAACCCAGTCCTTCAGAGGCCAAAGCATCCAGTCTACTGTGCATCAATTCTTTGTCCACACACATCCTGCTCCCTGGAAGGCTGAAGGCGGAAGGCGAGGCGTGATGGAGCCCTGGGGAGTAACTCAGAGTGCTGGGCTGCCCTAGGACCCTCAACTCACTTTGCCTTCCCCCGGGGGCTTTGGACACCGGTTTGCCAGAAGGTGGCACTCCCGGGACCGATCAATGCCTCCCGGCCCCTCAGGGCTTGGCCTACTGAACTGAGCACCGCGACCCTGTCTGCCGCGGCCCAGAAGGATTTACAGCCTGAGCGATACCGCTCAGCAGGCTTCCAAGTTATTCTGCGGTTTCCTTAACCAAAGGCTTTGAGAGCAGGAGAGACTTTGCACAGTGAAAGACTGTGAGGAAGCATCCCCGGGCAAAGCTTTGTGGACAGAGCCCTAGGGGCACCCACACTTGCTTCTCAGATCTTCAGCAGACAGGAAGAAAACCTGGAAGGGCTTTATATTTCACCTTTCCGAGAATGAGAAGTGAAATGTTAAGAAATATACCATTGCCTGTTTTTGCTTCCCCCCCCCCCCCTCAAGTAGCTAGCAGGTTCATTTAAAGTGGTAAAAATAGTGCATGCCCTTGAAAATAAGAAAAAGTAAAAACCCGGAAAACATTCACACAGTAAAATGGATGTGAAATGAAAAGTGAAAGATCTCTCTTCACCCAGAAGGCCTGCATTGACCTTCTGAGGTCAGTAGGTGGGCAAACCCATAACCCACTGCTGCTCCCCTTTCCTTATCCTTGGACCCTAGGCAGATAGATGGGCTCTAAGGGAGACCTAGGTTGCTATAATTCTAAAGTGACAGTCAAATCATCTTGTGAATAATTATCGTAAACTTGCACAAAAATCTCTGGTTTTTAAAGGCCTGTAATGTGGTATGTGGAATAGTTTGAGGATCTAGCTGGCTCCTCCTTGAAACCTTTTTATGTGGGTGTTTGTGGCTCACTAACTAGAAAACAGTTTGCCAACTTGTGACTATTTGTCACCCGAGAAAAAAAGTTACTTGTTCAAAACTTCCCCAGGCTCCTCTGGGACTCTGAGACGGATTAGAGATAAATATTTTCAGTCCGAGAGGTTTTGTGTGGTAAAAATATTGGAGACTATACATAACTTTATTCTGATGGCAACTTTTGGGGGAGGAATATTTTTACATTTTTTATTGACTCATGTTAAGTGAACTAATTATCATGGACCAGGCTTGGCTACTTTTCAGTGAATTTAGGATTTAGGATAGAGTCTTCTAGATCCAGGGAAGCCTCGGTTTTTCAATACTCTATAAAATGCTGCTTTTAAAATATGCTGTAGGGAAAAATGAAACATAACAAATTAAAGTGGAATTTAGGCGTGAGTTATTCCAAATATTATTGAAGTGTGCTTCGTGTCTATGGGGTAGTAACTGGAGTTAATTGCTTCTAATCTGTTTATCCACATAGACTATGTGATGCTACACATAGAAAATGGGAAGTTGATAGAACTCCTGGCACAGGCTATTAGGTTGTGAGTAGTGAATGTTTTTTGCTTCTTGCTCTTTATTTAATTGAATGGACAAGAAAGGAATAGTCAGTTAAGCATTCCCTGGGGTGATTTATATTTATTTTCATGGGCACATTGCCTTTTCTTATTGTCACTTTTTTTAAAAGGCTTTTTTTTTTTTTCCGGTTTGGGTGGTGAAAGGTCATTTTAAAGCGTCTGCAAAGTCAGACACATTAAAAATTACGGACAGTGGCTATTTATTTCTCCGTTGATATATTTTAGCTTCCGCAAGCCCAGGAGTGTGGGGGAAAGAGAGCTATCCCTTTAACTCTATAACTCAATCATGCAGGAGTTCTTTTCGTGGCCTCAAATGGTTACATCAGTAAACTGTTTCAATTCTATTGATTGAGTCATGAGTTGGTTTATAAAATTCTCCTGGCTTTCATTAGTCTTTCTGAATCTCTGCATTTGAAGGCTTCGGGGTCAGACAGACCAAGATGTGAATCTTTCCACTGAGTCTTTCTAGTTTCCTGGCCCTTACTCCAGTTTCGATGCTCCTGAAATGTCTTTTGCTTCGTCTGCAAAATGGGAATCATGGTCCTTAGACACTAGGGTGATATTTTTCTGCCAGACAAATGCATGCTACACAGACAGCATTCAGGGATAGTATTTATTGCCACTTTGTTTCTACAACATTTTGATTTTGTTTGTTGTTATTTCCCAACGAAAGTACAAGAGGTTGAGTGAAACATATGTGTTTCTGAATTGTGGACACGTGAATAAGTGTCAGCCTTAGGGTCAAAAGTGAAGTCTTGAAGAGTCCCTTCATTAGTCTATGTTGCTCGCCAAGGGTGGGTATCTTTGTTTTAAGGAAGCCATACCCCTCAGAAACAGGATGTTGCTTCCCCCCTAAGGCTTGAGGACAGCTGCTAAGAAGTTGCAACCAGCAGGGTCTCCTCACGTGAGCAATCTTAGCTGAAGTAGAGGGGCTGCTCTTGAGGGGAGGACACAGCTGACTGGAGCCACCTCCCACCTCCAATGAGAGAGGATGCTCACACATTCAATCATTATTATCAAGTAATTGGCATGGCAAGACTTCTTGCTCTGTTCTGGGTTGCGATTGTTCCTTGTGCAAAATTCGTCGCTGATTTGCCTTGTCACAAATATCTGGGGGTGCTTTTGCAGTTTCAGCACAGACATGGCACATTCGAAAGTGATCTACAGGGCTACCTGCTATGGTGGCAAGGGACAGGTGGCAAGAAGCCCTGGGCATCGCAAGTACCCTAATACCTGGCTCTTACCATCTCCATCAGTTCAGAAGCACCAAAAGTCAGGGGCAGGAGGACCCTGAGTATCCCTAGTGAGGCTGGACTCCGGAGGCAGAGTCACATTGGTGGAGTCCTCTGAACAGGCTAGCCGCCCCAGGGAGCAGACACAGCGGCTCCGCCAGGCCCATTAATAACCCTTAGGCTCTGAGATTGGACAGCACCGTCTCTGAAAGCCTAGTTTCTCCAGTCTGCTTGGCCCTTTCTGCCCAGTTAGAATCAAAGACACTGGGTGCTCTGGAGAGGCATGCCTGGAGGACAGGAATCCCCTTGCGAGCAGGCTGCCCAGGGGCAAGTTAGGTATGGTTTCAGCAACAGCTTCACTAAAAGAGACAATCTCGTTTAGCTTGGGCTCAGGTTTCCAGCCTGATGCTCATTGAATCATTACCCACCCCCACCCCACCTCCACTCCCGATCATTAATGATCCTTTACCCTGATCCTTACACTTCCTAATTTGGTTTGCACGTACAATCACTACTGACACCCCCCAACTCGTCCCCCAGTTCCCACTTATCCTTGATGGCTGGAGTCCCTGGAGTGGGTGCTAGACGGAGACTGGGATCATAGCTCCTACAGGGTAGGAATTGTGGTTTGCGCTCAGGAGTGTGAAGCTGCCGAGTCCAGCTTTTGTGCCTGACAGTTCCGCTTTGAGAGCACCAGAGAAGAACCAAATACTCTGGCGACTATCTATAACCGGTTGGACAAGAGACAGATGCAAACATACCCTGAAACGCTGGGATAGGGCGAAGGTATAGGAGCCCATGAGGGTTAGAGGGAGAAGCTAAAATGCAGGCAATCTGGACCAGAAGCAAAAGGCGCCAGCGTTAGCAGCTTGGAAAGCATATCTGACCACGCAAACCCAACACTGAAGCCTTGTGTTGATCCCAGCAGGCATATCTGAGTGTTGCAAATTCCTAGGCTGTTGTACGAGTTCCTTTCCCACAATCTTGGCGCACTTCTGGTGTCCCCTCCACAACAGGTGGTTTACCTGCTGCAGTTTAGGGAGTTTACCGGAGAGTCTTCCCCCCAATCCCCAACAAAAGATCGAGTTAACGCGCTCCTTTCCCTCCTTCCTTGGTGTCTCCCACAGGTTGCGACATGTGCGCGGACAACCGCAACGGAGAGTGCCCCATGCACGGGCCGCTGCACTCGCTGCGCCGGCTTGTGGGCACCAGCAGCGCTGCTGCCGCTGCACCCCCGCCGGAGCTGCCGGAGTGGTTGCGGGATCTGCCGCGGGAGGTGTGCCTGTGCACCAGCACCGTTCCCGGCCTGGCATACGGCATCTGTGCTGCACAGAGGATCCAGCAGGGCACCTGGATTGGGCCCTTCCAGGGCGTGCTCCTGCCCCCGGAGAAAGTGCAGACCGGCGCGGTGAGGAATACGCAGCACCTCTGGGAGGTAAGCTGCCCGAGCTGAACACCTTGCCACGCAGCCTGGGCCTGTGACGGAAGCCCAGACCCCAACCCTCCGCCCCACTCATGTATCGGGACACCAAGTTTCCCAGTCCTACGGAGGGCTGGCTTCAGAGTGTGGCTTGCCACGGGGCTTGTGGGCTGTGGAAGTCAGAGCCACCCTAACCTGCCTCCGTTCAAACTGGAAAGGATTAACCTCCCCGCCCCACCTCCCCGCCCCACCCCCACCCCGGAGCCCCTCAATTTTGAAGATAAAACAACCTAGGAGCTGGTAGAGGTGCAATTAGAGCCTAGGGCCTTTAGCGCCAGGTTCTCAGCTCTTCTTATAGGAGGTCTCTTTGCCTGGAGCCAGAGGCAGAGAGGACAGTCAGGGAACAGAAATTTCTCAGATGAAAAACGAGTTTGTGGTGATAAGGTAAAGTGTTTGCTTGCCTAATAAGCTCTGGGTTTGGTCCTTAGTGCCACTTAAACTGAGGTGATGGTGAACACACAAAATCCTAGCACATGGGAGGTGGAGATAACAGTCAGAAGTTCAAGGTCACACTAGCCTACCTAGCAAGATTAGGGCCAGTTCTAAGTCATCTAAACATTTTCTTTTCTCTCTTTCTTTGGGTAAACGTTGAATGTGAGAGACCTAAATATGTTCCAGAACTTTGAAAATTCCCAAACCCCTTCATGAATTGTATTGTAAATCAAAACTTAAAAACTTGGTTTCTCTCCCTGCAAAAAAAAGTGTACTATACAGCTTTCAACATGTGAACTCATACAACTTTCAACAGAGTAGATAATTAAAACATGAGAGAGCAGCACTTTGGTATAAGTTAATCCTGACTATTATTTTACAGTACCATATATGAAAAACCCTAATCAGAACTCCTGCTTGACTATTTAAAAAGAGAGGATTATAGGTGTCTAAGCCTTTGACTGATCTTAGCTACTCAACCTTGGAAAACTAGTTATGAAGTACTAGATACTAGAGGCCATAACTTTTAATGCTATAAACCTGCGGCCTGAGCTAATGAAGGAGTAATCAGAGAAGCAAGAGTCTTAGTTGCCAGGGCCTTGTTCATGTGGACTCTAGGGCTTTAGTAGAGGGCTTTTTCAGCAACCGCGGGCTTTCTGCTTCCATATGGCTCAATGGTTTGTCAACATGGTCATTTTTGTGGTGAGCTGTCCCGATTGATTCACTACATAAAACTTAACAACATTTAACAGCACACTTACATATTTACAGAGCTCCCTTTGGCCAGCTTTGTATTAGGCCCTGGAGATAGTGCTGTGGCAGACAGTTACTGTCTAGAACCCTCACGTGACTCCTGGGGTCAGGAGGCTGAGGCCTGTATTTGCAAAGTCTCCCTTGATGGAGGAAAAAATGACCATAGCAACCTGCAGCTCAGCAGCCCAAGGTGAGGACAGGGCAGGCCGTGAGCTGCCTGCTCTATGGTTATCCACAGAGCCCTGGATCCAGGCTTCCAGGGTCCTTATCACTCCTAAACAGTTGCTGGAAACATTTTTGTCTTTCCGGATGGATTCCTTGAACAAGGGGGGAAGGGGTGGGCATATTTAGGTCACCAAATGAGGGTTTTTGGAAAACAAAAACAACAGTAAAAATTCAGAAATGTAATGTCTAAATCAGGCAGGTGGAAGTGGCTTGGCAGGAAGGAAACTCCAGTGAGGCAAGAGCTATTGCAGACTTACAGGTCAGACATAATGAAAGCATCTAGTTCTGATGCCCATACTGGATCTTTCTGTGTTTTTCACTAATTCAGTTGTAACTCCTGGTGTGGTTTCAAGTTTATAAAGTCCGTCCATGAGCTCTTCATGCTCCAGCGCCATTATTAAGGACTCTAATATCACATTGCTAAAGGTCTGCGATGCATCCCAGGGAAACCCACAAATTAGCTGTGTGCAGTACGGATTTGTTCTATCTGAAAATGTGAAACCGAACTGATCCCACCCTCTGATACTTGTCTATTTTTAGACTTTGGAGGACAAAGCCATAACTTTGAAAAAAAAATACCCCATCGTTCACTTTTTTTTTTCTTAAAAGGCTTATGAGTGGTTGGGATGTGGGAAAGAAGCCACTCAATAACTCAATATAGGCTTCAGCAATACATAATAACATGGAAAAGTATGGAACTTTTTGTTACACTTTTGATTATTACATAATGGAGGGAATATTCTGTCATAAAAATAAGACTTTTTTTTCTTGATACTTCCATGGATTTAAAGTGAGTTTCACCTATTTGAGGTATGTTAGTTGACTATATTAGGAAGATATAAAGTTAGTTCTTGGTGTTAACAGGCCTACTAGCTCTGTGCTTGAATGATCTATAGGCTTCTACTCCTAGTTCAGAGCATAATTAATCTATTTTTTATCATCTCTCTCTAACAATAATTATAATGACATACATGAGGGTGAACTGAAGGGATATTGAAATTTCAGGCATGTAAAATGTCTCCTGAGAGATGGTAAAAAATGTTACCAACTGGGGTAATTTAGTGGCAGTGACTATTTGTAGTGACAGAACACTTTTTAAAATAGGGTATAGACTTTTATTAGGATAATTACTTTTAAGATATGAAGTATGAGTGGCTGGGAATGTGGCTGAGTTGTCAGAGTGCTTGCCTAGCATGTATGATACCCTGAATTTGAACCCTGGCACTGTATAAAACTAGGCATTTTATGGGAAGTAGAGAAGGACCAAGCATTCAAGGCCAGCCTCAGCTATATAGGAAGTTTAAGGTCTGCCTAGGCTATTTGAGACCATGTCTTAACAAAACAAAATGTTAAAAATGAATAAATTAGGATTTCAAACTTAAGCATCATGATTTATGAGACATAATTATTTGAATCAAGTCACTTTTAATAATAGGAAAGTATAAATATTAAATTCCCTTTAAAATTTTAGGCTTTAAGTTTGCAGTCTATCCTGAAAAAGTTTAATTATTGTTTATGCCATATAGAGTTCATGATTGGAGTACACTATATAGATCTTCACAGGAAAGGCTTCACTATATTTTTTAATGACTCACAAAATAACTATTCACTTAGATATTATTTTAGACATCTTCTGGAATATCGGGGTGACCTAAAGCAGATTTTTAAGAGAGCTGAAAGCTACTGAATCATGATTTTTTTCATTTTAAAAGCCAGTTGTAATCATTCTTCTTGGTATTTTCTTGAGTCATTTGTTGCCTTCACATTCAGAGTTCAGTTCTTAGATCCTGATAGGTCTTACCAAGATCCTGCTTTTAGTTCAGTACACTAAATGGATTGCTAATTTCCCCGTTACTGTTTGGATGGTGGATTTCAGTTTACAGCTCATCATATGGTTGGTTCTGCTTCGGTGCTTTACTGTGCTCATGCTGAAGCAAACCGATTCACACTAGGTTCCTCCTTTTGATTATTCATTAAAAGCTTCATTTCATGTATAGGAGAATTTTTAAATATTTGATGTACATTACCATGGAAAATTTGTTTAGAAGCACGCTGTCGCTTTTAAGGTGAACATTTTTATTGAGTATATTCCTGGTGATTCAAAATGCAGCAACTTAAAGGAGTTCAGCACCATTCCACACTTCAATGTTACTTAAATCTTGAGGTTTTCTTTTCTTTAGCCCCCCCCAACTGGCTAATGATCTAAGGTTATTCATTTTTTCCAGTTTAAAGAGATTAGCAAGTTAAAAAACAAATTAAAAAACCCAAATTACTCTTTCTTTTTTTTTCCCCCTATTTGGCCAGTATCTTTTGTGATTATAACTTTCATGTGTTTTGAAAAATAATAAGTTTAGACACTTTAAAACAAAACATTACAGAAAACATTAAGCAGCCCTTCAGTTACATACATTGATTCTAACAAGATGTGGACACAGGCTTTAATTCTATTTGGAAATAGAAAACAGAAAGATGGAAATCTTTCTTCTCAGCAGCTCAACCTCATAGATGGGAACGAGATAACATTATCCTAATGAAGAAGTAAAAAGGCATATCTAATGCCTACAGTTACAAAAATATCATCTCGATTATTAATGTATTCTTTTTTCCCTTGAGATAAATTAATCTAGCTGTATATGGTTTCCTCTTTCTGCTTAACATCAGAATTTAATATGACTAGACCCGAGGAATGAACACAGTGTATACTTACCATTCTGCTGGGATAAAATACAGAGGTTTAAAATAAAGTTACGATTTAAGATAAGCTAAAGTTGCACCTTTCAACTCAAGGTCTGTTTTGACAAGAAATTTTAGCAACCATGACAAAATAAATTGTGCCCATTTTAAGCCTAAATTTTCCCCTGCTAATTGAGATATGTAGTGACTTATTAGGATTACAGTCGAGGTAGCAGAGTGGAATTTAACTTTATATAACCCATCTTGCCCTTTGCTTGAATAAGTCTGAGTGTGTGATTTTCATCTGTACTATGTTTAAAAATTATCTGCTTTTCTTCAGAGATAAAGGAAGATAGCATAATAGGAGCTTCTTTGTGGTTTGATTGTATGCCGTAATATTTTAGACATATTAAGCATTCTGCTTAAAGTAAATGGTCTGATTTTTATCATTATCATTTAGCTTAAGTCAAAAAATATTAATAAAAATCAATATTAAATATATATTTCATGATGCTAAATATTTATATTTTAAAACTATCATAAGTAATTAGTAGCAGAAGGAAGTGGATTAATTTTATTTTTTGAATTGCTGTGTATGTTTTTTTATAAATGACTATCATATATATGTATATACATACATACATACATACATACATACATACATACATACATACATATTTAGGTTTGAAAAATCATTTTGAATCAGTACTTTTATATTAAGTTAAAATCACTTAAAATTGTTCAGTGATAATATTGTAACTGTAAATGCCATACTTATTTTATACACTGGCTCATATTGACCTTATTCACAAGACACCAGGTGAGAACAGACTCTATAAATTTTGTGGCTGTCACATTATATTAAAGTAAAAATCATATTTTCAGCAATTTATCATCTACTACACAACTCCACCTATCAATTTAGTTATAACTAAGTCAGTTTCACAAAATTCAGGTAATTTATTTTTAAAAAATAAACTATTGCTATGTCCTTGTTATGTTTTCAATCATGCATTCTAACAGCTGGCATACCTCCCTGGTTTTGCCTCATTTGATTCGAAGATTTTTTTATAGTGGTGCCCGTTTGATAGAGTGAGAGAGTTTTGTAGTTTTACATAAACTGTAAAACCATCTGCTGCCTCTTGGAATGGTTTCCAGCATTGTGTTAAAAATCAAAGATGTAATACTTCATGATGGCTCTGACAGGGTCTCTCAAGTCCCCGTCCTTTTGGTTTATGCCTCCTTGGTTTTCCAAATCCCTAAAAGACTTAGCTTAAATAAAATAAAATAAAATAAAACTTTAAAAACCTATTTGGAAATCCTTGCATTGGTGAGGTTTCATCTAAATATACTTTGACATGATGTACATGTTTGGAGAAAATACCCTATAAAGCTGATGTATTTTGTGCACACAGGACTATTTTATTTATTATTTGGAAATTGACTTTTTTTTTATTGAGAGTATTTTGTCTATGGGAAGAAAATGATTCACAAGTATTTCTAAGTGATACTATCTTCTTCACGTTATTTATTATTATTATTATTATTATTCCTTTGCCTCAGTAGCAGAACATAGAAAACAAAATGGGAACCTTAGAGATTACTCACACAGCATGTCAGCAGGTGATTTGATGGAAACATTATCCTCAGAAACTGACAGGGTGCCAGCTCACTCCCCGGTGCAAATTACAGCAATTTTAATTGCTTGTGGAAAAGCTATGTTTCACCTTAGATATACAGATGGGTTGTTTTATGAATTAAACACTTTCGATCTAGGGAAAAACCTGCTCCTTATTTAGCTGGGAAATCATTCCCGAAGTAGGGAGATCCTTTTTTCTCCAGGGATGACTGTGAGACATTGGTAGGTGTGTAGATGTTCTGAAGGCAGTTGTGTATAAAATTGGAGCCTGCTTCTCTTGCTCTTTTTCTGTTTCAGAACCATATATGCCCCAAGATTTCATGAGTTCAGACATTCCTTGTGTATTTAGACAAGAAACACAGACTCTAATGTAAGTACTTAGCATAAAAGCCAGAGAAGCCAGGGACCAGCATCCTTTTCCCGGTGAGCGTTTACCACCTCGCTCAGATAAGTTACAGAATTCCATTATCCAAATTGTTACACATGTGTGACAGAGGTTGACCTTTTGTCATGTCAGTCCTTTGTGTAGGCCCCAGGCTCCAGCCTAATGGCTCAAACCCTGATTTACTCACTGTAATAAGGGCAGGAGGTCAAGCTTGTCGGCTGCCTGTTTGTCCTCTCCTCGGAGCCAGGCTGAAGGCTGTTAACACAAAGCTTTTCAAAGTGAATTTACAAGCAGCACCACTGACAGAGGCCAATCAGTGCACCATAAATGTCAGGTTAGTGAGACTGAGCAGTAAGTAAAGCACTGACAGTATACTATTGGCTGGAATCAATTGGCCAAGGATTAACCAAGACCAGTAATCTATGTGCATAGGGCTTAGGGGAGAGGCTAAGTGTGCAGTCTGGGTTTCCAGGTGGACTCGGGGAGATCCACCTGTTAGTGAACAAGAGAGGATACATTTGCTTTAGCACAATGAGCAGCATCCACACTGGTGAGATTCACTATTGGGAGATTAGCCTGTGGTGGAGCCTGATGAATCGTAGCCTTCCTTGGTGGTTAAAAACACTGGCCCAGCGTTAGGCAAAAAAGAGAGACAGATTGTTATGATATGGGCTGTCAGGGCTGGGGGAAGTTCCCACTGTGTTATAGTTCATTCATTACAAGGCCATTATTCAGATTCCCAAACTGTAATAGTTTTCATAAACGCACAGTCTCAAACATGCCTGCTCACTTGCTGTGCATAAAGCTCAGGAGTATGGAACTTTTGTGGAAGTCACCAGTGAGTGATCATGGGTTGAGGGTCTGAATATCCATGAGATGTGGTTTCCCTACCGGATGGAATGTTTTTATCATTTTGTGTAATGACAGCCCAGACAACAATTCACTGAGCTCTGAAGGCATCAGCATTAAAATGGAGGAATCCATTAAAATGCCCTATGCGAGGATTTATAAATTAGGCAATTTCCTTGATTATTGCAATCATTTACAAAATTGATTGTTCCAGTGTGGTATAGACAGATTTTAGCCATGATCATTGACAGCAAGTACATTGTCTGATATTCATAGCCACTGATCACTGAAGTAGGTCACTATGCCCCCACCCTGCTGCTCCTGCTCTCAAGGTCAGGCAGACTTACTTGGAAGCTTCAATTATCTACAGAAGAGACCTACTTAGGGTCCAAAAGGAAGGGCAGGTTGTTTTCAAGGCTATAAAGTTGTCTATTAATTATTTTCAAGATGCTATTATAGTGTGTAGTTTAGCCTAGCCTGACACCCAGCTTCAGCCTCCTAACTTCATAGTATTCGTCTTAGATTTTAATCTTTTTTTTGGAGAGGATATTGAAACCACTGCTATGAATCAGATCGGCAGCATGGGTCTTTGATATGATGCCCATTTCAAAAGAAATAATTTTTGCATATTGCAGCTGTAAAGTATTTGTTTGACTAAAGATCTGAATGTCAATAATGGGTTTTATTTGTTGTTTTTCAGATTCTAATTATCCAATAGATATATCGTAGAGTCACTGGGTTTTAGGCCAATTCATTCTGGAAGGCATAATAAAGATGTTGTTACAAAGTGTGAAATGCTCAAAATGAAGCAGATTTTTCTATACAAGAGCACACACGAGTTCAGTGGTGCTTAATCACTAACCACAAACCACAAGTTGCTTTTATTCCTGAAGTATCAGTGATGGGCAAGCCAACTGTGTCTGCAGGGCTTCATCCAATGAAAGCTAGCCGTGTGGTTTATGCTTAGTGCAAAATAACTGACTTTAGGACATTTGCTTTTAATCATCATTTTTCTCTTTTGAAACATTAAAACAAACCAAGGCTTGTAAAATAATAACTTTTGAAAAAAATATCTGCCATGGGTGGACATAGGAGGGGGGCTTGATTTTTGTCCTGATTGTGAATTGTGCAAAATTTTTATGTCAAAGTCATTCTTTATTTTAAAAGGAGCAATGTTACATTTCAAAAAGTTAAGGAAATTGGTGGCACCTTCGTTTATTTGGCTATCGTTGCCGTTAAGTCAGAAGTTCATTTTCATTTCAGTCAGCTGGAAAATTCACTGCTTATATCTTTGGTGAGAAGGCAACATTTTCCCTGTAGTGCCTCGGCTTTATCTCCTGATTTTCACTTAAATAAGATTTCCCCCATAGTGTTTCTGGTTTCTGTCTTGTATTAAAAAAGCAATGTGACCTGCCCTGTCTCCAGTAAACTGTGAATGAGGATCTCTGTATGTTAAATGATTCTCTCAGGGCCCCTGTACTATTATTTAATAAGCCATAATGTACAGTATGAAACTGTGAAATCGTGTCATGGGATTTAAGCTCATTTTTATTAAAATAAACAGTGTTTTTTACTCTGTGATAATTTTAAATTAAAGCGGCCTCCAATAATGAAGTATCTTCTTTAGAAACGCTCAGTGGAATCTAATTCAGTAGAAACTTCTTAAGTGCTTCTTAATTGGAATCAAATTAAATGCAATCAAGGCACGTTTTTAGCATCTTGTAAAGCACCCAAAGCTTGTTAAGCCTACTTGAGAACAGTAATGTTTATCACAAAGGGACAATGCTAAGTATCCTGCCTATCCAGGAAGACAGCAGAAGATTGGGCATCCCCTAAACCTTGGAGATTTTAAGGTAGAATACAATGCTTCTGTAACCTGCAATGTAAAATATTTACAAACAGAAAACCACCTAAAAACAACCATGCTACTAAGGGAAGCTTTGAATTTCAGCTCATTGTGACATAATGTTTCACTCCAACAATCTAAAATGGAAAGATCTCATTATTAAGTTTTAAGGTAGTACAAATAGATTTTTTTTGTATTAAAAGAAATTAATGCACATCATAAAAATTCAAATACTGTAAAATCACAAACAGCAACAATGGTTTTCATCATGGTCTCTGAGGGAGGACTAAGTACGAAAATACACATTTATTCTATGGAGCCACTGTTTTGGAATGGGGTTGATAGCACAAATAACATTTTTATAGCAGCACATGGCAGAACTGTTCTCACAGGTTCTTTGGCAAATGGTTAAATTGGGTTCACAGTGAGCAGATTTTGATTCTGAGTCTAGTGTCACACTCCCATTGCTGTACCTGGTGAGAAATTTAGTTAACGGTCTGCAGACCCTTTGATGCCACAGAAACACTTCGGATGTTTAAATATGTTCTATAGCACATATACCTAATAAAATCAGAGGCTTTTTTAGGCCTCTTGGGAGAGTGTAGTGGTCCTCCAAGGAGGAGAGACAGCTCTTTCCTGCATGTGGAAGGGCAACAGCAATCAAAGAAGGTATCCAGATGATGTGATGCGCTTTTTTAAAATAGGAAGAGTTAAGGCCGTGTTAGACCCGGAAGAAACTACTTCATCACTTCCTGTGTGTTAATCAGAATAGTAGCTTAGAGTACTCTACAGAAAAGAGAACACATGACTTTTGTTCAACAATGCAAAATTCCCCCCTCCCTTTCAGGTATCTTAATAGTAAACTTCACCTCTATCTAGTATATTCTACATAGATATAAAAATAGTTTGGGCCTGGGCAAAGAAGAAGGTCAAAGTGATATTTTTATGAAGCCATTACTACATACAGCAAATATACACCAATAAATAATTTTTATTAACCTGTGAAAACAGAAGATCATATACACTATACCACAATATGCATCTTGAATTTAAGTAATTACAATTAAATCAAGTTTAAATAATATTTCAATGCAATGTTCGAGCTCGCTCATAAGTAAAATATTATGTAGCAAAGAGATATACCACACAGTGTAGATATTTTTTAAATTACTAGATGACCTTTGTTCTTTTTATTTAATATTTTATTTTTAAAGTTAATACAAATACATATTTTGGCGTATCATGTGATGTTTTGATACATGTATACATGTGTAATGTTCAAGTCAGGGCAGTATATCTATGGTCTTCAACATTTATCATTTACTTCCAATGAAAATGCTTAATACGTTTCTAGTTGTTTTGGAGTATATAGTCCAATACTGTCATCTAAGCTATCCAGCTGTGGGACAGAACACTAGACCTTATTTCTCCCACTTGTCTATAAGTCATTATGGACATTTCTCCATCCCTTTTACCAAAGGAAAATAAACTCATGTTTAGAACTGTATTTCTAGTAGAGAGTAA
The DNA here is from genome assembly GCA_033318265.1 of Phyllotis vaccarum. Taxonomy (NCBI): domain Eukaryota; kingdom Metazoa; phylum Chordata; class Mammalia; order Rodentia; family Cricetidae; genus Phyllotis; species Phyllotis vaccarum. The sequence continues at coordinate 34,732,166 of JARWLC010000009.1, read as the reverse complement.
TCAGGATACAGATATTGGGAACATAGAGAATGCTCATTCTAGACATACATGATTTCAGTAACTCAGTGTCTTACCAGCAATGAGCCGGCTTGAATATGAAATGCACTGGAGATGGCTTAGTGACATCTGGATGAATCACAAGGAAACCTCAAGATGCAGAGGCTGCTTGGCCACGGACCTCAGGTCAGGGGCAATTCATTAGGGTGGCTTGACACTGGTATTGAGTTCTGAATACATCTCAATACCCAGCACACGATTACTTGTCAATAAATATTAAATAACAGCAGATCATTGCAGCAGCACATTTGCCACTGCCTGTAAAAATATGCATGCCACTATGTATCAGTAAATATAGACCCATCAGCACATTGTTCAGATCCCATCAGTGTCCACCATAGAAAGAACAATAATTCCAAGTGACAATCTGCAGCTAGAAATTTTGAATAAAAAATATAAATGCCAAAGCGCATTATAGAGAGCCAAAAGTTAGGCTAAAATCAATATTTTTTTCTAATATATGTATCTCATATCAATCATTTCTATTATAGTACTTGGAATCTGTACTAAGCTGACAATCTCAAACTAGGTCTCAGCTGGGCCAGCAAGATAGGCTCAGCAGGTTAAGTCCCTTGCTACCAATCCTGACCAGATCATCTCAGTTCTACCCCTGGGGCCTACAAGGTAGGAGGAGAGAACCAACTCCAGGAAGTTCTCCTCTGACCTCCATATGAGTGCCATGGCACACATGTACCTTAAAAATATCTCAACTAGTCCGGCCTCCACTCTGACCCAGAAGTCTACCTACTTGCAGCAGTATATCTGTGTTCTGTGGCTTGAATGTCTGCTCTGAGTCTCAGATAATTGGCTAACCTTTGGCAAAAGTATTTGCAAACAAACGTCAAGAATAATAATCGAGCATACACTTGTTACCCCAGTACTTAGGAAGCAGAAGTGGGAGGATTGTCACAAGTTCAACACCAGCCTGGTCTGCATAGGAAATCCTGGGCCAGTCAAAGCTTTATAGCAAGATGTTATCTATCTCACAAAGGCCCAAATAGGGGCAGGAGGGAGAACTCAGTCCACAGAGTGCTTGCCACATGGTCTTGGGGACCTTAGTTTGATTCTCTAGCATCCAAGTAAAAATCCAGGTGTGTGGTGCACACCTCTAATTCCAGTGCTAAAGAGGTGGACAGGAGGATCTGGGGGGTGGGGCAGGAGTTCACTGGCTGGCCAGCATATTCAGAGATCCCCAGACCTGGCTGAGCAATCATTGATACATCAGGCTTCCAAGGAATGACATTTGAGTTTGACCTCTGGCTTTTACAGAGACAGACAGACAGACAGACAGACAGACAGACAGACAGACAGACACATACCCAAATAATAATAAAAGGTATGGAGTAAAGTGTGGTGACACATACCTATAATTCTAGCCCTTCCTGAGGCAGGAAGATTTTTGAGTTTAAGACAAACCTGAGCTAGATAAAGAGTCTCTCTTTAAAACATTATTTTGTTCATTCATTATGAAGGCTGTCTGACTAAATCCTTATGCTGCCTTTCTTCTTTCCCTCTCTTCTGTTTTTTGGGGGCAGGGTCTCTCTATGTAGCCGTGGCTGGCCTACAACTCACTAGACATATGAAGCTGGCCTGGAACTCAGAGATCCCTCTGACTATACCTCTTAGTAATGGTTAAGCCATGTTTCACCACTTAACCACTTATTCCCACTTAAATGCTCTATCCACAAAACCTTGTGAGACATAAATCACTTATCCTGACATTGTTTCAGATTTACTTTACAAATTGCCCCTGCCTTAGAGCGTCTAAGATGGACATCTTTTCATCTTTATTTTACAGTCTTTTCAGCCTATGAGTCCAAACTTTTGGAGTTAATATAATGACTTTTTCTTAAAGGTATCTCTAACAGTAATGCTAAGAGTATTTAGCACACAGCTCACTTAGGGACAGCTTTTGATCTGAAAGCAGCACTAAGGGTTAACATGCTTAACCTAAAACCATATGCTAGGCACTCTGCTAAGAGCCTTACAGGTATTTCGTATTTATTTATTTGGGCTCACACCCAAAGCCTTATGCACGTTCATCAAGTTCTCTACCACTAAGCTACATCCCCAGTTCTATGAGGGTTGTTTTATTTTATCATCAGGATAACCCAATGAGTAAAGGATTACTGAGTCATTTCTCAGATAATAAAATTTTCAGGCAAAGGCCAAGAAGGGAAGAGCTTTGCTCAGGGTTAAATGGACCAAAGGAAGGATTTTTCCTTAGCCACAAAAGATTCTCTGGTGTCTGCTCTGTATTCACTGTCTGACTTAAACTCCCATGAAGTTATGGGGTCTCAGTTTCTGTCACAGGTTTCACCATCTCCCTGACCCTAATCTCTGGGACTAAATATGATCTCTCCCTTCTTGGAAGAAACTACACTGGTTTCTTAGACATCATTCATTCCAAAATACATAGAAAACCCTTCACATAGTAGTAAACTTTGTGCTTCAGAATAGTAGTTTCCAAATTATATTCTCTGAAATCTTGTAAAGTGGTAGAACCATGGGCAGCTTCGGTAGGCAGTATGTAGGAAATAGCTTTATGGGGCTCACTAAGGAAGACAATTTTTGAGTAGCAGTACTCAGGAAGGATGGGGAACATGATCTGGTGGTCACACGTGGGAAATCCAGGAAGAATGGAGACTGTGAGGAAGGAGGCTTTTGTACGGGTGGGCTCCGTTGTCTTTGCAAGGTATCCTGTTCTCTCGATTAGCTTTCTCACTTGGGCTAATTCAATATCTCCTCCTCTTCCCAGGGTCTTGCTGATTTTCACTGAAATAATCTTACTAGATATTCCTTCACTAAGAATCTTTTTCCATTCTGGTCAGTTTAGCTCATGCCTTTTCCTTTTTAAGAGTCTCGCCCCTCAGGAACTCTAGGTCTCCCTCACTCTGCATTCCTGTGTCTTCAGCTATGACCTTAGCAATGTCAAGGTTCTGCTTTGTGGCCTATTGCTTGTAGCCTCAGGCTACAATAATATGTAATATTATATATTACATATATATCAATATATAATATTATATATTAATAATATGTAATAATATGTAAGCTCACATTCGGCTTATGCCTTTTACTTCCTAAATTTGCCTATATTTAAAAGTAAGGTGGCACCCAAGGAAAGATTTGATATAAGAAGGAGAACAATCTTGTAACTATACAGGGAAACCAGTGTGTTTAAAGCCAGGTGAGTTTGGAAGAACATGGTGGGAGGTCAGGTTGAGGAAGCTAGGGTCTGATAAATTCGATAGCAAAGACTTTGCATTTCCTTTGGCATGAAGTAGATTTTGGGGGGGCGGGTGGCTAACATGTGCTGACTTGTTTTCCAAAGACCATTTGAATGTGGGCTGGAGAATCTTTTTGGGAGGGCCAGGGTAGGTGCTAGTGGGAGACCTCAGAACACAGCTTGTAGCTGGATAAGTAAATTCGAAGTTGCAAGTGTGTATAGCTGTTATTTAAATCTACAGGACTCCTTGAGGCTGCAGAGGAAGAAGTGGGGCTAAAACTTTTATGAGATGCAGAGGTATCTCTAGTTCTGTAAACCTTTGAATGAGTTTGTAGGTTGAATGCGGATCAATGACTGTGCAATTAAGCAAATGCCTTCTCTGACAATTATGGAGTAAAATGGTTTGCACCCCTGGCAGACCACATACTGAGGCATAGTGATTTCTGAACTATATAGTCACTTCTCAATATGGTGGCACTTATGAACTATGGAGTCATTATACATTCTGGATGAGGCCTACACCAAACCCTTTCCTAAAGGGAAGGAGGCTCAATCTTTAACCTAAATGTTCTACCAAAATCCCTCTTCACTTGATTAGTTCCTAGAGATCCAAGCTGGCCATGCATGCATGTTCCAGTAGACATGGGCGGACACCTGCATGTGCTGGACCCAGGTCTCAGAATATTTCTTTTGTTTTTTTTAAAATTTATGTTAATTATTTTTATTATAATAAAGTCAAATCATTTATTAAACGAAATTTGAAACATGTAGAAATCTACTTTAAAAGGAGAAATGAGCCACAATTAATCTGCTATAATTCTCTCTTATTGAAGTTGGTATTTTTTTATAAATATAGATGAAAACATACTGCTTATGTCTTAAAATCATAAAGGTTTTCCTCATATTTAAAATACTTATGGACATAATTTTATTCTGTATATGCTAAATGTGGCTCACGTAGTATGATTTAACAAGTAGTTGAATATTTATATCAGTTTCCCCCCTCATCCCTCCTATCTTTCTTCCCTCTCTTATTTAAAAAAAAAAAAAATCACTAACCATTTGACACGGTGAGTGTACTGGATCAGGCTTGCCAGAATATCTGCAGGAGAAAACACAGAGAGAAGCCCCCTTGACACTAATGGTATTAGGAATTACAGTGAACGTTTACCCATCATCTTTCAGCTTACAAGAGATTCCACATCCAGCTCTGCAGGTTGGTTTGGTTGCAGTGCCTTCTCTATCAGAGAGTGCTCTGTCCGGGTGGGACTGAGATGGGGAAATTGTGGTCTAGAGAGGCTGTCTGCTCAGCTCCTCCAGGCAGGGCAGCCTAGAGCTGCTACATGACCTACATGCTCCAGGGGAGCTTTCCATCTGTCTAAATGTTAGCCTGGAACTAAACGCCTCCACACAGTGATGAAATTCCTAACAAATGTTGTGACAGCACTGAACATAAGGCCTTAATTTTTTTCAAATTGCTTGCATTTACAGTTAATTCAATTTGAATTATAAGTCACCTCCATGTGAATGACTCATGCCCTTGTTATTATGTGCTCTGTTTTCCAAAACACACAAAACAGAAAGCATTGGTGTGCAACATATGCACAGTCAAGGTAATATTGTACTCATTTCAAGGCAAGACAGTTGTCTACATCTGGTGTGTTCTGGGTCTGGAGTTATCAAAGAAAAGAGAAATATCTTTATAAAATACATTTGAATCACTGTTCACAGTGATTATTGGAGGGGATAAATATACAACTCAAATTCAGTTATGTACCACAAGTAAAAAATTTATTTTTTTTTCTGTTACAGGACATTTGCGTTAGACTAGCTGAAGAATCCTGCCCAAGTTCAGACCTTTCGAGACCGGCTAGGTTGTGCTGGTCAAGATAGATAGAGGATATGACTTCAACAGCAGATAATTTTCACACTGTAAGAAAGACTGGAGAGGAACAGTCAGGAAATGTCCAGACAACAGCCATATAAACAGATAATTGCTGAAATATTTGGATAATTTTGAGAATAAATGCAGGGTAAATTTTTGGACAGTTAAATCAGCTCTCCTTAATAACGCTGTCTCCTAGCCAGTAATTTCCCTGTTCTTCTTAATTTATTTCACTTCCACATAACTGGCAAATTTTTGTATTCCATCCCTCAAATAAATCAGCTCTCCAGCTACCAGGTTCTGCTGCAAGCCTCTTGTCTTGCCTCTTGCCTTTATGCACACAACTGTGGTTTGCCACCCTGCCAGGGAGCACTGGAGCCCAGCAGAACTTGGGCTCTGATGTCTTTTTCCCAGTAGACCTCCATGGCCTCCCAGCAACCTAACAATTCATTTAAATTTGGATCTAGAGTAACTCTAGAGTTATGCAATGGCAATTCTTAGAGCTCCCAGGAAGGGAGCTGGAGTTGGGAGAAGGCAAACACACCGGTCTCTCAGCCATCTCTGCTAGGGAGTTCAGGGCTAATATAGTCACAGCCAAGGCTGGCCTGCCCGAGAAAGGTAATGGGTCATTTGAGGTACCTTTGGTATTTGCCCCCACCCTCCCCAACAGTGGCTTCTACATCTGAAAACTCTGTTTAGTGGTCTGGCCCAGTGGAAAATTTCAGGTTTGTAACTTAGGAGCATAGTGCCTGGAAAGTTTAAAGTGGATGTTTTAGAAGCAGTAGATAATAACCAGGAAGTAAGATGGACTTCTCTTCCGTGTCCCTCATTCTTTGCCTGTTTGGTCAGAGTCACAGATGGCTTTTTCTGGCATTTGTAACCCTCTAGTGATGAGTATTGTACTTAATCTTGCTGAGGCTGAAGGAGAAAGGGGTTTCATTAAAGACAACTGTGGAGCACATCACACAGGGATGTGATGTCGTCCTAGGCAGTATTCCCTTTGCGTGTGTGGTGACATCAGACCAAAAGCTAGGTCAGAAATTATGGAGGTGTGGAGACAGTTCCAGCTTGGGAGATGCTCGTGGGATGCTTAGATGGGCCATGAATTTGGTGATCCAACCTCTATTTGGCACATTTTTCTATGTGCCAAGTCTCTGTGGGATGATGAAGGAAGAGTGTGTATTAGAAAAACAGTCTGCCACAGAAGGGCTTATAATTCACAAGAAATGGTCAAATCCTCAAAAAGAGATGAATTATCTTAAATATGCTAAACATCTTCAATGAGCATGATGAAGAACATGAGTGTGGGGGTGTAAAGGAGTAATGAAGTGACTGTAGGACCATATGGGGAGTCCAATTATTTCCAGCCTCTGGAAGGTGGTTTGCAGTGTTGCTGTTCCAGGTTAGTGAACAGGAGAGATGGAATTCAAAGAAAGGTGAGCAGCCAGCGCAAAAGCCAGAAGGGTGAGTAAAACTGGTCTTAGAAATTGACTCAGGTGGCCGGAGAGTCAGCTCAGCAGGCAGAGGCACGTACCTGGCAAGCCTAGTGAACTGAGTTCAATCCCTGTAAAGTATGTAAAGATGAGAAAAGAGAACTGACATTACAAATTTGTCCTCTGATCCCCAAAGGTGTTAATCTTGTGCAAACACCAGAGAGCACAGGACTTTTAGCGTGTTTGAATGTTATAATGTCTTGGGTGTGGGTGTAGCCAGATCCAAGAGTAGCCAGGCACTAAGTTTGAATAGAACAGGGCTCCAAAGAGAAGCAGGTATTTCTGGATGACAGATGACTTTTTTTTTTTTTCTTCTTTTTACGGTTTTCTGTGGCTTTTGCATTTCTCTCTCTATTTTCTCCCTTCCCCTCTCTTTCCTCCTTTCCATCCTTTTCTCTTATTTCTTCCAAGGGAGGCTACAGTGCTGCCATATAGTTAGTGATAAAGTCTTTCACGGGAACAGAGAGGAGCAGCCTAGGTTTTGTGACAATGCATGCCTCTTCCTAGAGTCAAGATCCAAGTTCTCTCCCTCTATCTAGATTAGCAATTCTCAACACGTGCGTTGTGACCCCCATCCTCCAGGACCATCAGAAATACAGATATTTACATTACAATTCATAACAGTAGCAAAATGAGAATTATGAGGTAGCCATGAAAACAGTCTTACGTATTAAAGGGTCACAGCGTTAGGAAGGTTGAGAACACTGATCTAGTCCTACAGCAAATGGCACTGAGCTGTGTCCAAAGGTAGAGGAAACAACACACAAAGACTCCCAAGGATTCAACCTGTGTAGGAACTCGGGCTTAGATGATGGATGTTCATACTCCACTTCCAAGAGAAGACCCTGAGCTGAGGAAGGGCAGTCTTTGAAAGGGAAAGGTGGAGGACCTAAGCTGCCAGCCAAGGCACGGTCTGGTCTTTCCTCCTGGAGACCACCTTCTTCTCCAGAAGCATCTTACACTACTGTGGCAACCAGAAGCTTCAGCAGTGATGCCTGGCCCTGCCCCCCAACCCCTGGAATTAGTGGAATGCATCTGCCTGTGGGCTGGAGATTAGATCCCAGGGCTAGGACGCCTAGGAAAGCTGTCTTTTTGGGTGGCCTCACAAAGCATGCTTCAGACTCCAAGCTGATACTTCTAAACTTCCTTCTCTGATAATCTATACTTTTCCATTTTTAGAACTACAGTGTCAGCAATGTCAGAGAGACCCATCTCAGAAGATTCATCCATTTAAAACTAGCAGTAATAGTTCTTGTTTGGAAATTAAGCAACAGAAAGGAATTTGAGCAGGCAGGATAAGAGGAGGCATTGTAAATTCAAATAATCCATGGTTATGCTACCAAATTCAACAAGTCAGTTTTAAACATGATTAAAAATTATATTTTAATTTATATCTCAGCATATTTTTCACTTAAAATCTTCAGTTTTAAAATGTCTTCAAATGTGTTCCCTCATCACGATGTCTTTCAGTGTTGTGCTATCCAGTAGATGTTTTGGGGAATTATCTGTCTACTTCGAGTATTTTTCATTTTAGAATGAAGTGTTTATTTATCCCCCACTCACTTTGTTCCAAAAACGATCTTGATTCTATCTTATAAAGTTGAAGTTTAGAGATGGATAAATATTTTGAGAAGATGAAAATGGAAAACTTTAAAGAGAAACAAATGTGCATAATTTAAAAATATTCTCGATGCCGGAATCTGTTGCATCCAAATTGTGCTGTTTTGACACAGTTACCTACCACGGTCCTCTTCCAAGATGCCTGCTGTTTGTTTGTACAATGGAACTTGAGTGACCATAATGGAATGTTTTGCCCCAACCTGTGGACCTCATTCTCCACCCACCCATGAGACAGAGCTGACTAGTAGACAATGCTGAGTTACTTTACTAAACTAAGGATTTATTTTTCTTCCTTAAGTAAGTGATTAATGCTCATGATCTACAGTTCAGAAAACACGCATTTTAAAAACATTCTCAATGCTTACCACTTAGAGAAAAACTCTAGAGAAAGTCTGAATATTTTTTTCCTAAAAATTTTATGTATTTCTATTATGTTAAAAACAGTTTTGCTTAAAATTATTATCTATACTCATCCTGATATAATTAATAATTTTTGCGATCATCATGTTTACTGTATTGTCCATCAGATATGTAAGTCGGAATTTGCTTAACTATTTCCTTATTGCTACTCATTTAACATTGAGGCTAGTAGTTATTACTTTTATGATTTGTAAAAGTTTTGAATATGTTGTTCGGCTTCTTGGAACCATGGCTCAGAACTCTCTACTATGGATTATCTCTGTTACAGCGTTATTCAAAGTGATTGGTATATAAAAATAAGTGTTTATTAAATATTAACCATGTTTTCCTTGTGAAACTAACATTCTTTAATTTATGCAATAATGGGTTTTGAAAAGCTGCTTTAGGGCTCTCCTCTTTTTCTAAGCTAAAAACTAAATGTGTTGGGGGTTGGGGTTCTGAAAATCAAGCCTGGAGTCTCACATAGGCAAAGTATTCCCTCTGCTGCTGACTAACTTCCAGCCCTGGAAGCTGAGTTTCTTGGATTTACTGGGGAGTGGACTCAAGTCACTGATTGAGGACCTAACCCTCTCCTCTAAATCTTTAGGACCTTCAAACATACACCCAAAGGATGTAGTTATGGCTAGAGTATGCATTGCATGTGGAGGTCAGAGGACAACTTTTGGCTTTAGAGCCTTCAAACATACCCCAAAGGATGTAGTCATGGCTAGAGTGTGCATGTGGAGGTCAGAGGACAACTTTTGGAAGTTGGTTCTTTTGTTCCACCATGGGCTCCAGGGATTGAACTCAGGCCATAAGGCCTTCCAGGCAAAGCACCTTTACCCACTGAGCCACCTCACTATGTCCAGGAGTATTGTTTTTTTGGGTTTTTTTTTTTTTTTTTTTTTTTTGGTGATAAGGTCTTGCTGTGTAGCACAGCCAGCCCAAGGATAGTTTGAAACTCACTGTGTAGGCCAGACTAGCCTCCACTTACAATGCCATAATTGCCAATATATGCCTCAATGCCCTGCTTTATTGAAACATTTTGATGTAAATCACAGTCAACATAATGATTTGCCTACAGTATTTCAGTATTTATTTCTGAAAGATATGAATTCAAAAATATAAGTAAAATCCCCCACATAATTACCTGAAAATATGAACAATGATTTATTAATCCCCAATTTCAATGCATCCTCATCTTTCCTAACATACTTTTTATGCTTTGTTTATCTATTACATTTTTTTTAAATGTGTGACAGTTAATTGGGAAAATTTTCTTCTCTCTCTCTCTTTGAGGTAAGTACCCTTGATTCTCACCTGTAATCTACTGAACCCGAGTCTCCATGGATGTGGTTGGATGATCTACAGTTTAGAAAGCTCTACAGGGGATTCTGATGAATGAACAAGCCTGAGAATTTCTGCCGAGAGGAACCAACTTTGTGGAGGCTTATGCCTCTGTATATCTAGGACTCAAATGACCAGGGCACGAGGCTTTTGAGTTTCAGACCAGCCTGTGCTATGGTATGAGACCCCATCCCAAACTAAAACAAATAGGCAAATTTAAAACACCTCTGGAATGATTTTCTTTTATAGTCAATGACAAAACCTTTTTAAATATAATTATAGTTCTCTAATTATCATTTTACAAGTGTGAGCCCTTTGTCCATTGGGTTTTAACAGTGTGTCTTTCCTCCTCTCTGGGTGAGGACAGAGGTGAACAGCTCCAGATTCCCTGTAGGTTCACTCTCTGCCCTCATCCTTGGCTGAGGTGATCTCACTGCCTTCTGATGTGCATTTTCTATTACAACCCCTCAACCTCTTGTGTCAGATCTGTGACTCTGCAGTTTTTTCCTGATCACAGAAGATAATCATTGTGGAAAACTAAAAATATATGGAAAAGAGGAAAAGAAACCTATAACATGTTTCCCCATATTTCATTCTTCCATGGCAATGCACTTTCTTAAGAACCAATTTTAAAATTTTATGAGTTTTAAAAGATAACATGGTGTAATTAAAAAAAATGAATAAACTCTTAAGAACTACCTGATATCTCAGATATATATACACACATATATGTAATATACATGTAATACATATTACATGTAATATTATATACATATATAATACTATATTATAGTATACTACATATATATGTATTATATATGTATACATATATGTATATATGCATAAGTCTCATTTTGGGTATTTGACACACTTAAATTTTTTTCTATGCTATAAAAATCCATGAAGATTTTTCTTACATATTCATGATTTTTCTTGCTATAACTTTTTATGACCCAGGTTAAAGTACTTCATATTTTAAAGCTTTTAATTCAACCGCCATACACCCAGAAGTGTATCAGCCTCTTTCTTGACTTGAGAAAGTATTTGCCTCCCCTATGCCCTGTCTACACTGTGGTCTCTTTCTGTGGTAAACTACTGGCATGATCTTTTCTCTCTTGAATTAGCTGTTCTTAGCAGAGTTTCTTATGTATGCTTTGGAGGGCTATCATAGCTGATGACTTCTTCTTTGTTCCTTCTGCCTCATGTTAGGAAATACCTTTGGAGGTCTATAAGCTGCCTGTAGTCCATTCTTAACCCAGGGCTCTCATGAGAGGGATTAAAGTGCTACCTGCTGGGGTTATATAGCTCAGCAGATACACACACACACACACACACACACACACACACACACACACACACACACACACACATTTGCTTTTATGTCATGCAGTGTGGAAGAGGCAATGAAATATCCCAATCCTAGAAATTGCTGCATTTCATCAGGAAGTTTACAATAAATTCTAAACAAATTTGTCAGTTATCTATAGGATCTGTGGGGCTCAAGTTCGTACAAATAAAAAGTTGTAGGATGTTTATTCTCACTTTGGTTCATCTTCATCTCTTGCTGCATGTGAACTGATATTGACAATAGACATAGGATTCCACGCTTCTTCCAGCCAAGTTCTGGTACTGTTCTGGGGATATTAGAATGTGAGTTACACCTGATACGGAACCTAAGCTATGCTCCCAGTTTCTTACTTGGCTTTCCTGACTATACTGGTGCAGCCTCATCTACCAGACAGGAGTGGTACAGGCTCTTATTCCAGGGAGCCTAAACAAAGAATAATAATGAGAAAGCAAAGGACAGAGCTGAGGATTGGGTTTGGAAAAAGAAGTGCCGGAGTATTTGAACAGTTTTAGAAATATGAGAAATACGTGGCTTGTAGTAGATTCTTTGTCACCTTTAAATAAGCTCAGAGCAACAGGAGGAGAGCCAGAGAGGAATGGATCCCTTCCTAATTTCCGTCTGGTTCAGGGCAAACTAGACCTCTCAACCTCTGGGTTGCGACCCCTTTGCGGCAAATGCCATAGGGGTCACCTAAGACCATGCTGCATATCAGATATTTATATTACGATTCATAGCAGTAGTAAAGTTACAGTTATAAAATAGCAATGAAAATAATTTTGTGTTTGGGGGTCACCACAGCATGGGGAACTGTATTAAAGGGTCACAGCATTCGGGAGGTTGAGCACCACTGCCTTATCGACTACCTGCTGGGCGGGGTGACTGGTCTTCATGGAAGGTGAACTGACGTGCCTTGTGTTTTGCTGTTGCTGGCCTTGGATAAAACAACCACACCAGAAGTCAATGTTTATGTAAATAGACAGGAAGAGCCAATCTGGTGATTTTTCTAAATGATTATTTCAGTGTAGATGGCCGGCAGGGTAACTCGGACTCCAATGGAAATGATTTTATCTTAAGTTGTTCCCTTTATCCAGTCACTCTGGCAGAATGAATGTAGCCAAATTTCAGTTTACTTTTGTGCTGGTTAGACACACTTCATATGGTGTTTTGTCTTAAAAGATCTCCAAGTATTTTTATTGAACAGACACAGGAAGTTTGGTTCTCAAGGCTACAAAAAAAAAAAAAAAAAAAAAAAAAAAAAAAAAAAAAAAAAAAAAAAAAAAAAAAAAATCTCATTGCTCCATGGATGACTGTACTGATCCAACTTTGTTCCTTAAAACATCAGTAGAGCATGGAGCTGGCATTCGGTGGAGGGATTCTGCTCTTTCAGAGCTGTGGCACCACAGTGGTGTCCTCATTTTGGAGAGGCAGAGAATAGTGATTTACATGGTTCTTCCTAGGGGCAAAGTAGACAAGCTGGACAGCAGTGAGAACCAAACATTTCTACATCCAGAAATTTATGGCTAAGACCAGAAGAAATACTTGGAAACTTGGCTAATTTTGTCACTTGTTAATTTGTTGGCCCATGTGAGGTGTTTTACTCCAGAAGGCTCAGCCGCAGCCTGTGGAAAGTGTGCTCTTCAAACCCTGCAAATTTTTCTCTATTTAAAATAAAGATTCATTACGGAGCATTCTAAAAGGAAGAATGTAGAATGAATAAAAACAGGTTCATGGTGGTGCAGCCAGGTTTGGGAAGATTTTATAGTTTTCCTCTATTTATGTTTTGTATATCCAAAAGTTTTGATGCCGGGTAGTCTACTTGGAAACTGGATATGGGTGACTTATAAAACTTGATACTGCATCTTGTTCAAGAACCTTCCAGTACTCTTTGGAAGCTATATTAACACACACACACACACACACAGACACACACACACACACACACACACACACACACACACACACACACACACACGCTCTACATAGGATAGGGTTCAGGGATTCCTCAGCCAGGAGTGCCTTTTCTGTAGCTAGCTCAGTTGGTCTCCAAGTACATTTTAAGGCTTGGTGATTGAGATTATTTGTTTTGTTGCCTCATTTAAATTGCAACGTCATAAATCACTTCATTTTTTAATCATTTGAGTAGCAAACACCCCAAAGCATTAAAGTTAAACAATGTTAATGGGGATTTACTTTGGGTGCCATTGTTTTCATATGACAAATGACCATGCATCAAGCTTCGTAGCACAGTTTATTTATGCAGACGTAATTAGGCCTTTGAAATGAAATATACAGTGAACCAGTTGCCAGAAATGCAAAGTTGGCTTGACATGGCCGCTCTTCCCTCCATCTCACTCCTGTGGGCTTGATCAGTTTAAGGTAGTCTGCAAGCTAGAAGAATATTCTTGGTTGTTGGGAAAGAAGCTACCTAATACTTGGAATAGGTTTTATGTGTGTGTGTGTGTGTGTGTGTGTGTGTGTGTGTGTGTGTGTGTGTGTGTGTGTGTGCTTGTTTTTTCCTTTTTTGTGATTTCTGTGAGATAGATTTGAAATGCAGGGGTGGAAAAAAAAAAAAAGAATCCCTATTGTCAGGTATGTGAAGAAGATGCACTTTCCCAAAGTGGCCTCACTGAAGAGAAAAACTTTCATGCTCTGAAAAATGCTAAGTCCAGTGTGTGGACTCTGGAGAGGAAAGGCATAATGTCCTTTCTAGAGATCTCAGAGAAGAACTTATAAAGACCCAACTTACTGAGTCTTTAGCTCTGTCTGAATGTGTTTACTCTGTTGGGCTCATATGTATGGGGGAGGGGTAGAAGGTCATTCATGACTGGACAGATGTTACTTTAGAGTCACATCTTAATATGGAGGATGTAGGAAATAAGTTGGTGCAATAGACAAGTCCCAGAGATGAGTAAGCACCCTGAAAGGACTTCTTACAAATTCACTTTGGTGGGGCCTGGAGAGTTGGCTCAGCGGTTAAGAACATTGGCTGCTCTTCCAGCGGTCCCAGCAACCACATAGTGGCACACAATTTCATTTTGGCTCTGAGTCATTCATGTCTAGAGTTCCTCATTCATCTGAGAGGGTTTGAGGTAGCATCAGTGGAGTTAGGCTCTACCAATGGAGACAGGAGATACTTTACTGAAATAGGTGTTTTCATCCAATATATTCTGGTTCCCGTTTCCTCTCCTATTACTCCCCTCAGCCTCAGTTTCCCCTACCTTTATTCCTCTCAGCCTCTCCCCGCCTCCCCTCCCAGCTGGATCCATCACATTTCTGTCTCTCATTAGAACACAAACAGACATCTAAGGGATAATGCTAAAACAAAACATAATAAGATAAAACAAAAACTTACAGGTTAGCATAGGGCAAACCCGATGAAATGGGAGGAAAAGAACCCAAGAACAGGTGCAGGAAACAGACACAGATGAGGCCTACTCCTTCACACACCCGGCATCCCATAGAAACACAAAGCTAGAAGCATAATATATATGCAAATCCTACAGGATAAAATAAATTAATAAAAGTAAAAAAAAAAAAAAAGTTCTGATACATTATAAGACAAGAAACCTCCCAAGATGCCATTGAGTTCACTTTCTGTTGGCCATCTACTGCTGAGCATGCAGCCTACCCTTAAGCTAGTTTATTTCTCCAGTGATATTCCCTTGGGGAAAACTAATGTTTCATTTGCAAATGGTTATCATCCACTATTTTTTTTCTTTTTGAGACAGTGTCTCTCACTGGCCTGGAGCATGTCAAGTAGCTAGTCTAGACGGCCAGCAAATCCCCAAAATTTTCAGAAGCTTCTTCTCCAGGGCCGGGGTTTCAGGTGTGTGTCACTATGCCTAACCCCCACCCCCAGGGATTGAACTCAGATCCTCATGTTTGCAAGACAAGCACTTGACCAAATGAGTTTTCCTAGTTCTCTTTAAGATGCCTCCATCTTACTGAATTCTACCTTAATGGATTCTTTTATTTCTCTGTTTAAGCAAGATATAGCTTCCTGGCAACAGGTTACACATCCCTGTGTTTTTACTTTTTTAGAATATAAAAAATGAGAGCAATCTTTAGGAGGATATTTTTTCCCAATAACAAGGACACCCAAAGATTTTATAACTGTTATTGTTTCCAAGGAGGAAATGCAGCCATTCTCCTGATGCTCCTGGAATTGTTAACACAAGTGGAATGTGTTTTACACTGTACTACAAACACAATAATTTGGGAGCTAGAAATAGTTAGATAGTTGGTTAGTAGATAGCTATCTAGTTAGAGACAGGGCCTAATTATGTAGTCAGACTGGCCTGGAACTTATTTTGATTTGAAGCTCATAGCAACCTTCCTGCCTCAGCCTCCCAAGTGTTGGGATTACATGGTGATGCTGGTATGACTCACCAGGCTTCTGTAGGCTAAAGGTTTATTGTCACCATTGCTTTGGGACAAATGAATTGGCAATAAATCCAATGGGAAACCCCGGCTTCAAAGTTTAGACAGAGATAGCCCACCCTGTTCCTAGCATTTCTCTTATGTCCCTATTCTCTGACAGGCGAGAAGGAAAAAGAAGTAAAACAATAGTTCTCATGTCTCCTTTCTTTGGGAGGTAAAGAACCAGTTCTCCAGATGCTGGGGTGGAGTGTACAAAGGGAAGGAAATGTTGATGTGCCTTGTTAAGCCGTGTACGAAATGAGCACTTGCTACATTGATGGTGATTAACATACACACACCGGAATTCCAGATTCAGTAACAGTGTCCTGAAGTGCCCGTTAAACTTGTGAACCCATCCTTAAAAGCCAGTGGACTAAAGGGTATATGTGACATCTTGCATTTTAAACAAGCAGAGCGTGGAGACATCAGATAAAGGTTACTATACCATTTCCCCCCGAGTACCCAGCTGACAGTCCTATACACCAAAAGAACATTCATGAAGAAAGAGCTCTGTGGTGCTGTGGGACTAAGTTCTTGTGCACTGTAAATATTTGTCAGTCCCAAGTATTTAATAAAAGTGCTGATTGGCAAGTAGCTAGACAGGAAGTAGACAGGTGGGGCAACCAGACTAGGAGAATTCTGGGAAGTGGAAGAACGGAGCAGCAGATGCCAGCAAGATACAGAGGAAATGGGATGAGAAAGCTGCACTGAGACGAAGGTACCAAGCCACGAGACTAAAACATAAACAGAAATATGGATTAAGTATAAGAGTTAGATAGGTCGAACAGTTTACAATTAATATAAGCCTTTGTGCGATGATTTGGAACTGAATGGCTGTGGGACTGGCCACACATGACAGAGAAACTTTTGACTGCACCATGGGGTGATGTAATGAGCAGAGTTCCCTCAGTGTTACGTAGGCTGGGTTACAGCTGCACCATTTCCTGTGACCTGGGAGCAAGTCACTTGGGACTTTCCCTAAGTTCTTTTTTTCCATGAAGAATGGAGGACGCCAAAGTCACCTCATTCAATAACAATAAAACTAAATGTTATAAATCCAGTAGCCCACTGTCTCCCATATGCTAGGATCTCTGTTTCCTTCTCTTTATTGTATTAAAGAAGCCCAAGAACATGAAATTCTATTCCACTTAGCAAAAGCAAGGGAGAGCCAGATAACCCAGTCCTTCCCCAAATCCACTCCGTGTCCCTTTCTCCACAGCAGTTATTCCTGACACATTACAAATTTAGTTCATCAATTAATGCATTTATTTGTTTATTGTCTGTATGTGTGGAGGTACCTGCATGTCAAGGCACATCTGTGGAAGTCATCGAACAGCTTCTACCTGTGTGGAATCTGGGAAAACCAAATATCCATCGTCCGGCTTGACAGCAGTGCCTTTACCAACTGAGCCATTTTGCTGGCCCCAGTCCTGACAGACACATCTTGGGAAACCAAGAAATGGTCAGCCATGGGGAATAGATTTTTCCTCATGCTCCTTTCTCTCTCCTCTTCGCCCCCCGCCTTTTCATGTAGCCTTGGCTGGCCTGGAACCTGCTGTGGAGGCTAGGTTGGTCTCAAACTCATGGAGGCACCTGCCTCTGCCTCCCAAATACTGAGACAAAAGATGTGTGCCACGCATGCCTGGATCATTCATTTATTTATACATGCAAAAAAGCATGTATTACTTTTGATTAATACCTGGCAGAGAGAGATCTATTATTTGATAACTTTTTAAAAATTTGACATTTATTTAGAGATTTTTTTTAAACCCCACTATTCAATTAAAGTTTTTGTGATGTTAAGAAGTTTAAAAGTCATATCTGAGCCAAATAATAACCAAACAGAAGTTGTTAACTCTAAGGAGTTTGTCTAAGAAATTGGCACACAGGTACAGCTGTGCATTTATTCCGAATAGCACAGGACATTCTCGGCTACTGTGCTATTTTCATTATGTTAAACACTATTGTTAACATTAGTGACATTCATCACAGGTCAGATGAGCTCTCTATACTTTCCATATATGACTCACCTTAGCTTAGAGCCACGCTTTTGATGCCTATGGAATATATTTTAGAAGCTAAGGCTCCAAGAAGATATATTTACTATGCAGCCATGATGACACTGTATTCATAAACTTGAGTATCTTCATAGACTGAGATGAAAGTGGTTAACTCAAGAACATTCCCACTTTTCCCCAGTGCTTGCTGAGTGCACAGTGATGATACTAGTTCTCCAGAACTGACTGCTTCTTAGGTGCCCAGTACTATGCTAGATATTTTGTAGCTAAGATGACTGAGGGTCACATTTCAACAGGTCTGCCTCTGGGTTAGGTTGTTGGCTTTCTGTGCCTCAAAGACAGAAGAGAGGGGCATAGAATAGTTTCTGTGAGGCATGGGGTGGGAGATGTGTTAATGTATGTGACACACTCAGTGTAGAGTCTGGTCCTTTGTGTGTAACAGCAAGTGAGTAATGGATCAACTTATATCATTCTTCCTAACCTGGGTGTATCTCAGTCTGAATTATGTCCCCTTTGAATAGCGTTTCTCTTTGTGACAATGTACTTTAAAATGGCCCAAGAAAGACCACAACTCCCTTTGTTCCTGGTTGGCGATGAATTTGTACACTGTGGTCTTTTCACAGTTACACCTCTACCTTTGGTTCACAGTGTTCATAATTATGAGGGAAGGTCCTGAGACTTCCAAAATTAGGTGTTTTGTTGGTTCAAGTTTTACATAAAATAAATTTTTACCAGGGTGGTGATGGCACACACCTTTCAATCCAGCAGTCGACAGAGGCAAGCACAGCTCCATGGATTCTAGGGTAGCCTGGTCTACAGAGTGAGTTCCAGGACAGCCAGGGATACACTGAGAAACTCTGTCTCAACAAAACAAAACAAAATACAGAGATTCCTCTGTTTGGGTAACGAAAAGTCCTGTGAGTTGTTTCGTGATTTGTTTCCTGTTCCTAAGTTGTCAAAGAGAAGTTTGTATATCTCGGGTTTTTTGTAGATACCTTTTAATGCTTTTTTAAAGGTTTCTCAGAGTGTATTGATAATTCAGGAAGCTTTGAATGCCTCTAGATATAACCATTTTTTTTTTCCTGCTTAGCGCTTGTCCTATTTGCCTAAGCAAGGGGACAATGGTAGGGTTATCCTATAGGCCTTCCTTCCTCCCTCCCTCCCTCCCTCCCTCCCTCCCTCCCTCCCTCCCTCCCTCCCTCCCTCCCTCCCTCCCTCCCCTCTCTCTCTCATTCTATTTTTTTGAGACATGGTCTCATTATGCGGCCCTGGCTATCTTGGGACTCTCTCTGTAGACCAGGCTGGCCTCAAGCTCACAGAGCTTTACCTTTTCTGCCTCCTCAGTACTGAGATTAAAGGTGTGCACCATCACTGCCAAGTCTATACATTTTTCTTATGGGGCTGGTAGGATAATTTAGCCGAGCAGAATGCTTTCCTAGCATGTGAGAAGCCCCAAGCATAATTCCAGAAGATCAGAAAAAGAAGCAAAAGATGGACAGGAGGAAAAGAGGGTGGGAAGGATGAACTGAGGGATGGATCGATGGAGGAAAGAGAGAGAGAGAGAGAATACCAAAGTGTCTATCATATAAAGGAACATACCGTTCTAGTAGCTTCAACACTTTCCTGGGGAAAAAAGTAGAGAGAGAGCGCATATCACATCTCAAATATCCCTTTCAAATTAAAAAGTCAGAATTAGCATTGCAAATACAAAGCAGAAATTCAGAGCTGTCACTCAGGGTGAACCTTTTGATAAATTGGATCTTGATATTTACACAATATATTAAAATACAACCAATAGTGTGTTTGTTTATATGTTGACAAGATGATATACACCCTGAAGGTCAAGGGTGATGTGAATTGTTATGGCGTGCTTGTCAGGGAGGCTAAAAAAGGGGGGAGTCTAGTTACAGAGCATTGATGAAATAATGGCTGGACCACAATGTCATGACAGATGCAGGAATCACCTGGAGAAAGTTCAATTGATTTGAAACAAAAATCTGTGATATTTGTCAATCAGAGGGAGAAGAGAGGAGAGGAGAGAGAGAGGGAGAGGAGAGAGGGAGAGGGGGAGAGAGAGAGACAGAGAACCCTTCCTTCTGCAACTTGTTAGAAAATTGGCAGCTCGGATGGAAAAACAAATAGTGAAATTAAACAGAAAAGCATCGATTTAGCTTCTTGGGTGGTTTATCAAATGTCGCAATGAACTTTTTATTCTGTCTTGTCATTTATTAATTACCTTCTTTTAATCAAACCAGTTAAGAATCAGTTTACAAACCTTTGGGTTACTTCTGTGTAAATAGTTCCAACCAACTCCAAATCACTTAGTCCTTTTCTCAAATATCTTTCTCTAATTGTTAGCCAAGTTGTACTTTTTCCCCTTATAAAAACTCGAAATGTATCTGAAATAATTGTGGGATTTAACAGAATATCTTCCTGGCATGGTTTTACCACTCCATTTGGGTTCTTCTATCTGTTTAAAATTGATATCTTTTAAATGTATTATTTTTTTACAAACTGTGTTTTATTCCGTTTGTGGTGCCAAGCATTGAACTCAGAGCCTTGTGCTTTCCAGGCCTGTCCTCCAACACTGAGATCTAGCTGCTGTTCTCTGTTTCTTAACTGAGGTCTTTTAATTACTGAAGGCTTTAAACCAGGTTCTCGGTCTGTAGGCTGCGACCCTTGGAGTGAACAACCCTCTCATGGGGGTCACCTAAGACCATTGGAAGATGCAGATATTTATTATGAGTTATAACAGGAGAAAAACACAGCTGTGAGGGAACAATGAAATAATTTTGTGGTCGGGGGTCACCACAACATGAGGAGCTGTATTAAAGGGAGGTAGCATTAGGGAGGTTGAGAAGTGCTGTGTTACACGGTAACTGTGACACTAGACTGTAGGCACTGTCCCAGCTAAGGCTTTCCATCAAGAGCTTTATGTCAGTGCTTAAAAGTGTGTAGAACAGTGGTCCTCAGCCTTCCTCATGCTGGGGACCTTAAGACAGTCCCTCAAGTTGTGGTGACCCCCCGCCTCATTGCTACATCATAACTGTGATTTTGCTACGGTTTGGAATCACAATATAAGCATCTGTGTTTTCTGATGTCTTAGGCAATCCCCGTGAAAGGGTTGTTTGACCCCAAAGGGGTTGTAACCCACAGGTTGAAACAATGGGCATAGCAGAAAGAAAAGCAGACAGGCACATGCGATTTCTAGATAAATGTGATACAAAATGAAAAGTGCTAGTACAGCCTATAATGAATTACGAGTTGAGATGAACACATGGGATTGGATGTTAAGATTCCCACCATCTAAGCATTTAGATTTCAATATGTGTTAAAAATTACAGCAGCAAATACAGCTTATTTGAATGTACTTTTGCATATGTCTCTCATATAGTGGCTCAATAGAACAAAGTTAGGCAAGAATCTCTGTAAAAAGAGAAAACACTTAACTTCACATAGCCACCCATGATTTTAAGCTAGGATGATTCCTGATGAGCGGTTTGTGGTTTAAGTCCCTAAAAATTAACATTCATTTCAGTCAATGGATCATTTCAAATTATTGCTCCACAGGCAGAGGTATGTAATGGGTGTGATTTAAGACATCATAGTTTAAGCAGCCAGCCACATCACAGCGCTAAGACACTTACCTTGCAAGGATGTTAGTTTCTACAGGCTTTAAGGACAATCGGATCTTATCAAAATAATGCTGAAGTAAAGAACAGACTTGTTTAAAGAAAATTTACTAAATCTGTGCATTCCTTAACTAGTTACAATCTTTGGCTGAAGCCAAATTTCCTTTTTGTTTTTCTCTATTTTAAATGCCATGGCTATCTCAGAACTAGCAAGTCTGGCAGGGCAGTACTAGAAAGCACAGGATTTTGAAAACAACAAAGTCTTACGCAAATGTAACAATGTTATCTTCTGAGCATGAACAAAGCTGCTCTCGCCTAAGTGCTTTGAAAACTAAGCGTCCTCTCAGATGGAGGCAAAGAGATCAATGATTCCGGCAAGAGGTAGGTAGTGGAAAATCTTGACCGCATCATGCAGCTCATGAAATGTACCCTGTTGCCAAGGCTGTTCACACACACACACACACACACACACACACACACACAGAGACAGAGAGAGAGAGAGAGAGAGAGAGAGAGAGAGAGAGAGAGAGAGAGAGACATCTGATGCAGGCTGCAAGACAGGACTGAGGAGGTGCCGTGTCCCCCCTCCCCACTGTGTCTCCCCTCTGTGAATGGCTGCAGCTCAGCCAAAGAACCATGGGTTAAATGAAACATTAGGACATGCCTCTTAGATATCTCTAGCAATGGGATGCTGGTAATGAAACACACTTTCCCTCTCCCCACCCACCAGCTCCCTGGCCTCGAGCCTCAGAAACTGCATCCAAACCCCTTCACTATTACTAAAGCTGATTAATCAACCCTGACTGCTTTGAAATAAAACAAATGATTTAAGAATTAAAGTTTCTGTGTCCCATTATCAAACTCATTAAGTCATCTAAAACTGCTGAATTTTGGATGGATTTCTAAATTCCTAAGAATCTATTCATAGACACCCCTCACACACATATTTATCCACGATACACAAATATTAAAATAACCAGACCAAGCCGCTTGGACAGCAAAGATCAACATAATTGTTCTAACATTTCATTAGCTTGTTTGGTTAACTGTCACATTGCCTTAGGCTATTTTAAAAAATTATTAGTTTTTCACTCTTACTAAAGTAAAGGAAATTAAATATTAAAATTATGCTTGCAGATGGTCTCAGACTCTAAGATCTCACCATAAAAATAAAACTTTCTTGTTAAGCCAGCTCTCACCGCTGTGTTGAGCATGCACGGCCTCACAGAGGCCTCTGGGAAGGACGGGAGAGAGGAAATGCATTTTGCACGAGGGTTTGGAAGGAAGATTTCAATTACAAGATTATAGCCTGTCCCTATCACGGTCTGAAGTCAACCTTTTATCTTCATTTGAAAAATCATTTTATTTGTGGGTTTTAAGACAATGATTGTAAGGCCACAGCGTGGCTTGTGTTCTTTGGCAGGTTCCATGGTGACCCATACCACTGCTATTTTATTTCTACTCTGGCCGTTGAATGTGTTTATTGAGTTCATATTGACTTAGACCCCCAGGGAAGTATACAGTATTATTCACCCAGTGGTCTCTTTCACAAAATAGGTACCCAAGAGGCCAGGAAAAGTGGTCCTTATTATTATTATTTTCTTTTCTTTTGTAGAAAAGAATGAAAACAGCCCGTCAGTCTAAGAGATCACACATATTATTTTAGCATGTTTGACTTCATTTTGAAGCCTTTTGGCCACAGTTTCCCTTGTAAACGTCGTCCCTCTCCTTTGAGGCCAGATCTGCAAATATTATTTGGACTGTATGTTTTTCTTATCTGCCCTTAGTATTAAGAAAAGATTTAACGCTGATTTCATTCATGCTGAATACCTTGAAGTGCCTTCTGCTTCAGTTTCCAGAATGTTTTGCAGCTGGCATTCTTGCCCCCTCGTGTTTTCTGTGTTTTTTGCGTTTTGTCTGTTTTTGTTCCGTTTCTCCCCGGCCCACTGCAGTTTAAGGTACATGTGCTCAGGAACTGAGAAGTCCCTCACGCTTGTAGCATGTTTTGTTGGTAGAAGCTCATCCACTGCTGGTAAGCCCTCAAGAGATTTTATTTCCAGACATCATATTTCCTATCCCCACAATCATTTACTTCTCAGGCCTCAGTTGCCTGCAGTGAAAATCGATGGATGGTTGTGAGGAAGTGACGTGAAGGTGCATCCTCCTGTCGAGAGAGAGCTAGTCACTAGAAATATGCTGCTGTCACTTCCATTGTATGCCCCTGCCAGGCCTGGGGGGGGGGGCGGTAATAGGCTGCAGAGAACTGAAGTGCCACGCTGAGGCTTCCGAATGGCAGGCTCTGGGCCTGAGGACTGGATGGGGGGTGCAGTAGGATCACTGGATGGAGCCCTAGGATCTTTGTTCCTTCCTTCCTTTCTCCCTTCCTTCCTTCCTTCCTTCCTTCCGTCCTTCCTTTTTTTCCTACTTCCTTTCTCCCATCCTCCTTTTCCTCCTCCTCCTCCCCTTCTTCTTTGAATTTAGAATGTAGAGACTTCTAAAGTTATCCAATCATTTTGTTTAGGATCCAACAAAGCAAGAGATCTTTAGAACTTCAAATGACCCACTCTAGGACACAGAAGGGCAGAGAGTTGGCCCAGGAACAAGCATAATCTTCTTTGCACTCTAGGCCAGCAGTTTCCAAAAGTAGGCATCTTGTCATAGTCTCATCACTTATCAGTAGCGTGAAGAAAAATGTTTTCTAAGTGTATCTGGTATTACAGACTGATAACCTTACAAATGCTGTTGACTTTGTTGGGTCTAGGCTGCATGAACAGATCAATTTAAGTCACAAAAAGAACAATATTTAGTCTGGGTTTTGTAAAGAGCAAAACCGTGAATGCGTATACTGGTATACTGAGATGTGGGAAGTCCTGCATACTGTGATTTTACCCACTTCCTTACAGACACTGACAGAGGCCAGGGTTATATAACAGCCCACTTGATTTCTATGATGTAAGATACTTTTCATTCATGGCTTTGTGACATAAAAATTAAATTTCATTCATGGCTAAAAATTTAAAAGAACTTAGGTCTAAAGTTTTTTTTTCTAGTTCAAAAGAAAGAAAGAAAGAAAGAAAGAAAGAAAGAGAAAGAAAGAAAGAAAGAAAGAAAGAAAGAAAGAAAGAAAGAAAGAAAGAAAGAAAGAACCCCACAAAGTGCGGGAGTGAGTACTGGTTGACCCTATGACATACCATGTTGGAATCCTAAGTGCAAAGGGAAGCAGTTGTTGGTAGTGATTGTGCTGAGGGAAGTGTGAAAGGTACTTTGGAAGAAAAAGGAGATATGAAAACCAAAATGTCAGGAGTAGTTCCGATAGCAGACTATCTTATCACATGCTGAGAGCAGTCAGCCATTTGCTTTCAGCCAAGATGAAGTGCCTACCACTTTGCCTCCTTATCTTAGTTAGCACAGGTAACCCCCTTCCCACAAAGTAGCAGTATTTTAAAAGTGTAATTTGAATTTCTTTTCTTTGAGTCCTACATTAGAGAAGGGTGTGTATGTGCTTATTTTTTCTTAAAGAGAAACCAGGGAAGCCTTTTTTCAAGCAAACTCACTTTTCTTTGATAAGTTTGGATTGTGACATGTCACATTCTTAGTGCATCATGTCATCAGAGATTGTTCACTGTTTATGCAAAGTAGATAACAGCTTTTGCTTGTGTGGTAGTTGGCTTTTCCTGCTTCAGAAGGCACAGAAGGAAGCCACAGCAAATATCAGCTGAGCTAGAGGAGGGAAGTAACATATGGCCCCTCCTGAGCCTTCTAAGTCACACTGTTTCCCATCTTCCCTTTGAAATACACTGGGTCATTATTTTAAATAAACGAAAAGTTCAGTGCTAAATTCTCAGGTTTTTTTTTTTTTTTTTTTTTTTTTTTTGACAAAGGAAGAGTTGAAGTATAACAGACTTCAAAACAGATTGAAGATAGATGAAGTAAGCATTAAATAAAAAAATAGTATGTAATTGCTTGGCAGTTCTGCATTAGGAGTGTGATCCATTTCCTCCATCTCACTGTGTAGACCAGGCTGACCTTAAACTCTCTCTCTCTCTCTCTCTCTCTCTCTCTCTCTCTCTCTCTCTCTCTCTCTCTCTCACACACACACACACACACACACACACACACAGAGCGAGTGAGCGAGAGAGAGAGAGAGAGAGAGAGAGAGAGAGAGAGAGAGAGAGAGAGAGAGAGAGAAAGAAAGATATGGATAGAGACAGAGATAGAGAGACAGAAACAAAAACAGAGAAATTGATATGGAGGAGAAAAGAATAGAGAGAGGGGGGGAGAGAGAGAGACAGACATAAAGAGATTGAGATATGGAGAGACAGAGAGACAAAAAAGAGGAACAGAGAGAGAGATAGAGATGGAGACAGAGACAGAGACAGAGAGGACCATGGTCCTGTAACTTTGCATTATTATACTACTGTAATTGTTCTATTTTATTATTTATCTCTTTTTTGCTTATTCTTTCCTGTGACGAGTTTATAGACTTTATTATAGGTGTGTATGTATAGAAATAACAGGGTGTATGTAGGTTTTAGAACTGTTCGTGATTTGAGGTGTCCACTCTTGGAACATGAATTAAGGGTAGACGCCTGTGAAATTTTTTTTTTTTTTTTTTTTTTTACAATTTGCTTGTGAAATAATGCTAACACAGTTGTATCCTTATTTCGAGCTGTAGTCAACTTTGAGTTTGATTTTTTTAAAAAAAAAGAGAGAGAAAGTGTAGCTGGTAGCCATAGTTTATACTAAACTATTAAGAAACATTATAAGCACTCTTGCAAGCCTGTAGACTTCCTAAATGATATCACAGCTATTGTGGCTTATGAAAAAAATGAACTAAGCTTTACGTTATAATAACACCTTTAATTTTAAAATGTCTGTACTTGGCCAAATCAGCTTGCCTATATTTTCTTTCATAAAACATTTGGTCTCAATTGTAGTTTTCTTTCTTCAAAAAAAAAGGTCAGAAAAAGTTCAAAATGACATGATGGAATATATATTTGTTTGGGAAAATGATCTGGTTATTGCCATAACAGTATATTAAATTTTTAGAGTTATGTGATATACTTTTTATATTAATACCATCTTTGAAATTTATTTACATGATGTAACAGGTCTGATGGTTGCATTACACTCTTGAAAGAAAAAAATGTTCAAACTAGCTGAGATTTATGCTGTGTCTCAGCAGGATGAAATTATTCAGTTTTAAAGGGGAAAATGTTATTAGTTGAGTTTTAATTATGTCATCTATATTTTGATGTGTATTTATTAAAAAAGAAACTAAGAGATCAGTCATAGAAAAATTCTTACATCTTTCAAACTAAGGGCAGTTATCTTAGTGGGGCTGTCTCTTGCTTTATGATGAAAATTCTATATAAGTCTGAGTAGTGGTTAGAAGTGAGAATAAAATCTTTGTACTCAGTGACTTGGCTCTGTAAAATGGCTTACAGCTCAGGAGAAGGCACCCGTTGATTCTTGAGTAGGTTTTAATTTTAGATATGATTCTTTTTAACTTTGTGCATGAGTCTATTTTTTTATCAGACACTCCACATTTATACAGAAACTCGAATTTTAAGTCACAAGTTTTAAAATACAGTCAGTTATTTTGGAGTGAAGCTTGGTAATTGTTGCAATTGTGATCATAAAAACAAATTGAGAAGAATAAATTATATGAAGTTCATCATGATTTTATTTTTTGACAAAAATTTTGAGTCTTTATATTTTAATTTTTCATTAAGATAGATATATAAAATTATGGTTGTTATGACAGTGACAGTGTATCAGTGATATGATTCTTCCTTTAAGATGTTACTTTAACTTAAAAGGAAGTCAGTGAGATGCATTTTTTTAGTGTAAATGTGTATTAGTTAAGTTTTAGAAGATTTAATATTTAATGATTGAATAACTATATAATCTGTATGTCACATGGATAGAATACATTTTAACACATTCACCCTCATTGTCTTTACCTGTCTCCCTCCCAGTGAATTCTTTCTTCCTCCCATCAAGTCCCCCACTTCCATGTCTTTTCGTAGTGTCTGATGCACCGAACCTAGAGCTGTTTGCATAAGCACAGGTCAGGGGTCAGTTACTGGCACATGGGCAGCTGGCCAGTGGCTGTACCACTGAAGAAGTCTTCTTCCAAACATTTATATTCTAATTCATTATGCAATGAAATGATTATATAGACTTTCAGAATGCCTTGTGATTTATAAAAGTATTTAGTATTTTATAGCAACAGGGCCAGTGAACTACAGAAAAGATAGCTTTTAGGAGCTTCCTTCTGTGGCTGTATATCAGATGCCATTCCTAGCCTTTGTTCATCACATCTCTCTTCATCTGGTACACCCGGATACTGCTGGGGTTCTCCTTTTCGAGAAATCATATCACTTTTATAATGTCACACAGCTGAGATTTGTTTCCCATTCTATGCAATTCTGCTTTACACAAGAGACCTGAGGGTCCAAATTTCTGTACAGTTTTATCATCCCCCTTCTGAAATATTGAAGCAGAAGGAAAATGGAGAAAGAAAAATCAGAATCCTCCAGTCTTAAACCATGGTAGTGTGCTGTTTACTGAGCTCTGATTCTGCGTTAGACACTTCCATGGACAATCTCATTTCATCCCCTATAGAAACACAAAGAAGTGTTCAATACTGCTCGTAACTGCTTAGATACAGTCTATCTGGACCACTCTACTATCCCTTCAATTTAAATGACAGTGTAGAAGTCACAGGTCTGTATAATTGAATTCAATTACATGGAATTAGAAAAAATACAACTTTTTGAAGAGTTTACTTTTGATCTACCTGAACTGTGAAGGTTGGAAGGTCTAACTTTTAATTAGCTAATAACTTAATTTAATTAAATATGCAAAGATAATAAATGGTTGCATTGCTTTGATTATTCTATGTTACTCTCTTAATGAGTATTGACATCTTTTTATGTATTTGAAATGGCTGCATTATGATCTTTATCTTTCTGGGTTCAGCAGCATCATAAGTATAACCCTCAGGCCCAACTTCACGATTCTTTCTTTGTCTTTTAGTTTCAAATATTTAATACTTTTATTTTTTCTCCTTTTTATTATTTCTCTGAGAACTTCACATAATGTATTTTTAGCATACTCACCCCTCCTCCGTTCTTCATAGATGCATCCCTCATCATTTGCTCTCTTAACTTTATGCCCTCTTTTATTTTTTTCTTTTGCCATAAGTATAATTTGTACAGCCCAGATGCTCCTGGATATATGTTCTTCGCTGGACAGTGGACAGTCCATTGGGGCCTCATCTTTAAAAACTTGACACTGTCTTTCCCAGCAGCTACCTATCCTCAATAGCTCCTTAACTAAGAGTGGAACTCGATCCACACTTTCTCTCTTCATGTTGTCGTTTGGTCTGTTCCGAGCCTGTGCACATCTTTCAAAATGCTGTCTCAACTTCAGTGAGTTCATATATACATCTGTCTCGCTATGTCCAGAAGACACAGTTTCATTGTAGTCACTCACTTCCTGTGGGTCTTCGACTCTTTCTTCTGCCTCCTCTGAAGTGACTGAGCTCTGGAAGGAAAGAGGATGATGTAAATGTCCTGTTTGGGGATGAACATTCTGCAGCCTCTTCTTATCTGCACCTTGATAACTTGTGTGTCTCTGTGCTAGTCGCTACCTACTGCAAAAGGAAGCTTCTTTAACGAGGGTTGAGAAAAGCACTAAACTATGGCTATGAGAACATGGCATCAGAAATCAGTTTAATATTTTATCTATTTAGCAGAATAATAGTAGTATGTTTTCCACTAGGGCCTATGACCTGTATAGCCACAGGTACTTGCCTCTGGTAATGCTGGCAGGTACAAAGGGGGCCTTAAACTAGCACAAAATGGCTGCTTACTCTTATGATGGTCATGCTACTGTATTGTACCAGTGAGCATGTCTTGCCAGGCCAGTCATTGTAGATGCCAGGGCTCAGTGCTGGGTAAGATGGGTGATTCTTTTTCTCTTCCAGTAGTATGCATAGCACCTTCTTCCAGCACTATTGAAACTAGCCAATAGGGAACAAGTCTCCACCCAAGAACCTGCGTGGTTTCTCCTTGTTCTGTGATGCAAACATATAATGTCTTTAGCAGTAGATTCTTACGGTGAAGTTCTGGAGGGTAACCAAAAGCATTGGTTATAGCCTATAATGTTTGGTGGGGCTTACAGGGCATCACTTACCAACAACTCCAGAAAGATAGCCCTCTTCTGGCACTGGGTTTTTTATGTGTTATGCTATGTTGTGTGGTAGAGGCTTGTCACCCCATTATAGGCTAAGTACATTTAAACTCTTTATGTGTGTGTATTAAATAATTATTAATCTGTAGGTATTCTAAGTAATTTTTATAAAACATAAGGGAATGATCCATAAATGATAAAGAATATTAATTTATAAATAACAAATTATTTAAAAATTTTTGTGGTGTGTATGTGCCTGAGCATGTATTCATGTACCATGTGTGTGAAGGATCCCAAGAAGGTCAGAAGTTATAGACAATTGTGAGCTGCCATGTAGGTGCTGGGAATTGAACCAGATCTACAAGAGATTTCAAGAACACAGTCACTGCTTTCAACTGCTGGGTCATCTCTGCAGCCCCCAAGAGAAAATGACTTTAAAGATTACTAAAAGCACTTCTATTGCATTGATCAATTGTTTACATTCTGTGTTTCCATCTCATTTGGGAAAATGGCGGTGCCAGGGGTTTTTTCAAAGCTGAAAGGGACTGCTGGGCAGTTAATAACCATTGACTCACTACATCTAGCAACAGATGGTACTAACTGTTTATAAAGCTCAAACCTCAAGTCAGCCAGTATAATCTGGGCTCGTATGATTTCCATCTTAAAAAACATCTGCTTTATAAAATAACCAACCTGAAGATTCTGTTCCAGTTTGCATCTCCAGTGGTCCTGAGAATGCAATCAGAGACTCCAAGAACAACATATCAAAATGTGATTGCAATCAAATATGAAATTAAAGTACAAGGAGAAAAACCCTACAGAAAGCCCAGGGTCTCTACCTTCATGGGGGTGTGTGATGGAGGGAGGAAGGTCGAGAGAGAGAGAGTTCAGAGACCGAAGACCCTATCCACCTTTGAAAAGAATGTCCTCAAAAATACCCTGAGAATTCTAGCTCATCTACAGATGTCTCTTCTGTTTCTCCACTCACTGCTCTCCTTTTTGGAAGTGTGGGATTGGCGAGTCCTTTATAACTCCTGTGTGTGTACGCACGCACCCCCTTTGAGACTCTAATAAAAACTGTGAACTTTCTTCCCAGAAGATTACTCATGAACATCCATCACTTCTCAGGGTTTCAAGGTGTTTGCAGCCTTGCCCAGAGCCTCTTCGTGGACCCAGTGTAAGAGATTCCATTCCATTCTTTCCTTTCAGCCCACAGATGTTTCCTGTGGAAAGAGGGAGTCCTAAGTCAGGCCTAAAGATTAGGAAACTGATCTTATAGACACATGCAAATTAGGTGGTCGCTTTTCTTTGGGGTTGACATTAGTCATAACCTCTGCTAACCAGATGGCTGGCAAAGCTTGAGCCTTAGCTATTGAGGTTCACAGGGTCTCCTGGTTCAATTCCTAGGGAATCTCACCGTGTGGACTCAAATGCCTGTCCAGAAACACAGGGTGGACTCACTGTAAAAAGCACAGTGCCGCAATGCTGGCATTACACTTGCCAGCCTTCTGGCCAACTCTGTGAAAGGAGCTTTATTAACAAGCCCAAACCGGGGCTGTTTAGAGGCCTGGGCCACTTCCATTTTTCAAGGCTCTTGATATATTGAGAGATGAAAAGATGCCAAAACAGGGTTACAAAAACAGCGGTATACTTTAAATGTTTACCTTTAACAACTTAATGCCTTTAATACTAGAAACATATAATTGTGCTATTCATAAGTTAATTACAGGATTTATAAAAATGTTAATTTATGGTTCACTACAGGCAGTGTGGTCTAGTCATAGAACCCAAGTTCAGAGTTGTGCAGAGTAAGGCTCCTTCTTTGAATCCTGTCTTCTATGATTGTGTGTGTAACCTCTTTTGGAAATAGCTTCAAAGCTCTCAATTTAAGAGCCTTTATGCAAGTGGGCTAAGAGGCCCCACTGCCTCCCACTGGAGCTGCTATAGGGAGGAGGAGGAGCCAGGTTATCCCTTCTCCAGAAGCCCCTCTGCCTCTTCCCTCTGCTCTTTTCTTCTGAGGGAACCCGAGCTCTGCACCTTCAGCATCACCTCACGAGGATCTAACCAGCACTGCCCAGTAGGAAGGGCGACCATGGTCACTGTCTTCTCTTAGTGGTGGGTGGTATCAGCACTTTGAATCTTTTAAAAATTCATGGCTTCTTCTCAAGCTTCACTTAGAGGAGTAGGTCTTTGATCTCCATTCACTGTTGGAGTAAATAATACTTATCAGTGTCCTAATGAGTGGGAGCGTGGGGTACAAAAGAGACAGAAGGGTGGAAAGCCATCGAAAGGGAAGACTAGGGACGGTGACAGCAGTCCTTAGTGAGGAACAGTGTGGGACCTGGAGGGAAAGGAAGAACAGATGTCGGGAGAAGGGACCGTCCACTTTACTCTGAGCAGTCTTTGGACTCTGTGAGTTGAAGTCAACATCTAGATGCTTTGCTCAGCTTTGCAAAAACTCCTAACGGCTTTTAAAGGACATGTTTATTTTAGCCAGTGGGACTAGGCACATTTTTAAAGAGCAATTATTGTTTCCTTTGACATTTTTCTGATTGGATATTCATCTTAAGCATATTGACCCACTTGAGAGATCAGAAAGAACTGGTTTAGTGCTTAGCACTTGAATCCTTATAGAACATTCTATCTTTTTCTTTGCAGTCACCTGACTACCATCTACCTATCCATCAAAACATCCATCCACCACCTACCCACCTACCTGTCCATACACTGAAACAACCAACCAAACAACCAAACAACCAAACAAACAAACAGTATTTTCTGGACACCAGACATCCCATTGTTCTCAACACTACAAGTCACAAGCAAATTTTATTTTTTCTCATTGATGTGATATTCTGGAAGACTTCTGTTTGTTTGAGGATTTCTCTGTGTAACAGGCCTAGCTCTCCTGGAACTCACTCTGTAGATCAGGCTGGCCTTTAACTCACAGATCACCTGTCTCTGTCACCCAAATGCTGAGATTAAAAGCATGAATCATCACCACCTGGCTTCTGACATATTTTGATCAAATGCTTGTATAATGCTACCTTCATAGTTTAGATGGATTTAAATAACTAGCATTCTTTCTAAGTACTGAGGTCCCTTTTGCAAATTACCTATGAACCCATTCTGAATAGGATACAAAGAATTATTAGATGAGAACATCTATGGATTTGGATACCAAAAGAAATGTTTTGACTTATGTCATATACTCCTCTTTCCTAAAGTTCCTAGAGGGTGGAAGTTAAACCTATGTTTTTAATGTCATACTTCAAACACAGCGGCATCTGTCTGGAACATGGTAGCTACTAACCAAATGTCTGTTCAAAGAATTCTGACCAGCAGGTGAAAGGTCTAGATCTGAGACCTACCATGACCTTTTATTCTTGGCACCTGACCTGGTTGGTCTTCTCTGGATCTTGAAGGGGCAATATGTGTGGCCTCAGTTCTTACTGTCACACTGACATTTTGGGTCAGAGACGGGTAGCCTATGATGTAAACACATTAGATCCTCTGTGCAGCTCTATAACTTCAAAGACAAGGACTCATACACACTGAAGCCACTCCCATATTACCCATAATTCTCCTCCTGCCTTCCTCTGGGGCTAACATGGAATTCCATTACATTTTACCTCAGACCAATTATCTCAGCATGGAAGCAACCTCAAGGGATACTTATTGAGAACCATGGCTGCTTTAGAGCAGCCTAGGGCTCTCTTAACTTTCTTGAGTGCACTGAATCCAAGAGCCAGCTTAATGTCTGACATTGTCCTATGATCCAGAGCAGGAGGGTGTCCAGTGAGAACTGAGCCATGCTGGGCATTGGCTCAACTCGATGTAAATAATTTCTCTTCAATTACTTAAGGTCTGGAAATACATTTTTTTTTTGTTCTCCACAGACAGTCACCTTCCACTAATAAAGTGTGTCTGACAATTACACTTTATTGGTGTGGTTATGAAAAGAGTGTTGTAGACTTAGAAAAACATAATATTTAAAGAATGACACATTTCAGCAAAGAAATAAAGTACTTGGATCTTTTGAAAAGAAGTAAAACCATAGAAAGTTATTTCACTGGAATAAACCCCGAGTCCTGACAGAATTCTTATGAACAAGAAGGGTTTTTTTTTTTTGTTTGTTTGTTTATTTATTGAGACAGGGTCTCTCTATGCAGTCCTGGCTATCCTAGAACTTGCCATGTAGACCAAGCTGGCCTTGAACTCACAGAGATCAGCCTGCCTTTGCCTCTTGAGTGCTGTGATTAAAGGCATGCACCACCATGCCCAGCCTTCCTCTGACTTTTGATATATAGTTCCTTTACAAACCTCCCTACGTGGAGCTTTGTATACACTTGTGATGATTCCCATTGGATGCAGCCATTTGCACCATACTTTGAGCTAAGCTACTTCTTGGAAACCTTATTCCTTCGTATTTAGAATAAGATATTTATTCCTTAGTAGGCACTGTGCTGAGGTTGTAAAATCAGTAAGAGGTCCATCAAGCTCTATTTGGTGTGTGCTACTAGAACATTGAGTTAAATGTCTCTGCTGCCATGGAGATTTCAGTACTGCTCCATAAGGCACATTGTACAAGTTGTGTAGGGATTTCAGCAGGGCTCTGTAAACACTGCATTAGCTTATGTTACCTTATGACAGTGCTTCTCCTGTTCCTTCTTGTTGTGCAGTCCCCAATCATAAAATTATTTTTTTGCCCCTGCATAACTGTAATTTTGCTACTATTAAAAATCATGATGTAAGCATCTCTATTTTCTGGTGGTCTTAGGTGACTCCTGTGAAAATGATGTCCCACCCTCAAAGGCATTGAGACCCACAGGTTGACAATCACTGCCTCATGGTCTAAAGGGCGGAACTGTTTGGTGCATTGTTAAGTGTAGTGTGAAAATCTCATCAGTTCACACTGGTATCAGCTGTGGGATCATTTTAACAAAATAATAATCCCATTTCCTGTTCGGTGAAGTCCTGGTCTCTGTTTTTTTTTTGCCAAGCATGGTAGAATGTAGAATCAAATTTCTTCCATGGTTGAGTTTTCAAAATCCATACTTTCTCACATATAAGACATTTTTGTTGTTTATTTATTGTTTCAAAAATCTGCCACACCACACACACACACACACACACACACACACACACACACACACACACACACACACACACACACAGAGTGACTCCTGCCTGCCAGTCACAGGCTGAGTTTAGCCAAGCTGGAATTCCCTGGTACCAAGTGCTGTAATGCTGTTTACCAGATCCCTTTCCATCCCAGCCAGTGGAAAGGAGAGAGAGGAGACAGCCAGACTAGGGTGGGTGACAGGGTGGGGTCTGTGTGACTCTGGACACTGAACAAGAGAGACTGTGAGGAGAAATGCCCTTCACTTGAAGTAAACTCTGTTTATGGCAGTGGTGGATGGCAAGCCCCTGGATGTTACTCAGTAGACTGAAGAGCGCTTGGTGGCTTACAGCTAAATATTCACTCCGGCTTCTGGGAGACTTTCCATCCACACACAGGGCTCACTACCGAATGGATGATACTTAAAGCCATGAACTCAATCTATAAGTCCAGTTCTTAGAGGATCTAAGTTAATTTTATTACTAAATATATTTAGCAGAGAGCAAGACTGATTCACTGTTTTGATTAAAACTTGGTTTAAAATAAATACTGATTTAGGCAAGTTTTAGATGGTTGCACCATTGCAAAGAATTTTACACTTGTGATTTTATGTTTAACTATGATATTATGAGAGTACAGGAGAGAAAGGGGAGGAGGGGAGGAGAGGGAAGAAAAGTGGTTACATGCAAATATTTCCAAGGTGGTTCAGCAGTGTTCTGTTATTAGTATTCTCCTTTCTGGTGCTGATGCTGTGTGGACACTGGAGACTCTGTGTGCTCTGGATGCTGCTGTTTTAGTGAGAGCTGGAAAAGACACGTTGGCATTAGAACTTGAGGATGGCGCCAAGCCAGTGCCCTGAAAAATGGCAAACATGTCACAGCTAACAGCTGGATGCAGAAATACTTCCCTTTAATTTGGATGGATAAAAATTTTTTTTTCCCAGCAGGGTACTCTCACAAGAGTACAACATCAAAGAGGGAGGGTCCCCCCAGTCAGACATCAGCCGGCTCCAGGATGGAGCAAAATGAATGAACTGTCAGGACTTTTTCAGCATGTATGCTTCTGCCAAGCGAGAAGTTAAAGGTTCAGTGGCTTGTTCCCATCACAAAGTCCTGATAATGGTAGCCTGATTCCTCAAAGTCCTGCTCTGATCAGCAGACAGGGGATGTCTGAGGAAGCCTGCGGATTGATGTGTGGCAGGCTACCACTGTCCTCGGAGATAAGTGAGAGTCACCAAATGCTGGAGGTTCTCAGGCGATCCCTGGTGTCCTGTCCTAATCCTCAGAATCACCATCTCTTCTGCTAAGTGACACTTAGCAGCAACTGACCCATGTTGTGACCAAAATACCCACGTCCATCTCCTCTCACAGTCCAGTCTCTGATGAAGACTTTGCTCATACCGCCTTCAGGGTTTTACAGTTCATCGACACTTTTCAACTGTTTTTCTGATTACCATATTTCAGTCTTGACTTATATGTTAGTATTATCTGCAAGCTCAACATAAACCTGTAATGATTTTCTAATATTTCTCGGACGTGATGAATGTGGATTGACAAAGTACAGTATATAGCTTTCTACCAGCATTACTGAAAATACAGCCACTGTGTGTATAATCATTACTCATTTACTTTATGGGGGCATTTATTACTTGACCTTTGAAGTCTTGTCTCAAAATCTTGGCATTCCAGACATTCCAGAATATTCCGAAACAAAGCAGGGAGTGTGTTACCCATTAGAAACAACGATAAAGTTAATTGTAATGAAAGAAGCAGAGAAAAAGGATCATAATAGAAACCTCGAATTACAAATTTGAGAAAAATTAAACTGAGCACAAGTCATGTGAGCATACTAGCTAGTATTTAATGTAGCAGCTGGTATTGTAAACTAGGCAACCTCATTCTTCTGCCCCTGCCCCTTTCTAATGTCACTGGCCATCCTGGCATGCTGCCAATGGAGAGAGAGAGAGTGGTTTCACAGAGGACTGGGGATTTATGTCTTCATCTATTGCATGGTTTCTGGTTGTGTAAATTTTACTAGCAGATTAAGTAATTTTCACTAAATTGACATTTGCTCTGAAAATAGGGATTTGTTTGATAGATGGCATTATTAATCATTGTGAACATAGTTATGACCTTCATTTAGGAAACTTTAGATGCTTTTAAAGAAAAAGCCCCCACTGTTTTCCCCTGGTGGGTACAAGTGGGATCTGATTTTTTAAAAAGAGGCAATAACATAGTGGCCTTTGATCAACCAGAAAGCCGTGGATGAGTCGTGTGCCTTTCTCAACATGCAATTATTTTTAGCTTTAAAAATTGTTATTATTTGTGTGTGTACATGTGTACACGTGCATGTGTGCACATTCCCAATTATGTGTGTATGCAGCATGCATATGTCACAGCACAAGTGAAGGCCAGCAGACAATTTCTAAGATTTATTATCTGTAAAACTGAACAATATTTCCAGCCATCCCGGGGTAAGGTGTCGGTGTCCAGCGATCCTGGGGTAGGGTGTCTGTGTCTTCACTCATTTCAGAGTAGATTGACTTTCCTTATCTGAAATGGGTGGAGCCAGAAGCTCTTGCGATCTCAGGCTCTTTTGGATTTGGGACTATTTACATAGGTTTCTTTGTGGAACATTTCTAATCTAACACCCACAATATTAAAAGGCTTCAAATTTTGGAACTGTTTGGGATTTTTAATTTTGAGGTTATGGGTCTTCAATTTGTATGACGTCTTACATTTTGATCTAGTTTGATTGGAGAGATGGCTCAATAGTCAAGATTGCTTACCACAAAAACATGAGGACTAGAGTTTGAGTTCAGCACCCATGTTACAAGCTGAGACCAGACTCAGAGGTTCTGTGGTTACCTGGAACCCCAGAATTGATGGGCAGGAACAAGATTCACTTGGACTTTCTGACTTCCTGTCAAGCCAAAACAGTATGAGCTGTGGGTTTAGGAGAGACCTTGTCTCCAAGAATAAGGCAGAGAGTGGTAGAGGACGGTCCCAATAACTTCCTTTGGCTTGCAGGCCACACACTCTCTCACACTTGTGTGCATACACCTCCTCCACATACACAAATGAGAGGGGCTGGGAAGGTAAAGAGCATGAACACACAGGAGATTAGGAGCCACACTTGTGGAGTTCTTGGTGTCTTCCTCAGAGCAGAAAATATGCCAAATCTTTGTGCATTTTCGGCTCTGAGCTGAAACTTACTCCAGGTATATTTGATCATGCATACTGCTCCTTACCTTGAATAGGGTGAGTTTATGGAAATATAAAATACTGCTCTGAGGCTTTCTGTGATCAATGTATCAGTGATCAGTTATCCTGCCTTGTAGCTGATGTACAGGGAGGTAGATATTGGACTCCCAATATACCACTAATTAAAATATTTGTGATCAATACCTGTTAGTTTCAAATATGTCCCAGGAATGTTCTTAAAGATGTGGGTATCTCTGAATGGCAAGGGATCCTGTCAAATTTAAGACAATTAAGTTTAAGAATACAACTACAGGTCTGAAGACAAATGTGTGTACGGCTTTTTAGACAGTGGCTACAGCGACACAGCATTTTACCTTTGTCATATATACTTTTATTTTTTACATTAAAAATTATACCTATGGGTGTTATGTCTACAAGTATCCCTGTGCATCATATGCATGCAATGCCCTCAGAGACAGAAGAGGGCATCAGATTCCCTGGGCCTACGGTTAAAGTCAGTTGTGAGCTACCATGAGGGTTTTGGGAATGGAATCTATGTCCTGAAAAATCTGACAGTGCTCTTAACTGCTGAGCCATCTCTCCAAACTTCTATACTTTTACTTTTAAATAGTCTCACCTAAAGTATAAAATATAAACAACTATTTGACATTTACACCCCATTTGACATCCTAACCATTTCCTTATTCTTTTTAGTGTATGAAAAAATGTGTATCGTTAAAATTTTAAAATGATGAAATACATTTCTGCCTTCAGTGAATGTGGGTCTGGTTATCTTAGGAGTAATGCATTTGTGTATGCCAATATAGATATGGTCTTGATTTTTTTAAATTGGAGTTCTCACACATGCTAGATAATCATTCTAGCACAGAGCTAGATACCAGCCTGCTACACATGACTGCTACTCACTGGCAGGTCGCTACATTCTGCCTGGGTAGACAGTTCTCATCAGTTATAATGCTGGTCTAAGGATAACTAATGTTCCTGAGCAGTCCCTGGGTGCTAAGCCTTTACACGTGCCTGCTCATTTATTTGATTTTTATCTCTGTCCTTAAATCGAGACCTTACAAGCTTCCTCTCTCCTTCCTAGTTCTCAGCTTTGTTAGGTTTGAACAACTGCCCAATGTCACTCACGATGGAGCCATGACTGTAGCTCATACTAATTGGGACTGACACCCATAGGCATGCCCTTGTGATCACCCCTAACTAGACCACCTCTATAACATATTTTTTTTATCTGTAATATGTAAGAGCTCCTTTACCAACTATATGTTGAAAGTAAAATCTACTTTTCAGTAAAGATATTCTGATGATGAACTTCACAGTCAAAATAATCAAATCGGTTGTTCTTTTGACACAGCGGAATCTCAGAGGACACATTCTTAGCTGTCTTGGCAAATCATATCCTTTTAAACTTAAAGCTGTAATTTTTGAACTTGATAGAAAGATGAGGAAGAGTGTAAAAACATAGTGTGAGAATGGATAGAGGAAATCTTAGGGGACCCTCACACACACACACACAGACTTTTGTCCTCTGCTTTCTCCATCAGATGTGGGGAAATCGAAAACAAAGGTGGCTCTGGGCTCACAGGTGTGCCTGGAGCACTCCCCGACCCCCGTACCTCCCCACCCCCACTCACCCCCCACCCCTAGTCCCCCACCCTCCCACCCCCTGATTCTCCAGTCTTCACTTTCATCAGCATAGGAAATTCACCTGCAGCTCAGAGACCCGGAGGAAGTCTTCAAGGAGATGACACCAGCCTGAGCTGTTAGTACTTTTTAGGTCAGTTTCTTTGCATTTAGGAATCATTTCTCCTGACCCCTTGAATAAGATCCAAGATATTCATGAAGCTGTGAGTGTGATGGTCCTTCCATGTATGGGGCCTGCGTTGGATGTTTGAGTATAAAATATGTCCCCTCGCCTCAGCTGCTTGATGAAAAGCTTAAAGGAAACTCAAATGCCCGTGTCCAGGGCCTCTGTGCAGGGACAGGACAGGGTTGGGGACAAGGGAATAGAATGGAGGATGTCTCTCCACTCTGTGAAAACTGTAATCCTCCTGCCCAACCCCAGGGGCCATTTTTTTTACTCCGTAGGTGGAGAAAACACAGGCTCTGGGGGATTGAGAGGAGCGAATTGTAACTCAGGCTTCTTTAGTTCAAAGCCACCCGGCCTCTTTAGGGCACTCACAGAATTAAAAAGAAGAGGCAGCCTGGGGCAGGGAAGTGGGAAAGTATCAGGTGGCCTGCCACTGCCTAGCCTCCTCCGGGTGCTTAAGTCACCAGCCTCGGGAGACCGCCACTCCTTTTGCTCAGGAGACCAGGTAAAGACAGATGGCTGCTGAGTTTCCTGAGCTCTAGATGTCACACTCCAGCCGAACTGCTTAGTCTTCCTGGAGGCCTCATATTCTACATGAAATGATCTCCCTGTGCCTTTCCGTATTGTGCCCCACCCCCACGTCTCCCCAGTCAATAAAGGATCCAACAAATACCGCAGGAGTGGTCTCAGGGGAAGAAGCTGTGGCTCCCACTAAGCTGTCCTTCAGCCACCGCAAGGCTACTGGTTTTAGTACTTATCTGCCCCAGTTCCTTCCTTCTTTCTTTCCTTCCTCCCTCTCTTTCTCCCTCCCTCCCTTCCTTTCTTTTTTCCTAACTTCCTTCCTTCCTTCTTTCCTCCCTCCCTCCCTTCCTCCCTCCCAGACAGGGTCTCACTGTGCAGCTCAGGCACATACTCCTGTGCTTTGCTAAAGACTTCATGGAATTAACTACAAGGGATCCTTCATTTAAAAAAGATAGTTAAAACTTGTGCTGATAAAATGTGTGTGTGTGCGCGCGCGCATAGGCATGTTCTTCCTTCCTCGGCAAAGATGAAAGCTTCTGAGCAGTACAGGACTGTCCAGTGTTTGCCTTGTTTAGGATGTTATTTCACACTCCCATGTAGCAATGGTTGTCAGTAAGTGCTGAATGAGACCAATAAGAAAATTACTGGAAATACCTGTGAATTAAGTGTCCCACAAGCCAGAAAGAGGTGCTGGGGGATTAGGAAGACTGGAGGGGGACACTTTTCCTCAGCAAGTCTGGGGGCCTACCTTGCAGATTTTTTAAGAGAATTTGAAAATCAAATGAAGACACTTAAAAAAAAATTAAATACAAAGTGTGAGTGGCTCATTTACAAATCTGGATTCACCCTGGTTATTCAGATTTCTATCATTCAGAAGGTGGTGTCTCCCTATTAATGATAAAATGGGTCAGTGGTTGGCTTGTCTGTCCTTATGCTCGTCGTTGTAGTTAGTACAGGCTGGCATGTTCACACCAGGCTAAGCTGTACTCAAGCTATTCTTAGTAGCAACCATTATAGTACAATCTCACTCGTCCCTTCACTCAGAGCTTTGTTCTAGGAAAATACAAGTGTGGAAGAGCATGGCACTCCAGATGTCAGGAAGGTGGTTCAGTTCCTTTCTTGTGGAGGTTTTCAGGCAATGCCATAACGTGGTTTGAATGAGAGAATTTGTGTGATCTTTATTTTCGCCACATGCTCGGTAATACAGCTGGTACTGAAGAATCGAAAACTTAAAGTCCCCTTTAAAAGTAAGAATTAACCTTCTCATTACTCATCTTGCTATCCCTGTTGACCCAAGGAGGAGGAGATGCTCAGGCCAGAAGTCCCAAAATAGCAGCAACAATCAGAGGAAATCAGAGGCTGATAATTTAGAGATACATATTATAAGCATCTTCCCAGGAGAGGTTGTTCTGATAAACTCCTAACCTCCAGCAACAGGTAGCCTCTTTGTCTTCACAACACACACACACACACACACACACACACACACACACACACCCTCACACACACACACACACACACACACACCCTCATACACACACACACAAAGAAAAGGAACAGGTTTCTGTGTTCTGTATTTTTCTTTCTTTGATCAGAAAGCAAAGTGGAATGAAGGGTTGGGACTGAGTGCTAGCATCAGTGCGTCAGTGCGTAGCGAACGGGCGTCCTTGGTGTGGAGACAGAAAAAAATGAAAGGAAAGGAAGAAAAGAGCCAATGTGCAGATTCCCACTTATTTACCAAAAACGCTGACCAGGAATCAACACCTTGCTGTATTTCTGTCAGATTTGCTGTTGTTCTTGTTAAGAAATGAAGACT
This sequence comes from Phyllotis vaccarum, assembly GCA_033318265.1. Lineage (NCBI taxonomy): Eukaryota > Metazoa > Chordata > Mammalia > Rodentia > Cricetidae > Phyllotis > Phyllotis vaccarum. The sequence goes on along the minus strand of JARWLC010000009.1, from coordinate 34,690,023 downwards.
TTAAAGTATAATCCCATTTTTTCCTCCATTGTCTTTGCTGCTGAAGACCCCTCCCCTCCACCAGGTGTCTGTTAGGGATCCCTTCTCATGCAGTATTTCAGAGTTTGGCTGTATATAAACACTGTCTACACATTACTGTGGATACTATCATAACCTATACTACGTAAGGGTGTTATTTTGTATATCTTAACAACAGGTAGTGTAATGGCTTGCAACTTGCTTTTGCTCAGTCAGTATTATGTTTTTAGTATTTATCTCCTAATACAGATCTAATTCATTAATCTTAAATGTATTTTGAGTGGACAAGACAAGTTATTCTTCTAATGATGAAATATTTTCATTATTTCTAATTCTTTGCTGTTCCTCAGTTCCTTAGTGAATACCTTTGAAACCTTCTCCTAAATTCAGCAGAATTTCATTGCGGGTAATTCCCTAGTAAATTGCTAAATCATAGGACATAACCATTCCCAAATGTATTTAAATATTGTCAAAGTGTCCTCCAATGTGGCCTTGCCATGGTACACTTCACTTTGGCAATAGAAGAACTGGCTTTCCTTAACAAATACTAAATGATCCATTCTACGGTTCGGAGTCTTCATTACCAGTTTTACCCACACCCACCCCTGGCCAGGTGTCCTATATGTTTTTCCCCTAAGAGTTCTCCTACCTTGAGAGTTATTCGCTTCACTTTAGAAAAGCATTGAGAAAATATTAAAATGCCGATCATTTTCATTCAGAATAAAGGGCGCCATTTCTGGCAAGCTTGTTTTTGCATAATGATTCATCATGAATCTAAAGTTAACATTCTTTATGCTCACTACTTGAGCGAATAAACAACTTCTGGCCTTTCCTGAATTCTCACAGGTCCTAGGGGAATTGTCTAAACATTTCGAGCATAAAAAACAAAACAACCCCCCCCACAAGCCCCCAAAACCTACTTATTTTTGAAAGACAGATAGTAAGAACCAGTCATTCTAGGTCTTAGCATGGTCCTTCTCCAAAATTGGAGTTTGGAGGGAAGCCTATCAAGTATCCAGCTTAAAAAATTCATGTTAGTGTCCCACAAATATGGGTGTCAGTTCAACCCCCAGAACAACTTCCTGTACTTGTAACTTCAGCTTCCCCTCTGCGATGTTGCCCTTGCTTCAGATCACATGGAGTTCCTTTGGGCTTCTTTCTGCCTACAAGAAGATGGCTGGTGTCTGGGGATAAGCTACATACAGATTATGTTTCTTAACCAAGCTCTTAAATGTTAACAAAGCTGACTGACCATGAATAACAAAGTGTATATTTCTATTTCCACCTCTTGGAGATGTCTTTAGTTTCTGTTTGGCACTCAACATTTGCACTCGCCTCTTCCCATTTTAAATTTGCACACCCCTCTTCCCATTTTACATTTGCACATGCCTCTTCCCATTTTAAATTTGCACACCCCTCTTCCCATTTTACATTTGCACATGCCTCTTCCCATTTTACATTTGCACATGCCTCTTCCCATTTTATGCTCTTTGTACTAAACAAAGAACATACGCATCAAAATTTTCTGGCTCATTTTGTCTCTTGCAAGAAAGACTGCATTGAAATGATGGCTCCCAACAGCACAGAGCATAAAGAGCTCAGAGCTGTCTTGAGGCAAGGGCAGAAGCCCTGAGTTCTGGGCTCTCAGTAACCACCAAAGAAAAGCTGGTCTTATCAGCTTAGTAAGCCCCCTTGAGGAACTCCACCTGTGTTGTAAGGACATGAAGTGCATAACATTTGTAAGGTATTTCCATTTCTCCTGGAGGTGTTGTCCCCACAGGTACAGTTAGATCTGTGTTTTAAGGATTACACTGGCTACAGTTTAGATAATATCTTAGAGATCCTGTCAGAAAGATGGGCCAAGGGGCTCTTACCTCATTTCCAGTGGGAAAAGTTTGAGCTAGGGTCCTGGGGGGGGGGGGGGCTTGAATGCACCTGAAAGCCATTAAGGAGGCGGCTTGTGTGGATGATGGTGGTCGCTGTGTTTTGAGAGCTGAGTCAAGGCCGGATGAGTTTCTTCAACCCTAGACCCGCAGTTATGAGATTGAAGAAGGCATACAGGCTCATCACAGGTTTATGTGAAGTATTGCAATCAATACTGGCCAAAGCCTGGAAGGGCTGGCCTCGTACCACATGCTGCTTTAGAACACACTTCCTGACACACGATGGTCTACTCTGTCTTCAAGACAAGTAGGAGACAAAAATTGTGGGTTTCTTTGTGGATATATCAATTTAGGGAGATTGATGCTGAAACGCCTTTGTAGCAGGAAATCCGTTTCCACTCATTTCCGGTTAGACTCGTGAGCACATGGGGTTCAGCTCAAGCCGGCGGGGTCCTGCTCCGCACAGCCGCACAGTGTTCATGTTGCTTGCTGCTGAGGATTCTGGCTGGAAGCGGTAGAGAGGATTGTTGTGGACACTTCTTAGGATGTTTTGTGGTAATTATTACCAGCAGATTTTATGCAAGATGTCTTTGTAGGGAAAGGGAAAAATGATTTTATCAAAATAATTTTATCCCACTAATTATCAATAATGGTGTTGAGGGGACAGGATAGTTTTCTTCAGTCTCTGCCTGGTGACGGCAGTTTCTCAGGGATGAGATTTTTGAATATTGCCTGACTGTCTTAAAAAAAAAAAAAGAAAGAAAAACAACAACAAAACATAAAACAACAACATAAACAATTAGTGTAATATAATCTAAACATGATGTCTGCCTTTAATTCGCTGTTCAGCAGCTGGATCTACCATGTAACATGTTTCCATTTTCTGCTTTATCCCAGAGCCAGGGATTGAAAGAAGTATTTAGCCTCAACTGTAACACAGTCCAGGGACCTTTTTCTTCCCTTTGGGCTCTGATCGTCCTGAATTCTGAGATGATTGTCTTCATTGAATTAATGTTTGCCTTTTATTGGGGGGCAGTGAAGAGGTACGGGGAGGAGACAGACTATCAGGAAAATTTGGGAGGGTATTCAGTTGCTTTAAAATAATGGGTAAAAGTAAAAGAGAAACCCTCCCAGAAGCCCAGGCTCCTCCAGAATAAAAACGCTGACCTGAATTAGTGTGAATGGCTACACAATGAAGTTTCTCCAGAAGATTTATTCTGCAGTTTACTCAGAGAAGAAAAGTAGGAGGGCTCAGAAAATAAAAGGCGTGGTTTCTCAGGATGCTCTGGGGATCCCCTCAGCAGCTCCCAGGAGGCTGTATTGACTCTCTTTAAATATGTTTATCTCTCCAATGACCTTCTCAGGTTTGTACTTCTAAGAAACTATTCATGTATACATGTATATATGCAGGTGTGTGTGTGTGTGTGTGTGTGTGTGTGTGTGTGTGTGTGTGTGTGTATCTGTCTGTCTGTGTGTTCATCTGTCTGTGAGTACATGTGCATGTGGAAGCCAGTGGTTAAGTTCAGGTGTTGGTCCTCAGGAGATACCTACCTTGTTTCAAAGCACTGGGTCTCTTCCTGGAACCTAGAACTCATCATTATGACAGGCAGATAGACCATCACATCCCAGGAATCCTCCTATGTCTGCCTCCCTAGCTTGTGCTGCCAAGCCTAGCTTTTTATGTGGGTGTTTGGGATTTAATTCAGGTCCTAGGTTTCTGCAGGAAGCACATTACCACCTCAACTATCTTCCCAGACCCCCCCCCCCCCAGAAACTACCTTGTGCTTTCTGACTGCCTCAGTGTCTGGGGAAACCTCAGAAAACTACGGTTGAATGTGTAACTGCTTCACCTCCTGTCCTGAACATCATGTCACACAAAGTTCCTGGAACCAATATGGTTTCTGGAGGGGACACTAGAGACTCGACTTTTAGCACTCATAATGTGTCTAGCCAAGTTGTTCAAATAAGGATGGGGGGGGGTGTTCCTGTGCTTATTGACTGTTTTGAAGTGGGTTTCCTTTTCTTTTTCCTATGTTGAGGAATCTTCTAGGGTTGACCTAAGGCACCAGTGATGAAAGTGTCCTTGGTTGAGAAATACAAAGTCCATGGGAGACAGCTGTTTTCCTCTTCCCCTTTCTGGGGATGTTTTGGAGTGACCCCTCCCTTAAGGGTTTCAGAGACCTACATCTCCTGTGACGGGACAGTCCCTTTATTTCATCTCAGAGTCTGTTTTTAGCAGTCCTCTACAGTTCTACAACGTCCCAGCTGCCTTTTGCTGGGGGTCACCCAGCTGGGTGGATGGACAGTGACTGCCTTCCTTGAATGCTTTTGAGTAGTTGCATGCTGGAGACTGGGAGGTTTTATGTGCTTGTTCCAATCATGTCAGTGTGGCCTCTCCTTTCGGCTTGCTTTGTTTATCCAGCAGCTCATTATTTAAGACTAGCCTGTCAAAATAGGTTAAATATTCTTTGGGAAATATGGTCACATCCTTGAGCTACCACAACTATGTTTAATACAGGGAAGATTGGCTTGATAAGAGAAATATGATCGACTTGCCTCACCAAAAAATATTTTCCTGTTATCCTGGGTGAGTTTCCAGGGCCATCAATAGGCACTAGCAAACCCAGGGACCATAAATCTCTGCAGCTGATGTGGAAAGGCACCAAGGGAAACAGGGAAGATGGTTGCTGATGATTGGTTCTAACTACTTGACCTTTTGACCTCTTCTCTAGATCTATGATCAAGATGGGACACTACAGCACTTTATTGATGGTGGGGAGCCTAGTAAGTCGAGCTGGATGAGGTATATCCGATGTGCAAGGCACTGTGGAGAACAGAATCTAACAGTAGTTCAGTACAGGTAAAGTATGTCTTGATTTACTGCTGAAACTTGCACATACAAACTCAGGCTTGCTGTGAGGTGGTTGAGAACAGTCTGCAGAACTCCATAGAGATGTGTTTTTCTTTGCTGGCTTTTTGAAATGCCTTAGTTCCAAGGGCAGTCTTTCATGAACATTTAGAAATTAAGGTGCTAGCAGATGCCCTCTCTGACTCTGTACACAGGCTAAAGTTACTCTACATCATCACTTGAATGTCCATGTGGACCTGAATGAAGTTGGCAGCCCCAATAACTTGGGGTTAATCGCCCAGCAGATGTGAACACACATGCAAATGGAAGCTTGGAGACTCCAGATCTGTTCCTTCAGTCTCTGTCAGTCTGTCTCTCAGAGGGAGAGAATAAGGTCCATTTTCACAAAGGTCTTGAAAACCAAGAACTCAGCCTTTCAAAACCAGTGATGCTTAGCAGTGGGTCTGAACCACAGTACCTCTCCTGCTCTCTCTAAAGGCTCCAGAGCATCTGGGTCTGGCCCTTTGATGATTTCAGCTGTGTTCCAGGTGATACGGTTGTTTCAAATTAGAGAAAAGAAGACCCCCACCCCTACTACTGTCTCCTAAGATGAATGAGCAGAGTCCAAAGAGTGACAGATCCAAGGAGAGGCATCCTTACTTCCCAGAGTCACACAGGGATGGAGGGAGTACTAAGCCATCCCTTTTCAATGCACCTGTTGTGTGCACCCCGCCCTTCCTAAGGAAGGCTGGAATCAAGATAAGAAGGCAGAAACAAAAAATTCAGCCTCACCACTAAGCCTTCTTCTCTCAGAATCCCTCGAAAACATGTGCCTTATAAATATATGAGCTCAGTTATAAACAGCCATGTTCCCTTCAGAGGCAGAAGCAACTGTTTAGCTTTATTGGGCACCACAGACACATCAAAGCGGAGAGCCTTGTGCTCAGCAACTTGGAGTTCTGCCTGGGGCTATTTATTTTCTGTGTGTGTGTGTGTGTGTGTGTGTGTGTGTGTGTGTGTGTGTGTGTGTGTGTGTGTGTGTGTGTGTGTGAAGTTTTTTTTTTTTTAATTTTTTCTTTATAGCTTAGAGAGTGCACAAATCTCACAAATCTGGCCTGCTTGCTCTCTGAAGGTCTCCAGCTCTAAAAAAATATACTTGGGCAGTGTCTGACTCATTGCCCGGGTTTCTTATGCAGCTTTATTAAGTAATGCTTTACATGAAATAGCACAGGAGGCTATTCGGTAACATCGGGGCACACCGGCAGTGCATATTTGCTATCAGGAATTTTCTTTTCAACCCAAGCTCCACAATTAGAAGAGGTTGTGTTTGTCCAGTCAGCAAGAGATAGCTTGGCCATTTCTGTAATAAATACCAAGGGAGCTCTTGAGGCAAATTCTAAATTTGGGACAAGAAACCCCTAAGGGGAAAGAAGCATGAGTAAGCCATTACCTATCTGTCAATATTAAGTGGATTTTACAACTCTCCTTTCATGAGGGCGCTGAAGCTACAGGCTCTCTCTCAGCCGATCTGTTTTGGATTACTGCAGATCTTTATACAATGAGCTACAAAAACACAATTTAAAAAACTGGCATCCATCACTAGTGACCACGTCCAAAAGTAAGAAAATAGAAAAGTTGGACCCCAAAGAGCCAGCCTAATTTTTATTGTACGTGAATGTCCTCTTCACAAAAAGTCAGCTGGTTTAAATTCATTCTGTTATGATTTGTAATATCTAAATGGAATTTTCTTCAAAGAGCCCTTGATTGATTGACCCTTAGCTGAACGTTTTGTTTTTATTTTGAGGCTGACAATAATGTTTGTTGGCATGTGTTCCGCTTCAACTGCGTTGGGACGCCATGAGGCTATCTTTATGAGTCATCCAACCACAATACTAAATACATGTCAGCAAAGGAAATATTATCTGAAAAGGGAAAAATTCCTTTGATGTGCTTCAACATGCAGGGTTTTCTGCAAGCTTTGGAAGCTCTGGGTGCTTGTAAGGAATGGTGTACGCTTACATATCCCCCCCCCCTTTTTGGCCTACCCTGTGCCTCAGAAGACCACCCATCGCTCGAAAACAGTTCTGGTCTTTCAGCGGCAAAGTGTGTCTTTTGGTTTTAGCACATTCATTTGCCGGGGGTGCTGTGTTTATACGAAGGGAAGGCAAACCCAGAGATGAAATGTTACGAGGGGGAAACACAAAGTAGACTCAATTTTTCTCAAGTTAGGAGATGTCAGTGATTTATAACTTGGTTCCAATTTTGATTTTTTTTTTTAATGCAGCAGTGGAAAAAATTAATAAAATGCACAGCTCCTAGAGGTGCCAAGGCAGAAAGGGCAGCGGGGGCTGTAAGAGTAGCTGGACTTTTTGTCAGATATTCATAGAATGTTGGGGAAAAAACATTCTGCTTAGCTAGCAGTGCCCTCGTGAGACAGAATGGCAGTAAGTAAAGAAAATAAGATAAATGAAATTTTTGCAGCTGTAAGTAAAATATTGAGAATCTGCACTTTTTTATTGATCTTTATGATCCTATTGCCAAGAGCCACTTTGTGGTGACAAAATATGTTGACAAGTGCATATCTCACTGCCATGAAAAATGTGGAGAAGGATTCTCCTTATGTCTGCAGTGTTCTACATGGAACAAATTACGCTGCGGCAGCCAATTCCTTACAGAAAGGCAAAATTTAAGGCCCACCAACCCTAAACACTTTTATCTGGAACTTGAGGCTAATATTTGTAACAATCCTTCACTGAGGAAACCAGTCTCGACACCCTCATTCTTTTAAAAATCTGTAGATTTTTCTTAACGGCACCAAAGCTGCTGTTATAAAAGATGTTTATTTCTTGGTACCCTCACTCCATCATCCAGGGTGTAATCTTTCAGCCCAAGTAAAGTGCTCCTCTTGTATTTATTGAATTCCCATCCATTTCACACAAGAGGGTTTTTCTATTCTCCTACATCAAACTTTAGGGGGGGAAAGGGGAGCAGATAGGAGAGTTTTTGATCTCTTAGTCCTTATATCATTAAGTTGCTTTATTTTATTATGAATTTTGGGACTCCCAATGCCAAGGTGCCAGAATACATCTAGTGCTTTTCTTCAAATAAGAATAAATTGTATTTATTTACATATGGGGCTGGGACAGCACTCACTGCCCATGTGGTTTGACCCCAGGAAGAATTTTCTCATTAGTGTGAGATGGAATTTTAATTTTTTAAAATGAACTTTTTTTTTTCCTGCTGTCTCCTGGGCCACATATCTGTCTCATCAAGACCCTCTCCAGAGGGTTACTGTGGAAATAAACTGCATTGTTTATTACACTGAGTTACAGGCTCTCCTCCATTGCCTGGGATAATAAGGTGGGTGTAGATTTATTATAAACTGTTTAGGTGGAGCTGGGCAGAATGTTTTGGGGGCAATAAAAATGCAGTGGGACCTATGAGCATTCCGTCTTACTAAGTTGGGTTTTCTTTTGTTTTAAATAGGTCGAATATATTCTACCGAGCCTGTATAGATATTCCCAGGGGCACCGAGCTCTTGGTTTGGTACAATGACAGCTACACATCTTTCTTTGGGATTCCCTTACAGTGCATTGCCCAGGATGAAAACTGTAAGAATCTATTTTAGTTCTTAATTCACACTGAAAACGTACCTGTTTGAAAGATAACAATTTTAAGAATGCTTTCTGAAACTTCTGAAATGTGGTTCACTGTGATGTACGTAAAGCAAACCTGCATGGGTCATCTACCACTCTTCCCTTTCCTGGCCAGCTCTTTGCCTGTTCATGGTTTCAAAGTCTTTACAAGAGTTTTAAAGAATTGTTGGTTTTTTTTTTTTTTTTTTTTTTTTTTTTTTTTTTTTTTTTTTTTTTTTTTTTTTTTTTTTTTTTTTTTTTTTTAATGTGAAGTTAGCTGGTCTCTCCTGAGTGCCCACTGTGGGTCAGCTTCTGTGCCTACTGATTTAAGAGGGGAAATGCCAGAGTTTCTGCTCTGAAGGGAGGCAGTCTTGTTGGAGCTATACTCTAAACAAAAATAACAAAGGAACATTACTCAGTCAATACTATCCCCTCTCAAGCCATGTGAGTGTGAATTAGGATAGTCATTGGCATAATGGCGGTTAACACTATAGGTATATGACTGTGCCTTTCTAAACTTCTTCTTTCAAACTATGTCTAGAACCACAAAAATTTCTTCTGCCATTGTTATCCTACCATCCATTACCTTTAAAGCAGTAATAGACCATTCAGGCTGACTTGAACTTGTAGCAACTTCTACTTGAACATATTTCAAGTTCAAGTTTTGGTGCTTGGGAAACAGTTCAGGTGATAACCATATTTGGAACAGACTTAGGCAACCCCAGTGTGCATTGGGAAAAACACTATCTTCAATGATGTTGTATTTTCTGTCATTAAGCTGATTCATTTGTGAAATGATAATTTGATATGCTACAAGAAAAAAAAAAAAAAACCAGAACAACAGATGGATTTGTTGATGGGTGGAGAGCTTCCTCTTAGAAAAAGCGGTCCTTTCCTGTTTTCTTCTGCACTCTCTCTTTCTCATGAACTCATCCCCAAAAGACCCTCAACACCTACTCATCACACTGCTGATCTTGCCCTTGTCTTTAATTCCTTTGGAAAAAAAAAAGAAAATCTTTAAGAAGCTCACAACTATTAAATTTTCTGTTTCACCAAGCTCGAATGAAGACATGGAGCTTGGCATTCTCCTGACTCCTGATAGAGTTTCTCCTGGAAATTGTTCCTTCCTTAGAGGGAAGTCCGTTTTCAAGTGGAGACAATCTCCATTTTGGACGTGGTTGTGTGGTTGGCATTAGAGCAGACACAATCATGGAGACCATGATGCTCTCCCTTCCCCAGGACGACAGCATGTCTGTCTCCCTCATAACAAGAACTAGTGCCACAGGCTTTCTCTGTGCTGGGACCCTGACCCAAACTCAGCTCCTAGTGTGTGGAGTTTGAGCCAGAAGGATTTTGGAAATCCTATGTTATTTATTTTCTATTGAATATGACCTGCTGCAGACTCTGAACACGCTGTGTTGTGTGTTGAAGAATATGGAAGTGTAAGCACAGGAAAGCCTAGAGCCCTGATGTACAGCTCACAGTTCAGCCATTGATTCCTATTAATTAATTAATTAATTAATTAATTAAAATTAATCCCTAATTTTTATTGATCATCTACTATGGGTCAGTCTACAATAGTTGCCACAAACATCACAGAAGAAAGCAGTCAAGAAATCCTACCCCGGTAGAGCTTATGTCTAGGGCCAGGGTGCTATAAGTATGGAATTTAACGTTTGCATGTTTACACTGGGCGCGGGTGTGTTGTGGAGGTTCTGAAGCAGAAAAAAGAGGCTGGAGTTTGGGACTGCAGATTTAGGGAATAACTTGAAGGCGTCCCCACTGGCAAGCTGGCCTTTGACAGAAGACTTAAGGAGGTGAGGGAATGAGTCACATTCTGGAGTAGAACATTGCAGACCATTGAACTCTTGATGAAAATATCCCCTGTATGTGGAAGAGCATCCCAGAAGTTGGCCTGGATATGGTGGAGTGAGTGACAGGCAGAAGTAAACCAAGTATGGATGAATGGGATGGATATGTATCTGGTCCCCTGTGAACACCCTGCCTTTTGCTCTGTGAGCCTAGTGAAATGGAGTTTTGAGCAGTAGTGAGATAGTCTGACTGAAGTTGTAGTGGGATTACTCTGTCTTCTGAGTGCAGATTGCAACATGAACAGTGAGGTAAAACTCAGGGGCTCTTATAGAAACCAGGGGAGAAATGATGGTGGTAAGGACCAACATGGAAGTGATGGAGGTGGAGAGAAATAATTGGGCACTAGACATATTGAAAGTAAGGCCATCAGTATTTTCTGACATTTTAGGTACCCAGTAAACGTTGTGTCAAGGATGACTGAGTCTTCTAGTCTAAGGAGTGACTATTTCCTGAGTTTAGAGGTAGAAATGGAAAGTGTGGGATGACCACATAGGAATTGCCATGCCTACTTAGATCTCTGGAGTATAAGTCTTATGTTCATACATTGCTTTCACCACATGCACGGGGGTGACTGGGGTTGGAGGAAGGGCATTTTGCTGTCCATTTACCATGGACAACCAACTATACCAAGTGGTGTTCAGGTTTAGGACCATAGAACCATTAATAATGTGCTTTCTGGAAAGGCACAGCATTTGTTTTTAGCCCTTTCTCCTGAAGTTGCACCAGTGTGAAGTGTTTTGAGGTTTCTGACTAGAGTTTTGAACAAACTCTGCCTGGGCACGTTCTGCCATTTCACTCCTGAAATCACAACCGTGTGCAGTTTGTGGCTTCAGTCAGAAAGCTAAGTTGCCCCTTTCAGGGTTCAGTTCTGAGTTCTCAGTAAGGATTGAGGGAAGTTTAAAGGGAATTAAGTCATCTTAATGGTGACAATACTTCTTCCCCCTGAGGGTGTTATGGGAATTTTATTTTACTTCCTGTCTCAAAGCCATATATCTGTCATGTGATTGGCCACCCAAGAAACCAGCAGATGGCTTGATCAGATAGTGAGATGTGACACCAGTTGTAACTCTGAGATAGAATCACATTCCATGAGATCACAACAGCCAAGGAGTGCTTTGTGACAAGGCTTCCTTATTCTGTGTTAAGAAAACCTTCATGTGACTTAGATATGTAGATATATGGAGGGGCATGGCCCAGAAGTTAACAGAGAGCCTTCCTCACCCTGAGTCATTTAAATCATCTCAATGGATCCGCAATTCTAAGATGATTTTTACCTCACCTTGCTCGTCACAAGATAAATTAGGTTTCAAAGAGGGTGCCTTGAGATCAAAGACTCACTAATCAAATTCACTTCCTTATAGTGCTTTTCACAGAGAGCACATGATTACAAGTGTTGGGGTGAGGAGATGCTTCAGCAGGTAAAGACAGCCCCAAGCTTGATGGATCTCTGCATTTCATCCCAGGACCTACATGGTGGAAGGGGAGATGCTGATGCCTGAAAGTCTCTCCCCCCCCTCACACACACACATACACACACACAGAGGTACATTTAATATACAAGACCTGTCACAATTATAAGAAGAGACTAAAAATTATTTCAGTCAGATTTTTTCTTTGTTAATTAAACTGATATTGAACTAAATTATCCAAGGAAAATGTGATTTTAGTTAGTGAATAGTACTTAATAAGCACTTTCAGTTATAAAAGTATCATTTTCTGCCCATAGTTCTTTCAACATGCAGCATACACACTTCCCATTGATCGTGTGCAGTGGGACCTGGGGTTCAGTAAGTGCCCCCCTCTGTCAGCAGCGTGTAGCAGTGAGGCCACTGGGTCCATGAACTGCCGGGACATGCCAGCAAAAGCTTCCTGAACTCAAAGAGGAGACAGTGCTCCACACAGGCATCTGGACTCTAGAAACAATTCCTGTGTTGTTTTTCTTTTTTAAAAAAACTATAGTTAAAAATGAAAGAGAGTTCCAAAAGAGAGAGTCTCTCCATCCACTGTGGGCCTTTCAAAGAGCCCGGAGGAACTCTTGTGTCGACAGATAACATCCGCAGAAGTTGCCCCTAGCTTCCAGTGTGGGATTAGCTCCTGCAGAGTGTAAAGACCCAAGTGGTTCATATTCTTTTCAGAGGAAATTAAAAGAAAGAAAGAAAAGCCTAGAAGTAAATGTTAAACACGTCTTCCTAGCGCTTGTTCTGTCTCAGCATATGAAGCTGAGGTGGTGGAATGTGAGAATTGATGGCCATGTGGGAGTTGTTCTGCATTAGACTCTGCCTCGAGGAGGCCTGCTCCTTTTGATTTTCAAAGAACAGCAAATAGAAAGAGTCACCTCTGTACAGGGCCCCTCGTCCCCTCCAGTCTACCAACAGCAGGAATCTAGTCTAAGGAAAGCCCTGTTCCATCCTTTATCTGTGTGACTTTTAGGATACCATGATACCATTAAATCACACAAGGGGTATCCGTGCACAAAGCCTGAAAGGAAGCATTGTGATGCTGTGTAGGAACACAACGCCCTACCAGCTTTGGAGGACAGAAGAACGTTCATTAGTATATAACTCAAGCATAAAACTCATTGTAGGCAACTCTTGGGATAACTACAGGGAGCCCCTGAGCTGAGGGTGTTAGGTTGAGTATGGTCAAGAAGAGCCAGAGCATCTACCCTTACACATAGAGAGACGCTGGGATTGAACCCCTTACACACAAATCTGAACATAGAAAGAGACTATCCTTTCTCTGAATGGAGACTAGAAGAAGGTTGACTCCAAACCCAGAGGCCAAGAAACTGTTCATCTTCAGACACTGAAAACAGTATCTACCTTGGTATCGCTATAGAATGATGTAGGCCTTAATTTTTATATTACCTGATAGAAATAAAAAGCTCTGGGTCAAGAACCTAATACAAAAATTGGCCTAGGCTGGGGAAATGGATCAGTGCTTTGCAAGTGTGAGTACCTGAACTAAGTACCTGGACCCTGTTGGAGTTGGGGCAGGTGGTACATACATGTTATCTTACAGCTGGAGAGGCAGAGACAAGTGGGCCCATGGGACCTGTTGGCCAGCCAGTCTAGTTGAATTAGCAAGTTCCAGGGTGATGGCCCAGTGTACTGGGATTATGTTGTTACATTGTAAATAATTGTCCCACCTACTGGTTTAATAAAAAAAAAAAATGCTGATTGGCTGAAGGCAGACAGGAAGTATAGGCAGGACTACTAGGCTAAGAAAACTCTGGGAACAGGAAGAACAGAGCAGAGATGCCAGAGAAGCCAGAAGAAGCAGAGGACAACTATGCTGCTCTGAGAAAAGGTACCAAGCCACATGGCTGAACAGGATAAGAATCATGGGTTAGTTTAAGAGCAAGAGCTAGCTAGCAATATGCCAGAGCCATAGGCTGATCAGCATAAAATTAATACAAGAATCTGTGTGTTTCTGTGGGACTACAGGTCTGTAGGACTGCAGGACTGTGGGACTGCAGGACTGTGGGACCACAGGCCAGACAGGGCAGAAACTTAATACAGCAACCCTGTCTGTGAAAAAACAAAACAAAACAAAAACAAATGGCGGGTGACACCTGAGGAATGATAGACAAGTTTGTTCTCTAGCTTCCATGTGTGTGTACATGCATGAGTACACACACAACACTCTCTCTCTCATCCTAGAAGTTGAGAAACCTGTAGAATTTTAGAAAACACAGAAAAGAAATGCACACAGGCACACATTTTCATCTTTAACAAAGACAGCAACTCATTGGAAGGGGAGACAACAAAGCCTCTGAGAAGAATGACATAGGAGGGAAGGCTGGCGAGAGGTTGTTGTATTGGCACCCGGGAGTGTTCTGTGTCTCTGGCACATCTTGCTGTAGAACATCACCACTCTCACATCCCTAGTCCTTGGACCTGTGGGAGAAGGACATCTCTCATATGGGCTTGTCTTCAACACCTACCTCAGCACAGAGGAACCACTGCATCCTTGACTGTAGCGCACTCTGAACTGGACTGTGGTCCATATGCAACGACCGGTCAGTGAGGAGGCATACAGTTGTCCCAGAAAGGACAACTCTGAAAACATTCCAGCCCCAGAGCTCTCCCCGTCTTTAGCTGCTCCTATTCTACGTTCCTTAGTCTCTAGGGCACATTGATCCTCCAAGGACTCCCCAGGGAATGCTCTCCCCACAGAACTCCACACTTGATCTCAACCAAAAGGCCAAGAGATCTCCACAGAGATCTTCACAGCCTCCCTTCCAGAGTCTGTTCCTCAGGTACTCTTGGGTCTCTGTTTTCTTCTATATTTCCAACCTAGACTTCTGTGAATCTCAGCCTCAACTAGGCAATTGTCTCTTAGACATGCTTCACCTCCGTCCTGCATAGGAATCTCACCCCCATGTGACTAAATCCGTTATGTTCATTCCCACAACTATCTACCCCCAGTTTAACAGTGCTCACTTCCAGCTATCCAACTGTGCTAGAAAGAAACCTCAACATGTCACCATCACCCTCTTGTCACCAGGGCTTGCCATGTGTGTTCTTCTTATACTCTCACATCTACTGCCTCCATCCCGATCAGGGTTCCACAGGCCATTCAGCCCTACACCATGAGACAACCTCTTTAGTGTCATCACAGCCAGTGAAATCTCACTTATTTGCTTATTTTATTCCAGTTTATCCACTTGTTTTATCAACAGATAGTTTGGGCTCATAGATCAAAGTCCAAAATGTATTATAGGCATACAAATGTCTAGCCAAGAGATAATGAGGGATGTTGACAAATTCTGAGCTATTCTTCCAGAAATATAATTTTCTCTCTTCAGGCATCTAAGTACATTCTCCCTTTTTCTTGCTTTCATCTGTCCTACAAACCTTCTCCTGTCTCCACTTTTTTCAGGAAAGCTTTTGTTGGTCGTAAGTTACTGATTTTTTTGCCTCAACTTCCCAAGTAACTGTCATTATAAATGTACATCACCATGTTTGGCTTGCTGTCTACGTTTTGCAAATGTACTAGCAGCGTACAGCATACATCGGTCAACATGTATTGATGATACCCTGAAGGCAAATGCATCTGGTCCCCTCGAGCTCTGGTTGAAAATTATTTTAGACTTACAAGGACTCTTCCACTCTTTAACATGGAATGCTATGACCCACGTGTAGTGTCCAGCTCATATACTGATGAATTTGTTTTCAGATAGGGTCACATGTAGCCCCAGCTGTCCAAACTTGCTATGTAGCTGAGAATGACCTTGAACTTCTGAGAATCCTGCATTCACTTCCCAGTGCTGGGTTTATAGACATGTAACACCATTCCTAATTTTATGGGGTACTGGGGATCAAACCTAGGGATTCTACCAACTGAGCTACATCCCCACACCTGGTGTTTTGGTTAGAATCCAGCTGGGTATGGTGACACACGCCTGTAACCTCAACACTCAGGAGGCAGAAGCAGAATGGTCACAAGCTCCAGGCCAGCCAGGACTATCGAATGAGACCCAGCTTCCAACTCCAAATCAAACTAAACAGATATTAGTCTCCCTACGGCCCCCAAAGTTTATCTGTGCTTAGTGGGCTGCAGACCACTAGCCTCCCTGAACCTCAGCACATTTACAGTCTCTAGTCTCTGGGCAGTTCCCATGGTTGCTGCCTTTCTCTCCAGCCTCAGGTGCAGCCTGGCATCTGTACCCTCTATTGCCCTGTTGACACATTTTCAGTTCTTTTAGTACTCAGTTCCTTCCCTGTCACACAGCAGGACCTGAAGCTTCTCCTGGGCCAGCTCCCTTGCCACCTGGGCACTCTCTTATGTGTCCCTTCAGCGCTCAGATACCCAACTTCCTGACATCCCTTCTTTCTTGCAACCCTGTACTTAGTCACTTCTAAAATGAACATATTTTCTTATTCTAGCTCTGGACATTAGTGACTTAAAAATACAATGATTCAATTATTAGATTGTAAAGGTTAAAGCTGAGTAAATGCCTGTATAAATACTACCTCCATACCTGTCAATCTGTCACAGTAGAAGGGACAGTGAGCTTTCCCGTCCCCCTACATACATACCATTCAATAATGTAGTAGATGTTCAGTAAATATTTTTTCCGGTAGGGTGACGTAAGACTTTATTTTATGGATCCTGACCGCCCCCTCCCAGTGTTTTAACTATCCAAATGTGATGAGTTAATGGTTTTGCTTGACTCCATTTTCCCAGGCAACCCCATTCTCCTAATCTTTGTTTTCATAGACTAAGGGGACTCTCTAACTCAGTGTCCTTAAATCCAGAGGCCACTTATGTTTCTTGTTATGTTATTTAGCTGTCTTCAGATCGTCTAAATCACCTCTCTTGGGTTTCTATGAGATAGTGTTTCTGATTTACCTCCTGACCCCAGCTGATAAGTTCTCTTGTTTAGTTAGTGTTTGGTGTGGCTACTGAGGCTGGAATTCTGGAGGATGTTCTAAAATGTTCTATTTTCAAGGCAAACATCTGTTCATTGAGGGTTCTGTGGAAGTGTATAGGACTCTACAGAACAGCTAGACTTTAAATACAATTGCTATTATGAAAATTGTTTATTCTCTCTCCCACTCTCTACTTTATAAACACAATGGAGGATCACCCTTAGGAAAGAAATAGGATTGTGTTGCTACCTACACCTGGGAAGCATTTCAGATTTGTTATGGTATCTCAAGAAATAAAGTAATAAATGGAGAATAATCTTATTCCAGGCATCTTTATATTTTTATGACCCTTATTACACTATATTCACCCAGACCCATATATATTTAATTACTATGCAAACTTTTAGATATATAAACTTAATTTTTCCCCCTTGACATTGATCATTAAACATCAGAACTCATTGGCCCATGGATCTGTTTCTTTATGTGTAAAGATTGTGTGGCTTTAAGGGTTTAAAACATTGAAAAGCTTGGGTCAGGTTCGCTGCTCATCTAGATACAGCTTCTTCATTCTACCGTCTTTTTCCTTTGCGTTCCTTCTCAGTATCCTGGCCAGTAAGAGCTCACTGTTGCCTGGAAACCTGTAGTTTGTCTGTGCTTTGCCCTTCCTGGAGTGGAGATGATAAAAATGGCACACAAATGGGCCCCACCCGACTTCTGACGGCACTCCTGTTTTTACTTTTTATGAAAGATGGCAAAGCATTTCCCCTTATCTTTTACAGTCTGCTTAAGATGTAATACAAAAAAGATGTAAAAAAAAATCTCAAATGTATCTACAAACTCCATATTGATTTTTGCCTCAGAAGGTCAAATGATACATAACTCGTACATATGGAATAGACTGCACATAGGCATACACATATATGTAACATGTCTGGTTTGGTGTATGTGGAATACACTCAAAGCTCCAAACTACCCATAAAGTGGCCTTTCTCTATTTGAGACTCAGCTAGTGAGCAGAGAGGTATAGGTATGAAGCAAAACTGAAATTTGCTTGAACTTACAAAGCTAGAATTTGTGGCCTAAGTCTGTCCTTAACTGATCTGTCATGCCAAGCAAGCCTCTGGTTCTGTTGGGTTACTGTTTTGCCACCTGTAATGAGGGAAGGTCAGCTTAGGTCAGTGACTCTCAGCCCTGACTTCCCTCAGGCCCTTCTGATAGACCCACTTGATTTTTTAACAATTCTCTGTAAAGCTGTTGCTGAGTAGCCAGGGAAGGAGGCACCAGGGTCTTCTCAGGACTTCAAGCTTCTTGTCTTTCTACCCTGGGATAAGATGAGGTATGCTTTAGTTACTATAGACAGGACTGTTTTCTGTGTTAAATTTGTTGATCATGTGATTCTGAAGAACCAGGACCCCTATACCCACATGTGTGGTCCACCTGTTTCCTTCCAGAGCATCCAGGTTCCCTCACCTCTGCTGCTGTCTTTAGGTTGAGGATGTTCACGTAGTGAAAGAAGCTAGGCTATCTATGGCTGTGAGGACAAGAGAGCTCCTGGTTAGTTTCCCACCATAGTTCTGAGCCAGTGCTCAGTATAATAACTATAGCATGCACGGCTTTATTTTTGCCATCATCTTCAAAATTTTGGATGTTTTTTGACACTGTGTTTCCCTAATTGGCCTGGAACTTGTTGTGTAGATCAGACTAGCCTAGAACTTATAGAGATCCACCTGCTTGCGCCCCCCCCCCCCCCCCCCCCGCCAGTGTGCTGGGGTCAAAGAGCATATACCACCACTCACCTTATTCTCCTGACCTACTTAATCTCTTTGACTCCTGAATAGACCAATAATGTATATATATATTATATATAATTTATATATATAATATATAATAATATATATAAAACCAATATTTCTTGGCATAGTAATTACTTTTTCTTAAAAGAAGTTTAATCCTTTTGCATAGATTCTAATCCCCTTTAGACCCATGGAATAATCAATTAATACTGGATAAATATTTGGCTTGCACTTGAAATCCTAGTACCTGAGAGGCCAAGTCAGGCAGATCATTGTGAGTTCCAGGCCAGCCTAGGCTGCTGAATGATAACCTGTTAAAAAATAAGATAGAATAAAACATTAGATGAATAATAAACTTTAAGGATTTAGATTTCTCTCATAAAAACCCTTTTATTTTCTACGTCTCCCTCCTCTTCTACTTTACTGCCCGGCAAGGACCATCTCCTTCATTCCAATCTTGTTTCTTCCTACAATTTAAAAATGGTGACTGCCCTCGACATCAGCCCTGGTGACAAGCTCTTTGACAGCACACCTTAGCTTCCTAAGGAGACTGAAGATGAGGGCGCCAGGCCCCCACAGCTCCGTTGCTATTGGATATTGGTCTCTTTCCTAAAAGCTATTGATACATTGTCTCACTCAATCCTCAGAAACTTCCTGTTTTCCCAAGGACTATATCATGGCTTTGGAGGTTGCAACCTTCCCCGTGGTCACAATGCTATAGGATATAGTGGAGTTAGATCTAGGCCATGTCAATCACCAAGGCACGTGCCTATTATTTTTAGGAATGTTGCTTACCACTGTCCTTGTTTCGCCTATGGAGAGAGAGGCTACAAAAGGTTGGATAATTTGCCCAAGATCACCATCTTTAAAGTGAACCGGAGTCCAGACAGGGGTCCAGGCCTTCCTGACTTCAAAGCTTCAGCTTCAAGTACCGTAGCTGCTACCACCCCTTCCTATCCAGCTGTCCGTCATGTCTCTCTCAAGTCCTCTCTGAAATCTGAGTGGCTTTATCCTCCTCTGTTCAAAACCAGCTTGTGCCTATTATCGGGGCCTTAAATAATTTAAAAAGTAAACTTGAGGCACTCTGAGGTCTGCCATTTCTATTTCCTAACATCTCTATAGTGGCCAGAGTCCCACACGCCCTGGGGCAGCCTGTCTCCTTTGACATCCCCTATCCTTCCCAGCTTCTCCCGTCTCCAGATAGTTCTCTTCTTAGCTCTTCAGACAGCTCCATGGCTAATACCTGTCTTGTTCTAGAAAGGCCTAGTGGGAGGCCTTGGTGTTCCCTACCTAATACAATGGGATCCACCATTTCTGGGCACCCTCGGCTCCCCCTCTGTTTCTCATAACTGAGGGTCTCTAAGCAGGATGCAGTGTAGCATTCCATATATTTTAGACCATAATTCTGTGAATGTTGAAGGCAAAGGCCATACAAGAGCAGCCCTGAGCATATACTAGTTGCTTAATAAAGAAGCATTGAATGAGTTATTAATTTTTATTAAGCCCAATTTCCCCCTCAAATGATATTATTATACTAATTTGGGGGCCAGAAGAACACGATTTCACATGTTTGCTTAGTAGGGATGTTTTGAAGTATGTTTTATTATGTTTATTTAAAGGCTGATGAAACTGACCCTCTCAAACTCTCCCTGTTCTAGTGAACGTCCCTTCCACAGTAATGGAAGCCATGTGCCGACAAGATGCCCTGCAGCCCTTCAACAAAAGCAGTAAGGTCTCTCACTCGGGCCAGCAGCGCTCAGTGGTTTTTCCACAGACTCCCTGCAGCAGGAATTTTGCCCTCTTGGATAAATCTGGGTCCATCGAGGCAGGATTTAACCAAATCAACGTGAAGAATCAGCGGGTCCTGGCAAGTCCAACGTCTACCAGCCAGCTGCACTCTGAGTTCAGCGACTGGCATCTTTGGAAGTGTGGCCAGTGCTTTAAGACTTTCACACAGCGCATTCTCCTGCAGATGCACGTGTGCACACAGAACCCTGACAGGTGAGGCTTAGGGCTTGCCTTCCTGCAGCACCTTGAGGGAAAACCACTGCTTAGAGATGCCTGTCTGCAGGCTGAAAGGTCCCAGAGTTGTGTAAGACCTCAGCTGTGCCTCCATCATTTGTGAAGGCTGCACCGACAGGTTGGTGGCCACTGAGAGGCATCTGTGCTTGCTACCCAAACGGCTATGTCCAAGTTTAAAGCGGAGAAAAAGAGAAGGAATATTTGTGAATATCAGGGGTGGAAAATGAGGTCAGGATAATCAGAATCCTCTCTGTCTTCTAAAGATAATATAGCTGGCTGCCGGAAGGCTGTCACAGCCATCTCAGAGTTCACCTCCAGTGTGCCGCGAGTATGAACTTAATTAAGTACTAAGAGGTAATGAATTGGAATTTTTTGCTTAGTACTATTTTTCTCCGGAGCATGCAAACCCATAAATCCTGCAAACCTGTCAAAAGGAAATACCCACCCGGCTAGTGATATGGAGGAAAACAGATGCCACTTATTCAATAAACTAATATCCACACAGAAGAAAAATGTTGACTAGATACCTCAGAGTCAAAGTTGGTTTGAAAGTTTGTCAATACGGAATTTTATGGCCAGGAACTGAGGATGAAATTTAGCTGAACAAGTGAATTAAAATTTCAGGTACTCTGATGAGTGGCCCAGTAGATATAATGGAACTATTATTTATGAATCAAAACGGGTTTATTTGACGGGCTTGATAGCTGGGAGTGCAAAAGACAGAGATCAAATTAATTCAATAAGAAGGCTGCCTGTGTTTTATCTCTCCTCATATCCTATGAGAACTTAATTAAAACCAAAATATTCAAGAATAGCCTAGGGAAAAAACTCACCTTGAATATAAAAGTCAAAATAGTTTTGAGGGCTAGGATTGGCCGTTTGAAAGCAGGATTCCTGAATTATTTTTAATTTGCCAACCATTAACCTTAACAAAGCAAGACATCGGACTCTTTGCCTCATAATCCATACACTCAACTCTTCCCTCTTAGTTCTGCAGCATACGGCAGCATGCCTGGGAGAGCCGAGTAAAGGATAAGGGAGTTGGTATATTCTAACCTTAGTTTCAGGATATTTGAATACATTTACATCCGTACACATTTTTATTTGTATTATTCTAGAAACTGGTTGCTTGGCCTCAAGCATTACTGTAACTAATCAATATGAAAACATTTACTTTAGGGCTAAAGCATCTGTGTCTAGGTGCTTGGCAACACACTTGTGCTGGGGAAGTGAAATATAAAAGTTGGAATATTTTCTTTTTCTCCATGTAGAAAGGCTTTTCTTAAAAGTTCACAGGCATATATATAGTCCCAATATGTGCCTTTCTTAGCTTACACATCATTTTAAGACCAAAGATGCATTAAAAAATCTTACAAAAAGTGAGTTCAGGTGTCTGGGTGTATTATTTGTAAAGGACTACTGTAACCACAGTAACTAATCATGCACAGTAAAATTAAAAAATAGGTCAAAATTTATGGATCTTTGTATATGATAGGATTTTATGTGCAATGCCACAAAGCAATGAAGATATTTTATGGTAAGTAAACACTAACAACAGCCTGTTTTGTGTGACCTGAGTTATACCCAGAAAATTATGTGTATGGATTAAGTCTCTCTAAAATTTGTCCTGTAAAATCCTAGCACTATAGTTTAATACGTCTATGAAAACTATATAAACAATTACATGTGCATAATACCTCCAGGGGAGATTGTTAAGGTCAGCGATGATTATAAGCAAATTTAGTGTGACTGGTAAATCCCCAGGTGATATGAGCTCCCCTTCTGTGCTAGATAGATCCTCATGTGACTCAGAACCCAGAGTGGTGGGTGAAAGTCTTCTCAGATGAGGTGTTTCTGATCAAGGATAATGATCAGAGTGACCATTACTTAGGAAGTGGGTTTTTAATTCTCCCCTGTGTTTTGTTGGTGAAGACATGGGAGGCAAATTGACATCATTCATTCATAAGTTAAAGATAAGAAATTAAGAATCATAACTTGAAGAAATCCAGACTCTTTAAAGGCAGCATAACACAGTGCGATGTTTTTTTAGTAACAATGGGGGGGGGGATTACACCATCAATCTGTGACAATTTTTGAAGATGAAATAGAGGGAGATGCCTAGTCATTTTATCTATTAATTTTATCCTAGATGAATAATTTATATTTATTCTATAGGACTTTGGAGACAGGGAGATACACTTCAACACTCCTACCTACACAAGGAAAAGCCTAAATAGGAGAAATGTTCTGGAACTCCACAAGTGTGCTATGGACATCACATTTGTTCATAATGATTGCTAAATTTGGAAACTTACCTGCTATGTGTGTGAATGCATGCCACCGCTAAGCATGCATATATTCTTTGGTGATAGCTTCACAGCTGGGCATTGGTCTTTGGTGGTTTGTACTCACTCATCCATAGTCAGATTACCCTCATACCTGTGTAGAATCTCTACCAATATCAAAATCTCTGCCCGAGATCTTTACGTTAAAAGAGGTGGAATTTGCATATGACCTATGCAGATGCTCCCGTATACTTAAAATTATCATTAAATCACTCATAATACATCCCAAAGCAGATGTAAATACCATGTAATAATTTTTATTCTGTATTGTTTAGGACTTCTGTCAAGAAAAGTCTACACATATTCCATGAAGGCACATTACTTTTTTTGGAGTAATTTTAGTTGTATTCATTGATTAGAGGCCCACATATAGGGAAGGTCAGCTGAACTGTAAAATAGTTTACAGAAACAATTTCCCCTCTCAGTGGAAAACTCTAAGAAAAAAAAAATCTCACTAGAAAGAGAGGCCGGATAATGAATTCAGAAGGTGAACAGGTCCAGATGTGGAACAGGCCCCTGCATCTATGGTCCAAATGATTTTTCCGTCTACAGATTTGGCTATGAAACACTGGACATTTGAATCTCCATCAAAGAGAATTTATACTCAATATCTATGATCCTTTTCATGTGGGGTGCCATCCAAAAGTATAAAGGAGAGTTCTGTGGCTTCCCAGTGGTGTGGGCATCATATTTTATCTCTGACTTATACATAATGAATACAGGAGAAAAGTCAGTTTGATCTGGTGAAATAGGAGTCAGAATAAGAGATAAAATGATCCACAAAGGACCAAGAGCCACGGACTGCTTGCTCCCTCCATTCCATTCTGCTGATGTTCAGCCAACAGATCCCCACATCTTCTTTTTCTCACCCTATCAACTCCTCCCGCACCTGTGGGTGACCCACAGATAAGTGGTTGTCGGAATGTTGACCCACCAAGATTCTATGCACAGTTTGTAAGCGTTTGAGTTTCTACATAAGCTTATTGCCTGAGCCAGGGTAACTTGGTTTCCTGTTGCTGGGACCAGGAGGTTCACATTCCCTTTCTCTTCTGTTTTTCTGCTGCTGAAACTCTCGATAGGTTTGGGAGGGAGGGACTCCAGGAATGAGTGAGCAAAACCTTTGATCACAGTTGATTATTATCTGTTTTTACAGATAATGTATTTATAATAAGTATCTTTATTTTATACAACTTTTTCTTTTTTTCTGTCTCTCTTCTCCACACCTTTCTCTCCCCTCTCTTTTGATCAGTTTGTGCCACATGAGAGAAAGTCTGCGTTTAGCCCCCTGGGCACACCATCAGCTGTTCACAATTGTGTTTAAGTACCATTGATTATAATCGGACAGGATGGTGCTAGACTGGAAAATGTGTTTCAAAGGCTGTGCCTTGTGGGAGGAGCCTGGAGGTCACTATCATGTCTTAGAAGGTGTCATGTTCTTGTATTCTGCCCCTTGCCATGCAAGTGCAAAGGCCATCTTTCTCCAGTGTTCTGTGGACTCTTTGGTTGTACAGTCTAACAGCTTCCCAACTCTTCTCCTTACACAGCAGAGAGTCTGCCTCCTCATGGCTGGCAGTGACTTAAGCAGGCTCCTCTGTAGTCTCGTGAGATTTGAGCTTAGGTTGCCTGCTCTGGAGCCAGGAGAGGGTGCGGCCCCCAAGTGAACAACTTTTATCCTTGAGGTTTTTCATGCTATCAAAGGAAAAATCAAAGGCGTTTTAATAATTTTAAACCAAACCACACTTAATTTTGTTAAGTGTTTCATCCTTTTCCTATGTACACCAAACCAACGACAGACTCAAAGCAAATGAATCGCACATTTTACTGCCGTAATCTTTGGCAGAAGAGCTACCAGTGACAGGAATGTCAGGAGATGAAGAGAGTGGTCTCCTCACTGCTTTCTTTCTACTTAAAAAAAAAAAATCTACCAGTGTTGATTTATGCCAAGTAAATCCACCCACACGTTGTCTTTCTTGGTTATTTTGTAAATGTGTATGTAGCACTTTCTAATTTTTCACAAAACCAGAGTTTTCCTGTGCTGGAACTAAAGCCCCATGAAGCTATTTCAGTCTCTGTTAATGGAAATGAAGCAAATGAACACTTCAGCTTCTCAGTTGCATTAATCGCTATTCAAAGGCTCGGCTGCTCCTGGTAGCTTTGGGCTCCATATCAGTTCGTGCAGCTTTAATCGGTCTCCACTCTTGACCTCCCTGCTTTAGTGCCCACCCAGCCCCACAGAGCTGTGCACTGTGAGATGCTATTCCTCTGGGTTTGCTTTGGAAATGATGAGAGGCTATATGTACATGATGAGTTGGGAGAACCAAGTGCTTTTGAAATATGCTTCCCAAATGCAATGATGTAAGATCCTGGAGGACAACACCCACGGATGTGTGTCCATATGTGCTTTTCTGGTATGAGACATCAAATGGAGATGCAGTTTTCGAGTTAAGATAGATTGTGTCCAAAAGTTTGATAACTTTAGCTTTGCCAGACTTCGGAAAATTAATGGAGGTGCTGAGGTTCGGGTAGTAAAATGCTTGCTCTGCAAACATAAGGACCTGAGTACCATCATCAGCACCCACGTAAAAAGATAGGCATTGTGGAACACACTGTTATCTCAGTGCTAGGCAGGCGAAGACTAAAGCCTTGCCTAATCAGTGAGTCTTGGGTACCAGTGGTCAGTTGTCTCAAAGAAGAGAAGGATGGCTCCAGAGAACACATGTGTTTGACCTCAGGCTACCATATGCACACACACGTAGCACACAACCCCCTTCCAAAAGTTTAAGGGAAATGTTGGTAATGGCATCTCACTCTGTGTTCTGAAGTTCTTCTGGTGTAACTTGAAATATGCACCCATATTCTATACTCCTGTGGCAAGTTGTTCCAAATGAAATTGTGATTTCCTGTGATACTTTCTCTAGAAAGCATCTGTTTTTGGTTTTAATTTATTCTTATATCTGTATTTAAATCTTAACTACAATCAATTTTTTAAAAATTACCTTTTAATGATTTCCCCCTCCACAAATATTGGGGATTGAACAAGGGCCCTACCACTGACTAATATTCTCTTCCATTTTACTGTTTTTTTTTTTTTAAGACAGTGTCTCTGTAAGGTGACCAGGCTAGTCTTGAACTTGCTCTGTAGCACAGAACTTACAATCCTCCTATAGCAGTCTTACAAGAAGCAGTATTTATAGGCCTGGAATGCCAGGTCTGGCCTCTTCTACACATTTTCTAAATTAGAAGAACATAAAGCTTAAAAGAGCATCATCTATGAACGATGTACCCTCTGTGGGTGCTTTGTTTTCTTTGGAACGCTTGGAATTCACCATATAGAAGACATCAGCCTGGCCCTCATAGAGATCTGCCTGCTTCTGTCTCTAGTGAAGGTGCATGCCAGCTCTCCCCGCTTCCTTCATACTGTTTGTTTTTATTAGGCAAGGTCTTCCTGTGTAGCCCAGGCACATCTTTTATACTTGTGACTCTTAGACTTTCTATACATTTCTAGACTGTTACAGACTTTTAGAGTAACAAAAATCCTCCTTTTATTAGAGTTAGGGTCCTGCCAATATGAGTGTCAGTAAATACTCGGAAACCACTGTATGGTGCCTAAAAATAAAATGATATCATTTTGCTTTATAAAATTTATTAAAGCAAGGTTCGTGCCTACATTTTGATCCACAATTGTTATTCAAAATTTTCAAGTTTTCCCAAAGCATTAAGATTATCCATGTTTTAGAGAACAGAGAGAGAGAGAAGGACCGGGGGGGGGGGGGGGGGGGAGATCAGGACTCATGTGTGCAGGGAGCCAGCTGCAACTTTCATTCAAGATGGCATCATATTGGTGACGTTGTGATTCACAAGCGTCTTTGGGGGACATTGGTCATTTTCTCTGAAGTAGGAGGAAAACATGATGGTATATGAAAGAGCGCCCAGGTGAGTTTATCCCCTAAGGCTCTGAGTAAATATGAAGAGAGGTGAGTGAAGTTGAGTGACATTCCAACATCCCATAACAGACTAGATCCAGAGGCCAAAGTTGAGCTCACCTGACCTATTTTAGGCACTTCTGTTTGGCCAAGTTGTGTTCTGTGTAGTTTATAAAACTGAGCCATAGTGGCTGGGGGAAAAGTTCAGTGGGTGAGGGCACTTGCTCTTCAAGAGGACCCCAAGTTTGGTTCCCAGCACCCATATTGGATAGCTCACAACTGTAACTTCAGCTCCAGGGAATTTGATGGCAGCTTAGGGTCTTCATCCCTCCCTCCCTCCCTCTCTCCCTCCCCCCTCCCTCCCTCCCTCCCTCCCTCCCTCCCCCCCTCCCTCCCTCCCTCCCTCCCTCCCTCCCTCCCTCCCTCCCTAGTCTTAAATGATAACTTTTAAAGACAGTTCACAGGCCACTGGATCCCTAGCAAGTACTTTCTGCCTGGTCCTGGGAGAAATGATGTTCTAAGGTTTAACCCCTTCCCTTGAGGATGGAATTTGACATCAGCATTTCACATCTGCTCTGTGAATCTTTGCCACAGTGACTATCAGCATAAAAAGGGTGTGTTGACTTCTCGCTGCAGGAAATAAATCACCCCAACTTCTGATAGAAGGGTTAGGAAAAAAAAAGGAAAGATTAATTGGTTTTATTTAGTGGCTTATTGTTTATAGTGATAGCTATTAAAATAGATAACCAGAGGCTAATAAATGTTAATGGTCCCTTCACTATTAGAAAAATCAATTGTCAGTGAATATAACATATATTAATATATTATTTTGTTTATGATCCTCAATAGTGTATAAAAAATTTCATCCCCAGAGAACTATTTTTTGAGAACTCTTTTTAAGGTCAACATTTACTGCCAAGAATAGATTTGCCAGGAGGATATTTTTCTCTGTAGGCAATTTTAATGGCCTTCAAAGCATTATTTTATAATTATAACAAAATGCATGTGTAATTTGTCAAGCTTGATAAACTCCTTTCCAAGGGCTCTTATGTATTTCTTTGAAACCTGTTTGAGAGCAGTTAGATAGATTTCTAAATGTAAGTAATTAAAATTGTATAGTATTGAGTTATTGACCAACACTGGACTATTAATCAAGCTAAAAAATTCTACAATCAGTGCTCAGTGTGCTGAAGCCTGGTAAAATAATAGTATTTGTGTTCAGTGAGGCAAATAGCCGCAATTAAGCACTTCAGTTGACAAATGAGAGGGTACACTTTATTTTGCACTTAATTGAATTGTTGTACATGCTCGGTCACCATTGTCTCCCAGCCCTTCAGTTTGGTGTCTGGTCATTGGAGCTTCTGTATTTCTTAATGGCAGAGCAATTAAGTCTACCTTTGCCATTGGCCCTCTAAATGCAGCTGACAATGTCCACATGGCAAACCCTGGCTCACTTAGTGAGCACAGGGAGGGTCCTTCAAGACAGATTATTAATTTCTTGAAATAATTTTGATAAATAGATTAGAGTTCTATCCGGACATGATTTGAAGAGGCTTTGAATAGAAACAACTCCTTGGGTTTCCTGTCACTCACTGGATTCTCCTTAAGTAGACAGAAGAACTTCTGACGGAATTTTAATCTATTTTATGAAAACCTGAAATTGATTTACTTCTCATGAGCTGGGAAGTGTGTGCTCTAATAATCTTGCTAATTAGCAAGTATTTGTCCCAACTTCCTACCATTGTCTTTTGCATCATAATCACCTTCCTGCAAGCACAGTGGCATTTGTCATATCTTGCTGCCATAAATCATTTCTTGCAACTAGATTCAGCAGAGGTGGTAGTATTCATGAACAAGACTCATAGGGCTGGAGAAATGGCCCAGTGGTTAGGAGTACTTGCTGTACATGCAGAGGACCTGGATGTGGTTCTCAGAACCCACATGACAGCTCACTGTAATTCTAGTCCCAAAGGATCTGACACCCTCTTCTGGACTCTATGAGCACCAGATGCACATGTAGTTAGTGGTTACATGCAGACATTCAACAAAGATCTTTAAAAATCAAAAGAACAGGACTCCATGGATAAATGGGGGTAGGTGAGAAGTCGGGATTTCTTTTTCAAAGAAACACATCTCGCACGTCCAGGTTCATCTTGGGTAGGCCTCAAGGCAGTTTTGTATTTATTAAAGTGTGCGTGCAACTTGGCCACTTGCCCATATTTCCCTGACACTTGGAATGTTTTAAACACCCTATGATGACCTTGGCATCGATGTCTTATATCCTTAAGGACAGTTTGTCCTTAGTTGTCACTGCCAAAACCATGATAATGGCAACTGCTTTCCATGTCCCACTCAGAATATTACAGTAAAGATTAAACTAGATCATTGATTTTAAAGCACTTTGAAAAGTAAAGGATACTATGGAATTTTATACTGTTTGGCTAATTACTCCCATGTCTTTAAAGCTTACAGATATATGCCATTTTTTGCTGTCCCAGAAACAGTCTGACCAATAGGAAATGCTTGTCTGTGAGTTTATGTGTCTCACCAGCTCTGTGGACTTTGTTCTCATGGCAATAAGTAGTAAAACTGAGGCTAATACTCTACACTCAGTCTTAAAAAGGTGTTGAATATCACTAAGGTCACAGCCCCTTTCCTCACCGTGCCGATTGACATGGGACACCATGGCTAGTCATTCTCTATTTGTTTCAGACCCTACCAGTGTGGTCACTGCTCCCAGTCCTTTGCCCAGCCATCAGAACTGAGGAACCACGTGGTCACTCACTCCAGTGACCGGCCTTTCAAGTGTGGCTATTGTGGTCGTGCATTTGCCGGGGCCACCACTCTCAACAACCACATCCGGACCCACACTGGAGAAAAGCCCTTCAAGTAAGTAGTGACCAGCTGCTCACCCTCTTTTCCTATCTCTTTTGGGTGTTGGCAGATACACAGGCACACCTTTTCCAGGTCAGCTGAGCTGGCAGAGAAGGCTACTTACAAGGTTGGTGTCTATGCTGTAAGAGGCTCTCTTTCTTAGGTTTCATGGCTGACATTTGGAAAATGGAGCCAGGAAAGCTACACACTGTTCCTGGCTCAAGGTTTGTAATCTCAAATGATTTTCTGGGGCCTGTTTTCTCATTCAGTAAAGTAAGAAGGTCTGAGAAACCAACCTTAGTAGTCTTTCTAATTCCTGTGGACCTGTACACCTGACATCTATTTAGGAGCCATGCAAAGATGTCATGGCTATCAGAAAGCTCCCATGACCATGAGAAAGATCATCATAGTTTTGGATGCTTAAATAATCCTCTTGGAGAACCCCTACAGGAGACTAATGACTGTTTCTTCTCATTTTATTAGGTTGATGAAAATTAAAATAAAAACAGAGGGCATATTGACTTTTTTAGAAAGGGCATTTGAGCAAGATTATGTTTCAACATAGAGTCCATTTATCAAAGCTGCAGGTATTTGAACTGTGCAAAATGGCCCATCCATCCATCTATCCATCCATCCATCCATCCATCCATCCATCCATCCATCCATCCATCCATCTGTTCATGAATACCTACTTTACATTGGTCATACTGCTAGGCTTGAGAAATACAAAGGTGACTGTGACTCACTCCTTTTCAGTCTGACTTTGAAGAATTCACTGTCTAAATGGAAGTCCAATCAATCAATATTATAACAGAGGATGAAAAGTCTAATAAGACATGTGTGTACAATGTGGAGAAGTATCAGAAAAATTGAATCATCAGATCTGTGTAGGATACAGTGTTTACTATGTATACGAAAGGATCAGCGGGAGTTTTCCAGACATACAAGGGAGAAGAGGCTGTTTCCAGTAGTTCAGACAGCAGGGAGAGACTTGGAACATACAGATTTCAGGCTGCTGATCTCCAACAGTTAACCTGATGAGCTTTTTCCCTCAATGGCTTTACATTTCTATTGGTTTGCTATGTTAACTTTCCCTACTTGTGGAAGAAAATTTAAAAACACAGATGTCCTTATTCACCTTCTGTATGAAAAACTAAAGCAGGGCAGGAAGTGATTCGGTCAGTAGGAGACTAAACTCCTTGCTCAGACTCAGCCAAGTAGTTTCCCATTCTATGCACATCCTAAGGCTGATTACAGCTCACGGTAACGGTGTCCTGTTAGTCTGGGTCCTGCCTACCTCACTGGGTGTTAACCAAGGGAGGGGCTCATAAAATTTTTTTGTCTTTTACCTCTACCTACCATTCTTTTAAAAATATTAATTAATTATTTTTGTGTGTGTGTCTATGTATAGGTGGGCATCTGTGTGTCATGGCATATCTAGAGAGATCAGAAGACAACTTAGAAGAGTTGGTTTGCTCCTTTCACCGTGTGGGTCCTGAGGCTCACTTTCAGGTTGTCAGGCTTGGTGGCAAGCACCTTTACCTGCTGAGCCATCTTTTCAGCCATTTTATCATTATTAACTCTGTTCCTTAATGGTTTAACTGGTTATATTAAAGTAAAGCAAAACAAAACAAAACAAAAAAACAGTGACGGTTTTTGTCTGTGTACTTGTTTACTACATAAAGTCTTTGGGCTAAGTGGAACAGGATGAGACCTAAAATCAAGCTTATGATATACCAACCAAGCTCTGTCCTCGTAGGCTGCAATAGTCTGAAGAGGCCACTTTTCTGAGCAACCAGTTGGCTTGTCCCTGTTTATAAAATTCCCTGTCATGGGTGTTTTTGATCTGCCTAATGGATGTTGTCATCACACTCAGGCCTGATTCCCAGGGGCTCACAGATTCCATCTTTGCTACTGTTAAGGAGGTAGAAGGTAACTCTGTCTTTCTGAGAATTGGGGAGGACTGAGAATCCCATTGGTCCATTATACAGAGAGGGAAGTCAAATGGATTCAGTGCCAGAAATCAGATTGATTTTTATCTTGTTGCAGTGTAAATAGATTTTAGTAATTAATTGAAGTGGTTTCAGGGTCAAGATGGGAAATAGATTTCTATTAATGTTAAGGTGTTACTTATGTGTAACCTTGTGGAATCCACTCAATTTTTTTCTTTAACATCCTGTTTTTGTCATGTTGCCAATAGAGTTGCCATCTTAACTTAATTTTAATTCATCAGATTTATATTTGAAGGGTTTTAGTGACTGTGTCTTCTCTCCTTTCCAACAGTATTGTTCTTTTTTCATGTCTGCTTTCGTCTGGAAAAAACAACTGAACGAAAGATTATAAAACAGCCAGGCTGTTGGATAACATTCTCTCTGGCTGTCTTAGTCTACTTCCTTCTTACTTTTAGCAAAAGAGCCATGTTATCATATTTTGGGCATTTAAAATGATCAAATATATATGCCCAAGAGAGAGATCAGTGTACACTTATTTTGAAACTGCAATATTTAAACATCTTCTAGGAAATGGAAAGCTAAATCCTTTAGTGTACACAGGGTCTTTTGGAATTGTACTGTTACAAAGGAGTTTGAGAATCTTCTAACCCAGCCCATGGACATCCAACTCATGGACATTTGTAAATATTATGAAGATATTCTTTTATAAGCTTATAAAACAAACATTAAAAAAGTTTCTGTTGTGGATTAGTCAATAAAAATGGTTTCATCACTACAGTTAATTTTACTACTTCAGCTAATGGGCATTGGCTTAAACAATGTTGCAGAGGCTGAAAAGAATCTTGTAAAGATGCACAAACCTAAAACTGTAGGCCCAGTGCAACTTCCAAGTAGATGACCCAAGTGGCTCCATCTCCAAATTGTCCCCTTGACTCACAAGGCGTTCGCAAAATCTCTAGGGTGAGCAGAGACTGTGCCGTTCATCATCCTTACCTCTGCTGCTCAGAATGGCTGGAAAAACACAGAGAATGCCGGCCTTCCAAGGCAGCCTGGCGAGCAGTGGTAGTGTGGACCTAAAATTTCTGCAGGTTTTGTCTCACATCTGATTAGCTGAAACCTCCCTGGAAGAACCCTTGTCCTAAGGTATAGATGGACTCTGAGCCTGCCAACGGGTAATGGAGGCTGAAGATGTGGGACTTCTAAGTAAAGCAACCCACAGAAAACAAACAGAAAGGGGCTGCACCAAAGACTTTGGATTTTAGTTTTCTATGTGAGACTGAAGTCAGGGGGAACAAAGGTACAGACTCGAGAAATTATGTCACTTAATAGCAATGGTTAGGCTCTCTACTGCAGGAAGGGCAGTTGGTAGAGATGTCAGAGGGCTAGCAATGAGGACTCATTTCTCCTTGTCTTGGGTGGGGGTTCTATTCAATCTGATCTATTTGGAGAGCTGCGTGGGCAGGCCATGACTTGCCGTAGAAGATCACCTTTACTGTTTTGTTTGTTTGTTTAGAAGCCAGGGAAAATATTCACCCTGATGTTTCTGCCTTTGATAAAGGGAGTTTGGCTCAGAATAAAGAAACAAAAGAAAATTCTAGAGTACTCCAGGATTTAAGCAGGACATAGACAAAACTCAAAGCAAATCTGAAAAGATACACCATACATTTACCACGAATGAAGCCCTACGCAGTTTGGTCCAGTTCAAGTATTTTACAGCACGTGGCGGATGCACAGAAAGAGTCTTACAAGTTTTCTGTGTAGTAGAACTTGACATCATTTTGTGATGTTTTGGTTTGTGTTGTCCAATCTGCCACTGCAGTCACAAAAGAAGGATGTCAAACCAAAAAGGGGGATGAAGCTAATCCAGACTCTCATACCTGTAGGAAGTTGGGGACTTTCTGTTTGCTGAAGCATTTGGAAGACTTTCCACATGCATGTGTCCGTGATGTTCCCTTCAAAGCTGTGACATCAGTGCCCTTGCCAAGGGAAGGCACAAGATTGCAATTCAGGGTTAAATGCCAGCTCAGCTGAAGCCCTGCTCTGACCTCCTAGAACCAAGGTACATGATGGAGTAGGTCTTTCTGATGAGTTCCATAAAGCTGTGAAATTATTTTGTAGAGATTTCTCATCTAGAGTTTAAGATGATTGATATAAAGCAGAAACCCTAGTCTAATTTTTTAAAAAAGATATTCTTATATCTACATGTCTTTACTTCCTCAAATATACAAATCCATATCATTCCCAAACATCATAGTTAGTATGTCTAATAATCCTTGTTTCTCAAGAAGGGAAAATTCTTGAGGATAGAATCTAAATCCAAGTACTTTCACCATATTTGCATGTTATTTTCCTTCTGTTTGGTGAGAAAATGAAATGGGACTAGACATGGTCTTTGCAGAAGTGCATCATAGATCATCATATGCATCAGGGATGGGGAGAATTTTCTGATGATACAACAGATCGCTCTATGTATGTAGATGTTTTAAGCAAACACTTCAAAAGAATGTGACTTTTCACTTGCTGTGGTCATCCAGCATGGACATTTGAGTATCACAAAAAGATATAGACCTTTAGCCTCATGTAAAGCACTGGGCTTCCTGCATGTGAATTCTTTACATTTTAATGGACAGGATGAGAAGGGCAAAGACCCAGCCAGGTAAATTGTCACTCCTCACAATTGTTTAGCCTTTCTCTCTCTCTCTCTCTCTCTCTCTCTCTCTCTCTCTCTCTCTCTCTCTCTCTCTCTCTCTAGCTCTCTGAAATTGATCCTATGGCTTCAAAATTTAAAAAAGGAAATATAATAATTTGGAAGTTTGTCAAGTAGTGAAAGGTAGTATATTTTAACACACTAATCCAGGAACTAATCAGTTTTCTAATAAACAATCAGCAGTTCGCTCCATGTCATCAGCATTCCAGTAGCTCTGGAGAGGGCCTGAGCTGCTTGAGAACGTTAATGAATACACCAAAAATCATTAGGTGATCAATACTTCTGAGTTATTTTCATTGAGCTGATAGGTCTGATACATTAAAGCTGACATTATACATTTGTCAAGATCACCGTGCAGTTTTTAACAGTAGAGCAGGCTGCTAAAATATTCCCTGGAAGACAATCAAAGAAACAAAACTTCTTCACCCCAACACACTCAGTTTTGGGAGCCTAGAAACTTTAAAGCAGGGGTTCTCAACCTGTGGGTCACATAACCCTTTTGACAAACCTCTATCTCCAAAAATATTTACCAAAATTCCAGTTATGGAGTATCAATAAAAATAATTTTATGGTTGGAGGCCACCACAACACATGAAGAACTGTATTAAAGGGTCACAGCCTTAGGAAGGCTGAAAACCACCACTTTAAATTTGTAGCCAAATTCTAGCTTCCCAGCATTCCCAGGCATTTGAGAATCTCTAGCTAATTCTGCACACAGTTTCCTGAAGACAAGGGAAAGAATAATGCTCATCAGATAGTGACAAGGCAGTAGGCTTCTCTTAAGGTTCCTTATGCCATTGCCCCAAGAGTACAGGGTTCCGAGAGCTAGTGATCTCAGAAGACAGTTGGGGTTCCTCTTAAATGTCTTTTCAAAAGTTTGAGGCAGCGATGGTCCATGTGGCTGCTCAGTCTGATCGTGCTTGTTCATGGCCAGGTTGCTGCCACAGTGCATGCGCGCGCACGCATGTGTGTGTGTGTGTGTGTGTGTGTGTGTGTGTGTGTGTGTGTGTGTGTGTTTGTGTGTGTGTGTTACACTTTTAGTAGATTAAGTAACCATGCAGCTGATGTGTGGTTTCTGTGGGAGATAGGACTAGCCCAGGTTCTCTGGGTTACAGCCTTTCTTTAAATAAAAGACAGATGCTTGGAGTGTAATGCCTGTTTTCTGCTCTCAGATACCCCTGCCTACATGTGCACTGTAGACTTTACTCTATACTTGAGCCTCTTAAACCATCAAAGCACCCTGGATCCCATTTTTTTCTAAGTCATCCCATGTCCAACATGGCAAACACTAATTTTAGAAATTACTTCAACATAAATTTGCTTTGACTGTGGCTTGTAATTAGTGTTTGAAAAAAAAACTAAACAGCCACCCATACCTGGTCTTCCCACGCCATCCCTTCCCCCACTTCCGTCCTCACATTCATCCCTACCCCCATCCCCATACTCCCTGAAAACTAAGGTGTTGCTACCATGTGTTTTCAAATTCTGAGATGATCAGCTTTCTGGGATCATCATTAGATCCCAGAGGGGAGTAGAATTCTGGGTTTTAAATTAGCAGCAGGTGAAATTCTATTTGTCATCAATTTCTCTTTGGGGTTACAGAGCAGAAAACTGCAGACAAGCTGCTGCTCTGCTGGCTCACTCCTAAAAATCTCTTTTTGTTCTTTATCTATTTGAAGTGACAGTGATCAGAGCGGCAGCAGGACAGGGCTCTCTGGAGAAATCACCTTCCCCCTGCCTATTGACAGATCCCTCTGTTCTGCATCAGACGGGCTTTGTCCCATCCCAGGCATCCAGGCCTTGGAAGGAGCCACCAATTAAACCCCTTGAGCCAGTAAAATCTGAAGCCACTTTGGAGTGTCTGTTCTGATTAGTCAGGATGAGAGGAAGCCCATCACCCGAAGCCTCTGCTCCCTGGTCTCAATTTTCTCTCTTGCCTCCACCAGGTGCGAGAGGTGTGAGCGGAGCTTCACGCAGGCCACACAGCTGAGTCGACACCAGCGAATGCCCAATGAGTGCAAGCCAATAACTGAGAGCCCAGAATCAATCGAAGTGGATTAACTGATTGACTGGCTGGAATTAAACTGCAAGCAAAGTCATGATTAAATGTCACGGACACTTAAGCAAAACCAAAGATTTCCTCCGAGCAACTTTCAATCAGTCCCAGAAAACCAAAAGCAGTAATAAAATAAGTAAGATGTTAAGAGATATTGATCCTGGCATGGAAGTCAGACCAGGAAAGAGATTATTTATTTATGACTAGGGATGAGACTGATTTCCGTGGACAACTCACCTGGGATGGCTAGCGTTTTCAGCCCAACCATGTGTTTGCTTTATTTCTAAAAAGCTTTTTAAAAACTGTTATTTAATACCAAAGGGAGGATTCCTCTGCCCGCAGTTGTGAGTAAGAACGCACAGGGACTTGGTTCTCCTCACACCTTTATTCCCTCTCCTCCGTAGAAGCATGTTTCAAGGGGACCCGTTGAGTGACCTTCCTCCTTCTGTCTAGGCTTGGCCCACCTGGTGTTGGCTCCCACAGCAAGGATGGCTGAGGCAGGGGCAAGACGGTGGCTACTGCTGGGCCTCCTGCAGCCTCAAATGCGGCCCATTTCCATAGTTTTACTTCTCATGCACTTTTTTTGTGGTTCCTTCTTCACCCAACAGCCTGGACCCAACGCTGGAAAAGGAAAGAAAATGGTTTCCGATGGCAAATTCAAAGAACTTGCTTTGTCCTGTCTGGATTTCAAAACCACTTAAAGTGTACGGAGCTTCATAATACGGAATATTGTTGTGAAGCAGCGAGTTGAGAAAAGGTTGTTTTTCAATAACGTTTTAGCTTAACAAAATGAAAGCAGAAATAAAGTTCTTTGGTCTGAGGCTGAATCGAACGTGTTGTTAGTCTTTGAGTGATTTCATTGTCATTGTTTCCAGGCAAACAGGGACACATCATGGAGGCTTCTTCAGTCCCTGAGGAGTGTGGCAAAATCATTGCCACGGAAATAGGAAGAAGAATCAGTCAGACAGGAAAACATTGTGAGACGGTAGCAGAATGAGACGGCCAGGAATTACTGCTGTTACCAATGGGGATTACCTTTTCCTCTCTTGAGATTGATTATTCAAAAGAAAAAGAATTGTGTGCACACTTGAGCTGTTCTCTGACTGCTTGGGATGGGGGTCACTTTCAATGGCCTTGTGGTAATTCAGTGATAGAGCTCAACGTAATTGGATTAAGGTCTTTATACTGACCTGGCCTTGGGAAAATGTGATGGTGTGTGTGGCTTCTGGTCCATTAGCTCCCAGGGGAAACTCAGAGCCTGAGTTTACCTCCAACCTCCACAGCCTGTTTTCATAAACAGATGGGGCAAATGCTTACAGTAATTTCGTGGCAGGTTGCTGGTGGTTAAGCACAGCCTTGAAGGATTGCCTCATTTTTTGAGTTTGCTTATTGTCTTCTGGAAAACACACACACAAGGAATAATGGGGCTCAGTTTAATATGTCATGGATTGTTTGGTCCTCCAAAAATCTCTCTTCTCTCTCTTTTTAAAAGACATTTATTTTTTATTTTATGTGCAGTTTGCCTGCATGCCTGTCTGTGTGCTATGTGCATGCAGTGCCTGCAGAAGCCGGAAGAGGGCATCTGGTCCCCAGGAACTGAAGTTGTGAGCCACCATATGGGTGCTAGGAATGAACTCAGATTCTCTGAGCTGTTTCTCTGGCCCACTTCCCTCTTTTTAATCTCACTTTTTCTCTATGCCTTACCATTCAACCGCTTCATTTAGAATAGAATAAGATAGACCTATTCTGTTCTTATTGTGTTTCTAGTTATAATAAAGGTTGAGACCGTGGCCACAAAGATTAAACTTGGTTCATTCTGGCCTCTGCTTCCCAGCTCAGCTCACTCACCTGGAATCTTCTCCCCAGTTTTAATGCATCCCTGCCATGACAATCAAATACTCTCTCATGTGTGCAGGAGTCGCCTTCTGGCTTCACAATTCCCTCACTTAAGTGAAGGGGAGGCATTTGCCAGTGTTCATGAGTCACTGGGGAAGGTGAAAAGAATGTGCATCCATATAGACCCAACACGTTTGAGAAAATGACAGATCTGCCCTACAAAAGAGCAAATATTGCTGTATCCAAGTTGAACTATTTGGCTGAGCTTTCTATGATGATGAACTCATCTGTAGCCTTCTCACTTTGTTTTTTCGGTGAGAAAAAAATCAGTTTAGTGATTTGCCTCATTTCCCAGTCAAATCCCAGGCAATATACCAGCTTTTGATGAGAACTCTTCCCTCATGTCTGGCATGGGTGGGGAGGGGAACCTTCCAGAACAATGTTCTCTGATGCCCTAATAGCTTTGCCAGCTGGTCTCCAGCTCCCACTGCCTGTGGCAGTGAGTCACTCCAGAACTCCCCTCTAGGATTCTTCACTGAGTCCATTATCACTTTTGTTATTATGGATTTTTTTTCCGTGTATCTTCAACTGATTTTTTTTTTTTTTTTTTTTTTGCTTAGAAAATAGAAAATTGGATATTCTAAATTTCCAGGCATTTTGATGCTGACAATCCTCACGTTGAGGAACTATGTACAGCTTCCCAAAGGGCAGCCTGAGTCACTAGTCTATGGACAAGCCTGCTCCTGCATGCTGACTTGGCACTCAAAGCAGGTATTACCGTCACGTATGTCTCAGTGTGCATGCAGGGAAATGGGTTTCTTGAAACCTCTCAACAGAAAGGCTTTGGAAATTTTTAACATTTAAGGTGTTCAGACAAGGTTTTGGATGTGGTTAATGGTTGGTGGAAGCTATAATTAATCCTGACTAATAATTACATGAGGAAAGACAGTATCTAAAATGAAAAGGTGGATGGTCAAAACTGAGTTAGGTTTTCACTATTCTCTGTTAAGGGAGATAGATGAAGTTCCTCTACCATAAGGCTTTTCAGGCTAGCCTGATGGTTCACTGGGTAGTGGCACTGACTCCAAGTAGGTGAAAACTGGCACCAAGTTGTGTTCTGAGCTCCACATGTATGCCATGGTGTGCGTGCA
This sequence comes from Phyllotis vaccarum, assembly GCA_033318265.1. Lineage (NCBI taxonomy): Eukaryota > Metazoa > Chordata > Mammalia > Rodentia > Cricetidae > Phyllotis > Phyllotis vaccarum. Next base: position 34,650,728 of record JARWLC010000009.1, on the reverse strand, counting down.
TCTACACTCACAACAGCAATAAATACACGCATGTTAAATAAGACTTGCCATCCTACCATATGCGCATGCATTTAGCTGAGTGTCTGAGCCGAAGGGTGAAGCCTATGATACCATACAGCAGAAAGGAAAAGGGCAGGAATAGACGTCACACTGCTGTAAGGAATCCTCAGTAACCTGAAGCCAAGCTAAGTACTTTCCTCAGGAATTATGCATTAACTTTGTTTGCATTTTTGTTTTGTCCTTGTCTTTAAAACTATTAACTGTTTTTCAGGGAAAATGTATTTCACAAAATGACTGTATAATTAACATTATAAAGCTTAATCTTATGTATTTATATAGCTTAGTTTATCAGTAATTTTTATCAAATTTCCAATGAATACAATTTTTGTTGGAAAACTGTACCTACCAGAAAAAGACTGATTTGCCCTCACTCTTCACAGGGGTCACAGTGTGTTAGCCTGGACCTTAGAAAACACCGTTCACTTACCAGCTTTCTCCTCGGCTGATTGGTTCAGTGTTTGGTTCACTTACTCAACAATCTCTGAGCTCCTGTGTCAAGACTTCATTGTAGATGTTTGCTATAAGCAAAATTATTTTACTTTTGATGAGAAAGTATTTTCCTCCTAGGTGGCTGTCTAAAGTAGATATTCACCCATGGCTTAAAAAACCAACAGTTGCAGTATTTTAATCTCATTGTCAAATTTTTTATGCATTAAAATTGGAAGATGTACAGTGGCTCCATACTTGGATTCCCAACTCTCTAGTATATCACTGGGAAACTGATTACTAATTACTAATGACTGGTTATTATGGCTTATACAAGAAGCTAATTTAGGCTTTTTGTAAAATAGCATCATTGCTTATTTTAATTATTGCACAAATGTAAAGTTAATCAAGTGTAAGTAGCTAGCTGTTGATTGTATCATTGGAAACATGGCACGTCTCACACTGCAGGGCAGTTCCAGAGTAGTGTGGGTCCAGGGGTCATTCTGCCCATCCAGCAGCCTTGTGTTTAGTAACAGATTCTTTGCTGTCCCATTAGGGTTACATAAGCCTACAGAAACCAGGCCAGGAATAACAAATAAACTCTTTGATGTGTGTTTAATTTGATTTTCCACAGTCATCTCTAATCCCTGACATCAAATCCTGAAAGATTCTAAGACATCTGCATCTTTAAGGGATAACGGTATGTTCTAGAAATGTCACAGCTGTGCCAGGACCTGCACATTTGTTTACTTGGATGGTACAGGGGTTTGAACTCGGGTCCTTGCACAGTCTAGACAAGTTCTCTACCACTGAGCCATAGTCCCAGCCCATGAAGGGCTTTTTTCTTTAAAGTAGGTTATCAGATGGTTCATCAGATTAATTTACAAAACGGCAAAAAAAAAAAAAACCCAACCAAATGAGTTAGAAAATAGAGCAAATATGTGAAATGATTGCACTGTCTTCCTCACCTGCTAAAACAGCTATGACTGTAAGAAGATTCTCTAGAGGGCAAGTTCCTGGAAAAATAAAACAGTTCTGAGATGTCGAGGACGATGATAATGATGATCATAGAGCACATTATCTTCCCACTGCCAGGCATGTTCTGTGGACTTAGCATGGTTTGTACAAGGTTATCCGCACTCCTTGGCAAAAACGTCCATTATTCTTTACTCTGTATACCTATGATGTCATCTCAACAGCTTCAGCTTCCAATCCAAACTTTTTAAGAGGGGAGGGTGCTTTTATGGGCTAAGCGTCTCTTGAGAACAAGAACTACAAATCTTATTTGTTGATAAAATGTGTCTTTGAAACAATGTTAAAATATTCTTTAAATATGAACCTTTGCAGTGGGTGATATTTTGTTCTGAACTAATAGTAGATCTCTTTTCATTAATTTTTTTATGGATTCTTTGAGAATTTCACACCATATATCCCAATTCTACTTATTTCCCAGTCTTTCCAAATCTGCCTTCCATGCTTATAAACCCCCCCACCCCCACACACACACGCAGACACACACAGAAAATAAAATAAAACCAGCCCCTTTGGGCAATAACCTGTTCTTCCATCAACCGAGGCCGCCTATCACACAAACGTCACAGCTGTCTCCTGTCCAGTTCAGCTGTGCATGTACCATTCTGCTCTTCCGTCTTTCCCTTCCTCCTCCCCATCACATATTCATTTCTGCAGTCTCATTGGAAGCTGTGATCTGTCACACAGTACATCCTTTTGCCCAAAGAGCTTTCCTTGCAAATGCTTAGTCATTGGGCTGGCTTCTGCTACACCATCAGTATTGAACCCTCATCAAGATGCTCTCAGATATCCTGCTATTGCCCAGAGTCATGAAGATTCTGCTGTTTTGGTTCCAAAGGACCAGTCCCTTAACACACTTGAGCAGATCATAGATGGAGTAGATGTTGGGGGTGGGCCAACTCACACAGTCAGTGCCAGCTTTGCAGTGCAGGTGGCTGATGAGGAGCCAGGCTAGCTCAGCGCAGCCCTCAGATATCACCGTGGCCTCAGCAGCAGTTCAGACCATGGATATCACATGGCCCTTGGTGTCAACATGGGCCACGGGCCTCAACACAGGCCACAGCTGCAGTAAGACCACAGACCTAGGCAGGTCCTCGATGGGCTGGGATTTCACAAGGCCTCGGGTGGCAGTGCAGGCCACTTACCTTTTCTTTACTTCTCGACAGAGTCTCCACTTCCTCTTCTCTCCACAACCCATGAACCACTCCATTTCTTCTCTCCCATCTCTTTACCACGTGCTTCCTCACAGTAGTGGCTCCCGCTCACCCTTGCCACTAGGTAGTGGACCTGTCTCCTGCCTGCCGCCATAGGGGTGGGTGATATTATAATAATCTCCAAACATCTCAGGGCTGGCAGACATCAATTTTTTTCTAAACAGGTAACTGAAATTTCACCATACTCCCCTGCAAAAGTGATTAGGTATGATGGCACATGCCTTTAGCCCCAGTACTTGGAAAGCAGAGGCAGGCAGATCTCTGAGCTCAAGACTAGCCTGATCTACATAGGGTGTGCAGGGCCGGCCAGGGCTACAGAGTGAGGCCCTGTCTCAAAAAGAAAAAAAGAATAAGGAACAAAATAACCCTCTCAATGTGTGAAACATAGGACAAGTGACAAGTGGCAACAGGCAAGGAAGGGATGTGGTGTTTTGGGGAGAGTGGTCGACAGAGGACAAGGCTTGAACACTACTGACAAGTGAAAAATGTCCTGAATGGAGTTAAGCAGGAAGCATGGCTTCTTTGTTCTGTCTGGATACTAACAAAATTACTTTTGGGGCACCAATGGGGCTGTTACTCAGTTGTGTCCATAAAGAATATAGGCTTATGGCTTATGTGGTTAACCTGTTGGCTTAAAGCAATGAGTCATTAGGTTAGGTTTGTCAAAGGTACAGATGCTCTAGTTATATGTGGGAGGTACGCCAGGGCCCAGTTCAGATTCTTAGTATAATCTAGATGAAGCTGTTTGTGAAGTTTGTTCCAAAAGCAAGTTTACAAGATTCTTCATGAGCTGGCTTTATTACCAGGCAATTCTTCACGGAAAGCAGTGTATGCCATGTTATCCTACATTCTGATTCTAACAGGACCATTTGTTAAAAGCAATGAATGTGTTTCCAAGCCAGTTGAATGTGTCAGGCTCCTAGTTGGTATTTCCTGTTTTCTGCCTTGAAAAACATCTCTGTTACTGCCTTTCTTCCCCAAAGCTTGGCACATAACTCCCAACAAAAAAAAAAAAAAAAAAAAAAAAAAAAAAAAAAAAAAAAAAAAAAAAAAAAAATCTTGATATAAACTTAACAAGCTGGAGATACAGTTCCACAGCAGAACTCTTTGCTTTCAAGAAAAAAAAGAAAGAAAGAATAAAGGAAAGAAAAAGAAATCAGCCACAGCAGGTGATTGCCATATGTTGGCAAGGGCGGCCATTCCAGACCAAACATCCAAATTGAAGTCCTGGCTTGTCCACATGTGAACACAGTCAAACGCTAACAAAATCAGCACCTGAGCCTCCTTACTTTCTCTGAAGAATCTGGTGTACACTCTCTGATTTGTTCCAACTCAGAGAGAAAGAGACAGGAAAAAAAAACTGAGGCAAATTCTTACTGCTAGCCTCAGTTCTGACGGGAGAGAGAATCCTCTGGTTCAAGTGTGAGGGTTTGAGGAAAACTGACTCAGATTAGCCAAAAAATCCTGGGGGCCTAAGGTCCCCAAGTTAATTAAGTTTGTCCTCAAAACTGAGGGAAGGCTTTCAGTTTTGCAGTGCTGATACAAGCTGGTGTTGGGATCCTGTCATCACCACAGCTTCTTTGAACTTCCTGTTAATGTTTAGAATGGAATAGAAGATCATCTCCAGCTTCCCATTGGGTACAAAAGCTTGGGCAAGGGTTCAGTTTGAGCTCTACTGTCTAAAGCTTGGAACATTATAGAAGTCCACCAAGGGAACGAGACTGCAGTGCAGAAGTGTGACCAGTCACAGCAGCAGCCCATGGTAAAAAGGAATACCTGTCCAAAAGTTAGGATGGCAAACAAATTGCTTACTTTAAAAAAAACCCACAAAACTTTATTAACCTCAAATATTGAAGTCAAACAGGAAGAAAACTGAAAAAGACTAATGAATTCATGCATGCTGCTATTATTTCTGCGGGAGAATTGCCCAGATTGTGTTGTGTTTAAAGGAAGAACAGGTACAAGTTTAGTAATCACCAACAAAGAGGTGTAAATACATTTAATTAATAAAGCATTTCTATGGTAGATTGATTGCCCTTGGATTCTCGCTTTTCAGTCCCATGGTGATATTTTTTTCCTGTGTTAGGGATTGAACCTGGGGCTCTGAATAAGCTGGGTAAGCGCTTTAGCACCTAACTGGCTACATTCCTTATCCAGGGTTGCTCATTTTCCAGAGGAAACTGATTCTAGTGTGGATTGTGATGTTAGAGGTGCTTTAGCAGGAAAATAAATTCCTGCAGGAATGTTAAATCTAGCCCCATAGTTTCTTAAGACATTTGAGACATTTTTGGTTTCCTGGGAGCTGCTATCCAGTTTGCTTTACCAAGTCAAGTCTACTTCCAGCAAATACAGGTGCCGAGGACCAGCCATTAGCACTGGCCCTGTCATCCTTTGGAGTAAAACAAAATTCTTTGCTCTGAGAGTGGGACTGTGCCTATGGCCCTTTTTTAATGTCTCCTTACACACCAGGGCCCACCAGTATGAAAGGCTGAGTCAGCTATGTGATTTATTTCTTATTGCTTTGGAGAGTAAAGTTCTCCTTGACTGAGAAGTAATGCAAGCTTCTGAGAGGAACAGATAGGACCCTGAGGGTGGAGTAGATGGTTGGAGGTAAAACAGGTGATCCTGTAGAACCTTTGAAAGGCATTGTAAGAGTGTAGTGTTTACCCTGGAAGGTGGTGAAGGCTGGTTTTGAGCAGAAGCAGGACATGTTCTGGTTGAAAGCAATCCTCTGGCTGCTTTTCTGAAAACATACATAAACAACATTATATGGATTCAGTGGGTTATATTTGGAAATGGAGATGTATATACAAATACACATATGCATATCATACAAATTAATGAAAAAAGAGAGTGGAATGGGGTATATGGGAAGGTGTTTAGGAAGGGAAGAGAGAAATGTAGTAATTAAATTACAGTCTCAGAAATAAACAATAACAAAGAAAAGGGGAGAGAATAGATTGTAGAGCACGTGCCATTGGCAGATGACCAGGGGAGATCTCCATTCAGGCAAGAGATGATGGTACCATCTATATGGTGATACTGGCAGACGTATCAGGAAGTGATTAGATTGTGTCTGGATTGTGGTAATATATTGTATATTTAATAAAAGTCAGTCTGGAATATCATAGACCAGAATCACCCACAGTCAAGCCATGAGGGTCGGAAAGTTATGACCCTCACCTTTAATCCCATCACTTGGGAGACAGAGATCTTTCTGCATTTCTGTGAGTTCAAGGCCTAACAACAAACAGTAGTAGCTCACACCTTTAACCCTAACTCTAGGATTATGATGCAGACTTGAGCCTGGAAGTGAAACAACTGGTTGGGGAAGATATTTAAGGCAGGAGAAGGCAGAAATTGAGAATTCTGTAGAAGTGACTGGTCAGACTGAGGACCCTTGAAGATTGCATTTACTCTGAGAAGTTGACTGGGTGAGAATTCACTGTGGTCTGTTTCCTCTTTCTGATATTCCAGCTTTCCTCCAATATCTGACTCTGGGTTTTCATTATATATTAACTGGTATTCTTGTAATTTTGGATTTTTATAGACAGTAGCAAATTTGCAGATGATTATATGTTGGATGTTAGATTAAAAGAATAGATAGTGATTCTCAGGGTTTCTTGGTCTAACCAACAGGAAGAAATGTTGTCACTGGGTTTTTATGCTTACCTTTAATTTAGAGATGATTCACTCAAAGTATCAGGACAGTCACAATGTAATGAATATGTGACTGATCATGTACAACTAGCAGCTGGCTGTCAAGCCTGCTGCTCCTTCCAGAGTTGTGAAGCTCAGTGACTAGACCACCTTTACCCTGCACGACTCTTAGCCTACTTCTGGTATAGCTCATGGATAGCCCACTGCCCAGAAACAACATGCAAATGTTTCTTGAAAAAAAATTGCATCAGAAATGAACATGTATATTTGATAGAGGCATTCTCTGAAGCAGTGAGGCACCTGAGTCTCAGTCCAAATAATCCTTAGGGAAAGTGGGCTCCGGGGCTTGGCATGGTCTCTTATGTGACTTGTTTCTTAATCAGCTACAGATTCAGTTGATGCCTCTTGAGATGGGCAAATTAGGCAAAACATGGGATGTTGGTGGCACTTTTCAGCCTTCTGGTGTGGATAATTCTGAGGACTTTCAATGAAGCTCGAAGCCCACAGACCGGTAGCATTTGTCCTTCCTCTGCTTATTCACGTGAGCTTATATAAAGACGAACGGGGCATGGTAGGAATAAGAAATGGGAAGGAAAGAACGACACGTAAACCATTAAAATATAGAGGCCATAAAAGCCCACAGTGAACTCAGTGGGAACAGATCTGGGGGGAGTACTCAGTTCTCACATGAGAAGCCCAGGTAAGTCAGGAGCTGCTTCCTGAGATGTCAGTTAAATGAAGAGACATATTTGGGTGCCATTCTAAAGCCAGAGCTCATGTGTGTCCCACCCCAACAACAATGACAACAATAAAAACATTTTTATCTTAAAAACCGTGTTTTCCTTAATGCTGGTTATCAAATCAGCTTCTCAAATCTTTAAGCAAACACAGAGCCCATTTATGAGCGATTCAAAATGCAACTCACGAGGTTTAGGTGTATTACTTGTTTATTCTAAAGTATCTTTATTTTTAATTGTGTGTGTGTGTGTTTGTGTGTGTGTTTGTGTGTGTGTGTGTGTGTGTGTGTGTGTGTGTGTGTGTGTGTGTGTGTGTGTATGTATGCACACATGAGTGCAGGTGCCCCATAAAGGCCAGAAGAGGGCATTAGATCTCCTGGAACTGGAGTTGTGGATGGTCATGACCACCTGATATGGATTCTGGAAAGTGAACTTGGGTCCTCTGGAAGAGCAGTAAGTGCTCTAACTACTGAGCCATCCCTCAAGCCCCCTAGATGTATTTTTAAAATGCATATCTATAAAAGTAGACCTTGGGATAGTGTTTTGGGCTATGGGCACAGTCTGATTTTGCCTCTCTGTAGCTCTTTCCTTTGCTGTGTGGCTTTAAGGCCTAGGCCTTTAAACTGGTAGAATCCATGTCTCTTCATCTTGGATACCAGCTGGTATCTGACTTGTTTGGCTAATTATCCTGGTGGTGGTAGTATGCTGCTTCTCCACCATAGCCACAAGAAGTTTTGTGTATGTCTACTTTCTCTCTTGCAACCTTTCCACAGTCATGAGAAGCTGCCTAATCCTGCAGTAATTTCAGCTGCATGAGCCATACATGCAAGGAGGCACACCACAAAGATTGTGTGACTCTTTGCTACAAGGATTAATTATAACCATAATCAGAACCACACTAGCCATAGCTCAGGTCAGAAAGTCATATAGTACACAGATTAACTCTTAAGAATTATTGTATTCTTTTGTTCTTGCTATACACAGCTAAAAACACTCACCACCAACTAAAGCTCAAGTGAACTCACCTTTTCCATTTATATCATAGTTCACAAAATAACCTAAAAATACCTCATTTCTAGTCTTAGCTCCCAATATCAGCATAAAAATCCTTCCACGTTTCTCCTCATGCTTACGTCACTCACATTCTGCATATGTGGACGATGCTCCAGTGGTTGTGTCTGACTATAGGATAAGCTATCTGTTGGCGACACATTTCATTTACTTATTTGACACTTATACAGCAGGTTCCCTGGGCCAGGCACCATCCTAAATGCTTTAGAAGATTGATTGACTGAGCTGCTTTCACAGCTGTATGGTGAGTTCTGTTAATGTCCTCACTTTACACACGAGGATCTGAGGTCTTGAGAGGCTGAGAACCTCACTGAAGGTCACCTTGCTAATGATGGCAGAGAGCTGGAATGTGGATTTTGGCATTCTGGCTCTAGGATCCATGTTCTTAATCATGACACAGGATAGTAATTACTCATCTATATGTCATGTCACTTGTTAGGTGACACCTACAGGGCCATTTGGAAAAGGAGATTCTCAAATGGCTTCAAGTGCTTGCTTGCCAACAAGCAAACACATAAGTGGCTTCAGAAGCCAACTGGCAATGCTGTGGTTGGTCTGCAGTAGAGAGCAACAGTCTAAGTTACATCTCTATACTCACGGTCTTACCTATGTCTTAGTCACATGGCCTGCAATGCTTTTATTGGAAAGTATTATTTTGTAGTTGGTCTAGAGATAGTCTGTTGATTTATGCTGTGCTTAAAAATAAGGGGAAGGTTTGCGTTGATTTTGACCTAATATGATGGTTTTATAATATGATACATAAGAGATGAGGTGATGGATAATCTTATCACATCTAATTTTCAGATGTTCTGTACTCAGTCAATTATCCTAGCCCATACAGGTTTATATTTTATGTTTATATGTGATTTCTGGTGATTCATATAACATTATATATATATACATATATATGTATTACTTCTTATATGTTGAGAATATCATTTGTATGTCTGAAAGAGAAGAGAAAGGGATAAGATGTTGCAAAGTAGAGAGGAAGCAGAGGATCAGGGTTGATGGATTTGCATCAGATTGTAATCAATCCCAAATCAGACATCTTTAATTATGATAACATGTATACATAAATGTATATATATTATATTCACCCATAACATATATTCATTGACGTTTCAATCTGTACTTAACTTTCTCACTGTTTTCTTCTCTATAAAATGGGTTTAACAATGATAACACCTATCCTGCATAATTAATGCAAAGATTAAATGTGTTTACTTAAATAATAGCACATACTAGGTGCTTAGTCAATGTTTTCCACATCAGATTTGAAAATATGTGTAGGAAAATAAAAAAGGAAATTTAACTATTGTAAATAATCACATTTAAATGCAATGAAGACAGCTGTCTGATGGCTAACCACGACTACCTGGAATCCTAGTGAGGCATGAGTAACTCCTAAGAACATGATACATGGGGCTTGAGAGATAGCTCCACAGTTAAGAGCACTGGCTGCTCTTCCAGAGAATTCAGGTTCAAATTCCAGCACCCATATGGTAGCTTACAGCCGGCCAGCTCTAACTCTATTTCTTTGGGTTGTGATACCACCCTTTTTGGCTTCTCAGTTACTACATGCTCCAATATATAAAATTTTAAATAAATCTTTTTAAAAAACTTTTTTTTAAAAAGGGGGCATAATAGAGGTCAAGAACAGAATGGGAATTTTGAAAAGCCAAAACAGACCTTGCCTTGCAAATCAAATTTGTAATATGCGTACAAAGTTGTCTTCTGACCCTTTCCCTGGAAACTACAAACTACATCAGACTACCTAGGTTGCTATTGCTGTATGACCAATTACTCCCCAAATTAACAATCTTTGTGTTCTCTTCAACATTTGAAGATAAGGAATTTGGAAAGAGCTCATCTTGGTGGTTCTTGTTCAGAATCTCCCAGGCAAATGCAGAAGCACTTGATTGGAGCCAGACCATCTGGAAAGCTTGGTGGAGCTGAGTGTCCAGGGTAACCCCCCCCCCCAACCAACCTCAGTCCTCCCAGGGACCTCTCCACTGTAATATTCCCATAGAAGAAAGGAACAGCATAAAACATAAGAGGGTCAGCAGAGCCTAAGATAACATTCAAAGGTGAGAAAATGGGCCAGTCTTGTCCACTAGTTGCTAGAAGGCATAACTGGAAACCAATATAAAAACTTCAGTGTATATTCAATATAATGAGGATGCCCTCTCTCTCCCTCACTTCCTTCCCTTCCCTCTTCCTCACTCCCTCATCATCATCATCATCATCATCATCAACAACAAGTATAATAACTAGCCCTCATGTGCAGCAGGCATCTGACCCACTTTCAGCAGAGAGCTAAGCTGGGGATGTTGACCAGAGCACTGAACCATAGCTGCTCCAGCGCAGCAACCATAGGGGAATATATGACACCACTCCGCCCATACCTTCTCTGTTGAAGCCATGACAAACCTGTCCAGAGAAGAATGTCAAAGAATTCAGAGGTACAAATTTAAATTATCTTAGATCGCTCAGAATTCCCAGCAGCACCAGAGATCCGCAAACACGTTCTCTGTAATGTGTGTACTGAAATGATTTGACCCCACTTTCTTTAATGTTTTCTTAAAGATCTCCTATGCTAACCTTATTGCCATTCGTGGATGCTGTTCCTACGCCTTTTGTAAGAGAAACAATTCAGTGTTGAAACAAGGAGAGCTCACAGATCAGTCTAAGGAAAGTGGAGAATTGGCTGGAGTTTGTTGCAAGCTCAGGACAGCTGTGCTGTTCTCTTCCTTAAGACTGCACAGTCCCTGCTCTGCAGACACAGAGTATTTGAACAGCTCCCCTCTGAGAGCCTCAGATCCACTTGGCCTTTTCATAGGCTTAGAAAATTAATTGCTATATTTTTGTTTTGTTTTAAGCCCTGCTACATGTGCAAGAAAATTGTGTGCATGAACTTGGAAAAAAAAGCCTTCTCTCTTCACCCCACCTTTCTTCCAGTGCCCTTAAGCACCTGTCATGTGAATATGTGGCCTGACCTTGAAGCATCCTATCCTGGGCCTTCTTATCAGCAGGGAAGGAGCCGATACATAGTGTTCAATGTGAGGGCACCACCCACAGAAAACAGGCCACAAGCAACTAATCTAAGAGAAATTGTTCTTAAATAAATCCAGAAATAGTCCAGAATCCACAGCTGGAGGAGATCTGTTTGCAGGTTTGCAAACTATTTGCTTTCTAAAAGTTGACACTATCCATGAGGCAAGTACATTTGGTATCCCCCATTGCTACTGATCAGGGTCACCTTTGTTGACTCTGCTTTGGCCAAAGTAAGGAGAGAAGGATATTAAAACACTCAGATGAGGCCAGAAGACTGAATCTGGGGTGGAGGTATTTGGAATCTCTTAGAATAAGGTGAAGAGAATCGGGACAGACTTGGCTCAGCTTCTGTTCAAACCCTTTTTCCTATTGCTAATAGCATCTTCTTGCATCCTGGTCTTCTTCCAACTTGTAGCTGCTTTTTCCATCTGAGTCAGCCTTCCTGGAAGGCATGTTAACACGCACCTGGGGGCCTGAGCCTGGTGAGACACGTCTCTTTTCTGTAAGCTGTGTCTCTGTGAACCTGAGCCACATAGCCATAAGGCCCCTCCTGGATTTCAACCTTCTGCCTCCTCCTGCTGCTTTTTATGGAAGGATCCCCAAAGAATCGGAGTTTCTTGTCATCATTCATGTTTTACCTGGCATTGTGCAGAGTCCATTCTGAAGCAGTTCCACACAGGCCCCTTCCTCTGAGGCATGTGTTGGATGTGCTTCTGCTTCACAGGCCAGGGCCCTTAGGAACAGAGGCTAGTCTCACTGGCCGTGTGAACTTCTGGCCACTCCTGAAGCCCTTTTGATTGAGAATAGGAATGGAGAAAGGTTCTTCAAAGCAACATTTCTAAACATTCTGATGACTAAGCCCGGGTGGTGGCCATTTTCCCGAAGAGACTGGAGTGGTGGCCAAAGAAGAGAAAGTAAAGGTCTTCTTGAAAGAACTGTACGTCAAATACATGCAGTCAAGCAGGCCAGAGTCTATGGGTCTCCCCAACTCCAAACCCAGCACCCTGCCTTCTAACCTGTTCCCTCTGGTAATATCATTGCCCTTCAGCCTTGAGGGAACCCCAACGGAACTGGGAAGGAGCAGTCTCAGACTTCAGTCCTAAAGTCATTGCCAACTGATTTCTGCTTCTGAATGATTCTCTTCTTTTTGTAATTGTGGAAAACATGGAAAGAACATAAAAATCACCACTGTGACTGCACATACGGCTCAGTGGTACTGAGTGTATGGTTGCAAGGTCATCCACCAGTCCATCCCTAGAAGATTTTTTTTAATCAACCCCAACTGGAACTTTTGTCCAGTTCTCACTTCACCAGTTCCGGCCAGCAGCATTAGGCTTCTGTCTTCACTGGTTTTTACTTGTCCAGAGACCCTAGTATATGAAATCATATAGTGGCTTTCTGATTGTGACTCAGTATAATGTATATAAGTACATGTTGAAATGTATTAGACTTTTCTCTGCTTTTTGGTAGCTACTGAAGTCTTGTTTATGAGTCTACTATATTCTATTTATCTGCCCATCCCCTCATAGCCTCCTCCCACTGGATACTTCACTTCTACTTTGAAGTCTCTGGATAGGTTCTCACAGGTGGTCTTTCTATGTCACAAGATAATGCTAGTTTAAATTCTTTGGGGAATATTCATATTGTTTTCCATAGTATCGACTTTTATATGACTACCAACACTGCAGAAGAATCACGATTTTTCTATGGCTATATTCCTGTCATCTACTCATTCTTTACTCCTCCTCCCACTCTTCCCCCCTCCCCCTCCCCCTCCCCTCTTCCCCCTCATTCTTCTTCATGATAGCCACTGTCTTGCTTAGGGTTTCTATTGAAATACCATAACCAAAAGCAAGTTATGGTGGAAAGAATGTGTTTGGTTTCTATGTCCAGATCACTGTTCATCATGGAAAGAAGTTAGGGTAGAAGTTAGGGTAGAAACCTGGAGACAGGACCTGATGTAGAGGCCGTGGAGGGGTGCTGCTTACTCGTTTGCTCAGTCTGCTTCCTTCCTTCCTTCCTTCCTTCCTTCCTTCCTTCCTTCCTTCCTTCCTTCCTTCCTTCCTTCCTTCCTTCCTCCCTCCCTCCCTCCCTCCCTCCCTTCCTTCCTTTCCTTTATTTTTCCCTCCCTTCCTTTATAAACATATTTTTTATTGATACTTTGGGAATTTCACATAATGCACCCCAATCCCACTCATTTCCCAGTGGTTCCATAGCTGCCCTCCACTCTTGTAACCCCCGAAAGTAAAATTTTAAAAATTAAAATTAAGATTTTTTTTTTTTAAAGCACATCTCACTTCCCTCTAGAAATTGACCTGCGCCTTCATGAGTTACCACCTTCTCTCACACCAGTCACAGTTCTGGCTGTACCTCTATGATGCCACTCCTCCATCTTTCCTGCCTCCTCATCACATATTCATTTGTCATAATGGTGTTGGCTGCTGCGGTGTGTCACGCAGAATACCCTCTTGCCCAAACAGCCTTCAATGCAACGAGTCCTTGGTCTGGCTCAGGGCTTCTGGCTTGTGTTACACTATCAGTACTACCCTCATCAAGACTACTTCTCTCAGATCTCCTGCTATTGCCCAGAGTATGGAGATCCTGTGGGCAGGGTTCTCTCTGTACAGCCCATTTTCTTAGAGAACACAGAACCAGCAGCCTGGGGAATGACACCACCCAAAATGGTTTGGTCTCTCTCCCATCAGTCACTAATTAAGAAAATGCCCTCCAGCCAGGTCTAATGGAGGCATTTTCTCAGTTGAGGTCCCCTGCTTTCAGGTGACTTTAGCCTGTGCCATGTTGACATAAAACCAGCCATTTTCCCAGTGGTTTTTACCATGCTATTTTACCATGACTTTTCCTTACATTTATTTAGGTTCCCAATGCTTTCTTACTGTGGCTTTTCCTTACATTTATTTCCTTTTTTTTCTCATGAATCCTTTGGACATTTGTTAAGGCTTCAGTGGAGAAACATCTGCCCAAGTTCTTGGCTTCATTTTAAAACTGGGTTCTTCTAGGTTTTTGATTTTGCTTTGTTATGTTGAATTGCACTTCATTATATTTTACGGGAATTAAGTTTGTATCAGTTATACAATTTGCATATCTTTTCCTAGTCCACAGTTTGCCTTTTCACTCAGCTAACAGTGCTCTTTGATGTGCAAAAGCTTTTAATTTGATGCCATTTGATTTATCTATTTTTCTTTTGTCACCATTGCCTTTGGTGTCGGATCCAAGAAATTATTGCCAAACCCAATATCAAGAGGGTTTCCCCATATGTGTTGGTAAGAGTTTTATAGATTTAGCTATTATATGTGTCTTTGATCCATTTTGAGGTAATTTTTATATACGATGTAAGGTCAAATTCAATATCAGTCTTGTATGTGTGCGTGGGTCACCAGATTTCCCTGCAACATTGGTTTAAATGATTATCTTTTCCCCCTTGAGTGGGTTTGGAATCTTTACTGAAAATGATTGAACTGTATTTTCTAGAATTCTCTCTCTCTCTCTCTCTCTCTCTCTCTCTCTCTCTCTCTCTCTTTCTCTCTCTCTCTGGATTTTGGCAATTGAACTCTGGCTTTGTGTGTGCTAAGCATGTTCTTCACCATTGAATTACTTTTCCATCCAGATGTAATTCTAGACTCTAGGCTCTTTAACTCACCACAGTGTGTTAATGACCATGCAATCACCTCTGGCTCCATAATTTAGACAGAGATCCCAGCAGCATCCTACTAAATACTTAGCCTACCTCTTGGAATTAGTTTGTTGGATCATGAGAAGCTTTGGGGACACATCTGTTCTTCCTATGTTAAATGTGTGGACTGCCTATCATAAGAGAATGAAGTCATGCAACTATGAGAACTCTAGAAGGCTTAGATAAGAGACAATATACTGGCCAAGCCACCATATATGTATAACACCCTGAGATTTGAAGCTGTCTTAACAAATGGCTTTTGAAAGCTGAAGGGTGATCAGGACTGGATCCCATGGAGAGTTGGAGGAAGACACATCAGGCTGAAAATAACATGTTACTGAGTCTCCCTTGGACTCTTTGGTATGCTTTGACCATGGTTAAGTACCACACAGAAAGAAAATGAAGTGTTTTCTGTGTCTCCCTCTCTAGACTACCTTGAAAGCAATGCTCTTGGTTCTCACCTCTGTATCTTCAGATCCTAGCTGTGCCTAGTGAGAGCATAGCAAATGCTTTTGTTATCATACCATATGAATGCTGAACTAGCAACCTTGGGTTTTGCCAGCTTCTGATCCACACAGCACTATCAAATGAGACATGTTTCCATGTAGATCTCTGATGTCATCCTCAAAGCTACTGGGTGATCTGGGCCTTGTCGGGGAAGAACAAAACAAAGTTTATAGAAATTGCTCGGCTAAAGTCAAACAGCCAATGAAAAGCAAGTATTTGAACCCAGATCTAATGACATAAAAAGTCATGTTCTTATGGGCACTTCATCACTGCTGCATTTTGAACACACCACCTAATTCACAACTGCAAACAGGAAGACAAGCTTTTGAAATGTGTCTCGACATGTTAGGGACTGACAATAATTACAATCTGAGCACATATCATATAGCACACTGTCCTACAAGATCGTTGTGTGTCTTGCATCATTCAATTCTCATAACATCACTAGAAAGTAGTACGACAGTCATTATCATTTTATAAAGTCATTATCATTTTATAAGCAAGAGAAAGGAAGGCTGAAAGAACTAAGATCTCACAGACTGAGTAGTGAGACAAGATAACCATTATGGAAGCCTGGGTCTTCTGTCCCCTGGTCTGTTTATTTGGGAAGTTATCTCCACTGTAAGGGGGGACTGGGTGAGATGGATGATAGTCACTATCTTTGATCTTTGTTTTAAATCATTTGTGTTAATTGTAGTGATCTCTACTGTCTCCTGTCAGCCTTTCACTTGCCTCAAAATAATTGGGAGAAATTCTCACAATGATGCAGAATCTCAAAGACATTCTTAGCCTGCAGATGCAGACTCACTTGTACCTTCCTTCTGTGTGTGTGTGTGGGGGGGGGGGTGTCTTGGTTGTTTGATGTTCTTTTTGCCTTGGGAGGGTTGATTGAGAGTCCTGCGAAGAGAAGCTTCAAGGCTTCTTAACCCTGGAAAGGTTCCTTGACCCCAGCTGCCCTAGCACGTGGGTCAGTCATGACTAGTATGATTTATAGATCCATAAACAGAGCTTTTCCAAACCACAGTTTCCCTTACTCTTAGGAGTGAGGTATCAGCTCTCTGAGTGTTAAGCACACTTTTAATTAAGTATTTCTGCCTTTTTTTTTTAAAAGAAGCATTAACACTAGAGGTCAAAGTGCAAACTAGGAATGACCTGCAGAAGAAAGAGAGAGGGAGAGAGAGATATGAGTAAAATCTAAAATTCTCACCGGACCGACACTATACGTTGTGACTTAAGAGGTTGTTCGCAGTCACATGATCTCTGTTTGTGTCTGTTCTGTTCTCCTATAAACCGCATTAGCGGACAATGTTTCTTGGCCATGTGTTCCCTTAAAGAGAAAAATGACACGTGTGGGAATGAGATCCACCCCCCAGATTATCTCCCTCACAAACACCCCAGCTTTTTCGAGCTACAGGAAGCAATGTGATTTTTTTTTTTTTCCTGGACAGAGGAGAAACAGTTGTTTCTTTCTCAGCTAATTTTTGTTCCAAGACCTCACAAGGCGTGAGGAGAGTATAACTTCCTGAGTAAAGAAAGCATTTGAGTGCCTGCATCGAAAGATACACAAATCCCAGAACTTAATGGGAGAAGGGTGGAGCCTCGAGGGGGCAAGAGCAGTCTCTCCTGCTGCAGGGCAAACGAGAACCAGGACCTTTCCTTCCCTGGCCAGTTCTCCAGCCCACCCTCTGCTCTCTTTTCTCTCCAAGTGTCTATAAAGAACCTTACAGACTTTAAGAAAACTCAATTCCTTCACCTTTCCTTAAGGACAATGCCAAGCATTCTTTCCTTTTAAAGATCCAGGTTACTGATAGTGAAAGTTGGGAAATGGGAGGTTCTTAGGAGATGGTATTCCAAAAAAACCTCTAGTCGGAGTTATTAGCTTGTTAAACTATAACTTGTATTGAGCCATGTTTCTCTCCAGTTTCAATTTCAGCCAGATTTTCCTATATAAAATACTCAAGTTACGCACATACACACACAGCACTAACGTGGAGATGGTGAGAAGGCTGTAGGTAACCATAGGCATCACCTCTGGAAAATTCCTGTAGCCACACAGACCATAAGGGTGGCTTTAGCAGCTCCCCAGAAGGTTATCCATCATGTCCAGGCTGCACATTAAAATGACTTTTGACTTGAGTCATCTGTTAGTCCGTTACCAGGGCACATATCAGATTGCATTTCATCTTATATTAGATCAAAGTGACCTGCAGAGGAAAACTCGGCTCCCTCTTTTCTCTCTCAGTTCTCCTCAGGAGGGGAGATTCCTACAGTATTCTGTCTCACACGCTTCTGCCTCTGTAAACTCCACAGAATCATAGCACTTTGTAAGAATGTGAAAAACCCACATTCTCCCCAAAACGTGATTAGTAAATGAAATCTGAACCCCACGCTAAATGCTGATTTTTTTTTTCCTTTCAGGATTCAACTCATTCTCTTCCAGCTACAGTCCTAAAAGGGCCACAGTTTTGTCTACTTCTGTTGTGAATCCTGTAGTCTTTAGAGACAAAAAAGGGCAGAAGACAGGAACCAGAAATCATTACAGAAGAGCAAAGGAAGCCTGCATGGAAGAAAGCCTGCTACTTTCATATATTTGGGAAACTAACGGATTGCCCTTACATAATGACTTGCTCTCTCTCTCTCTCTCTCTCTCTCTCTCTCTCTCTCTCTCTCTCTCTCTCTCTCTCTCCCAGCATCGTGTCCTTTCACATGAGTTAATGATCAAGGAAAACTGAGCTTCCATATAACTCACTGTTTATAACACAAAGATACCCTGAGATTCTTGTGTCACTAGGGGTACAAATGGCTACAGCGCCAGAGTGAAATCCTGCCCTCCACAGGCCAGGACCACATGTGACACATCAATTATGTCCCTAATTATCTTCCCTGGTACCCTGTGCCTCCAAAGGCTTAATGCTCCAAGGAGTAAATGATTTCTTTCCACTCTTGCTTAAAGTGCCAGGAGGCAAGAGAAATTTAAACAGACCTAAGATCAACAGTGTGAGTTTACTCGGCCTCCTCCTCTACCAACCCTGTCATAAATTTCTTCAGCTTCTTAGCTGGGAATTTAAAAAGCCCATAGTCTTGGCAAGGTTTATATAACAATGTTTCTTCTCTGTGGATTATAAACTTGCAAAAATCCCAGGATATGTGGGTATCATTTTTGGTTAGTGAATCAACATGGGAAGACAACAGAAAAACTCAACACCGTGTCCAGCCAGACACTGTCTCTGGGTTTGGACTGATAGGTGGCTCCATCTCTGGGAGGGCCAGAAGCTTGGCTCTTGGAGAATGTTGTGGGCTTCCTTCCTCCCAGTGTTACTGCATCTGAAGCTCATCTCCTGTGGTCCTTGCAGAGCCCCAGAAACTAAACAAGGTGGTAATTGGCAGAGTGCTGAGGACTATCTACTGGGATGCGTTACATCTCTGGTTTCAGGATCTTTCTGACCAGCTTCTCTTAGACAGATCATTACACCTAGTTTGGGCTGGATCCAACCCTGAAACTGTACCTGACTGCGCCAAAAGGCCATTTGTGATAGTTAACCCTTCTTCACTGCCCCACCATGCTTCTATATGACCTGCTGTGGACATTGCATAGGTTTGTCTTCCCATGGGAGATGGCATGAAACCTTCTTGAAGAGGATTAGGCCTGAGTCTTCTAAGTGGCTTAGTTCCAAGGAGAGCCCAAACATCCCTTACAAAAACTAGAAAGCATTTCCTTCGTAAGACTCTAGATCCCTGAGATGATGCTCTTTCCTAAGGGCAAGTTTTGACTCAGCCAAACAATAAGATTCAACAATGGACATGCCGCATCACAGGCAAAGTGAATGTGTTGGGAATTGAAGGCTAATAGTGGAGCAAACCTTGGCCCATAGCTGATAACATCAGTGTCAAACACCGGAATGACAAAGCTCCCATCTGTCTCTTTTCTCTAATTCTCCATTCAGGATGGAGACAAAGATGGTTCCAGACAGCAGGGGCCAACCAGCAAGAAGATTCATGAGAAGAAGCCTATCTGTTCGTTGTATTAAGTTTCTGGCCTGAACTTTCTCATCTGGCCCCAGGGCCCGGACCCGCAGTCCCTCAGAAACACACAGACACTTATATTAATTTTATGCTCCGCAGCCTATGACTCTGGCATATCGCTAGCTAGCTCTTGCTCTTAAACCCATGATTCTTATCCTGTTCAGCCATATGGCTCAGTACCTTTCTCAGAGCGGCATAGTTGTCCTCTGCACCTGCTGACTTGTCTGGCATCTCTGTGGCATCTCTGCCCTGTTCTTCCTGTTCCCAGAGTTTTCTTAGTCTGGTAGCCCCGCCCAGACTTCCTGTCTGCCTTTGGCCAATCAATGTTTTTATTAAACCAATAGGTGGGACAATTATTTACAATGTAACAATGTAATCCCATGACACCTGCTTGTTTTATCAAGAGGGAAACAAAATGATGTAGACAGCAAATGGATGCAGAGATGGGTGAGAGGACATTGGAGTGCAGTGTTTAACCAAGTAAGACCTGTCAGAGCTGTGACAGGTATCAAAGGTACACAGTAGTGCAGATGTTTCTGATTTGTTTTCAAGATTGAGTCCAGACAGTGATCAATTCAATCAAAAGGTTCCCGATGAACATTGATTCACACCTATAACTAACCATTCATGAGTCATTAACCTCATCCTCCAGAAATATTATTTAGCTCCAAATGTAAATGGAAAGAATCATATTGCCTATAGTTTGTGTTTTGAATTACCTTATTGTAACAAGATCACATTATGTGGGCCAAGCTGGCCTTGAACTTGCAGTGAGCTTCCCAACTCAGACTCCTAAGTACTGGAATTAAAAGTGGATACTGTCTCACCTAAGTTGGGACTGCAGTTTACTAAAAATAAGAAAATTTCAAACTTATTGGAATTTTGGAAACAAAAATAAACATAATCGCAAGATTTCAATACACAAAACAGTTTCAAAAAAAAATGTTTTGGTCACAGGGCTTTTCCCTGCCCCACTCAAATTCACCCCATGAAGTAACCATGGTTTCTTAGGTCAGAGGATGGAAATGCATGCTCTAGGAGATTATTCTTAAAACTAACCATGGTGAAAACACTGGACCAGGCTTCCTCAGCAAGCTTTGCCAAGAAGCTGATGGAGGTCCCAGCACTGTGAAGATGAAGAGTGAAGGCCTGGCTTTTCTGGGAGTGATATTGTCAGCAGGAGAAGCTGCACAGCTACAGTCATCTCCCACTAACTGCCCTCTCACTTTGGTGGTGACTGTAGAGCACTGTCACAAGGGTATGATGATACCTATTCATGGAGAGTCTCTTCTGGGTTGGAATACCTACTATTTATCACTTTGGTTCCCGGGTTTGCTGATGTTTTGAAGTACCCAGGCTGAAAGAAATAGGAGAAGAGAATTTTATCATACTTTTGAATATTGAACAAATATGTCAACCATTATTTGATGCAGTTGCATTAATAAAATTATTCTGAACGCAAATTCATCTGAATCTCCAGGCTCTGTTAACAAAAGCAGAAGGGAGTTTTTCCCTCATCTCTTCCATGCCTGTTCCTGAAGGCTGCATGTCTAGATTCATAATTTTGGATGGGATTAAAATAGGTTTCCTTTCAAATCAGATACTTCTGCCCCTTGTCGGTTCTTGGTTGAGTGTGTGATGGATTAGTCATGTCACCTTCTGTCCCGAATCTTAAGCCAGTACCTCTTACAGCCAAGTTCCTATGGAGTGTAGATATTCGGTGGTAGTTACTCTTGGAATTGGTTAGCTGTAGGTAAAATAAACAGATTAGCCGAAGAGTTACAAATCTTATCTTAAGGTTTATACATCCAGTGCAAGTGTTTACTTCTAAATCAATTTGGAGTGAAATTTATTTGTTGGTATCTATCTCCAAAGGTAGGTAGCTATGGATGGGATGACTGCCTCAAAGCTGCGTGTGAGTCTTTCCTAGTAAAAAGTCTGTTCAACTTAAGTGAGAAGTGATTAAGATATGTAATGAAGTTCCATTGCTTGTAGAAATTTAATTTCAGGATCAGTTTTGATGGCAACATATGCATGTAGTCTAACTGCTTTCAATAAACCCTCACAGCCTACAGTACTGAAAAAATACATATATAATCTCAATTATATATAAAAGGCAATGCATAATAAATATTACATATACAAGAAACAATTTATAGCATTTATTTTCTATTCTTATTTACTTTTAATTTAAAATGCTTTTTCCCATTTCTCCCCCCCCCCCATTTATAGTATTTCTAATTGCGTGAAATGATGAGTAGGCTCCCTCTCAGTATATGTGGCTAAGTCGTTGCTGTCAGTTTACTATATACATGTATGGTCTCCTCTCACAGGAGAGGGCTTACATGGCCACACAGGCACTGGGCCAGTACTGAATAATTCCTTTGTATTCACATACCTTCACCCCCAGAGTTTGTTTACCCACCCACAGGGGCCTGTTCTTAATGTTCCCATTGCTTTGCCATATCTTGTAGCTTCTTGGCCTCTGATTTACTTTCCTTGAGATGAAACCTAAGAAAATCAACAGTTTTAATTTAGAGTCGTCACCATGTACCTAGTAATTCCTCTGGAGTAAAGGATTAGTATTATAGACTCAGAAACAAGCCTTGTAAAATAAAAGCGATTCTAAAGTTTGGACCAAAAGCAAATAAGTTTGTATCATTTTTTGATGGTTTCTTATCCACACGTGGATAAGAAGGCCCTGTGCCCACCATGCTTCCTAGGTTCAGATGTGGTTATAATCATCTTTCAAATGTGTCTGGACGTTCACTCCCAGCCATTCCCTTATATACCCA
Organism: Phyllotis vaccarum; assembly: GCA_033318265.1. NCBI lineage: Eukaryota > Metazoa > Chordata > Mammalia > Rodentia > Cricetidae > Phyllotis > Phyllotis vaccarum. The sequence goes on along the minus strand of JARWLC010000009.1, from coordinate 34,628,455 downwards.
TTAAGAATTATTTTCATAGCTTGGGTCTTGAGGGCTTTGACTGCTGGTGGCTGTTTCTTAGAACTGACTTGTTTCTGTTGCCAGAAAGAAACAGTCAAGATACTTTACATTTATGCAGCGCTTTGCTGTCTGTACTTAAGAAGCATGTACATATATTCTGAAGACTTGATTTTTTCTATGACCTTGTGAGAGTCACAGTAGAGCAATGCTATCTCCATTTTTGACATAAGATAACAAGCCTCCAAAAGAGCAACAACTTAGTAAATGTGCTCACTAAGTTTCTGAGTGGCCTGGTTAGGACCGGCCCTTATGGTGGCTCTCTATGCTCTAAACAAACTTTAGCTGGTCACTTGATCTTACTAAACCAGTGTTTGTTTTGCCTTCTGACTGTAATAATTTATGTTTGGGTAGACCATAAAGAAAGTGCTTTACACCAAGAATCTTCATTTGTCAAGTCACAAACTGGGAAGAATTGCAGCTTTACCCTTGGATTTAATCTCTCTCTGCCTCAAACATGATCTGATTCATTCTAACATTGTATTCTTTGTTTAAAAATTTTAATGAATTGATTTGTGTGAATGCATGCACACACACATACTCTTGTACAGCAGACTTGTCAATGTCAAAGGACAATTTGTAGGAGCCAATTCTCCCCATCTACCATGTGGGTTTTAAGGGTTGAGCACAGATTGCATGGTTTGGCCTTATTGGACTTCTAGCCACTGAACCCTCTCACAAACCTTTTATCTATAATTTGAATATTAAATGGACTCACCTGAACATTTCTTTTTTTTTTCTTTCTTCCCTTTGTGAGGGCTTACAGATTTCATTTAGACATCCTTACTGATAAAAGTATGTGACACGCGTCCAGGTACCAACAAAACATCTAGAATGAGCACTGAGGGCAGATGACTTGGGGGTCGGGAAGCACTTGACCTCTCTCTGCATCTCCTGACTTCGAGGGGATGTGGCATGTATTTGAATCTTGGCCACTCTCCAAATACAAAGTTGGCTTGCACTGTGAGAAAAAAGTGCCATGTTAGGCCCCGGGCTGGACACTGTAAACAACATCCCTGTCTTCATTGACTGGTTACCCTTACCTTACGACACCCTGAAACTTTCTCTTCCTCCCTCTTATCTTCGTGATGGTTGCACCTCACCCAGATTGCTTTCCTGAGGCACAGTGGAAGGAGGAGTCCTGCGGGAACAGGTCACCGCTCAGCACCCCTAAAGGAAACCAAACTCCATCCATTTCCCAAACTGGGCAAAGTATCTACCTTAGTTTTTGACCGTTAGTAAGTCCTCAGTAATATTTCATTTGCCAGCTCCGAGGACCACTGGAATAGGTTAGGGATGGAACCCAAGGGACACTGATTCTGTCTGATTCCCTACTCTTCTGTCACACTCCAGGGAAACAGTGTGTCCTTTGCTCACCCATCTTCCCTGAAATTGCCTTCCCATGGAAGCCATGTGCCTCACAGTCCTAAGGGAAGAAACGTGGACTATCCCCACACAACTGCTATACCAAATTATTACCCCATATTGCTAATAACTGTGTAGTAATTTGGCTCATGGCTATTAAATGGAAAACATAAATGATCCTGTAACTTTAGCTCCCTTGAAGCCAAAGACAAGAGCCTATAGAAAGACCTATAAAATTATGACTGAAACAGCCTTGCAAATCATTATACGTCCAAGGAACCATTAAAACACACTGCATTTTAAAGGACAGGGTAAGCTTGAAACCCAGTAGTACACTGCACATTTGTGAAGCAGACAGACCTCAGTGGTAATTATTCATGGTAACTCTGTTTAAAAATTCTTAGCTACTTGTCAAGCATGAGAGTGCATTTTAAATGTTCTTTCACAACACTTAGAGGAGAAATTTATAAGGATTACTAAATTTAAAGAAATGCAGAATGTCATCTTTGAGGCATGTTGATTGATGCAAAATTGACCCAAATTAATGCAGTCAGTGGCTACCTTCCAGCAGGTGCTTTCAGTGCTGTAGAGATCATACAATAGGTCTACATTTTTAAAATCACATCTATCTTAAGGGAAAGAAGGTGCAGAAACGTCCATTGAGCTGCCTGGATGAAATCTGAGATTCTATTCCCATGTATTTCTAGATGGTTGACCAACTTGTAGCAGAATCCCATGGCTTCCATGTCTGATTTGGAAACTGCTCTTTCCAGTGATGGCAGGGATTGTACCATCAGGTGTTGCAAGATAAAGTCGGGGGAAATACCAAGAACTTTTCCTGGAGTTGGGAGTCATATCATTTGGAAGAAGGAGGTAGGTCTTGGGCCAGGCTCCTTTCCACAACTATATACTTGGCACAGGAAGCATCTCTGTGGCTGGAGAATTGATTGATTGCTTGATATTTATTGAGCACCCATGAGGGGTTTAGTTCTCAATATTCATGAATAAATACATCAATACTTTTTCTCCCCAACCAGAAACATGATGCTTCCTAAAGTAGTTTATAAAATGCTTTTTACTTGAAATCAATCTGATATCCTTTCAAGATGTGTATATGCGCACAAAGTAAATAAATGTAAATGAGCAGAAGTCCCTTGTCCAAGGGAGCCCAACGACATCCCAATGGTGAGCCTGACCTCCGGCTAAAATGCCACCTCGTGTCATTAGTAAATTTATGTCAGTCCAGTCTGCCCTGAGCCCCAGCTGCCATTGGTAGATTTCAGAGCAAAGGTCTTGTGGCATTGGGCAGGATCCTATTATTTCTGTCTGGGGCACTCTCTGCAAACCTAACGAATGGACTATGCCTTTAAATGACTGCCCAAGAGGATTGCTCTCCTCTGGGCTAGATGATTTCATTAGTTGGTGTCTAACTCATAAGTCTGAGTTATTTATTGTAAAACCAAATAGGGACCATATGACTTTGAAGATCTGATCAGACCAGGCTGTGTGGGCCAGATACCGAGCAGACGACGCCTCCCAGCATTCATCTGTCACAGTCCATTTTTCACTTGCTAAATCAGCTTTATGCAAATTTTATCATGGCAGGGATGGCAGGGCTCACCTATTCCAGAACTCCCCTCTCCCTTACCTCTAACATCTGTGGATTCTTTTTTCTTTTCTTGTTTCTTTTTTTTAAGATATGGGTAAATAAACACAAACCTTTACACTGACAGCTTTAAAATGGAATGAAATATTAAGTCATCTTGTTTAAGCCTCAGTTTAACATATGGCGAAATGATGTTTCCAAGACCACTGAGCCAAAATGATACCCACAGGGAAAAAAATACTATTCTATAAGTTATGCATAAGCAGGTCTAGAAGGAGCCTTCTCCAGCCTTTGGCAACAGTCTCTCGTCCTCCAAGCTTGCTGGATTTCCATCTTAATTTACTTCCACAGGTTACAGAAGCAAAGACTGAGATGAACAAACATGCACAAAGAAAATGTAATGTATGTTTCAGAAGATATCGTCTGTTAGAACACAAGAAGACACTGCTGATATTTTGTGGCATATACTCGTTTCTTATGTCCTTTTAACTTTGGCATAGAATACACATAACAGAGAGAACAAGTGTCTTTTTGTTTTGTTTTTTTTTTTTTTTTTAAATAGAGTTAGTCATGCAATTTCTCCTTTCAACAAACACAAATTAAGATTTCATACTAACTACACTTGGAGCCAAAGGATTGTTGAAGACACAGCCCTCCCGCTGGTATGGTAAGCCTGGGGCTCTCACAGGGTCCTGGTTCTTTCACTGGAAACTCAGTTCACTGAGTAACAAATCTTGCCTTTGGACATCTGCTGTCCTGCTGCAATGACACTTGACCCCATATGACACAATCCTCTCCAAGACTCTCTCACTTTAGCAGGAGCTTCAAGCCCAAGAGTCCCAAAACTTTTATATTTATGAGCAATTGGCTTTAAACCTGCAGGTTTTCAATATCCCCCCACAGTCAATAATTTTTCAAATTACAACTCAAGAAAGTGCTATTCATATATTCTAATGTTAAAGGTTTTGGGATTTGGGTGGGTGGGGAGAGATTCTTGCAATTGAGCTTAGGGCTTTATATATGTTAGGCAAGTGCTCTGTTATTCCTGAGTTGTACTCCAGCTCCAAGGACAATTTTAGATAGCAAAAGGATGGAAAACTAGAACCGGCCAAAACAATTCATGCACTAGTAAAGATTTGAGAGGATCTCAAATGCAAAATTTGGGGGCATGTCATCCTCTCAGCACATCAACATGTGACAATATGCAGGATAATGCCAGTTAGGCCATCATGCCACAACTTCAGTGTCCAGATATTTTACTGAATTTTGGTCATATAAGAGTGACCGACTGACTCATTGTCCACATGTCATCCATCCTGGGGTTCACAGCCCTAGCCCACTAACCACATGATCATTCCATGCTGAGCCATCTCATTGGCATAAATTCAAAGTAATTCCAGGGACCCACTAAAAATAACAAAGACACTCTTACTCTTTTGTGAATTCCAAGCATTTAGAGGCCGCCTCTCAGTTATAGAATCCAAAGGTCTGTTTCTGAGGTACCATTATGCCTTTCTGCTCTGGGACTGCACTTTTGTACACCGTAAATATTTGTATTATAATATTGTTTTAATAAAATGCTTATTGGCCAGAAGCTAAACAGGAAATAGAGGTGAGGCAACCAGACTGGGAGAAATCTGGGAAGCAGAGGAGCAATGGCAGATGCCAGACACAGAGGAAGGAAGATGAGAAGGCTGCTCTGAGAAAAGGTACCAAGCCACATGGCTAAACATAAATAAGAAACATGGGTTATCATAAATTATAAGAACTAGATAGTAATATGCCTGAGCCATAGACCAAACACCTTGTAATTAATAAAAGCTACTATATGTATATTTGGGACTAAATGGCTGCAGGACCTACAGGGTGGGACAGAGAAACTTCTGACTACACCTTCCTTTCTCTACAGCCTTACTATCAACTTGTACTATCCTTGGGGTGAAGAAATGTGTTTAATTAACACAACACGTGCATGGGTACAAATTGACATTGTTTCTTTGGACTATAAAGGGACTCCAAAGTCTCAAAATTAAAATAGTTATCAGCCCTATTCACCATCTGCTGGATAGGAAGTCTTTCTGTCCATGGTTCATATTTAAGAGCTTCTCCGATATTCTAATTGGGGTCTGCAAATGTCTCCATTTTTCCAGATTGCCTCAAGTGTTTGAAGTCCCTGTGATGGTCTCCTCTAGGTCTGCACTTGTCTCTTGACAGCATGGAAGGTTTAATTCCCTAAATTGGCTATTAAGTATTCAAGCCCGTGCATGAGGTTGGAAGGGAACTCAGGTTTGGGCTCCTGGCCCGTTGCTGCATCTTCCTCCTTCCAGTTAAGCTGAATATTTTCTCTCCTTCCAAGTCAATGATAGAGGGGAAAAAAAGTTTGTGTTTTAGGGGGATAAAACCAGATGGGGTGCACGTGTGTGTGTGTGTGTGTGTGTGTGTGTGTGTGTGTGTGTGTGTGTGTGTGTGTGTGTGTCGGGAGGGTCCAAGTTGGAAGCTCCAAAGAACACCTTCCTCTACTGACACCAGAATTCCCTCAGGTCACAATGGAATATACGGTGGATTTTAAAAGGCATAAAGGGCAGCCTGATTGAGAGGAAGATCCAATCAGACACCATGACCTGGGACTTGAAGGATGATTACCAACTGGAAGGGTGGTGTGAAATTAGAACAATAATGCTTAACTGTTCCTCAGAAACATTAGGCAGAAACAGAAAGGCAGGCAAAGAGCTGACTTCAGTGATGTTCTGAGCTCACAAGGACACACAGAAAGGATAGATTGGAAAAGACTCTAAATTTCAGGGTCCAAAGAATGTCATCCCTGGAAGCCAGAGATCTATGTCCTTTTTTGCAATGGTAGTTCTTGGTCATTCCCTGAGAAGCAATACGTGCACATTATCCTGGTCAGAGGGATCTCTAAGCTCTTTAGGAAGAAAATTCATTTGATGGTGAGCTGCTGCTGAATTCATGCTATGGGTGAGTTTCTGGAACTCCACTGGTGTGTGAGAAAAAGCTGTATAAAATAGGGCACTGATAACGTATGGCCATGCCAAAAACAGACTTGAACATAAAAGAAAAAAAAAAAGGCTTCACAGAATGCCTCTCAAGCCTCTGCAGAGAAAGAGCAGCCAGCTTAATTCTGTTTTGATTTTCCTTGATGTGTGACCTGATTTGTGGGCTGGATTTCCCTAGCCACATTTGTCCCAACCCCTATTCATGTTTAAGGATTGCTCATGTCCAAATATGGATCTCTAGTATTTTGTGTTGACCATGTGCCTGGGTCCAACTGTCCAATCCAAGCCAGAGTCCTTGCCAAAGCTCTAATAGACACAACATAGACAAGCATTATGTGATGGATAAACAATCCTGCCTGCAGGGACAGCATGTGAACGGCGTGGCTGGTAGACTTGTGGACAGGAAATGGGATGTAGCCTGTGAATGGCTGTTCCTACGATCACTATCTGGTTTCTGCCAGCTCCAGCGTCACCTTCTAAAACCAGGACCAGGAAGTGCTTAACTCCTCTTTAGGGCTTTCAGATTCCACTGTCCTCTAGAGAGAACTCCGCATCCTATGTTCCCTGGACCCTTGGGGTGAGGGTACAGTGTGGGAGACTGTGGTGGACCCTGGGAGAAGCAACACTGACTTTCACTACTTTTAGGCAATGTACATTTGTTTGGAACATATTTGGAACCTCACCATATGCAAAAAAGAAAGAAACAGGAAATGAAAATTCAGCAGAAAGACACTTAGACATAGTTCCAAAGGCCTCCAAAGAGGAAAAATGCCAACTGTTTTTCAACAAAAAGAAAACCTCATTTTATTAACTGCTGATAGCTTTATGATAGTTGGGTGATCTGGTCTGTAATTTCTAAGGCATTCTTGAGCATGTCCCTCTGAAACCTTCCCTACAGTTACTGAGGCACTTAGTCTCTTCATCATGATTTCTGTGAAGGACCAGCAACATCTAGGTTCCTAGCACGGTCATGTTCACATGACCAGGCAGATGTGAAATCTGTATGCCCTGACATTCCCACACCCTGGTGTCATGCTCTTCCAGGAACTATATAACACAATGATGCAAAACCAGAGTGAAATCACTTGGTTCCTGCCACATAAATAATGCTGTCTGCCCCCACCCCAGGGCTTTTCTTTGTCTCTTTTTCTATTAGGTCTTTAATGAGTTCCTCTTTCTGCACTAAATACCAGATGAAGCCCCAGTATTCTCAAAGCGGAACATGGAAATCCTGAACTTGAGAAAGGAAAGAATAATAATATGATGTGATTTACCTACAAGTGTTACTGTTCAGAAAAGGAATCCTCTGAAAGGCTGGAATTATCTAGGCTCTTCCTGGAAGCATTTCTTGTTTTCCCAGTAATTGAGTGAGTGCTCCCCAGGGCAGGGGTAAAGAATCTACTTACAAACAATTATGGACTTTAAATAGTCTTATATATAATAGGAGCAAAATGCCAGCATATTACTCTCAGTCAGAAATGTATTTGGTGAAGATTAATCCTGAAGACGGGAAAACTTTCATTCAAAGCCTCTAGTGCAATTTTATCTAAAAGAGCAAAGCAGTCTAATGCCCTTGAGCATATCATTTACTTAATGTGATTTTTTTGTAACCATTTAAGTAAGTCCTCCAAAGAACTAGGGAAATCCCAGGAAGTTGTCATTAATATCAAATACATTATGCTCACAGATACGCATAAGCCAGCAACATGAATTGGGAAAAGAGCAGACACAATATCCCCAGCATGGAGACTGCTGCTCTGGGTGTGTGTGTGCTATGAATGGCTTCCTCTCTGCTTTGCATTAGAGTGTGTGTGCAAGGTTTTCCATAATGTTAAAAGACTTTACTTGTCAACACATACTACCTTAGCCTACTCTTTTCTTCTACCCATCCATCATGAAGGTAAAATAGATAAGTGAGTTTTATCTATTTGTGTGCTATAGTTGTTACTTAGTTACAAAAGTTAAACAATAAGACATTAACAATGTAAAAATAATGAGAGCCTCTTTATATTCCTATTCTGGATGAAGAATGCCTGCCCACTTATTTTTTAATAGGTGAAGAAATCTCATTGGTAGTGTAAATCTGAAGTGACGGGTATGACTCACACATTCAGTGGTAGAAAAATCTATCTGGGTTACTTTGTTTAATGACTGGGGGATTGAAGAAACAAATTCAGCTGGAATAATTATAACAAAGATCTTAAAGATAAGAACAATATGAACAGAGCTCTCAATGGTCCTCATTAATCAGAAACATTCCAAGTTATTTCTATACAACTCAGCATTTAGAAATATTTACAATTGTCTCCATTTTGTTCACAGAGAGATATGACTATCAGGCTTCAGGGATGTCCATTTACAAATTACATCCAATCTTTTAAATAAGATGCACAGGTGCAATGTGCACATTAGTATTGCCATGGTACAGCGGCAGAAGATAATAGTGAGCAAGTTTGAAAAAAAAAACAAAAAAACAAAAAACCTAGAGTCAAATTGGTGGCGTTACAAAGCCCCTCAGAGACTTTTGAATAACTCATCCAAGTAAAAAATGAGTCCCTTACAAACTTGACCATCACACGCCAGAGGTCTGAAGTGTTTTCCTTCAGAGTTGGCTGATTTCGTTTATGAGTATGAAATCCTTTGGTCTAGGGCCATCATTTGCTTTTTGTTTCAGAAAAACAGAACAGGTAACACTTGCTTACTTTGGCAGAGTGGTAAGTGGAATCATGTACTGTCGTGTGAGTTCTCCACAGGCAGAGGAAATTTAAAAAAACAAAACAACAAACAAAAACCACCACCAACAACAACAAAAACCCAACCTAGGAATTTGGTGAAGGGTGAGCCAGGGTCATGGCCCTTGGTGAAGGTGATCTTTGGCTGTGGTCTCTTAGACAAGACTTCTTACGGCAACCTCACAAGTCAACAGGAAGGAGAAGCAATGTATTATTTGTGGAAAAGGAAGTTTAAGAGTGAAGTCTTCAGCATCGGGTGAGATGCGTTAGTGTTAGGTGTGTCCTCACAAGAAACTCTCAGAGGGTGAAAAGACCACCTCAGCTTTATGGCTGTCTGTTTTCTAGCCTCGGGAATGATGGACCACATGACCAGTGGAGCTCAGTCTGACCTCTAAATTCTGTGATGGGGGCTTTTCTGTTAATAATTACCCCAGAGGCCTTTTCATTGAGTCTCAGGATCACTGGACAGTGTATAAGATTGTCTTGCTTCCGTCTGACTGTGACCTAGACTTTCAGGGAGGGCTGGACTGTTCAGTCAGTTGCTGTGAATTCAGAATCTAGTCGTTCTTCAGTTCAGGATGGGAACATCCCCCGCAATGAAGCTGGAACGGGATGCACAGGGAGCATAGAGGAAATTGGCCTCAAAGAGAGGAATTATTTTAAAAGCTTGGGAGATAAACTCATCACCCCCTACCCCACACGTTCATTTCCTGAGGGTGAGGATGTGTGTCACCAAGGCTCTATTATACCTGCTTATAGCTGCCTGTGCCTGTCTGCTCCCCCCCCTCCCCCCCGTGTGACACCAAAGGTTTATGGAATAGAAAAAATAATATGCCATTCACCTTCAACCTGTATGGACTCAGTGGATCCTGGGGAAGAGAGGTGAATGGACTTGTGTAAGTTCTGGTTTAGCACAGGGAGTTGTAATGGGTTCTTCTAATAATGGACCCTTTTAACTGCGCTGAGCTTGAGCCTAGAGCCTGGAAGGCCAGACAGAGCAAGACACTGGCTGAAAAAAACCCCTGCTCTCCCGGGTGTGAATGAAGTCTTTTAGTGACTCTGGGCTCAGAAAAACGTCCTGTTTGATATTCTAAGTTCCCAAAAGACACGGGCTGTGACTGCTCTTCTTACACAGCCCAGCACCACAGGGCTCTTTCATAAATATTGTTCAGTGACGCTCACTCTTGGGGTTCAGGGAGCCCCGGGGAGCTAGTGTGCTGGCTCTATCTCCAGACCAGCTCAGGGATTGCCTGTGGAACATAATACTTGCTGAGTTTCCTCTTTGAGCATGCTTCTCTGCACCAGCTTGGTGAGAGGTAATCAGGAAGCAGAGCTGGGTTCCCCCAAACATGCCTCCTATCTACCCACCACTCCTGAGAAAGCAAGCACCCGAAGGATGGATAGTGAAAGGCCGCTGCCCGGTGAGTCCTAGTTAGGAAAGCACCAGAGAAGTGATATCTTCTCATCCATGAACTCAATTCTTTCTCCTTGAAGGAATGGAGGAAGGGAGGGGAGAAAAACCCCTTACCAGAGGAGTTTATAAATTTCTTTTTGCAATTTTCTCAAAATGTACTTTGAAGCCATTTTTTTTCTTTCTAATGTTTTTAGATTTATTTATTTTATTTTATGTGTATGAGTGTTTTGCCTGGGTGTATGTATGTGACCCACATGTGTGCCCGGAGCCCATGAAGTCAGAAGATGTTATCAGATCCCCTGGAACTGGCATTGTGCATGATTACCAGCTGCCATGTGGGTGCTGTGTACCAAACACCATGGTCCTCTCCCAGGGCAGCAGCCATTTCTCAACCCATCCAACTTTATGTTCTTGCTCTCAAAAGAAACAAAGAAAAAAAATCAAGAAACACTAAAAGCCCCCATAAATCACAAAATAAAAATCAAAATAAATAAGCAAAAGAAGAGTAAGGATAAAAAAAATTCCTCAAACAAGCAAAATAAAATAAAAAGTCCACAAAAACTGAGTTCATTTTGTGTTGGGCATGCATGGGTCCTGCTGTGGGGTGCAGTTAATATATCCAATGAGATTCCATTGGAGAAAACGAATGTTCCTATTGCTAGCAGGCATCAATTGCAAATAGCTTCTTAATTAGGGGTGGGGCTTTGTGTCCACACCTCCATCTTAGTGCTGAGAGCACCATCTGGCTTGAACCTGTGCGTGTTTCCTGTGTTATCACAGTCTCCGCGAGTTCATATGGAAATTTGTTCTGCTGTGTCCACGTTAATTCTTTTCATCTGTGTATATGTTTCAGGAACCTCCTTCGGTAGTAATTTTGCGTATGGTTTCTCAAATGCCCTTTAGTATCGGTGTCTTTCCTTTTCTCTCCTCCCCCTCATTAAGTCCTCCTAGTCTAGACTTCATGTGTCCCCATAACGTGATATTCTGTGTCCCTTTCCTTGGAAGACTCTCTCCGCCCCGTTAGTCCTTCCCTAGGTATCTAGACTCGGTAGTTATCAGATCATAGTGCACATATCAAAAGCTTAAAAGCTAATATTCACATAATAAATAAGAAAAAATACAAAATTTGGTTTTTTTTAAATTTGAGTTACCTCACTCAAAATTTTCTTCCCTAGCTCCATCCATTTACTTGCCGATTTCATAATTTATTAACAACTGAATGATATTGTACGGGGTAAGTGTTCCATATTTTCATTATTCACTCATTAACTGATAGATACCTAAGCTACTTCCGATTCCTAGCTTGATAGAGTAGCAATGAACATAGGTAAGCAAGAACCCCTGTAAAATATAGAGTCCTTTGGATATGTATCCAAGAGTGTCATAGCTGGATCTAATCCCAGTGTCTAAGGAGCCGCCACACTGATTTCCATAGTGGCGGAACAGGTCTGCCCTCCCACCAGCAATGAATAAGTGTTCCCTTGCCCTGCGCCCTCATCAGCATATGCTATCAATTGCTTTATTGATTTTGCTATTCCGACAGAAGTAAGATAAATCACCCCCCCCCCCGTAGTTTTAATTTGCATTTACCTGATGGCTGAGTGTTGAACATTTTCTTAAGTAGTCCTCACTCGTTTGTATTTCACATTTTGAGAACTTGCTGCTTAATTTTGTGCCTCATCTTCTAATCGGGTTGTCTATTTTCTAGGTGTCCAATTGTTTTGGTTCTTTATATATTTTAGTTACTAACCCTGTCAAATGTATAATTGGTAAAGATCTGTTTCTATTATGCAGAATGCTACTTTGCACAAATGATGGTCTTACTTGTCATACAAAGCTGTTTAGCTTCACGAGGTCCTATTTATTAATTGTTGGCCATAGTGTTTATGCTATCGGTGTCCTGTTCAGACAGTTCTTTCCTGTGCTGATGTGTTCAAGACTCTTCCCTACTTTCTATTCTATCAGATTCAGGGTAGCTTGTCTTATATTGAGGCCCTTAATCCACTCAGAGTTGAGTTTTGTGCATGGTGAGAGCTATGAATTCATTTTCATTCTTTATATTCAGCCATCCAGACTGACCAGCATCACTTGTTGAAGGTACTATCTTTTCCTCAGTGTGTATTTTTGGCATCTTTGTCAAAATTCAAGTGTCTGTGGGTGTATGGACTTACATCTGCATCATCAGCTCAATTCCATTGGTGAAGAATATTTGTTTTGTGTCAATACCAAGCTGTTTGGTTACTAGAGCTTAGTAGTATGACTTGAAACCTGGGATAGCGATACCTTCAGCTGTTCTTTTATTATTCAGGAATGTTTTAGCTGTCTTGGAATTTTTGTGTTTCTTCTTACCAAGTTGAAAGTTTTTCTTTCAAGATCTGTGTGGGATTGTGTTGACATTTTGATAAGAATTGCATTGAATTTGTAGATTACCTTTGGTAGGACTGTCATTTTCACAATATTAATCTTCCTGGTCCATGAGCATGCTCAATCTTTCCACCTTCAGGTGTCTTCTTCAGTGCCTTAACGTTTTATTATAGAAGTCTTTCACTTGGTTAAGGTTATCGCAGGTTGTTTATCCCAAGCCAAGTTGATAATTTTTTTTGAGGGGAATTCTATTGTGAAAGATTTTGTTTTCTTAATTCATTTCCCACTATGTCATTTATATATAGAAAAGCTACTAGTTTTTATGTGTTGATTTTCTATCCTACTACTTTGCTGAAACTGTTTATCACCTGTAGAAGTTTCCTGGTAAAGTTTTTTTTTTTGGGGGGGGGTGTTCTTTAAAGCATAACATCGTGTGATCTGCAGATAAGGATACTTGGATTTGGACTTCTTCCTTTTCTGTTTGCTTCCTTTCAAGCTTCTACAGTTTTCTCTCTCCTCTACCTTAGGTACCAAGTACTAGATGCGATAGTTATAGAGAGATCAGAGTCCTTGTCACATTCCTGCCATTGTCAGTTTTATGCCCTACTAGGAGTTCCGACCTTTCATTCTGGTTATATGTAAAGCTTCCTTTGGATTGTTTGTATTCCCCCAGCCTACAGGGTCTAAATGATACAGTTCTATTTATACCCTTGTGCTCACTGTACCCTTTTATAAGGGTTCATGTCTTTCTTCCAGTTCAAAAACTTTCTAACCTTTCCCATGTCAGCTGTGAAAGACTGAAATATTCTCCTTGTAATTCAAAATAATTTTATAATAATTGGATTATTTTGATTTATTTGAGGAAAACTGTATTCTTCTAACTTAACAAGCCAACAGGGAATTTCAAGATCTCTGATGCTATAGCCTTAACTTCTCATGACATAGTATATAATTTATAATAGCATAATTGCCACATAACCCGATACATATAGATCTACAACAAAACCATCACTAAGGAAGGTCACAGTCAGTTGTCCTTGGACACAGTTCATGGAAGTTCTGAATATCTCAGAAAAGTCTTCAACTCTTGGCAGGAAGTTGAGTTTAATGAAATTCAGTTAATAATTGTATCGTCTAGATGAAGACTAATGCCTTAGTATTATTATCAGGAAAATCGCGATTTCCTCTTGGGATTCTAAGTCTTGTTGATGAAGGAGCCTGTTAAGTACTTCAGAAGAAAGACAGAAAACAATTTTATGAATTGAGAGGAACAGGGAAGGCAAGCCATAAATCCTGGCAGTTATCCGGAAAGAGGTGAGAAAGCCACACCTTTTTCAATGGAGGTGCACAGCAGAGGTGTGGCGGAAGTGGGTGGGTGGAACTTTAGAGGGAAAAAATGAGAAAGCTTTAAAAAAAAAAAAGAAAAAAAAGGAATGTTATGCCTTTCTGAGTAACTATCTGGGGGCAGAGTGTCTCGGGAGCAAAAGCACATCATTCCATCAAGAGCGTAATTACTATTTCCCTCTCCTTAACATGGTTTTGGGTAAGTCGTCCATCCCTAGAAGTGGTCTCTAGGCCAGGTGATTGACAGGCCCACTAGGATTAATTTTCAAAGGAGAAGATAAAAGTTATATGATGTTTTAATCTTCGGAGCAGATTACAATGTCAAGTTTCCAACCAGAGACAGAGGTATAGTCCATTCTTTTGACTAGAAGGAAGTAACATTCCCTTAATGGTCCTCAACAAAGCCCTGATACCCCGGGGGTCTCCAAGGTTACTGTAACACTGTGCCCTCCAGAGCTGAGACCCTGAAATAATTTAATCATTTAGAAGATGTGATGAAATTAGGAAATAAATACAAGCTGCCCCTACCATGAAAATCCAGAAATCCAGCTCCACAGCTGTTGGAGGAAAATATCTGAACTGGAGCTTCAAACCTGCTCTCTTATGTAGCTTCCAGAGCTCTCTTCTGGTATTCCTGGTTTCTGGTCAGGATAGAGCAAAGCATATTTTCAGATTTTTTTCTGGGATACAAATCGAGGCCCTTGTTCCTACACTGCCCGCCTTCCCATTTCTGTTTTCTATCCTGTTCATCCCTCCTCCAAAGAGGTCACCCTAACTACTGTGGTGGACTCCAACAACACTCAGTCTAGTTTCCTGTGGAGTGGCGCCCTCCCCCCATTTACCTCCCCCACCCTCAGTCGCTGCTTTGCTTGGGTTTCTTATTGAAGGTAGTAGGACTTCTAGGTTGGAAGTTTCTATTTTTATTTCTTTTTTTCCTCCCTTTGCTTATCACTTCCTGGTTGTTCTACTGATGCCCTGAACTTAATGACTAAACTACTGATTTCAAAATGGGAAAGATGAACTCATGAGAGCCATTGGGTCCACCTTTCCTGCATAGATTCGTAAATGGACGAATCTCTCCCACCTGCCTGTTCCCAAATAACCACTCAGAGGCTTATATTAATTATAAATGTTTGGCCGATGGCTCAGGCTTATTACTAGCTAGCTCTTATATTAAATTAATTCATTCTTATTAACTAATAGAAATGAATTTCTAAAAATTAATACATACCTAATTGAAATATATCTTTGCATACCTAGAAAACCTAAGAAACATGACTAAAAGTTTGACTATTAATTTGTATTTTAACTATATATCACATTTTTAAATGAGTTGTGTAAACACAATACCTTAAACAAGAGTAGAAATATACATACAATATAACAAAATTGACCTTAAATTTCTATCAATAAACCAAAATTCATAGTAATATAAAGTATTTTGAGATTAACAGTTGTTTTTTGGATTAAAGTAGATTAAATAATCTACCTTTTTGTAAAATAATTTCTATATTATATTCCCCATTTTTCTTTAGAAAGAAAGAGATTAAGCTATGACCATTAACCATTTATAATCAGCCCTCTTTAAATAAAGACAAACATTTATAAACAATATTTTGGGAATTTAGGCATAGTTTTCTATACTGCTTCCTGCTAACTGAAAGTGCTGGCAATCTTATGGGGATCCTGAGAAATTTAGAATTATGGTCAAGTTTTCCCTGTAGTAACCTGTGAGGCTTCATCCGTCTCAGCCAGTTGCCTTGAGGCTATTCCTGATATTGGATTGTCTGGGCCATCAATCCTGTTGGAGACCTCTGGGGGGGGGGGCAGTCATCCTTGATGAAACCATATCAACCTGAAAGGAATCCATGGTTTCTTAAGTTTTGTGGAAACAAAAGCAGTGTTGGAGGCCACTGGCCCCAGCCCCTCTAGGTGGCGCTATTACCTGGTGCTGGCCAACCCGCCTGAGTCGTTAGAGAGCGCATGCGCTTGGTAATCTCGCGAGACTGGTCTGGTTTCTCCGCCTTTCCCGTGGCGTCATGGGATTCTGAACTACGACCAATAGGAAGGTGTTTCGTCTAAAGCAAGAGCCGTTTGGTCGTCTTAAAACCGGGTCTTCCTACCTCGTGGTCCCTTCTCTCTTCTCCTCCTCTCTCTCTCTCCGCCCCGCCGTGCGCACGGACGCCGGCCCGGCTTCTGGGACGCGGGCTCAAGGCCACGTGGCAAATGGCTCGGCCCAGACCACGCTGGGGCCTAGCCTAGCTCTCTGGCTTCCCTTTTCCCCGCTGGGGGCCCGCCGCCGCTGGCTCTTGCGCAGCGGCTCCTGCCCCTCTGCCGGTCTCTCTGCCGGCTCTTTCACTCTCTCCTCCCTCTCCATTTTCCGTAAGCTAAATGCTCTCCCCAAAGATACATTAAAGTTATACTGCAGAAGGATCCTGTTGTACTGCGTCTTGTTTGCGGGCAAAGAAGGCGCGGGACAAGTGGTGCCGAGAACCCGGGAATTTACATCGTTTGCACCGCCAGACAGGATTCAGAACTGCAGATAAGAGGTAAGTGGCTCGGAGAGATATGTCTGAACTGGACTTTGTTTTGGGATTTTTCCCGCCCTGGAAAGGGTCTTTTGAGGCCTTAGTGCTTGCTTTGGCAGTGTTTCTGGTTTTCTTCGTGGTTGTTTTCTGCTTCCGCTGGTCAGTGGGATCCCCCCAGTCTATCATAACAGCACCAGACTCCCTGCTTAGGCAGCGTGGTATTGAGATGGCACAGGGTACTCTAAAGAACTCTGTAGAAGAGAAGGCCTGTAGAGATCTGATAGCTAGAGGGCGAGATATCATAAAGAAAGTTCGGGGCAACATGTCAGAAACCGGGAGCCGTGTGAGGTTAGGCGCGCACCAGAAAAGTGAAAAAGGACCCCCGGTAAAATAAAAGATATGGGGGAGTTAGGAATACTCGATAAGTAAAAAAGGACCCCCCAGAAAAATAAAAGATTTGGGGGAGATAGGGAACCAGAAACTAAAGGTACAGAAACTTGAAAATAGGAATACTCGATAAGTAAAAAAGGACCCCCCAGAAAAATAAAAGATTTGGGGGAGATAGGGAACCAGAAACTAAAGGTACGGAAACTTAAAAATAGGAATACTCGATAAGTTAAAAAGGACCCCCCAGAAAAATAAAAGATTTGGGGGAGATAGGGAACCAGAAACTAAAGGTATGGAAACTTGAAAATTTAAATTTAAAGTTTGGCTCCTCGCGGTATGAGGAAAGACAGGGCCTGGGGCGGTTGAGACAAAGACAAACCACGCCCAAGATTCATAGGCAAAAACAGGGCCTAGGTTTTTCTTAGGCGCCACTGAGGCAGCACGACCTATACCTTAAAAGACAGAGGTGCCGGTATGGGTTCCTCAGTGGCCACTGACCTCTGACAAGCTTAAGGCAGTGATTGAGCCTGTTGTGGAACAGCTTGCTAGAAAACATATTTTTAAGCCCTCCACTTCTCCATAGAATATATTAATTGGCTTAGACCTTTTTTGAAAATTCCCACTGCAGATTTAAAGCCTTTGTTTGATGTTTCCTGGAAAAATTGATAATCATCCTAAATATCCTTTGTTACAGTTTGGCTTATCACCCTGTGGTATATCCACGTGTTACTTCCTCAGTGCCTTTAAAAGATGGCTTAACTGTATATACAGATGGCTCAGGAAATGGAAGGGGTGCTTATATTATAAATTCACAGACATTTTTCAAAGATTTTGGTCAAAAATCACCCCAGATAGTTAAATGTCTAATTGTGTTAGAAGTTTTACAAAAGTTTGATTGTCTGCTTAATATTGTGTCTGGTCAAAAATCACCCCAGATTGTTAAATGTCTAATTGTGTTAGAAGTTTTACAAAAGTTTGATTGTCTGCTTAATATTGTGTCTGATTCCCATTATGTGGTAAATGCCTTTCAGTTACTTAAACCCAAGAGGCATTTCACCATTACAAATATGGCAGATAGATGTGACACATGTTCCATCCTTTGAAAAGCTTCAATTTGTACATGTTTCTATTGATACATGCTCAGATATTATTCATGCCACACCACTTACAAGAAAAAAGACCATACATGTTATTCAACATTGCTTAGAGGCATAAAGCGCCTGGGGCAAACCAGCTTGCCTCAAGACTGATAATGGGCCAGCTTACAGCTCCCAAAAATTCGCCCAATTTTGTGCACAAATGCAAGTGACACACCTTACCAGGTTACCATACAACCCTCAAGGACAAGGCATTATTAAACGTGCACATCAGACCTTAAAATCCTATTTGTTAAAACAGAAAGGGGGAATATAAATGAAAAGGCCCGGATCCTATTTTAATAAGATCCCGGGGAGCTGTCTGTGTTTTTCCACAGGATAAAAAAAATCCAGTTTGGATCCCAGAGCTCCTCGCCTTCTCCAGTTGATGTGTTTGGTGACAGCGATAGAAGATAATGCCCACCTTCCCTCTGCCAATGCCGGTGATGTATAAAGATTTAGACATAGCTTTAAAGAAAATAGAAGTTTGGGGTTAGAGAGAAGTTTATGTTTTAGTTAAAAATAGTTCAGATATATTACTAAAAATTTTCTCGGCAGCCTGACAAAGGAAACAGAGTTTAATAAAACCAAAATTGGCTTCCTTTTGCTCAGGCAGGCCAGATAAAAATTCAATTTTACCATGTAACAGTTGCCAATCCAAAAATATAGGTTGGGCCACGCCTAAAATATTTTCATTTCCTCCCAATTTGGCCACCATTTATTTAGATTGTTAGCAATGCTTCAAAAATTATAGATAAATTAAGATACAAATTTGATAATTGCCTTTATGCCTTATGCTGAGATACTCAGCTTTATTTCTTTGCAGTAGTGACCCACGTGCCACGAGTCACGCCCATATCACCGTGGCCTCCCCAGTAGCTCACAACTATCTGATGCACTTTCAAAAATAGTGCAGACTGCACAGGCGATTAACAAACTGTCCACCTCAGTAATTGGCACAATTGAGGTGTGAGCAATAACTTTCTGGCTTATACATAATCTCTATTCTATATAAAAACTTTACAAAGACAACTAATCTTTCGAAAAGCCTCTCTCAATTTTCTTACAGAATTGGTCGTCTAAGTTTGAACAGACCCTTCGTGACCTGCAAGTGGCGATCGTCCAGGCCAATTCCACTCGGCTAGACCTGTCGCTGACCAGAGAGCTCACTCCATAAATCCCCTCTCCTTCCCCTACTCCAAAAAGTGGGTGGGGGTGGATATGTCTGACCTGGCCTTTTGCGGAGGACTAGTCATTCTTCTCTAGACGGTTTGTAGGTTCAGAATCCAAAGTCCGAGAAACAAGACAGTTTCGGCTCAAGCCTTAATGGCTCTAGACTCAAAAACCTCGATAGAGGTATGACTAATTATGATAAAGCAATAGAGATATTGTGGCTTAGACAGCTCCTACACACCTAGACTGCCTTGTCTATTGCACTAGATGGAGCGTTCAGCCCGTGTCCTAAGAGGTATGCTGAGCCAAGGGCATCGCACGGGACATACCTATGTCCCGAGAGACACATCATCCTGCATAAGGGTATCTGTCTTAATTCCCTTCCCAGCAAAAGGCAGAGGACAGGCTGGGGGCATCTCGATCTGTCGAGGGATTAGGGGTGACCCCCACGCAAGTCCACGATGTATTCTGGGGGATGATCACTGTCTCCACCCTCTTATAGGACTTCCTCGTTGCTTAATATTTGAGAAGGGTGAGATGTTGGAGGCCACTGGCCCCAGCCCCTCTAGGTGGCGCTATTACCTGGTGCTGGCCAACCCGCCTGAGTCGTTAGAGAGCGCATGCGCTTGGTAATCTCGCGAGACTGGTCTGGTTTCTCCGCCTTTCCCGTGGCGTCATGGGATTCTGAACTACGACCAATAGGAAGGTGTTTCGTCTAAAGCAAGAGCCGTTTGGTCGTCTTAAAACCGGGTCTTCCTACCTCGTGCTCTCTCTCTCTCCGCCCCGCCGTGCGCACGGACGCCGGCCCGGCTTCTGGGACGCGGGCTCAAGGCCACGTGGCAGATGGCCCAGCCCAGACCACGCCGGGGCCTAGCTCTCTCTCTCTAGCCTTATTTCTCCTCACTGGGGCCTGTCGCTGCGGGTTCCCGCGCCGCGGCGGCGGCCTCTTTGCCCCCTCCTCTCTCTGCCCTCCTCTCTAAATGCTCTCCCTTAAGATACATTAAAGTTATACTGCAGAAGGATCCTAAGTGTGTACCGTGCCTTTTCTTGCGGGCGAGAAATAGGCGCGGAACAAAGCAGAACCTTTTTCCCAAAACAATTTTGACCCAAATTTTGAAGTCAAGATACCTTTAAAATATATATGCTGATTTAACTTAGCAATCCCCATAATCAAATGTCTGCCTGTAGTTAAAAATCCCAAGGACAATAATAATGTACAATATCAAGACTTTCCATGTATTTTCTATCTTCATGTGGCATTTAAAAACTGTTTCTTTTTAAAGAACTTTCTCTACCATTTTTCTTTTCTCTCTCAAACATCTGTATATATTTAAACATTTTTCAACCCATTTAGTGGTTTTTCCCATCTGAATCTATCTTTATTGTGTATCTGTAATCCTTTTCTGACCAGGAGAGTTTTTAAACAGTTAAGCTGCCTGGCTAGGACTAAAGTATGGCTTTGGCTGCTGGCTCCACCCTAGCTTTTCAATATGATGCAGGTACCAATGAGTCACCCTTACCTCCCCAGTTCTGGTAAGCAGTATTGTGTAGTGTTTTTAAAGCTGAGACCATGTTCCCTAGCCCATAGACAGAGGCTAGGAGAAGTCTCTTTGTACCAAGGCCCATAAAGAACTTGGGAGTCCCACATGCTGTCACTAAAGCCTGCCACAGCCAGGGGACAGGTCTCTGTAATGGTCTGTAATGAACAACATGAACTAGAAAGTTGCTTTGGACTCTGTTTCAGAATCTTTTTAAGGCTCTCTTTGGTCATGTGGATCGATGTCCAATGGTGGGTGCTAATTGTAAATGGACAAATCTCTGAGTTAAGCCTCTGAGTGATTATTTTATAAATGGCCACGGAACCACAGGGGCTGGAAGACAGAGGAAATATAGATTATTGTCATATAATGAGGTTTTTCTTTCTGAATGTTGAATGTCACTATTTTAGTGTGTACTTCTATATTGTCCTCAGAAAGTGAAAGACTTAGTACTATCTTTGCCATATGTGTCAAATAACTAGTTTAATAAATAATAGTAGTATCAGAAATTGTCCATAATTTCAATTTTTTCTAGTTGCATCTAAATTACTAATTACAACAGAAAGTTCATTTCTAAGGAATTACTAACCTTCAACAATACAACATAATTATTTGCAATAGTATCAAGCAAATTTATAAGACAAATATAAATAAAATTCTCTCTTGTCTGGGAACAAGGGAACTATGAAATATAATTTTACCCTAAGGTCCTACAAATGACTGCATAAAAATAATTTCCTGCCTGCCAAAAAGAAAGAAAAGAAAAAACATAAAATTTTATTTTAGTACACAGCCTAATGCTCGTGCAGAATGTTGTTTTGCTTAAAAAGTAAAAGTCCCTAAAGAAAGAAAACCATCTTCTTCCAGATGAAGAGCTTTAAAAATAAACTCAGTGTGCATGTATTTTAGGCAGCATTTGCTGTCAGTCAACAATTCAGAATCAGCGTTGAGTTAGATTAGCGAGACAATACTGGTCCTGGCTTCTTGTTTGGAGCAAGATTTGACTAGCTGACTCTCCCACAACTTCTCCGAATACAGGAAGATATTAGAAGTGGGAATGTACACTATCCTCAAAAGGAGAACTCTAAGCCAGCCACAGACCAAATAGGGGAATTTGCCTTATTTTGATGATTTATACCCATTACCCTCTCTGGCTACCCTTATACTCCCAATGATCTCTTTCCCCTTTCCAAATAGACTCCATTCTATTTTAATGTCTACTTGTGCGCATGAGTGTGCATGTACATTAAAGTGTGTGTGTGTCTGTGTGTGTGTATAATAATGAATTTAATCAAGGTTGCTGGCAGAAACATGGCTGAGGAGTATTTAACCAGTGGCTGTAGTATGAGGTTTCTTGCCCAGACTTTCGGGCCTAGCCTCAAGGTTTAGACCGGCTGACTCACAGACTCGCAGAGACACACAGATGCTTACAATAGTTTTAGGCTGCCCTCCTCAGGCATAGGCATATAACTTGCTAACTCTTTACCCTTAATCTAACCCATGACTCTTATCCTATTGAACCATGCGGCTCGGTACCTTTTCTCAGAGCAGCATAGTTGTCCTCTGCTTCTTCTGGCTTCTCTCTGGCATTCTGCTCTGTGCTTCCTGTTCTCAAGAGTTTTCTTAGTCTGGTAGCCCCACCCACACTTCCTGTCTGCCTTTGGCCAATCAGCACTTTTTATTAAACCAGTGGGTGGGACAATTATTTACAATGGAACAACATAATCCCCTACAAGTGGCTACAGCACTGTAGAAAACATTTCTTCCTTCCCCAGTAACCATTAATTACTTCTATCCTCAGGGAGGGTAGAGCACTGTGAGCTTGTCCTCACTCCAGAGCAGAATGCTGATGGGCTCAGTCACTATAGGTCTTATGCAGATATTGGCATCTGCTATGACTTCATTAGTGAAATTACCATGATGCTCAGAAGGCAGTATTTAACAACACTCCACCTTTTCCTCTAACTGTTACATTCTTCTTTGTGCCTCCTCTTCTACAGCGTTCTTCCTGCAATGCTGGAGCAAGTGGTGTGTGTGTGTGTGTGTGTGTGTGTGTGTGTGTGTGTGTGTGTGTGTGTGATATGAATGCTCCATCTAGGGTAGAACAGCCACTTATTCTCAGTTCTTTGGCTAGTTATGAATCTTGGCAGTAACTGCCACCACTGCAAAAAGAATTTTCTCTGACCAAGGTTGGCAGCAGGACTGATCTATAAGCATAAACATAAATATTTAGAAGGATAGTTTTATACCATGTCCACTTATCAAAACAACAGTAGCAGCTCTCCCACTTAGGGCCTATGGGATCCCTCCAGACAAAAGATTTCAACCAGTTTTACAGGCACACATTTTCTCCTGAGTAAAGGGACTACCATCCAACCAGAAAGCAACTGGCTGTCCATATAACAACTATGCAACTATTACATCAGTGTAAGCACACCTTGTCTGACAGGTTAGCTTTGTGGCGTGTTGGATCAACAGCTGAGTAACACTGTTGATGACCTTTCCCCCCTTCTAGAACTATAAAGGCTTGCCAACAGAAAGCATGCTTCCAGTTGTGTCAGCTTAATCCTATAATCAAATCATACAGTGTCTTCAGAGATAGGGTCTGACAATAGCCTGTATTAACTGGGGGGGGGGCTTCTGGAGCCCACCTCCACACTAGGATTGGGACACATACTCTTGTACAAGCCAAGAGAGCCCAAAGAACAACCTGTATACCCATCCAGTTGGTTTTCCCTAAACGCAAACCCCTAGTTGCCTTGAATAAAGAAGTGATACACTCGCGCTATCGTGCAGCTGGGAATAACTCTCAGCGTTTCCAAATATAATGTGGGAAATTGCATTACATAACCTGGTACCCCGGTCAGACCCCCTGGGAGAACTTTTCCAAAAATCCCCTATGTCAGCCTTCCTTTTGAAATAACATTTCTCAGTGGGAATTGTAGGTTCAGTCTCGTGTCAGCAAATGGTCCCCTAATAGCCCTCCATGGCAAAGTTATGACTTATCCCCAAAGAAAATGCTGCCTTGCGAGCGTGTTTTATGGAGGCTGAGAGTCAAGTCATAAAACATAAGCTCTCACGTCTGAGTGCTTGTTCCCTAAAACACTATTCATTTACACAGAAATGTTTGTCTTTTCTTTGTAGGGTGTACTTGCTTGTATATTCAAATAAGCCATATGTGTCTATTTTTAAATGTCCAAAATGTTATAACGGACATGTAGATTAGCAGCTGATTATTTTGGCTGCTAGATTCTCAAATATGTTAAACAGTTCCTTGCTTTATCTGAAGAACACATATAAATATAGCTCTTTCAGTAAAGGGTGACAGTTGGGTAAAGCTGTAAGTATTAAATTAAAAGATGGCCTACAAAGCTCTTGACTTGTTCTGGCAATCCACACGGTGCAATTAATTTTTATGCCTATGCATTAGGCTTATCACTCATTAAGTAGTTTCTGTTCATTTGATACCATAAAAATCATTATAAGAAACTAAAACTATTATGTGCAAGTGTAGTAATAACTCTAAATATAGTAATAAGTCTTGCTAAAATGATGAAGGGCCCAACAAAGACATATGTCTGTGTATCTATCTGCCATTTCTAATGCCTTTGAATTTCTGGGTTTTTGGGGGGGTTGTTTTCCTAATGTAGTTTATTAATCATCTTTTTAAAACTAATAAAGAAAATCACCCCGACTCCCACAGATCCAGTATCAGTGCTTCCTATGTATTGCATAAATACAAACGTGTTTTGTGCACAAGGGGTCTGAAATCGACACCCGGGTTACAGAGGTTGTTTTCACATATCATTTCATTTTCCTTTCTTCCAATGTCTATAGACAGAGTGTATTTTCTCATAAATGCCAGCTATTACTACAACACCAAGGTCAATTACAAAAATGATATGCATAAAGAGCAGACAGAAATGATCTGCCCCATGCTTTCACAAGGAAAGATATAGGCAGTCTTGTCAAGCCGGCGTCTGGGGCAATCCATTCATTATGTTCTTTTCTGTCAGGTGTTGATAACAGGCTCATGACACCCAAGTCTGAACCAAAACTTGGAACGTAGTATTTGAGAAGAGGGTGTTGAAAGCACAATTAAGACTTCTTTACGTCTGTGTTAGAAGTAATTAAATAGAACAGAGGAAGGAAAGAAATGCCATCACCTCTCATGTCAAATCAGCTTTCTGTAGGCCCTGACACAAAATGGAAACCTGAAGGTGAAATCAGCTTCACATTGGTTTATTCACACCCTTCCCAGGGATGCTGACAGAAATCACACCTGAGATTCTAATGGCCCCATGGGAGCTTCAGCTAGATCTGGACCAAGCACCTGAGAGCCACTTAGAGAAAAACACTAGCAGATTAGAGGTCAGTTTCAGAAGGTTGTTATGAGCCTCTCAAAGGTTATTAGCCTCCAGTTCTTAGCAGCACTTTAAGCCTATTATCACTTTGAAAAATAAGGTAAAGTAAGAAGCTAAGAATCTGGCTCCGTGGTAGAGCACTTGCCGCCTATGAACTAGGCACTGGATTTGGAACTCCAAAATGCTGCCCAAAATAAATTAAAAAGCATATAAAACCAAGAGTATGAGAAACAACAGGATAATCACTACTGTTAACAAATATTAACATGTCATTGTTTTTACATCGGTTGCTCTCTCTCTCTCTCTCTCTCTCTCTCTCTCTCTCTGTGTGTGTGTGTATGTGTGTGTGTGTCTGTGTCTGTGTCTGTGTGTCTGTGTTACACACATCAGAGTATAGGTGCATCCAATGCATATGCAGCTGCTTGTATTAATTTTTATATGCCTCCTGGTACATCCTAAGACTGCAAAAATTTAAAAATACATAACTAAATAAAGGAGACAGAAAAGAGGTTGTGAATGGATTGCTCATGTGCCCTTCAGTGAACGAAGGGAGTTGGTAGCACTGATCAAACACCCTCTGGGTATGAATCCCACCCTGGGTGCCTTGGGGAAGGCTGGATCAGTACACATATGCTAACATTTAAAGAATGCATTAACACATGGTGACTGGCTGGTTCTAGAAAGCCTGTGCAATCCTGAGGATTTGCACATTTGTGTTAATGACTAGAATAAAGGGGTTCAGAAATCCCGGCCATCCATTACCAGCTTTCCCCACTTCCTCAGCCACTTTCCCCAAGAACTCTCTTGTAATAGACTCAGTTCAGTTTAGAAGAGAATTAGAATTCTATGCCTAACAGACTTAATAATGTTCTAACCTCTAGAGGCTTTTTAACCTAAAAAAGACCACAAGAGAAGACTTCAGTACCAGTACTGAATCTGCCTGTTAATGTAAAGGAAAATAAGTGTAACTGGGTTGGCAGGCTACAAAAACTGTCCACACTGTGCACATTTCGACTCCCCCTTTCTACCTCATGCCTGTCTCTGACAAGAAAATTGCCAGTCTTAATCCGAAATAAAGCAATTATCAGAGATGTGTTGTATTTATAGCCTGCTCTCTGGTACAGGAATAATGCACGCAGCATTGAGAAAGTCATGTCAAATTGCTTTCTTAAACATTCTGTAAAATTATCAGAACCCGTGAGTAGCATATTAGTCTTACATGTTTTACATGACTGTATTTGTGTAAGTGCCAGGTGACATGACATTATGGGACTGATGTCATTTTTACCATGAGCTGTCTGAACTAGGTTCCCCCAGGACCATCAAGCACAAGAATGGTTCCCTCAAGTCCGAATTCTGTGAAGTTGTCTATGAGCATCTTTATAATACCACAGCAAGCTTGCATTCCTGATTTTTACTCCTTTAAATGGGACCATGTAGAGTCAATCAAATTCGCTTGCTTGAGCAGCAGGTCTGCCATTCACCTCTTTGGTTTTCTCACCCTTCAGTCCTTTCTTGGTGACTTTGGTCTGTAGCTTCAAATGCCATCTACTTGTCTGAAACCCTACAGGTTGTTTCCATACACTTTTTCTGAATTCCAAAGCATATCCCATAAACTCCGTGTGGATTGCTAATGCTCACTGCTCAAGAAGGCGACCCTCAGATCAGCGTTACTTGGGAACTGATTAGAAATGGAGAGTATTAAGCTCTGTCTTAGACCTATCAAATCAGAACCTGTTGTGTAACAAGATCCCTAGATTCTCAGGTACATTAAAGTTTGAGAGGCTCTGTCTATCCCACGATTGAGGACTCAGCACATTCTAGCCTTATGATGTTATTTATTTTAGGCAACTCTTCTGTCTAATTATAAACCCTTCATGGTTAGGTGCTATGGTTTATTTCACTCTACCCTTCTAATGTCTGGCAGAGGTGATGCTAACAGAATACACATACAGAGTGTACTCCAACTACACTACGATGCAAATAAGCAATTTTACATGAGAGTCTGTTGCATTGAAGGCTAGAAAGAAGAAAGTGATGCCTGCCTCACATTGGCAGCCGTTCACCATAAGAGGCATCATTGCATATCGCTGTGACTTTGTAAGTTTACATATGGCACTTTGCGACTTTTTCTATGAGGGGCCACGTTATGTCTGAGGAGCTCAAGTAAGTAAAAACATTACTTAAACATATCAAGAAGCTTCCACTAAACGTTTTGTAACAGTTTCATCCTTTTTATGGCCTATTCAAAGTTTGAATTTGTCCAAGGAGCCAATTAGAGTTGCCGATCATTTGTTCTGCTTTAAGATGGATAATTGGGGCATGTCTGAGGCTTTCCCTTAAAATATGTATTTACCAACACCATCCTAGGCTTATGCCTGACCACACCGGGCTGCCCTTTTCAGAACAGATGTCCACTTATACTCTTCTTTGACTGATGGCATTTCCCACTTAATTTTCCAGTTTTGTTTCTATATCTGATACTCATTTAAGGAGATTTCACAGGACCCACAGGATTTTCGAAAGCAAATGAGCAATAAATTTACTTTGCCGACAGCCTGTGAATGCCCTTCATTTACATCCAGAATTGATACAGAGAAACAGAGGTGAGAGCAATTGGGCTGTTCTAGTCCGGCAACTTCAGATGTGTGTCATGCCTCTCCGTTCTCTCTCAGCATTAAATAATAATAATAATTAGAAAAATTCAGTAAGTGAACACATGCTTCTCAAGAGAAGTGACCAGATCCAAATAAAATGTCTTTTCAGTGACCATAACTAACTTACTTTTTAAAAATATGTGTTAGATGCCAATGTTTATTGTACCTACAAAAAGTCTCCCGATGAAATATTCTTTCTTATTTTCCAATTTATTTCCTATGGCTATTTACAGCAGAGTTTACTCTATGATCACTTGGGAGCTTATTAAACACCTGCATTCCAGAGACTCACCCCAGACCTAATTAGGATTTTCAAAGGACTCATAGAGAAGAAGCCACTCAATTCTATTCTCCTGGTGATCTCTGAATTTCCTTCTATTATGTGTTAATTTCAGAAATATTTTTAGGATGCAAATTAGAAAAAAACCTACTCTGTTATTGTTCATTTACTGTTTACAATTGTTTTGAGTAGTTTCTGGATCTTGTGTTAGCCCCGAGGAGTGAAGCCATAAAGTCTAGGTCTGCAGGGAGATGATACATAATAAAATGCATACCTCCATTGGTACAGGCTGTGTAAGAACTAGACACAAGTCAAAGATAGAGTTCATCTGCTTGAAGGAAGTAATAATCCCAGGCAGGGAGCCAAAACAAAATCTCCAGGAATTAGCATGAATACCATTGTACATGAAAGGAAGATCTGTTTTTTTGTTTTGTTTTGTTTTTTTTAAGATCATGCCAGAGGCTGTGGAAATGGCTCATAGGTACAAGCACTTACCGAGCTTACAGAGGACATGAGTTTAGTTCCCAAAACCTACACCAAGCAACACACAACTACTTGTAACTCAACTCCAGGAGCTCCAGTACCCTCTCCTGCCCTCCACAGACACCCTCCCTACACCTGTGGCACACACACACACACAAGCACATGCACACACACGCACACAATTAAAGAGAGACATAACAAAGGCTGGAGAGATGGCTCAGTGGTTAAGAGTACTGGCTGCTCTTTCAAAGGACCCAGGATGGATTCTCAGCACTCACGTGGATGCTCACACCATTTGTAACCACAGTTCCAGGAGTTCTAATTCTCTGTTCTGATCCACAAGGGCACCAGACATGTACATGGTACATAGATATAACACTCATACACATAAAATATAAAATAAATCTAAACAAAAATTTTAATGATAATAAAATTTTTATATATAATAAAAATATATTTTTTAACTTTTAAAATATTTTTTTGAAGAGTTGAGAAGATGGCTCTGTAGATAAAGGCAGTTGTTACATCAGCGTGACAACCTGAGTCTGATCCTGGGGTCTACCGTGCAAGGTGAGATCTCGTTTGTTGAGACTGTCCCCTGACCTCCACATGTTCTACGAGCACCCATCCCCCTTACAAACACAATAATAATGGATACATTAAAATAGAAAGTTTGAAAAAAAGATAGGCCTAGAATAAGCTGGAAGTGTGCTCAGCATCCTTTCGCAAGACTGGTACTGGATTTACGGACCAAATGTAAGAACTGGAGTGCCCAGGATGAGTTAACGGAAGGAAACAGCGTGATGTTTCCAGCAGACCCATAAGTGAACAAGGATGCCAGGGCTTCAGAGTGGCCAGTCCGAGTGTTCACAGGAGGGATCCAATTCCTCCCTCTTGCTCCGCTCCATCACCTTCTGACACCTTGCTCATCTTGGGATGAGATATTATGTTGTTCCCATGGTGTTTTCTTCTGGCACCACGGGCACAGTGCTAAGGTCTCTCTCAACAGCGCTTTGGATTTTCTTGTTTCCTTCCTCCTAACTTTGTTTTCTTCCAAAAACAAACTACTGGATGTGAATGTTATTTTTTCCATGCAGAGACACATATCTAACATTGGGTCTCTACCACGGGGATTTACCTTACTAAATACAGTTTAGGGCAATATTGTTCTTAGGCCCAAATTTAATTTTCCTGGAAAGACTTGAAGTCTGCTCTGGAGGGATGGTAGGTTGGAGCCTTCTTGGCAAAAATAAGTACATAAATAATAAAATAAATAAATCTAACATGAGTTTCTCTGCTGTGTAATTTCCATATAAAGGACCCCAACTGAGTGGGTATGGCAAGCCGCCTGTAATCCCAGTACTTGGAAGACAGATATTGACTCCCTGGGGTAAGCTGGCTAGGTAGACTAGCCAAATCCACAAAAGCAGGGACCCTGTGCTATGGGAGAGTGATTCAAGAAGTCACCCATTGTCAACCTGTGGCCTACACACACACACACACACACACACACACATGAACCTGTCACCCATTGTCAACCTACCTGTGGCCTCCACATGCACACACACACAAACACACATGAACTTGTCACCCATTGTCAACCTGTGGCCTCCACATGCACACACACATACACATGTGAACTTGCATGCATATGCATACATGTGCAAAAAAATAGAACCCCAACAGAACCAAAACTGAACATGAACAATGTTTGTGTCCTGTCAGAGTCTACCTGTTTTTCTAAATGGCTACATTCTAAGTGCTGTAAGTGTGAATGGAGAGGAACAAAAGGAAACATATGTGGATCCATGCTCAACTTTCTAATATGTTGAAATATAAGCAGGGCTGTGCACCCATCAATGCCCCCTTTAAACAAGGAAGGAATCTTGCTTTGTTACTCAGTGAGTTTCCTGAAGCAGGGATTATTCATATAACAGTTGAGATCCAGCTGCAAGGAGCCTATGATAAAATTGCCATTTCCAAATCTCAGTGCTCTGGCAATTGGTGGTCATGCAGCAGCCATCTTGAAACCCGGCCTTTTGCTATTCTTGTGTCTAAATGCCTCTGGAACCTGTGAAACAGCTGAAATTTTTGACCTTTTAATTACTCACAAAGAAGAATTTTCTTCCGACTATATAGCTATAATACTTATTCCTGTTACTTCCTAATTATCAAATAAAATAAATGGCATTAAGAAAGCCTTTGGGGGATGCAGTGATAATACTAACTCTGATTACAATAGACATTAGTTCTCTGTGGCTTAGCACGGAGCTAACTGGAATGTACCAGTTATATGATGGCACTCGTAGACCTGATGTTGTGAAAAAGAACCAAAACAATCCGGGTGTCAAACCATGTGTACAAAGTTCTAGAACAGTCAACACCAACCTATAGCAATGAACTCTGATCTGTTATTGTCTGGGCAGGTGTGAGGCGGGACTGCAGGGAACTCTCTGGAAAGAGAAAAAGGTTAGGTTTTGGTTGGGCTGTGTGGGTACATGGATGAACACACAGGAGACCTCAGCATCTCTAGCTATTTGGTCAGCAGCTCCATCCAGAATGTTGCTTTTCCAAGTTCCTGGACTCCATGTTCACACAGGGCCCACATGACATGTTTGCATAAAGTTCAGATTTCTGCGTTCTTTGCCTAATGGCCTGAAAGGCTCTGAGAAGGAAACACTAAAATCCACGCTTAAGCCATTATCTAAGTTACTCCCAGGACTGAGATCTATAGTTGGCAGCACAGGCTTCCTGCTTGATGCTGGCTGGGTTGAAAACTGGATACACCTATGGACAGTTCTCAAAAATCCCTGATTCTTTTTCCAGGAACTTTATGTAGGCTGGCATCTGAAGATGTGGCCCAGTCTTAAGGTGGGTCTTCCAACCTCAAAAGATCCAGGTTTGGGGTGGATCTTCCCCCTTCAAATGAAGTCAATCAAGAAAAATCTCTCACAGGTATGCCAAGGCATCATTCCAGATGTAGTTAAGTTAACAAGCAAAAACAGCTATCACACCAGAAAAATCATGCAGAACACACGAGAATGGTAACAGGGTGCATTTGTATGCATAGGAAAGGTGTGATCCCAAGACCCAAAGGAAACTCCCATGCACTGAGACACCCAGTGGTCTCTGGCCTGTCCCCTGAACTACCTGCTGCCACTGCATTTCCTGACTAGCCCTTTTCCTAATGCTTTCCATTTTTATTTTTATTTTTGCTTTACTCTGAGGCAACTGGTTTTTAATTGATTTTTTAATAAAGGTATTTCTTGCTCTCTTTCACTCTGATTAAGAGCTATTGCATGACCTCATCAGGCCTGGAAGAGTATTGATGGCCCAGGGTATCATGGGGCCAATAAAGATTGCTATTCAGTATTTTTTAGTGTCACCTAAAAATTCCCTCATGTAAGATACAGGGGTAAGAGCATAAGATAAATGTCATTTTGGGAGTAGTAGTGTTAGGGTGTATATAGGTAGACATCAGTGATTTTATTAATGCACCAAAACAGGTATCTCCCCCAGGGATACACAGAGGGGAGCAGGCATTCGGAGATTCAGAAGGTTAGGAGTCCATTTTGAAACAAAGAGCCCAGCTGGTCTCTAGGTTTCCTTGATTTGAAGCAGAAATCGAATAGAATTCTTCAGATGAGTCATGAAGAAACTCTCAGCTCCCTCATCCATCTGCTCATTGGTAACTTTTCATCCGAAGTATTTCAGAAGACAAGAGAGACTGTAAGAAACATGTCATAAGAAAACTTTAAATCCAGCATGGCCCATTTGTTCTTGGGGATGGAGGACCCATGTGAGAACAGTTTGGGGTGATCCTGTGAGATTTCTAGATGACGTCACATCATAATAAGTATTTGGTGCAGAGAAAAGAAATCTGGGTCAGAAGAACCCAAAAGGCCCAAACCTTGCCATGAAATGAACAAAGCATCAAAGAGAGTCCAAAGACCCTCACTAAGAAAGAGAACATTTGAGGATTTTTTTTTTTTCCTATCAGAGTGTGATTGTTCCTGGAGCCTATGCCATGTGTCCAGTGCTGACTGGGGTTTTGGAGGATGCTTGAGATGTTCATTCTTCCAAAGAGCATGGCTAAGAACACAAGCTAAATGCACATACACCATGGTTCTTTGACTACAGAGATGCTAAAAGTACATCTTGACAGATGTCTAAGAAGTTCATCATGTTATAAATTAATGGAGGAAAAAATAGTTTAGAGGGAAAAAATAATTTTCCTTTTATGTATATGTCTGTACTCTACCTTCTCGTGACCCATTGTTTTCTAACTTTCAGGAAATTCAGTGGGAAGCCATCAAGTACAAGTACCAACGGGATGTGAATTATTGCCATTAATGTAAGTCATTTGTATCTACAGGTTGCTAAAGCTCGGGAATGTGTGTGTGTGTGTGTGTGTGTGTGTGTGTGTTTGTATGCATGTGTGTATGTGTGTGTATGCATGTTTGTGTGTGTCTGTGTATGTGTGTGTGTGTCTGTGTATATATGCATGTGTGTGTGTATGTGTCTGTGTGTCTGTGTGGTTTTGTGTATGCATGTGTGTGTGTCTGTGTGTGTATGTATGTGCATGTCTGTATGTATGTGTGTATGTGTATATGCATATGTGTGTCTGTGTGCATATTTGTGTGTGTATGCATGTGTGTATGTGTGTGTGTGCGTTTGTATGCATGTGTGTATGTGTGTATGCATGTTTGTGTGTGTCTATGTATATGTGTGTGTGTCTGTGTATATATGCATGTGTGTGTTTGTGTGTATGTGTCTGTGTGTATGTGTGGTTTTGTGTATGCATGTGTGTGTGTCTGTGTGTGTATGTATGTGCATGTCTGTATGTATGTGTGTATGTGTATATGCATATGTGTGTCTGTGTGCATATTTGTGTGTGTATGCATGTGTGTGTATGTGTGTGTGTCTGTGTATGTGTGTGTGTGTGTTTATGTATGTGTGTGCAGGTATATGTGGCCATAAGTTGATGTCAGATGTCTTCTTCTGTCTCTGTTCATTTTACTGAGAAGTCAGGGTCTCCTGATGAACCCGGAGCTCTCTGAAAGTTTAGCTAGCCACCATGCTTCCCTATGTCTGCTGGGAGTCCTAACTCTAGTCCTCATGCTTGTGCGGTAAGTGATTTATCCCCCTCCTCCCCTCAGCATCAAGTGCCTCTTGCTCTCTACAGCACAGTCCTGTGTGGCCCATTTCACAGATGAGACAATGCATAAGAGTACACAGCCAAGACCATGGGACATCAAGACTGGGATCTTGGGATCATCAGCATTACCCCTACTGTCCAGATGAGTTCAGATCTGTCAAAGCGTCCAGCTGAGGTAAGACTCTACCTTCTCAGGCCTTTGGTAGTCAGCTGGGCATCACCCGGTCTGACCTGCTTAGTTTCAGGTGACAAATGTGAGGTCTGTCTCGCTTGCTGTTCTTTCTACTCTATCACATCGCCTCCTGCCATCTCCCTTTATTTTCTTTTTTCAAATCTGTGTGACTTGAGTGTTTGGGGATGTGAAAGATTAATAACCTTAGTCTGGACTAGGTTGACTGTGGGCAGGCCCTGTGAGAACTTTTCCCACACTTTGGTGCCAGCAGATCTCAAGCCTGAACTGCCTGCCCCTGTTATTCTTTCTAGCTCTGGGCCTCCCTGGAGCCACAGACCCCACTGTGAAAAACTGAACCAAAGTTTTGAGAGAAAGACCCACGGGACTGCTACCCAACATGTCAAAAAAGCCAGCTCTGGATGTCTTTACCTTCCCTCTATAACTACTGGCAAACCAGAGACATGCTGGACCCATACCAAACTGACACTTTAATCTCTGTAACTAAATCCATCAGTGAAATACGAACACTGCCTACGTTATTTTTTCTCTCCTAGTCAGTGATTAGCAGCCAGAAAAAGTTCCTCTCAAGGAATTCATTTCTCTCAGGTCTCTGTTCAAATCTTAGAGTTCAATGAAAAAGAAGTATGGGTCCATCTCCAGGTCCAGAGCAGGTCCTTTGGGTGCAGTGCAGGGAAGCTCAATATGTAACATCTCCCTAGTGCCATCCCTCATCAGTAAATCAAGGGGTTTAGCTTATGTGAATGCTGTCTCTTTCAACTTTAAAGTTTGTGTGGCCTTTGTCGACCTTGATCAAAGAAAATCTAGGCTTGCCTAATTTTAATTTTTACATGTATTCTTTGACTTAATAATCCTTTGAAAAATATCTAGGCTTCACCAAGTGCAGAGAATGGAGTAGAATCATACATGCCATCAACTTATGTCTGCCATGGTAAGTGCCACCAAGGAAAAGTAGGAAGAGATTTAGGAGAATTTGATAGGATATGACCCCGGCTACAGTTAAGCATGGCCACTGTCATTTCAAGTGGCATTTCAGCTGAGAGATGAGGGATGCATTGGCACAGTCCAGGTGACAGGAGACAAAAAATGAGCTTTCTACAGAGAGCAAACAGCATGTTTGTGTGGCCATGAGCTAGAAAGAGAAGTGAAAGCACTCCTGCATGCCTGGAAAATAATTACTCAGTAAAGGGAACAGTTCCACTGTCCTCAGAGCAAACCTCAGTTTCTCCTTCACCTGCAGCGGAGGGACTCTAAACCCCCTTCCATCTTGATGTCCTTCCAACTCACTTTCTACCAGGCCATTTATCTCAACCCTAAGAATTTCCAGGTGCTAAAACACCACCTCCTTTTTGTTTTGTTTTTCCTCTTACAAGGGAGAGTTGATGGCCAAAGCCTTTAAACAGCACTTGTCAGGACCTGGTGTGGTCTGTAGCAGATCAAGAGATGTGCGCCTTACGGGGCTCCCCTGAAAGATCAAGTGCAGCAGAGGGATGAGGCAAGGAGAACTGGGTAATTTTCAGAATTGTCACAGGAAAGAGCTGAGTCTCTCTGGATGTCCTGTTGGGATTGTTCTGAACTGCCATCTCACCTAGCCACGCCTCAGGGGTAGACGTGTCCCCATGAATCCTCAAACTAAGTAGGGGAAGCAAAGGGAAGCACAAGGTGAGAAATTGCGGTGGCTTGTTCCTCTGTCTCTCTGATCCTTTTCCCCAATATCTGGCTCCGGGTTTTTATCGTAAGATCAATTAGGAGTTGTGAAACACTGTTTCTGTGTTATATAAATTTTTTACTACTTTTCAAATTCAATTTTGTCTCCTATTAGCACTTTGAACATTTCCCATGATCTTATAAAATTTCACAGTGCTTACACAAGATGACCCAGGCATTTATTCTCTTGTACCCATACAGGTTTCTCCCTAGAGTGACTAGCAGTAGGACCCCTGAGGGAAACAGAATATGCACTTTTGAATTTTATAGATACTGTTATATTGGGCTTTGTTAGGGACATACCCATTTGTACTGTCCCCAACAACTCTTTGCTGCTGTTATTTTGCGTTTTTAAGAGCAGGTGTCCTTATGTGTATAGGCTGGGATAGAACCTGAAAGATTCTTGAGTGTTGGGACTGCAGACAGCGGTTCCCACACCCATATATAGCTCCTCTTCTTTCAAAACCTTTCCATAGTCCTTGCTGGATGAGTGAGATGCAGCATCTCACCGCAGCGGTGGCGAGTACTACCCCAGCTCAGAGCTTCCAGCTCTGGCCATTGGTTCATGCGGGCATGTAGGATTTTAAGGTGTCAATCATCTGTGCTCAGTTTTTTTATTGATGTATTAGATTATCAACAATACTGTTATCGATTTGTACTTGTTTGCTGTGTGGTAATGAAATTAATTCTGTATATGTATCACAAAACTTGAATATTTTTTTTTTTGATGTTACTTTGATTTAATGTTTTTCTGGCTTTGACCAGAATTTGAATATTTATATAAGAAGATGTTTTGTGGTTTTCCCTTTTGGGAGTAATGAATCATACCTTTGCTTGTTTGCTTGTTTCGTTGGTAGATTGGTTTGGCTTGAGCCAGGGTCTTAATATGTGTTCTTACTGACCTTGTGTTCCTAGAACTGCTTAACTCTGCCTCCCAAGAGCTGCAATTAAAAGCATGTACTCCACTACACCTGGCTGAAACATGGCTCTTAATAAACTATTATGAAAACAAATTTTCCCAAACAAACATCAGGAAATTATGGGGATCCCAAGAAAAGTGTCTTTCTATACTTCCTAAACACTAGCGCCTGGGGAGTAGTATCTTTTTTTTTTTTTTTTTTGTCAGTATAAAATTCATATAAATGGTGGGTGGGGAAGAGCAGGAGAAAAAATTAAGATCAAGTCAGGTGGCTAAAGAAATCTATTTAAGTTTAGGGAAAATGGGCAAACTGTGAGAGCCCATCTGCTTTAACTAGCAGCCCACCCCCCTGCAAACTCATTTCCCAGGGAACAACTTAGTTCTCTCCTTTCCTGGAATGTAAACATTTTCCAAGGTTGGAGTGATCTTTTCACATCATAAAATGTATAATCCTTCTGAAGTGGGTCCTTAGAGTTTCAGGTTGTTGGGCTTATCAAATAACTGTAAGAAATAAATCAACCTTTTCCGGTTGGGGTCAGTGGCTTACAGAATCTGTTGTGGGTAGGGAATCTGGCTCACCTGACCTTGCTTGCTGCACTATTAGATAGATGAGCTGCTCTTAAGCAACTGTGTCCTCTACAAGCTAACATCTCTTACTCATGACTGTTTCAGTATGGAAAATTCACAGGCACTGTCGTGGCTGAACTAACCCCCCCCAAAGTTCATATTGAAGTTTTAACCCTCCAAGTCTTAGAAAGTGGATGTAGTTAGGCATGGAGTTTTAAAAGACAATTATGGTTAAATGAAGTTGTTGTGGCTTCTAATCCATGTGGCTGGTCTGTTTATAAGAGGAATTAGGGTCCAGGCATTCTCAGAGGATGGCGTTGAGATGGAGGATTGAGCATCCTGAAATCAGAGGGGTTCAGCAAGAAAAACAAACAACAAAACCCCCCAAAACCAAAACAAAACAACAGTGTACTGAACCCCCAGGTCCCACCACCTAGCTTCAATAATTCACTAGGCATGTTTTTTTTTTTTTTTAAGAATTTTCTAAATCCCAAACATCAATCATATCATTCACTGATAAACACGGCATCTTTGTTTAAGGTTCAAACACAAACCATATCCACCAGATTATTATCTTACTTGACAAAGCTAATCGGTCACTCTCTGGCCATATTTCAATCCTCCCTGTGTTTCAGAAAGGTGGTATTTGTTTACAGAAATCGAAATTCAACTTGTGTCAGGTTGTTACTGCTTGTAAGTTTCTTTTATTGTAGCGGGACTGCAATCTTCATGTAAGAGTGTGATTTATCGAAAATGCTAGGCAGCTTGTCTTGGAAAGCGCCCATCTTCTGAGCTGGCTGATTCTTCGTGGTGGAGCTTAATTTATTCCCCTCTGCCTTATATTTTCTGTATTTAGTAATGCAAGATTTAGAGGCTTGTCTGGATTCTGCTTCAGTGTTTTAAGCAAGAATATTTCATTGAGATTTAAATTTTTAAAATGTTAAAATAATCCACAATTTTTTTCCTATTGGAAATATGCCTACCAGCCCATAAAAATGGTCCTGGGTAACTGGTAAAGACATTCTGATTTTTGTACGACACTCAGAGAAAACAAAAATAAGAGAAATAAGGAATATGCCAAGGTTGCCCTTTCCGGTAAACCGGAAACTGAGACTGGAACCTCCTGACCACAAGAAGCACCACACGCTTCTGAGGTCTAAAGACGAAAGTTGAATTATATTGTTTTCAAATCATGTTGGTGTGGTAGCCACCTAGACTCCATACAAAAGTGTGCCCAAACCATTATACTTGGCCCTCTGAGGCTTCCTTTTGTATGTTAGAAGCAGACTCTTTTCCGGTCATTTAGCATTCTATAAGGTCCTCCCTGGGGACAGGACATCATTGAAACTCTCCTTATGCCACAGAAAACTGATAAAACCAAGATACTCAAATCAATGGGGGGGTCATCAAGTCTGTTATGGAATACTAAGCAGTCTCTAAAAATTCAGTAGAATTGTCTATGTTAATATGCGCTATCTCTGAGATATTGTGTGTACTGCAGAAAACATGGAGAGTAGGTTACCAACCATGCAATGCTTATGCTCACTATAGACTTGGGATATTATTGCAAGAATACAGCCCACTCAAGGAAGAAAAGTTGGAGAAATTGGTAGGCAGCTGATATAGAGGATAGTTTTGTTTTTATTTGTAGGCTCTTTTGTGGTGTTTGAAGTCTTAGCTGTGGATAGAAATTACACCTTCAAAATAGCAATGGAGTTAACCAATGCTTTGGAAATCGGGATGTCCTGCACGGGCTGTCAGTGAAGTCCAGAGCTGCCAGGAGTTGCAGGTCCCTGCCCGTGTTCCTCAAACACAGGGATGACAGACAGCTGTGGGGTTTCCTTGGAAACACTTTTCAGCTTGCGTTTGACCACTTTGAAGAGGCAAAGCAAACAGGATTTTGGAACCGTTTTCAGGAATCCAATATGTTCTGTGTTTCAAAGGATTTCAACTCACAAATAGACCTTTCTCTAGACTGACATCACCCACTTTGAGAAACCGAAACAAGTAGCTTGTATTCCCCTCCCAAAAATGTATAAATTATTATTATTTCTGATCTAACATGCAATGTCAAGTCTGGAAGAAAAGAGAAATTTCCAAAATAGAGTCTTTTAGTGTTTTTATAAAACATGCCATAGTGTACTATACATTGCAGGGATCAGGAGAGGAAGTCTATTAATAGAACTGGGCAAACAATAACAAGCCCATGAGGGCCTGGACATTTTTAAAGATATGAGAATGAGCTGTTGGCTCTGTAACTATGGAGTCATTAAAACACCTGCCAGCAGGACTTATTTGTGTAGGTGTCCTCACCCCATTATACTGTGTGTAGAAAGACATTTTCAAACAAAGTGAAAATCAGTCAAGAAAACTCAAAGCCCCAGCTCTGTTAAAGGCAACTTTTAGGAAGCAAGATCCATGGACGTTGGGGGTATGCAAGAGAGTTTTCAAAGATTAAACCCATCAGCGTCCTAAGCCTTATCCATGTAATGTGGACAGATAGATACCTACTCCTGATAGAGCTGTTTTCAGACTCTGGGCTTCTGGGATCCACGCTGCTAGGGCCATGTTAGAGCATCTAGCTTCTCCTGGTTTGGGCCTTATTTCTAACAGCTGAGCCTGTTTAAATTCAGCCTCACCATGTGATTATTGGGATAGTGAGACCAGAAGCCTCTCTGCAACTCTTTGCCCTATTAACTGATCAAATCCCTCATTTATTCTTTTGGGCAAAAGACATGTGGTGCTTAATGTTATAAATATTTGATTATGAGCAAAGGTCTGGTTAAGATTTGGATATGAAATAATCCCCAGAGCTCAGGTGTTATAGATGTGGGCTCCAATGGGACAGTGTGCTGAGGTGTGAAGCCCTTGAAAGATGATAAAATGATGTGGCTCTGATTGCACCAAGGGGCATTATTGGAAAGTGGAGGAATCCTTTGGAAGTGAGCCTATTTGGAGGAAGTGGGTCTCTTGTAGTGGGGAAAGCTCTGGAAGGGTGTATCTAGTTTCTGGCTTTTCTCCCTCCCTCCCTCCCTCCCTTCCTCCCTCCCTCCCTCCTTCCCCCTTCCTTCCCTCCTTCCCTCCCTT
Organism: Phyllotis vaccarum; assembly: GCA_033318265.1. Lineage (NCBI taxonomy): Eukaryota > Metazoa > Chordata > Mammalia > Rodentia > Cricetidae > Phyllotis > Phyllotis vaccarum. Next base: position 34,588,385 of record JARWLC010000009.1, on the reverse strand, counting down.
TCTCTCTTCCTTCTGGATGATGTGAGGGGGACTGCTTGCCTCCACATTTTTGCCATGACAATTGTACTTCACCAAAGACCCAGAAACAACAGAGGCAAGAGACCAACCAATAAACTCTCTGAAAACACCAATAAGTTAATTGGGGGTGGGGCACTTGTCACAGTAGCAGAAGGTTAGAGAATCTTGTCTCTCTACCATCTGATCACTACAAAGACCTTCTCCAGAAGCTGGGGCTTGGGGGAAAAACCATGAACTAGTTCTCTGACACCAAAGGTTTTTTCTTCAGGAAAAAACCCTCTCTCAAGAGCCTCCACCCCCAATTCCAGCTGTGAGGACAATCTGTGTGCTAGATAGTCCATCAAGAATGAGGACCCGTGGTCTTAGGGTCTTCTTGGTAGGAGGGTGAATGGGCTTTCAGCTAAGGTAGGGCCTCAAGAGAGGAACTGTTCTGGGCAGTCTTGAAACTAAGTTGTTAGTAGTTATTAAGAGACAGTCATGGTAGACAAAGATGGATTTGGCATCTAGGCTCTGATACAGGGGCTAATGTTAGCACACAGCAAATGCTAGCACAGGGGCCAGTGTTAGCATAGAGCAAATGCTAGCACAAGGCCAACGCTTGCACAGGGCCAATGCTGCAGTATAGTTGCTGTCCATCTCTGGAAGCTCATCTACCTCTTTAGCTCTCCCAACAGTTCCAAGAAAACACAGGAGAGCCTGAACTCTGTACCATCACTGGGAAATTAAGGGCCAAGGAAGAAGCCAGACATTTGGAGATGTGAATATAGGCTTAGCAAACAGTGCAAATTTGGGGGCTTAGCCTTGGTCCCTTAACAGGGAGGACCTTCTGCCTCTCTTTCAATCTTCCTCTAGATTCCCCATTCCCCTCCACCCGTGATCTGCCCAGGCTTTGATTTACCTGCATGTGGGGTCTCCTCAGCTGCTGTAGTTTTCCAGATGACAGTCCTTAGTTCCAACCTATTATGCCTGTGTGTTCCTCCAGAGGAATGTCCTCACAAGAGCAAGGCCTTTTATTCCCCACTACTTTCTCAACACTTAAAATAATAGCTAACTCATTCTCACTAATGATTATAGAGACCTTCCTCTGTGCTCAGCTTTTGACATACACCGATTCACCAAATCACCATGTCAGTCTAATGCAACATGTACATTATCCATATTTCACTGTGAAAAAAAAATGATTCTGCAAGAAATACTACAGGATATTTAATGAGAAAATTAAAGAATATTTTTTCAACATAAACAATGTATTCCATAATGCTCAAAGAAGAAAAGAAAAATGAAAATAATTATAAAGGAATATAGCCAGAACTTTGCTCAATCTCATTTTGTTATTACAGTAATATTTTTAAATACTTAGCGAATTTTTGAGAAATAATTTGAAATGATTAGCTTAGTTGATACATTGAAAAAAAAAAAAACTTGTGTTACTTGAAATGCCAATCTTTGCTCAATCAGCGCTCTAGGGACATTTGCTTGGTGTTGTGATGGGAAGAACCTTCCACCCAATGTCAAAATGGCTTCTAACAGTCACACCATGGGCTGTGAGTTGGTGTCCTGCTAAAATACACATCCCCTGAAAAATAATCGAGTCTTCTCAAATCTTTGAGAAGTGATTCGTGAAACACGCCCCCAAGGGCGTGAAAGGGTAGACAGTCAGGAGGAGTCTTCCCAGTGAGTGTGAGGATCACCCAGGGGAGAGAAGAAGGAAGGTGGAGTGACTGGTGTCCCGTTGATAAGTGTCCCCACTAAAAACATCTGAAGTAGAATCCCAGATGAGTCTGGTGAGAAAAAAGAAGCTTACAGGCTTATCATAAGTTTTTCTTCGTAGATTCTAAGGAGCAAGAACTACGCCTACCTTTTCAGCTCTACCCCAGCCTTTTAACGAACAACAGCTCCTGGCATACAGTAAGAGCTCATAAATGTTTGGGGGTGACTTAGTGAGGCTTTTACAGTTAATCTCAAACTCCCACCTGTCCTTCCCATCCTTCCAGCAAGTAATGTCTTCTATATCGCACCAATTTTCTCCTCTGAAAGTGAACATCTCTTTGGGGTTTTTTCTAGTGACTATTTTTACAAGGGCTTGTATGAACTTGATCATATCTAGAGAAAAGTTTGTTAAGAGTTTTGAAAACCTTATTATTGTCTTTTATGGCAATGTGTTCCCTTTATTTTTAATCCTAACTCCTTCACTAGACTACAGGTTTCAAAGGCAGAGGCCATGTCCACACACATGCTCACAAGCACTCGCATGTTCATGTATACACACACACACACACACACACACACACACACACACACACACACCCCTTTCTCTGGGTGGAAATAAAGTGAAATGCTGTAAGTGACATTGGATAGCTCTAACACGTCCTTACCTCTTTGATCTAGACTGATTGTCTGATAGCAGGCCAACTCACCAGTGAGTTACGTTGAACTGTTTATTAACCAAGTGTAAGACTTTGTGTTGAGGTTGTATAATATATTTTTCATATCTGTTTTCATCCCAAGGATCAGCTCTCCTAACCACTAAGGAATACTTTTCATTTTCTATGGATGTTATTTTCTTTCTTTCTTGGGAAGATGTGAGCACATAGAGCAATATTGTATGTCATCTCCATGACAAAATTAACTTTCTGTCACTTTTTAAAAAATAATTTACTTATTTTATTTGTATTGGTATTTTGCCTGCATATATGTCTGTGTGAGGGTGTCAGTTATTAGATGCCATATGGGTGCAGAGAATTGAACCTAGGTTCTCTGGAAGAGAAGTCAGTGCTCTTAACCACTGATGGGGTGGAAAGTTCATAAGGTTCTCTTTCCCTCTTCCAAACAAACACATTAGCAAAGGCAAAAAAAAAAAAAAAAAAAAAATGTCAGCCGGCATGTCAGTAGGCAGCAGGATGTTCAGAACAGATGCATATAGTTTGTGAGCTCTGGCTGCAGGTCAGACTCTGCAGATCTTGGTCTAACTACTGTTATTTGTGTTAGCTGAGAGAACCAGAAAAATATCATGGCAATCCCTTAATAACTCAGTTAAGAACTAGGCCTCAATCCTGCACATTCTAGGCCTGAGCCAAACCCCTCTCAAACAGGTAATAACCAAATAAGGACAAAGCCTGAGACTCCTCCAGGCCTGCCCCAAAATGAAAAAGCTATAGCCTTAACCAACCTCTAACTATCCCTGGCCAATTAGAACATAGTAATATGACTGCCACCTGCTTAAGCCAATCAAATCAAGGGACCAAGCTGCCCTAGGAGGACCCCTTAGCTGTGCTTAAAAGAAGCCCACAGAGCCTCCTCTAGGTTGTCCCAACTTCCTAGAATAAGGATTTCCTCTGGCTTGGTATATCTTCACTTGGAGGCAACATAAGAAGAGAATTTCATATATCTTTCCTACCAAGACCTCCTGGGAGGATAGTTGAGTTCATTCTCTTCAGGAAACCTTGTCTCCAGAGCTAAAATCAGTATGGATGGCACTCGTCCAAATTTAGCCATCAGTACCTTTGTCACATCTCATAGGAGACTTCTTCCTCCAGAAGGCTACTCTTGCTCAGTAGGTGCCAGGAAGTGTTAGCCACTCCGTGCAGTTTCTTCAAGACTGATACTTCTGTTATCACCCTACTAACAGATCTTCCAGGAGGAAGAAAGGTCTTAATCCAGTTACAATGATAATCACCCCAGCACCCTAAAGTCAGAGGCTGCCCAGCTCTAAATCCTTACAGGCCACCTATTCAGAAATCAAATCCCTCCTCACCTCACAATACTTTTGACTCCCTCCCTCCCTCCCTCCCTCCTTTCTTCTTTCTAGTCTCAAAAATCCCAGACTGGACTCAAACTCACTTTGTAGACAAAGATGACCTTAAACTTCCAGACATCTTGCCCCTTCTTCATAAGTGCTGGGATCCCAGGTGTGCACCACCACATCTAATTTCTTTTTATGTGGTTCTGGAGTTCTAACCCATGGCCTTTACTAACTGACCTACATACCGGGCACCTTTATTTTATTTTACTTTTTTTTATTAGAAGAAAATTGAAAATAATATGGAATTAGTGTTGGGGTTTTTTTTGTTTTTTGTTTTTTTAAATTTCAGCTCTACAAAGAGAATCAAAAAAATCCTAACTTTTTTATTTTCTTGAAAACCATTCTGGGCTGGGCAGAAGGCTTAGTGAATTAAGTGTTTGTCAAGTTCAGATCCCCAGAACCCACATAAGGGCAGACTCAGTGCAGATCTTCAGTTCTAGCTTTCTTACAAGATACAAGGCAGGAAACAGAAGCTCCAGAAGGTAGTAGGTCAGGTGGTTTGGTAAAACCTAATCATAGACAACAGATCCTCTCTCAAGGTTGGAAGGCAAAAACCAACACCCAAGGTTGTCCTTGGACCATATTAGTGGTCTCGTACATTGATGCCCACACTCAGCTACATGCACACTCCCACATTTACACACACACACACACACACACACACACACACACACGCACACACGCACACACGCACACACGCACACACGCACGCACGCACGCACGCACGCACGCACGCACGCACGCACGCACGCACGCACGCACGCATTTTAAAAACCATGGTAATGCTGTATATCTCAGTAGTTTGTGCTGCGGCCTCATTATCCTCTTACATGCCTTTCATCTTCTTAAGCCTTATACCTCTCTCTCATGAGTAGCTGGAGAAGGAGCATTATGTCTTGTGCTCACCTCCAAACCTCATTATGGTAAGTCACTTTCTGAAGCTGGCCTCTAGCGCTTAGACAAATGATTGTATGAAGTTTTAAATAAACATACAATATTTACATTATGCTGTTTCTTGAAGTGATTTATCATTGTCTTCTTTCAGTCCTGCTCTAAAGACATGAAAGACACAGCTTTTTGCAGTTTATACAAACCAAATCCCCTGTTTGCTCTGATTAAGCATTCACTAGTCTTTAATATTGCACAGGCTTTAGAGTGGGGATTATTCCCTTTGGGGGCAGTGGAATTAAATACATTAGCCAGCAGAGATAAGGGAGGGCAGGAAAGTTTAATTGCCATTAAAATAGATATGGTACGTAACAAAAATAGAAGCCCCCCAAACAGTCTGTATTCTCATTTTCTCCCCTGGTGGATGGGGTCCCGAGATCATGCGACCTTGGAAAGCTTCCAAAGTTGATATTCTGGAAGATGTAGGAAACAGACCAACAATGTGTTGGACGGCAAGTCAGTAACTGGGTTCCTCAGCTGCCTTGGACCTCCGGGACCTTAACCTGAAAATTGGGAATATCACTCGTCCACCATGAAGAGTATTCAGCTGTATTTGAGCTGCCTTGATCTTGAGTCCGTGACCATCATGTCACCCAAACCCCCACACCTCTCTGAAGGCAGTTCAGAAACACGCTGAGGGCAGCTCTCTCACTGCGGCCCCAACCAACTGGACAAGAGGAAATGGTCACAGGTGACTCCAGCTGACAGAGTTTTACATTTTGCTCTTCCATAATTGTCTGATCTGTCGGTTTTCTTTTCCTTCCACTGGAGCATTATGTATATGGATTTGTCACCTTCCCCCAGGAGCTGACTCTTGCAGTTCACAAGTTAACTGGTTCAGTTAGTTGAGGAAGGGGCACTGATGTGGTGGAAATGGCTTTTAGAGAGCACTGTGTGAGTTTAACAGTTTAGCAGTTTTTTACTTTTCTGGCTTGAGTTCCAAGTCAGATTGGGGGGGGGGGGCGCAGAACAGGAACAAAACAAAATAAATTCTGACCAATGTGAATGAAGAGCCCAGGATAGAGAAAAATCCTGAATTAAAAATACTGGGTGTAGAAAGATGGCTCTGTAGTTAGGATCACATACTTCTCTTTAAAGGACCCCAGTTCAGTGCCCTATACCCATATGGGGTGACTCTAATGGCTTCAGAGGACCCCACACCCCACACCCCACACCCCTACTGGTTCTTCAAGGACCTGCACTCACATCTACAAACGCACCCATACACACATAATTAAAAATAAAATCTGTAAAATATAGGTGCATGTATGTGTATTAGCAAACTCTGTCAGATTGGAGACTGTCTGGAGTGGGGGAACCAGAGAGAGAGGAGGCACCTGAGAAGAAGAACGTCATAGGTACAAAGATTCAATTCCAGCTCATACGCTAAAAGTAAGTGGATTTTACTATATGCAAATTACATTTAGAGAAAATTGACTTTTAACTTTTATTAGTTTATAGTCTCAAGGAACTGCGGACCCCTTTCTAAATCTTTTGTTTTAATATAATAATTATCAAATAATTAAAATAATTAAGCTACTACTCCATGAGTCATTAACAATAGAATGGGATATATTTCCCTCCAAACAAACACAATAAATATCCATCAGCTTTAAGTGCTGCAGCTGACAGACCGGGCCTTTACTGCCAACTACTATCTGAGAAGTTTCAGGATTAGGCAGTGGAGGGAACGGCAAGCCGCCAACTCTCCCCCAGGCTGCCCAGTCCTTCAGCATCCTGATGCTGTTCATTCTCAGTAGTGGATATAAAGGTTGTTCAGTTGCAAGATGTGCCTTACTCTCCCACGTGAACAAAGGAATACGTATCCATCAACCTCATTCCCTGCACGGTTTTAATTTTTCTATTCTCCAAGCGCCACCCCGGGCATGTTACACGTGTCCGTGTCCAGTCCCGAGGCTAGGTAGATGCAGGCGCAGGAAAGAGAATTTCAACAGTCCCAGCTCCTAAAAGGAGGAGAATAGTGCTGATGGAGGACCCCAGGGTGCCTAAGTAGCCAGGTCTAGCAACTGCAACAAATCCCCAGTCCCGGGTGGGCGATGGGTCGAACCTCAGGAAAAGGAAACTTGGCCATTGCAATGCATCCTCTCTCTCCCCTGCCGGACACACCCGCTCTTTGCAGATGCCCAGAGTTCGGGTTTTGTGATTCAACAGTTGATATTGAACATCGCCCACCCCACCCCCCAGAGGAAAGGCAGCCGGAGCCAAGCCATTTCTTTCTCTCTCTGTGGTCCTGCAGACTTTTGGAGTGTTTACACTGAACTCCAGGCCTTGGAAGAGAATTTACAGCCTTATCACTGGAATTAAAGGCAGTGTCTGCCAGGGGGATGTGCGTCTCCTTTGCGCTGTTTCCAGGAGAGAGTGAGTTGGCTTCGTTTAAGACGGGTGCTTATTTTATACTCTCTCCGCCTCTGCCTGAAGTTCTTCTTTGAAGATTTCCTGTCGTCTTATTTGGCATAATGAGAATTTATTTGTTGCTTCTATTCCAATATTAATGTCTGGAAATGATTTCTATAGGAAAATATTCTCATAAAAATCAGATTAGATAAAATCAATGACAAAGATTGCTGCAGGTCGTGTTTCCTTTAAAAAAAAATTAAATTGATGCTAAAGAATATTGAAAATAGTTGTAACGTTTGAAAAATAATAATAGCGAACGTGTAGTGTAAAACACCATAGCCATTTTGTTTTATGAATTTTGAAATGTGATCCAATGTGGAGCTTGCGTCTACTTTTAGACTGCCTTCCTTTATTAGTAGGTAATCATACCACATGTTTGCATTTGTGAACTCATATTTAAGTTTTAAAAATAGATGTGAATATTTGTGTCTTAAATGCATGGAACCATATGCATGGGTTTTTTTTTTTCCTTTTCCCAGTACAATGTTTCTGAGAGGCCTCTGTTCTGCTAATGTAGTTATAATTCATATTCATATTCCCTGCTGTATCCTATTGTTACAACTGGATTCTTTCCCATTTTATCTACACACACACACACACACACACACACACACACACACACACACACACAAATGGTTTTATATATTCCTCTTGGCACACACTCTAGAAGTTTTCTAGGCCCCACCAGGAAATGAACTTATTAGAACATGAGTGTGTGCAATATCACTGCTTTCTATGTGTCCAGGCCAGCTCTCTCACTAGCCATATTTAAATATAGGAACTGCCCACACCTTCACCAGTGTTTCTTATGATCAGATTTTTTTTTTTGTAATTGTCAATAAGACAGATGCTCTGGACTGAAGAGATGGCTCAGTGGTTAAGAGCACTGACTGTTATTCCAGAGGACCTGGGTTCAATTCCCAGCATCCACATGGCAGCTCACAGCTGCCTGTAACTTTAGCTCCAGGGGATCCAACACCCTCACATGAGACATACATGCAGATAAGACACAAATGCAATTATAATAAGAATAATTTTTAAAGATGTTTAAAAGACAGACCCTTCTGACTTTAACTTGCAATGCTAAATTACAGTACTATATGCATAGCTGGGTTGCTCATTTCCATATGCATGATTGGGTTGCTTATTTCCATATGTATTGCAAATGTCTCCTCTTGTCCTTTCTCTATCTTTATAATGACTTTTGATGAATGGGGTTCTTAGTTTTAACATAGTTCAATTTTTCAATCTTTTTTTTATATGGCTTGCGTATTGATTTATTTTAAGAAACACTTCCCTAATCCCAGTCTATAAAGTCTTGTAGACTTTCAAGAGTTTTATCATCTCCCTTGCACATTTGTTTTTAATCCCTGTAATTCATTTTTGTGCATCCTTGAAGATACAGACTCAATTCTGGGGGCCATGTAAATATTCAATTTTCTCCATATTCTTTTTGAGAGTTCTTGACATGTAGTACCTCCATCGTGAAGTATCCATAAGCATATGCAGTTCATTGAGTTGTAACACTCCCCCTGTGTTGAAGTCATAACCTCCTGGGAAGTAACTAGGATTATATGAGGTCATGAGGATGAGGCTTCATAGAAAGAGAAAGGGAGATTGCTGCCTGTTACAAGAAGATTCAGTGAGGAAGCAGACACCCCTAAACCATGAAGGAATCCTCACTCAAAACCATTCACACAGGGGTGCTCTTAGGGGCTGCAGCTGAGAATATATCCTGTCAGGACCCTAAGGGCAGGCCAGTACAGGTGCCTAAATGCTAACAGTTAGTTCATCCTGCTCTTGGATTTTCCTGCCTCCAGAGCTATAAGAATGAATGTTGGCTAAGCCTCATAGCCGGTAGCATTTTATTAAAACGGTTCAAGCAGATAAGCATTGATATATCTCTTCTGGGTTCTCTATTCCATTGTATGGTTTGCCTGTTCTTAACCTCGAATATGATGCATTTTAAAGAGCCGTACGTGTTAAATCGATTCTTCTTTTGGTCTTAGGATTCTCTATGTACGTGTTGGAATTACCCATTCACTTCACATAAAATAAAACTTGGGGATATTTATAAGAATCATATTGTATCTCAATATTGACTGGGAGCACTCTACCCTTAATGATATTGAACTTTCTAATCCAACAGCAGAGTATATGATTTAAGACTTTGCTAATGTACTTAAGTAAATCTTAGTAGTTTTATACATGATTTTTGAAATTTATCCACAGAGCTTTTATATTTTATGATGTATCGATGTTTTCTTTATTTATTCATTCACTTTGCATTGCTGGGGACCAAGCCCAGCACCTCCTCTATGCTAAGCAAGTGCTCCCAGTGAGCCCACACGCCTCAGCCTCAGTGAAGAAGTGATTGACTTTATACACTGATTTTGACATTCAGCAACTTGTTAAGTGTTGTCTACTGATGATTTTCTTCTTGATTTTTCTCATGGAATAAAGACATTTTTGTTATGAGACAAATCTTAAACATTCTGAAATGACTTACTTATTTCTACCTTAACTGTAGTAGAGAAGGGTGCCCCTATGAGGCTGGGGAGAATTAATGTCTGCAGTGTTTTTACTAGGAAAGCTCTCAATGTTGGATTAAGTGTGAGGTTTACAGTAGATGCCCTTTGTGCAGGAAGCTCTGTTCCTTTTTAGTAAGAACTTTCCATGACTGCATGCTAGGCTTTGGCAGACAAGTTTACATTATTGAGATAATCCTATGTTTTCTTTATTACTCTGACATGTTTAGGCAATCAATTTTCAAATGTAAAAATTCACCTCATTGTTGCACAAATCCTAATTGATCTTACAATAAAAACTCAGAGGCATATATTGGGGAAAATCTGAAAGATCAGAGAGAGAAAGGAATAAGCCACAGCCAGCTCTCACCTAGCCATCTCCTCAGGCAGAAAGGGGAAGCTCCTGTCTCCATGAATCCTTGGACTGACCGCCTCTGAGTCCTCAGCCTAAATGGAAGGGTATGAACTCTGTCTCTTCTAGCCTTATATTCCTTTCTCAAACCTTCTAGTGCTGGAATTAAAGGCTTTTGTGCTTCCCAAGTACTGGGAGCAGAGGCATGGGATCCCATGTCCTGGGATTAAAGGTGTGTGCCACCACCACCTGGCTCTATTTCCTGAACTGGATCAGTCTCATGCAGCTCAGTTTAGCCTTGAACTCACGGAGATCCAGACAGATCACTGCCTCTGCCTGAGTCCTGGAATTAAAGGCATATGCCACTAATCCCTGACCTCTATGGCTGACTCTGTGGCTGGCTCTGTCCTCTGATCTTCAGGCAAACTTTATTTCTTTAGAGCCTACACAATATATCACCATACCTCATCATCTAGATGAAACTTAACTTTGATGTATAACTTTATTTTATGTGTATTGTTTATTTGCTTTTGAACCAGTGTGCCATGCTATAACCCAAGCTAGTTTAATTGCTTGCTAGGTAATACAGGCTGGCCTTGAACTCATGGTGATTGCCTTGCTTCCACTCCCAAGTGCTGGGTGTCTGGGCATACAACACTATGCTTGACTCCCCACATCATTATTTCTTTGAAGCAAATAATTTCCCTTAACTTTGCCTAGTGTCAATGATACTGAGCATTATATTAAAACTACATTCTTCTCTGTGACCTTGAAATACTTGTGTCACAAGTCCCACCATAAAATGAGCACTCTGTCCCCAACTATATGCTGCAGTCTTTCCCTTAGTCCTTGCTTGCTATTTGATAGTACAAGGTCCTGCCCTCAGCCCCTCCCACCAGACTGTGAGTGGAATGAAATCTTTCATTTGCTTAGGGATCGGAGGGTCTAGAATGCCTTTTATGGCGATAGACTGAGACCTTCCATTTTGTAAGAAGTGACACTGGACATGGCTGTTTAGAAGTGAAGATGATTGAACAGGGTCATTATGTTTGAAAAGTGAGGGCATATAGCAAAAATAAACGCTATTTTAAAACCTGGATCTACTGACCTTGGGAACTACAAAATCTTCATTTTCCAAGCCATGCTTCACAGCTTCCGGTTGTTCCTGTGACACTGATGGCAACGGAGTGGAGTATGGGATCCCTCACTGGCTGCTAAGGGGCCTGTGCTCCCACACTGAACCCCAGGGCTATACTGCTTAGCACCCTGTCTTCAGGTGAAGTGAGGGTCTGAAGACCTCTCCTCAGGACTCCTGAGGAGCTACGGGAAAAAAACTCATGAGGAGGGGGAAGCTGTATGTTGTTGATACTAAATGTCTTAATCAGTGAGAACCTTCAAAAACAGAGACACATTAGGAACTGGAGAAACGGCCAGATGTTTGGAGCACTGGCACCCGGTTCCATTTCTAACAGCCACATGGTGGCTCACAACCAGCTCTAAATCCAGTCCCAAGAAATCTGATGCTTTCTCTGACCTCCACTGTCACCAGGCACGAACACGATATACAAATACACGTGTAGGCAAAACATCCATGTACATAAATAAATAATTTTAAATATATGCATTTAAAAATAGTAGAGACACACATGGATATCCTAATAAGCAATATTACATTGAGCTTAATCAATCCTAAGTAATTATTTCAACATTCTGAGTTTGCTCTAAGGGATTCTGAATGCAGTGCTGAAAAATAAAATTAATTCATCGGTTAAGCTGTAAATAAGGAGAGATGGATGTGTAGCTCAGTGGTGGATACTTGCCTAGCCCTGAAAGGCTATGGGTTTGATGCCCAGGACGGAAGAAAAGGAATAAAAAGCTGGAGGAGGGGAGAGTGGAGGGAGAAGAAGACCAAAAATGGAGGGAAAGAGAGAAGGAGCAAAGAAAGGAAGGAAGAAGAGAAAGGAAACATAAGCCCTGTGAGGGGTGGGTGCACTACCCCCCCCCCCATTCAGCAATGACCTCCTTTCTCTCAGTGGCTGGGAGTATCCACCCTCAAAGCCCTCGGCTATCAGCATCATCTGGGAATTGCCTTTGCTAGTAAGAGGTGCCCCACTCCACACTGCTGGCCATTACTTCTCCCCCAGTCACTGACGCAAGGCCAAGCTGCTGCCACTGATAGTCCAGCCTCTACGGTCTTCTAGCAAACACGGTTTAATCGGGCAGTGTCCAAACTGAAATGTAATCCCAAACTCCCACCGGCCGGCCTGCTACCCTGAGCGTCCTGTTGATTGGTTGGGGCTCTTCTCAAGATGAACTGTACTGTGGGGGAGGAGAAGGATGGTAAGTGCACTTGGTGGAACCATGAGTAGACCAGTCTCTTTCTTCCTTGTGATAAAACATGTTTAACATGATGGCTTTATTTACCTCAGAGTTCCAGGATAGCTGCTAAGGCTCTGGGTGTCACATTCTCTCACAGCAGTGTTAAGGCACATTTATTAATATATATTACATATATATTAATTCTAAATTTTTAATTTATTTGTCTCTTTAATTTGGTTTGGTTTTTGAGACTAGATCTTGCCACATAGCCCAGACTGGCCCAAAACTCTGGCTGTATAGACAAACTGGCCTTGAACTCCCAGAGATCTACCTAATGTCCTTCTGGATTCTAGAATTGCAGTTGTGTGCCACCAGGCTCAACTTTATTGATTTGGGAATTAGTTCTTTTCCAGGATCCCCTCAATAGACTTATACCAGCCCCTTGGAGCATAAGCCCACTCTCTACATAAGCAAGGATGGGAATCCAACTATTTGGCTTGAGGTAGGTCTGTCCAGGAGGGAAGCCCTCCTTCTAAGGAAGCCTGAGTAGTTCAGTGACTGCCACATAAAATCTACACTTTACTCTCTAAAGTCATGTGCTTAACTAAGAAAGTTACTTATTATCCCAATCAGCATTTAATCCGATCCAGCCAGGCAGGTTCTCTGGTATGACTGCACATACCTGTAACCCCACTGTCAGGCTGAAGCAGAAGGATCACAAATCAGAGGGAGTCTCAGAGTAAACACAACCCCCCACAAGAGGCAGTACCCCCACCCAGGAGGCTTCCTTGAACTCAAACTTCCAACTTCTCTCACTTCACTGAAACATACATCGTTAAAATTAAAAAAATTGCATTTATTCTAGCTTTAGGCATTGTTGGCAAACAATGTGCATGTGTTTAAAGTATACAATGGATGTTTTGATACGTGCACATTATACACACTGTAAAGCATTACCACAACGAATGAAATTAACATAATCGGTTCCCATAACTATTGTTTCTGTGTGAGAGAGATTTAAGACCAGCAATTTTCAGAATTTTAAGTATTATTAATCAGTGTTACTGGTTATGCAAGAATTCTCCTCATTAGCACATCAAGGACTCGTGTTTAAAGAGAATCGTCCCCTTTTGTGCCCTTTAGTCGGCTCATCAGAATGTGAAAGTCACAGTCCCACCAATGGGGTGAGAAAAACTCGCCACCTATGTCAGAGATACAGGACAGGAGTTATGTTGGTCCTGGAACCCTTATAGCTGGGTTTGATATTGGCACAGCATCTTCCCCCTCCCCCTTTAAAGTTGCCTTGCTGAATTACTTTGGCTTTGTGTATTCCTTTGTGTGACACCAAGTTTGTTTTTTGATTCTAACAGTTATATACTATTAACTCCAGAACTTTTCATCCTAACGACATATTTACCCTTAGACACATTTCTCCCTTCCCCCAAATTCTGGCAACTTCCACTCTCTAGTTCTGCGAGGTTAAAGTTCTTAGATTCCACATATAAGTGAGATAATGCAATATTTTTCCTCCTGTGTCTGGCTCATCTCACTCAACGTTGGACCCTCTGGGTTCACTTAGGTTGTCATAAGTGGCAAGACGGAACAACATGTCATATTGCACATATACACACACATGGCATTTTCTCCCCCATCATTTGTCAATGAACATTTAGGTATATCCCACACATTGGCTATTGTAATTCTTCTTGGACATATTGATTTCTTTTTTGAAAGAATGTGTTTTATATGAACTAACTAAAATAAAACTTTTTGCTGACTTAAGAGGTCTAACATTTTTCTTACATTTACAATCAAGATAGCTTGTTTTTGTAAGACTAAAATCTTGATACTATGAAAATGGTTCAAGGTTGCCTCTAAAACAAAGTTTTAAAAATTGCTAAAACAGCAAACAGAAATATAGGACAGACCTTAAGAAAGGTAATTCTGAGGGATTTTCCTCTCTTAACAGAATGATGGGCATGTTGGAGGAAGAACCAAACTGAGTGAATTTTGTATTTTTCCATTTTTCTGTCCCTTGATTGGATGTTCTCCGCCCTCTGCCACCAGCAAACAGAGTCCACTCCTCTTGTGAAGCTTCTCGTGGGCATCAGGCTGGCATTGCATCATAACTTTCCAATAAGCATGGGCATCAGGCTGGCATTGCATCATAACTTTCCAATAAGCATCTTGAATCAGTTTATTATATTATTCAAATTGCCTAGCAGAGTTGTTTTGACCTTGGTACATGGCTGATAATTATTTCACAAGCAACAAATAGCAAGACAGTATCCACTGAAGGAAGTTTGTGATGTGTACAAATAGTTATTGGTGTCTTCACTGAAACTTCGGAGAGTTTTTCTAAAGTTTTTAAGGCCCCTGCTTCCCAGCTCTGCTTCCTGTGCCAGGATTGAACTCGGGGTCTTGTTCATTTTAGACAAGTACACTGCCCTTGAGCTGTATCCCTGGTGCCTTCTACATTTATCACTTTCTTGATACAATATGGGGTAGTAAATGAGGTAAAAATGAAACTCACTGTTTAAGTTTTATGTTCATGAATGCATTATATATTACAATCAAGGAACCTGTGTTGAACACTAAGTATGTCTTGTACTTGAGAAACAAAGCATGACCTTTCTGAAGCTTCCAGGCTGGTAAAGGACACCGATACAGGCAAATAACCCCTGTACTTATTATATCACACAGTGCCAGGCCAGGCCACCTTCATCAAGAGAGGAACATGTACCCAACCCAGTACAAGTGGCTTATATGTTCTGACACATGTAAATGTCATGGCAGTCATGGGAATGGGCACTGTAGTTCTCTTTACATTCAAAAACTGGGGTACTGACAAAAACCTTCCAGTGCCCCAAGAGTGAGAACTGGTAAGTATCAGTTAAGAGCAGACTCCTGGGTCACACTGACTTTCAGTAATAAGTAAAATAAAATACATTTATTTATGATTCTTTTTGTTTTTATTTTTATTTATTTTTTGTTTGTTTGCTTGCTTTTTGGTTTGGTCTTTGAGACAGGATTTTGAGACAGGATTTTATATAGCCCAATATGCTGCTTAGAGTTCTTTTTTTTTTCTTCTTTTTGTCAACTGGATCCAAATTATGGTTATGTGGAGGAACCTCAATTAAGAAAATAGTGCCTCCATTAGATTGGCCTGTAAGTGAGCTTGTGGAGAAATTTGCTTGGATAATTATTAATGTGCAAGGGCTCAGCCCACTGTGGAGGTGCCACTCCTGGGCAGGTGGTCCTAAGAGGTATAAGAACAGTAGCTTTACATGAACTTGGGAGTAAGCCAGTACACAGCATTTCTCTTCGGGCCCTACATTAGTTCCTGCCTTGATGTTGGGAGCACAGCACAAAGATCCTTGTACTCACAGATCTCCAGGAAAACCAGTAATGTTAAGCACACAGGACTGTCTTTTCAAAGGAATGGACATAAAACCTCTTCCATCCAGAAGGTTGGGAATCAGAGGTGATTAACAGCCTGGTGATCTGTGTTATCTGCTGGCCCAGGCGGTCTCAAGCTCCTACAATCAAGACCAGAGGTGGCTAGTAATCTAAATGATCTTTACAACTAGAGACTCCCCAAGCCCCCACAAGCTAGACTGGGGGTACCTAATAGTCTATATGACTCTTATAATTATATGTATAATTATACCCAGGGCTCCCTCAGGCCCCACAACCAGGACCAGAGGTGGCTAATAGCCCAAAAGACCTCTTCCCTACTTGTATTACCAAGACAAGACCATCTCCTTCCTTAGACCCTTAAGCTAGTATAGGCAGCCTATCTCCAGAATTCATTTTCTTGGGAAAAAAGAATGACATGTACCCTGAGATAAGTTTTGATGTAATTGTGTGTGTGTAACGGCTTATATTACACCAGAAAACTTTTCTTCCAAATTTTCCAAATTATGCTGGGTTTTAAAATGCTGGTCATAAACTGCCAGGCATCAGATTCCCTGAAGTTTGATCCAGGTTGATGAAGTCGATCTGAAGCTAGTTTTCACTCTCACCTCTTCTTGGTTTGCTTCCTGCTTGCTGTGACCATATGCAAGGTCCCCCTCACCTTGAGTTCCTACCTTGGATTCCCTCAGGGGTAGAATGTAGTCTGTAAGTCAGATAAACCCTTTCTTCCTCAGTTTCATTTTGGTAAGGGGGTTATTATAGCAGTAGAAAGGATGCTATTATTCAGGCTAGCCTCAGAGTCTCAAACTTCTTAGGTAGCCAAGGTTGGCCTTCAGCTCCCCAGTATTCCTACCTGCAACTTCCAAGTCTAGAAATTAAATCATGCTTAGAAATTTTTAGCTCTTCCCAGAACTGAGGTGGGAAAATACATGGTGCTATTAACCTTATTTGAAGGGGACATTACCTAGTTGAAAGGTCAGGGTGGAGGTGGAAGGCTAGCTGGTGGGAACTTTGAGGGTGGCATCTAAACAGCTCCTTAGGATAGAGAATCATGGGGAGCATAACACAAAGACCAGATCCAGATGAGAATGTATTTCTGAGCCCAGTTTGGAAAGCTTTGCACCTCGGCTCTTGTACTTTATGCTCACAGCCTAGAGCAGGCTGGAAGATTTCAGTGAGATATAACCAGAGCCCCAGAGGAAGGGCAAAATGGGAACTTGATGCCAGGTGTCCTGATTCTAATTCCTCACAACCGTAGCACCAAACCACAAGGACCCAGCAGTTCATGCATAGAAAGGGCAGGGCACAAGTGACTTGAATGTGCAGGCAAGTCAGCCGGAATTCCAGTACCACGGGTGCCTAAGGAAGTATGTTTTATCTGGATGTAAAAATGGAAATACAGTTCAGAATCTGAGCCAAGGCCAAATTACCCTGAGAACTGACAGAGTTCAAACATTAGCTGAAACCCTGGTGTTAGACAGGGCCCCACAGCTTCAGGACCGTGCAGAGAATGGGAAAACCATTTCTGCGAGAAATAATATGATTAGAAAATAAAGGCTCCGAAGGAAAGAGCGAAGGAATTTGGGTTCTTTTGAAGAAAACCATCAAAGTTTGCTTATCAAAAACATTCTGTGAGAGAAATGATCAGTTTAGATTCTACTGTGTTTATCCTCCTTGGGAAGGAGAGAGCAGGACTTAGAGAGCCGGAAACCAGCCACTTCCTCATGTCTTGGTTGTTAGACCAAAGGCCTGTGACGGTAGAATGCTAGTCATTTGCACTTGGCTCCGGCTCCAGTGTGACTAGGTGACCCGTTCTATTCCAGATTTGTTTATGCATCTCATCTAGGCTAGTTTTTTCTTCAAGAATTTTTTCTAGAATTGATTTACTGTCTCTATCTCTCTGTCTCTGTCCCTGTTTCTCTCTGTGCCTCTTTCCCTCGTGTGTGTGTGTGTGTGTGTGTGTGTGTGTGTGTACTTCCTTTTCTAATTTTCTGGTCTGCAGTTATTTATTCCCTGTGTTTTCTTGGGTCTGCTTAGCCTTTCTAGGTTGGCATTTCCCTTTTCTTTTTTTCTATAGAGATAGATTTGTAGATAGATAATGCTTAAATTTGGTTGTAGCATAGAATGTCCCCGTCCATGGTAACTGAAAATTTTGCTGGGCTATAGTAATCTGGGCTGCTATCTGTGGTCTCTGACACCCTGCTGCACATCTGGCCAGTTCCTTCTAGCTCAGTCTCTGTGGAGAAGTCGTGTGTAATTCTGGTGGTCCGCCTTTATAAGGTACTTGGCCTTTTCTCTTGCAGCTTTTAATATTCTTTCTTTGTTCTGCATGTTTAGTGTTTTGATTATTATGTGCAAGGGAACAATTTTTTTTTAGGTTAGGAAAATTTTCTTCCATGATTTTGTTGAAAATACCTTTTGTGTCTCTGACTTGGGTTTGTTTCTTATTCTTAGTGTTGGACTTTTCATAGCGTCCCAGATTTCCTGAATAATATGTGACAGAGTTTTCTTTTAAATTCAGCATTTCTTCTATTATATCTATTGCCTGAAATTCTCCCATCTCTCATCCTCTGCGGGTGAAATTTAGCTCTGAGGTTCTTGTGTCTCGATTTTTCATTTCCAGATTTCTCTGAGTGTTGTCTTCTTTGCCGATTCTGACTTGTAGTCATGTCTTGAACTGTTTTTTCGTTTTCTTGCACTATGTTTTCATAGGTTTGTTCATTTCTTCCTTAAGGACCACTCTCATATTCATACAAGTTGTTTTAAAATCCTTTACTTGTACTTCAGCTATGTTGGAATATTCAGGGCCTACTGTGGTAGGGTTGCTGGGTTCTAGTATAGATATGATGGCCTGGCTGTGATTGTGTTTTCACACTGATTTCTAAGAATCTGGATTGGGAAGAAGACTGCAATTCTAGGTGCTGATATCTGTTTTTTTTTTTGAGTGGCTTCCCTCCACCCCCTTGGTTTCTGTATCCTTTCTGGTTCTTAGGAGAGGGTATGGGCTATGTGAGAATTCTTAGGAGATCCTGATTGGTGTGGCCACTGAGGGTTCTGGTTGAAATGTGTTTTTAGATGTCAGGAGCTGACACCTAAGAGTGTGGATAGGTAGGAAGGGGGAGGGTACCCACATGAGGGCAGGAAGCCTGGTGTTCCACCAGGATCTGCTGTCTCCTGGGGATGGGGCAGAGTGAGGAGTGGCCTCAACAGTGACTGCTATAGAGTTAGGGAGGGACTGGGGGGCTGGATCTGATGGAGAGGACGGAGGCTAAAGACCTGAAGCTTGACTTTGCAGCACTGTTGGCTTTTCTGGCATGTGGCTGGCCAGTTCCTGGGGGTGCTAGGGACTGGGACAACAGATGAATGGGAAGGAAGGTTGGTGGGAAAGATATGCATAATCTCTTGGAGATGGGGGCACAGAGGAAGTGGCCGCCATAGCAGGTGGACTGCTGCAGAGCTGGGCAGGAGGCTAGGGAATTGGATTTGGAGAGATAGTGAAGATCTCCATCCAGCACACCTGCTTTCCTGGCCAGAGTGCGAGGGTTATCATCTCATATTCCTTCTCTAACCTTTTCATCCACTCACGTGCTACATCCCAGAACATGACCTTGGATACCTGGTATTTTACTGGCCATAGTAAATAGGAAATGCTCTCCATTTTTTTTATATTGTCCAGATTTTAGTGAATGAGTCACACAGCTGTAAAGTTTTATGATTTGTCTTGAGCACATGCATAAGATTTTGTTATGTTAATGCATCATTGCACATATGATTCCTCAATACATCACTGGAACTGACCTCACTTTTGGAATTGCACACATTTATATTGAAAATGGCTTTACTTGGGGCTGGAGAGATGGCTTAGTGGTTATGAGTGAGTATGATTTTGCAGAAGATCCGGCTTAGGTTACTAGCACTCACACTGAAATTCCTCTCCCAGCTTCCTCAGGTACCTATATACATGGGTACACATGAATTCACACAAACATACTCATATATACATACATAAAAATAAATAAATCTTAAAATATCTTTATTTGGTTTTTAAAAATGTAAAAATTCTATTTAGAATAGTAAAAAACAGTGTCTGGGACTCTTCTGGGGAAGAAAACTTTGTCACTCTTACATTGCCCAGTTGCTGCCACTTCTGAGCTGACTGTGGGTGCTTCTGTCTCCTGAGCAACATTGTCATTGTCAGTTTCTGGGTTCACTATAGCATTGCTCACACAGGGTACTTGGGAAGTAGCTAATCACACACATGTCTGTGGCCATATATTGTATATTCAATAAAAATAATTTGGAATATCAGAGACAAGACATCTCTGATATGGGGATGTCTTCCTGTATGCTGTGAATATCAATCTTTAAATAAAGGAGCTGTTTTGGTTTATGACAGGCACCATAGAAGAAGTAGGTGGGGAATCAGAATAGATAGAAAAGGAAGGGCTGAGTTAGAGACAGATGGAGCAAGCCGCCAAAAAAGAAACAAGTAAGGAACACAGGTGAGCCATGGGCCACATAGCAAGACAGATTAATGAAAATGGGTTGATTTAAGATGTAAGGGCAAGCTAGCAATGTGCCTGAGCCATAGGCTGAACAGCATGAACTCAATATAAGCATCTGAGTCATTTCTGGGGGCCTGAGTAGCGGCAGGCGGTTAAGGGGTCTGGGGCTGCAGGTCTGTGGGTCTGGGCCTCTGGCAGCCCAGGGCCAAGAAACCATATTGCAACAAATCTCTCCAACCTTTTTGTTTTGTTTTTGTGAGACTACATTTTTCTATGTCCAAGCACTTGGGATGTGAAGGAAGAGGCAGGAGGATCTCTGTGAGTTCAAGGCCAACCTGGTTTACAAAGCAAGTTCTAGGACAGCCAGAACTGTTATACACAAAAAAACCCCTGTCTCAACAGCAACAACAGGCAAAAACAGTTGGAGAGCTGTCTCTGTCCTCTGATATTCCAGGCTATTTTAATTAAATATGCAATATGTCACCATACATATCAATGTAGGCTACCGTACCCTTTAGAGTAAGACTTGTTTCTTATTTCTCTTACTATATCTAGCTAATTGTCAGCACAAAACTTAATAAGAGATAATCCCCCAAAACTCAAGTATTGAATGACTGGATATTTTAAAGGGCATTAGTGGTTTACACAGTTGATACACGCTGCCAACCCAGAATACAAATCTAATTAATGCTAATTATAAAGTAATTTAAGTAATTTTTAATATCACTAAAAGCAGCGTATTAAATCGTGCTAGAAGCAGGGTGTTTGTTATAACATGAAATTTCTGAAAAATATACTTAAATCTGGGTATGGTGACTCACACTTGTAATTTCAGCACTTGAGAGTGGAGGCAGGAGGATCTGATCAGGAGTTTAAAGGCATCTCGGCTGTATGGTAAATTTAAGTTGAGCACCAGCTATTATGAGAACCCTCTCTCAAAAAAGTATGAATGTCAGGCTGATAAGACAGGCCAGTGTGCTGGCAAGCTTGATGATCTGATGACCCAGGGACCCATGTGCAGCAGGAAGTGAACTTCTGCTTGTCCTTTGACTTCCTCTTGTGTGCTGTGGCACTCAGGTGCCACATTCCCACTAAATAAATAAAATTTTATTAAATTTTTACCTCATATGTTTTTCTCCTATTTATATTATTTCAAGATTTTCTAATTTCAAGGTCAACAGCAAAACATTGAGTGAGTGGCAGCATAATCCACACGTATATTTGGTTGTATGATCCACTGGTGATGCAGGAATAAATCTGATTTAAAAAACAAAGTCATTTACATAATTTCCATGGTTTTTAAAAAATTTTTTCTTCAAGTAAAATATCACAACTTAAAGTATGTATGATATCAGATGTATGCCTTTAGATTCCAGAATGAAATCCTTTTTAGAATGTGTGATTTAGCACAGCATTTTTGAACCTGGAAAATACCTAAATGATGATGGTATTCACATTACATAATTTCATTATTTATCTACAAATGACATCAAAGGACAATATAAAGGACAGCTATACAATCTTGTTAAGGTTCTTTCCCATCCAGCAGGAAAGGTCAGTTTTTGAGTGTTCGTTAGAAGCTGTCCATATGGAGACACACATTTAACCTATTTGACAATACCCAGACAAGCCAGGAAATTGTGGTGGTTTCCAGGAAAGGATGGAAGTTAATTTTACTTCCTAAGTTAAGTTAACTTTCTAAGCTTCCATTCCCTTCCTTTTCCTTTCTGTCCATTCTCCTGGCTATCTGCATATCTGTTTATATCCCCGTCTTTAAAAAGGGGGGGGTGTGCATGTTCCAGTAACCTGCGTGGTTGTCGTATGTATACTGGGTTCCACAATGAGACTGTAACTAGTTTATGAAGCACTCTCTACTTAGATATAAGCACCAATCCATTTTATTCTTCTGGAGTGTAAAAGCAATATGAATGTAACTTTATCCCACCAATCCCCATGGTTATTTCAGCTCTCAGTTGGTGAGGAGGCATGCCCCTCCTGACTCTCTGCTCCATATGCAACTCCATGTCAACAGAGCAGACAGGAACTGCCCCTATTGAAGAAGACCATTCTTCTGTTCTTTCATCCAAGATGTCAAATAGCTTCACTCTTTGATAAATACATTCTCTGCATTCATTTTAATCTTTTTCTATTACTTCTTGCCTAAGTGTTCTGTGGAATCTTTCTTGTACTCTCTATAATCTGAACAGGTGTCAGAACTGACTAGTCACTTCCAATTATTGACAATTTCAATTCCAACTGAAATTGAGTTTTTATACTTTATAATCCTTTAAAATATAATTTACAGGGCTGGAGAGATTGCTCAGTGCTTAGGAACACTGGCTGCTCTTATAGATGTCCTGAGTTTAATTCCTAGTTCATAACTATCTATAATGGGATCTGATCCCCTCTTCTGGCATGCAGGCATACATACGGACAGAGTCCTCAAATGCATAAAACACATACATAAATAAGTCTTAAAAATAAATAACTGAAAGCAAGATAAAGATTCTGAGACTTTAAAAGAAGAATATAATTTACACTCAGTAAGATCCACAAATATGAGGATGTCAGCTCATTCATGTGTACACAGGCAGGTCACGTGATCAGTGCTAGACTCAAAGCAAAGCACTGAGGGCGGCCCTAGGAAGTCCCCTGTGTCCCCCTTCAGTATTTGTGGCCTGCTTTCCCAAAATGAAAACATTATTTCTATCATGGATTGCCTTTGCCTATTCTTGTATTTCATGTAAAAAGAGGTATTATGTGTTCTGTATGTATGTTTGGCTTATCTCACAGGCCACCATGCTGTTGAAATTCATCCATTATTTTACATATTAGTAGTTCGTCTATCTTATTACTGTTGAGTGATATAGTTTTACATATCAGTAGCTCATCCTGGAGCAGTCACAATCTGTCCACTCTCCTGCAGGCAGTGAGCTGTTATTTCTCACTTCTAACAGTTGTGAATCAAGCTTTTATGAACTCTGGCACATCTTCCTGAGAACATCTGCATTCAATTGTATTGAGAAGGTGAAACTGAGGAGTCACAGGATAATATATCTTTTCCTTTGCTATAGACTTCTAAGCACTCCTGGAAAGTTTTCTCCACTGTCCACTCCCTCCCAGAAGCACCAGGTGTGGACTTGAGAGCCATGTTCACGTCAACACTCCCCAGCTTCAGTCTTCATCATTTCCCTTATTGCAGATGGACATCAGCATAGCATTTCAACTACTGTATCCTTTTAAGTGAAAGAGATAAGAATAAATAGCTCATGCTAAGTGCTGCTTTAATGCATGCTCAGATCTCTAGAAGGGTGTTCTAGAATCACAACATTTCCCTTTGAAGATTGCAGAACCCTATTTAAGTGGGACATGGGTGTGAAAACAGACTATGTTCTCCTGCCCTGTGTTTTTGTGTATATGTGTATGTGTATAAATGCAAAAGAAAAGGACCTTTAAAAGCCTGTCAAGAGAGAGCACAAAGATGTTCAAATTCAAACAGAGGAATATGAAGAATCAATTTCAGCAAGGTCATCTAAAATTAGACAAAAACAGGCAATATTAATATACCCAGTAACCTTTAAAAAAATGAAGAATGACAAAGATAATACAGAAGCTAGCTGGGCTCCAGTACAAATGTTAGAATTATGAGAGTAAAAGAAGCAATTGTAACATATGGGATGCATTCACCATTTGTAAAACAAATGTTGAACAGTTGGTCATGCTGTAACCAGGTCACCCCTAAAGATTGGTTAGATATGGTTACAGCTGTGTTAAAGGCAGAGCCACTTATACAATGGAAATCATGGTGGGGAGGAGGCTAAAACAATAGAACAAAGAAGTAGGGTCAGAGGCATATAAGTCTCACAAAACCAACTTCTTGGGGAGGGAGAATATGCTGATATTGAAAGGCAGTCTTTATACAATGAACATACTCTGGATATATGTCATATGGCAGCTTTAAGTGCCTGGGACCGGATTGAAGAAATAGGAAAGAAAACTGAATCATTCATGAAAGCAATTCAAAACCCCAAAGAAACTTTTACAGACTTTTTGCACAGCTTAACTGCAGCAATAAATAGAATGGAACTGGACTCAGAAGCCAGGTGAATAATAATTGAACCACTGACTTTTGAGAATGCTAATGAACAATTTAGAAACATTCTTAGACCTTTAAAAGCAAGGTCAACATCTTTGGAGGATTGGATTTGTGAGACAATTAATGTAGAGTCTTACAATAGTGATGATAACTGGGTAGGAGAGCTTATTTCTAGAGATATAAGAAAAAGTCAAAATGCTAAATGTTACAGTTGTGGAAGGCAAGGTCACATAAAAAGAGATTATAAACAAGGCGTTCCCAGAAACAGTGCTTTTGTTAGGAATAATCCCAAGAGAACACCCCTCTCTTCTGGAGTATGTAGAAGGTGTGGAAAAGGAAAACATTGGATAAATGAGTGCAGATCAACAAAGGACAGACAAGTAACTTTCTGCCCTTGGGAAATATCCCAAGGGGGCTTTCAAAAGCCCTCATATCAAATCAAATCTAATGTTACCCTGCCATTGTGGAGGAAACACCTTTCCTGAACAATTAAAAAATTAAAACCTATTTTAAAAAGAAATACTATATTGAATGATAGAAAATCTATAGAAAAATAAAAAAATCAGGAAAAATTATAAAACAAATATTTTGAGAAGCTTCTATCAATGAACAAAGGCCAAATTAAAAGTACAAATAAATGATGTTATTATTGAAGCTTATTGGACTCAGGGACAGATGTATCATTAATTCCAACAAAATATTGGCATCCAAGTTGGCCCCTTCAGGAGGTAAATGTTCAGTTTTTGGGTATTAGGTCTATATCCCAGGTAAAAGAGAGTGCAAGATGGCTTGAGTGTATAGGATCAGAAGGACAGAGAGGAATATTAAAGCCATATGTAGCTGACATTGCTATAAATTTATTGGGAAGAGATTTACTACAACAGTGGAATACATGGATTAATTTTCCTCCAAACACAGAAATAAGCCATAAACTAGCAAACGGTTCTGAAAGGAACATTAGAAGGTATTATGAGAAACAGTCACAGACCATTCAGGTTACAGAGAAACAAGGCAAAACAGGTGCTGATCTTTCAAAAACACCCACAGCACTACCTCTAAAACAGCTAACAGAGAAGCCTATACGGGTTCATCATGGCCTCTAACAAAAGAAATTACAGGTCTTAGAGCAGCTGGTACAGGAACTGTTAAATGCTCAGCATATAGAAGAATCAACCAGCCCTTGGAATTCTCCTGTATTTGTTATTAAAAAGAAATCTGGAAAGTGGAGAATGGTAACAGACCTAAGGGTGATAAGGTGATCCAGCCAATGGACTCTCTACAATATGGGATTCCTTTGCCTTCTCTGTTATCTAAAGAATGGCCTATTATATTTATTGATTTAAAAGACTGTTTCATTACAATACCTTTACAAGAACAAGACAAAGAAAAATTCGCCTTCACAGTGCCCACTTATAATGATTTTCAGCCTGTAAAGAGATTCCAGTGGAGGGTCCTCCCTCAAGGAATGCTGAATAGCCCCACTCTGTGCCAATATTTTGCACAAAAGCCAGTAGAACAAATACATAACAAATTCACACAATCTATAATTTATCATTACATGGACAATATCTTGTTGGCCAATTCAAATATCAATACCTTAGAAAAATTTTTTGAAGAAGTAAAAAGAATTTTGCCTGCTTGGGGATTACAGATTGCCCCAGAAAAAATACAAAGAGGGGATTCCATTAATTATTTAGGCTACAAAATAGGCCAAAAAAATAGACCCCAAAAGGTACAAATCAGGAGTGATAGATTGAAGACACTTAATGATTTTCAAAGACTACTAGGGGACATTGCCAACTTACAACCCATTATTGGAATTAAAAATAATGAACTGGATAATTTGTTCAAAACCTTAAATGGTGACAAGAACTTGAATAGTCCAAGAGAATTGTCACCTGAAGCTGAGAAAGAATTGGCTTTGGTGGAAAAGAAATTACAGGATGCACATGTGGATCATGTGGATCCAGACCTTAATTGCATTCTAGTTATCTTGCCCTCCAAGCATTATCCTACAGGAATTTTAATGCAAAGGGAAAATGTTATATTGGAATGGATATTTCTTCCACATAAGCCAAGTAAGAAGTTAGGGACATATGTGGAAAAGATTTCTGAACTTATTTTTAAAGGAAAATTAAGACTTCGTCAATTGACAGGAATGGACCCAGCAGAAATTGTTGTACCTTTAACTAATAAAGAAATTGACCAATTATGGGTAAAAAGTGAACCTTGGCAAAGAGCCTGCAGTAATTTTTTGGGAGATATTAACAGCAAATATCCTCAAAGCAAAAGAATTGAATTTCTAAAGAAAACTAATTGGATTCTTCCTCATATTGTATGAGATAAACCAATTTCTGGAGCCCCTACATTTTATACAGATGCAAGCAAATCAGGAAAGGCAGTTTACAAATCAGAACATATAAGTAAAGTGGCTCAAAGCCCTTATAATTCTGTTCAAAAGTCAGAGTTATATGCTATCATTATGGTATTAATGGACTTTACCTACCTCTTAACATAGTCACTGACTCTCAGTATGCAAAATGAGCTGTTCTACACATTGAAATGGCTGATTTTATTAATGATGAATCAGAATTAACTTCATTATTTATCCAGTTACAAGGAATAATCAGGACTAGAAATCATCCCTTCTATATAACACACATTTGATCCAATACGAGTCTGCCAGGTCCTTTAGCATAAAGTAATGATGAAATTGACAAATTATCAATAGGAAATGGACTAGAGGCTTCAGAATTTCATAAAAAGCATCACATCAATAGTAAAGGATTAAAAAAGGATTTCTCTATCACTTGGCAACAAGCCAAAGAAATTGTAAAAAGGTGTCCCACCTGTTTTTTCTATAACCAAACTCCATTGCCAGCAGGAAGTAATCCTAAAGGTATACATAGAATTGATATCTGGCAAATGGATATATTTCATTTTACAGAATTTTGGAAATTAAGATATGTCCATCATACAATAGATACATTTTCAGGATTTCAATGGGCAACTGCTTTGAGTTCAGAAAAGGCTGATTCTGTACTCACTCATTTGCTAGAAGTTATGGCGATCATGGGAATACCTGTACAAATTAAGACCGACAATCTCTAGTAAAATGAAACTTTTTTTGCTTATTATAATATAAAGCATATTACAGGAACACCACACAATCCTACAGGGCAAGCAGTCATAGAGAGATCAAATCCAACTCTAAAGGTTATGCTAAATAAACGGAAAGGAATAACAAAGACCCCCAGAGATAGAGTACATAATGCTTTATTAACTTTGAATTTTCTCAATGCTAATGAGAAAGGAACAACAATGCTGAAAGGCATTGGACCATAGAAAAAAAAGCTCAACTAAATCAGCCTGTTTACTTCAAAGATGTACTAACCTCTGAATGGAAGCCAGGATATGTGCTTTGTTGGGGAAGGGGTTTTGCTTTTGTTTCCACAGGTGAAAAAAAAATTATGGATACCATCAAAATTAATAAAGACTCGATTTGAACCAGAGAAACTTCATGAAACTAAGAATTGATAGCTAATCCACTCATACTACAATTCTTTAAGTTGTAAGAAAAAATAAAGAGTGGGGGGCAGGTTTCTGTTTTTGTCTTTACACAAAACTGGGAATATTCATCTTCAAGAAGATAAAAGACCTTGGACATCTAGATGTGTGAAGCAAAAGGGAGGCTATCCATAAAAATTTACAAGCAAGAGAATATTGTAACTATTTTTACCAGTGTACTTCATAGGGTAAAATCTCATTGCTTAACCTCTACAATTTTTTTTTTTGTAAGTTAAAGTCCCAGTTTAATTACAATTTAAAGCTGGCTTTAGAGTTGGAGTGTGACTCTCTCCTTCTCTAAACTCAAGCATACTTGTTAAAGGAAAATACAAAATTTCTGTATCATATCAGAAGAGCCACCTGATATGGGCCAGAAGAATAACAAAAAATAAGGAACTATTCTATTGTTACTTATGCTGACTCAATACTTCTGTATTTAGCTTCTTGTGCATTGTGTTGGGTTTTAGTCTCTTACCAGTTTTCTGCAGTGATCCATGACAATGCCTAATTGCAAACTTGAAGTATCCAAAAGGAAGATGTGGCCCCACAACGATAATTTCACATGGACCCTGACAAAGCCACTAGGCTGACAAACACCAACCAAAGATCAGATTTGGACTACCAACTGCTCAGGACAATTTCGAGGTAGCTTGCTGAGATGAACCAGCTTCACAGACTACGATAGCCAGGACTTGAGACAAGCCGTGCACTTTCCTGTTATGCAGAGACTGGACAACAAATGATATAGCTACTTATTTCAGGACTTGACATTTAACAAAGCTTTTCTTTTAAGGATCCCCTAAAGATACTGTTGCCCTCAGACAGCAGGAAGTAAATTTAAGAACATGGCATCCACATTTACAAGAGGTGGGGTGGGTTGTTTTTGCTCATTCAATGGGTTATGGATGATTGTCATTGTTTAGGTTAATTGGTTAAAAATTGTTAATAGTTATGGTTAGAAAAAAGTTAAACAAGAATGATTAGATTCAAGATTTGTGTCTAAAAAAATACAAAAAGGGGATACAGATATATAGGATATAAGGATATATTATTGAATCTTCTTTAAAAGGATTTACTAGCTTTAAATATTTTACATTGGATTGGATTTTTGTATATTGTATACAAATTGTATATTGAGATTAATTGTGTTACTGTACAAATATCTCTATGCTTGTTCAAGGTAGTATACTTATTCAGTTCATCTAACAATGTAATATAAGTTGCTAGTCCATGGAAGTTTTTATTACCAATTAATTAGAATATAAAGTAATGCAAGTTAGTAGTTAGATATTACATTCAAACATAGTAAAACATGTTTTCAAGCTCAAACAAATATATTTTAGATGAACAGGTCTTCTTCAAACGCTTCAGAGATCCATAGAATATGGCATTTAAAATATTTTAAGAACTTAGACTTTTCTGGACAGTGAGACAGGTCTGTTACTGGTAGCACCAATCCTCTTCAAGAGAAAAATGAGCATTGAAGATACTTCACGTGGATATTAGTTTTTTTGTAGCAATGGTTAGCCACTGGACAAGAACCTGTTCTTGTATTGACTGCTTGACAGTATGCTGTTTTAACTGGACATGCAGGTTCCATAGGAAAGTGGCCTCTGAACTTTGATAGAAAAAGCTGAGATGGTACTTCAAGTTCTTGATTTACAGAGAAGACTGTCAGATATTCTTCAGAACAGAAGGAGAAGTGGCTGATGAACTACACCAGAAAAAGGAAATGAAATGAAAAGAGACTCTGAACCTGTAGGCTGAAGATGGGTGCCCCAACTTTATAAAGGAACTTTGGGTGACTGTCCAGGCAGATAGGTGTCATCTCTGCCATTTCTAGATTTTGGAAGTTGCTTGCACTTCCTGTTTACTTGGGTAAATATTATTTCCTTCTTGGGTCTCTGAGGTAGTTGAAGATGAGATAGTTATAGTTTTCTAGTGACAGTTTTAGAAAAGAAACT
Organism: Phyllotis vaccarum; assembly: GCA_033318265.1. Taxonomy (NCBI): domain Eukaryota; kingdom Metazoa; phylum Chordata; class Mammalia; order Rodentia; family Cricetidae; genus Phyllotis; species Phyllotis vaccarum. The sequence continues at coordinate 34,558,451 of JARWLC010000009.1, read as the reverse complement.
TTGAAGTTAAAGTATATAAGTTTAAGAGACATCAAATTAATAGTTTTTAGTTAGTAATGCAAGTTAGAAAAAAAGTGAATTAGGTATAATCTTTTGGACACATCAAAATAGGATAATTAATAAAATATTTTCTTTGAATTGTCAATTGTTAATGGACTGGGCATTACTCATTTATTGTTTGTATATATTGTATACAATTATTGTACCTATTGTATATTTTCTAATGTTAGCTATAACCTTCTTTTTTTAAATTTGACACAAAAGGGGATATGTGGGGATATTTTCAAATACAATATGTATGGGATGGGGGAGGGCTGTTATGATTTCTTAGACATGACTGATCCTAGAGTATTGTCTGTCACAAGTCAGAGGCAATTCTTTCCTGGATTATATGGGGTTTGGTGAGGTAGCAAGGAAGCTGTGGAGTTTCACTCTGCCTCTGTCTCTGATGTGCAATCCCCACCACTAACTTGACTTCTTACACCCTCTTCAAGCCCTGTGAACCATGGACTTAGTGGATTCCAGGAAGCTGACCACAGTCACTCTCCTCCATGGCTTCCCTCAGCCCACGGGTCCCACAGCTGCAGGCTGATCTCTGTCCTAACCTTGCCTCCTCACAACACATCTCTCCTGAACTTCTCAGTAAGCTGCCACATGTCTGAAGGTTTCCAGGACGTTCAGGGTAAGGAGATGAGTGTCTGAGTAACCTCACAGTATCTCAGCTTTCTGAATAATCCCCTTAAATGCCTTCACTTCAAGATTCCCAATTGGGGATGGGGGAGGGGAAGCAAAAAGCCCTAGCCAGTGATTCTCAACTGTGGGCCATGATCCCTTTAAGATCATCAGAAACATCAGGCATTTGCAAGACGATTCATAACAGCAGCAACATTACAGTTATGAAGTAGCAATAAAAATAATTTTATGGTTGGGAGTCACCGCAACATGAAGAATCTTAAGGGTTGCAACATTTAGTATACTGATCCAGACCGCCCGCCCCCCCAGGTTAATTGCTCTGAGATGGCTAGTCTTCCTCCTATTGTTCTAATATTCTTACACAGAACGCCTGAGTTAGGTATTGTTGGGCAGCTCTAACCATATGTATTAATCCCTGTGTGTGACTGAACCAGGTGTACAGTGTTGTGTTTATGTGTTTGGGATTTTAGGGTAACTAGTATGGCATGGCCCCTGGTCTAGTGCTTCTGTTCATAGGGGGCCTCTGGGTGGCTTCTAAAATGCAAACTCATATTCAGAAAGCTGCAGGTACTGGAGAAATTCCCACAAAGGAGCACATAAGAACACTAAGAGAAAGTAAGCCTGCAAAGCAATTTCCTATTTAAACCAGTCTAGTAAACACCAGTCTGGGCTCGCACGGGGGTTTCTCCGAGCCTCAATTCTTAGTCTTTCAGACACAATTTGAAGATCTATGGTTGTCCTTGGTCTCTCATTAGCATATCATGACACTAATCTGAAGGTCCCTTGGGTTTCAGGAGCTGTGTGACAGTCACTGGGTCATCGATTTCTGTTTTTCAGATCTACTCTCTATGCTGTGCTGAGGCATATGTACGGGGATTTATTTCTGGGTTCTATATTTTATATTATATGCTGCATATATTCATGCAAGTACCAATGTTTTGAGCCCTGTTGCTTCGTGGTACCTTTTGAAATTAGAAGCTTAAGAAATTCAGCTTGTCCCCCTTTTGAGGATTACCTTTGTTCTTCATTGTTTCTTGAAAGTTGAGGTTGGAACTTGGTCTTGAGAGGCGTGGTCTTTGGGAAGCAACTAGAAAGACAGCAGAGTTTTAAGGAGCCCCTTATAGAACGACTCAGAAGCAGCACTTTCCCGTTCTATCCTCTGAAGAACAGTTCATACCCACTCTGAAGGACACCCAGCAAGGCTCCATCTGGAAAGCAGAGAAAGGAACCTTCATTTGACACCAGATCTACTAGTGCCTTGACTTTGAAACTTTCTATGCTCTAGATCTGTGAATTAAGTTTCAATTCCTTATGAATTACTCAGCTTATGGGATTTCTGTTATGGCAGTAGGAAGACTAAAGGCCCTTTGAAATTTCACATGAACTTTAGACATCTTTTCCCAGAAAACAAAATAGGTTCTGACAGATATTGCATTACATTTGTAGATCTCTTTGGGCAGCATTAGCGTCTAAATAATTCTGAGTGTTTCAATCCATAACCATGGAATTTCTAAGTTCTCTGCTTATTGGCTCTTCCATTTCTTTCAGCATCTTATATTTTTAGTGTACCAGTCTGCATTTCTGCATTAGTTACTTTTTTTCATTGCTATAACAAAATATGTGTTTTTTTAAAAAAAAACAACTTAAGGAGAAAAGGATTGATTTTTGGCTTACAGTTTAAAAGAGTTCAGTGCATCATGCTGGGAAGAACATGCAGACCTCACAGACAATGGAGCATATATATAGCTGGGCTCCTCATATCTGGGAAGACCAGGAAGCAGAGAACAGGATGTTCTTTCTCCTTTAGTTAGGGGCCCAGACCATGAAATAGTACCACTTGGGGCTGGAGAGATGGTTAAGAGCTCTGGGCTTTCTTCCAGACCTGCGTCCAGTTCCCAGCACCCACATGGCAGCTCACAACTGTTCAGTTCTTCAGGATCTGACACCTTCATACCAATGCACATAAAATAAGGTTAAAATAAATTTTAAGAAGAGAAATAGTGTCACTTATATTCAGAATGGGATGATCTTCCCTTCCAGAGTTAAACCACTCTGGAAACACCCTCCCAGACATTCCCAGGACTGTGGTGTCTCCTAGGTGATTCCAAGTTCATTCAAGAACCATTCTCTCAGACATCTCCAGGGTTGGCTCCTAGGTGATTCCAAGTCTATTCAAGAACCATTCTCTCAGACATCCCCAGAATTGTGTCTCCTAGGTGATTCCAAATCCATTCAGGAACCATCCTCTTACACATCCCCAGAGTTGTCTCCAAGAAGATTCCAAGTCCATTCAAGTTGACAATAAATATAATCATCAAAGTCTTCTTGGTTAATTTTATGCACATCATATGTTTTTGAAGCTATTGTAAAAGAATTTTTTTTTCTCTTTCAGATCATTTCTGAGTGTATTCAAATGATTTTTGTTCGCTTGCTTTGCTTTGTTGAGATGGGGGTTGTGTCTCACTCTATAGTTTAGTCTAGTATGGAATTGATTATGTAGTCAAGGTTGGCCCTCAAACTCATGACAATTCTCCTGCTTTAGTCTTCCATGTGCTTATAAGTCATCCTGCCTCACTGATTTGATAATATAAAATTCTCTTGAACATATTTATTCAAACAAGATCTATATATTTGTATATTAGCATTTTTACATAGATCGTGTCATCGGAAAACACAGAATTTAGTTTCTTCCTTTAAACCTCAAATGTTTCATTTTTCTTGCCTAATTGTTCTTAGGTTCTCATGCTATGCTGATGAAAATAGTAGAAATAGGCATCTTTGTCCTCTTCCTGATCTAAAAAGGAAGTTCAGGTTTGGGGGTTTTCGGGGGGGGGTAGTTTTCTTCTATCTTATTTATAATTTATTTCAGTCTATGTGCATAAGTATTTTGCCTGCATGTATCACATGTACTACATGCAGGACATGTTAGAAGATAGCGTTAGATTCTCAGAAAATGGGACTACCATGTAGGTGCTGGGAAATGAACCCAGCTCTTCTGTGAGAGCAACAAGTGTTCTCAACTACTAAACCATCTCTCCAGCCTGCCCCTCCTTCCCTTCTAAAAGAAGCTTGTATATTCATTTTATTCTATATGTGTGTGAGCCTGAGTATATGTATGGTATACCACCTTCATGCAGGTGCCTGCAGAGGTTAGAACAGAGTGTCAGATCCCCTGGAGCTGGAGGTTATGAGATTCCTGGTTGGATGCAGGAAACTAAACCTGTGTTCTTCCCAAGAGCAACAAGTACCCTTCATGGCTGAGACATCTCTCCAGCCTAAAATTTGTAGTTTTCTTATCACGACCTTTTGATTGGCTTTGGAGTGAGCTTAATGTATGTAGAGGGATTTTGGAAGTTTTCTCTCCTCTTCAGTGATTTTAATGATTCTGAAGGAGATCAGTGTCACACTGAGAACTATCTGGTATAATTCATAAGTGAAGCTAGCTTCTGGTCCTGGATTTTCGGTTAGGTTGTTTTCCGTTGCTGATCTAACCTCATCCTTATCTGCTCTTCCCAGATTTTCTGTTTCTTCATGATCCAGTTTTTGCAGGTTGTATGTTTCTAGGACTCTGTTCATTCCATCTTTGTCAACTGACTTTTGGGGCATCCAATTGTGTGTAGTGTTCCCTTATAATTCCTTTTATGCTTATTAAATATTTCTCTTTTGCTAGTCAAACTAGCTAAAGATCTGAAAGTTTTGAACTTAAGGAAACTGTTTTTTTTACTCTATCATCCCCCTTTCCTGCAAGGCATGGTCTTCTTATGTAACCTTAGGTGGCATGACATTCTCTATGTAGACCAGGCTAGCCTTGATCTCACAGAGCTCCACCTGCCTCTGCCTTCCAAGTGCTGCAGTTAAAGATGTGCACCACCACACCAGATAAATCCTGTTCTTCACTCTACCCCATATGATGTATTTAGAAGCACTAGATTAGTTAAGAGTATTTCTAGGTTTTTCTGTCATTTAACCATTTCCAGAAATTAGATCACTAGGGCTCTGACTTAAGTTTGTGGGATTCATGATTTGAATAGATTGTGGGAGGTTATGGAACTGTGCACACTAGGACCTGTGCTGGGGAATCAGGTGAGTGGCTGACATGTCCTCAGAGGCTGCATCTTGCCCTGGCCACTTCCTATTACTGCTCCTCTCTGCTCTTTGATCCCATGAGGTAAAAAGACTTTTTGGTTATACACGGTCAACACTATGGTATCTTTGCCTCAATACGAGCCCAATGACACCAAAAACTCTGTATGAGCTGAAATCCTGAACCTGAGAGTCCAAATAATCACTCCCCTTAAGCTGGTCAAGTATTTGGTGATAGCAAAACAGAAAACTCAAAACTACAATACTCTGATTTCCACCACTTCCTTATTCCTTCTGGATTTGAACTCTGTTCTCCTTTTCTAACTCTTTGCATAGGTTTAGGCTTCTCAGGTTGAGATCTTCATTCATTTACTCTTTTGTGCTGAGATCGAGCCCAGGACCTCACACATGCCTGACAGAATCTCTACCACTGGAGCTATCTCCCCAGCCCTGAGGTGTTGATTCTTTTTTTCAGTGTAAGTACTCACTGCCATACACCGCCGTCTGAGCCCGTTCATAACGGTACGCCAAGAGTTGCTGCATGCTCTTTTCACTTTCCTTTGTCTCAAAATAGCTTTTACTGTCTACTGTGAGTCTTTGACCAATTTTCACATGGTGTGCGTTTTCTATTTTTCATTTTTGTTCTGTTATTTAAAAAGATACTTTCAGGCCTGAGAGGTGCCTCAGTGATTAAAAACACTGACTGTTCTTCCAAAGGACCTGGGTCCAATTCCCAGCACCAACATGGTGACTAACAACCATCTTTAGCTCCAGTCCCAGGGGATCCAACACCTTCTTCTGGTTTTGGTTGGCAATAGGTACACATGTGCACATACATACATGCAGACAAAACACCAGTACATGTGGGAGACTATGTTGTTACATTGTAAATAATTGTCCCACCCACTGGTTTAATAAAAAGTGCTGATTGGCCAAAGGCAGGCAGGAAGTGTGGGCGGGGCTACCAGACTAAGAAAACTCTGAGGACAGGAAGCACAGAACAGAATGCCAGAAAGAAGCAGAGGACTCTGCTCTAAGCTCTAAGAAAAGGTACCCAGCTGCATGGCTGAACAAGATAAGAGACATGGGTTGGTTTAAGGGTAAAGAGTTAGCAAGTGATATGCCTGGGCCTTAGGCTGATCAGCCTAAAACTATCATATGCATCTGTGTGTCTCTGCGGGTCTGTGAGTCTGTGGGTCCTAAACCTTGAGGTTAGGCCCGAAAGTCCGGGCCAGAAACCTCCTCCTACAAGTACATGTTATCTTAACTACTTTTCAACTGCTAGACAAAAACTATGATCAAGGCAACTCATAAAATAAAGCATTTCATCTGGGGCTCATGTTTCCAGGGGGTTCATGACCATTGAGCTGTGAGGAGCTTGGCAGCAGGCAGACAGGCCTGGCCCTGGAGCAGTAGCTAAGGGCTTATATATCTGGTCCACAAGCATGAGCAGACAGGGAGAGAGAGCTAACTGGAAATGGTGTGACCCGTCCAGTATCCCTAACAGTTCCACCCACTGGGGACCAAGCATTCAAACATAAGAGCCTGTGGGGGCCATTCTCATTCAGACCACCACACACAAAGCAAAAAAAAAAAAAAAAAGTTATTTTATATGATTTTAATCAGGACCCATGCTGGGAGCTCACAGTGACCAGTAACTCCAGCTGCAGGGGATGCAACATGCTCTTCTGGTGTTTGAGGACACTATACTCACATATGTGTGTGCACATGGGCATTCACATAAGTAAAAATGTAAATATAAAAATCATTTAGATGTATTTTGTGGTTTAGTATGTACTCTATCCTAAGTAATGTTCCATGTGCCCTTGAAAAACCTGCCACCTGCTTTTGTTGGATTTGAAAGGGTTAAGGAAGATCAGTGTGTGTGTGTGTGTGTGTGTGTGTGTGTGTGTGTGTGTGCGTGTATGCACGTGTGCGTGCATATGCACAAGTGTATGTCTGTCTGTGCATGTGTGTGCATGTGTATTGTGTACATGTGTGTGTGCACGTGTGTGTGCATGTGTGCATGTGTCTGTGAATGTGTGTGTGCACATGCATGCCTGTGTGTGCGTGCATGTGTGTAGGTCAGGGCACAGCCTACAGAAGTCAGTTTTCTCCTCCCACCACGTGGGTGTCAGGTTTGTAACAGGCTTTTATTTCTTGAGCCATCTTTCTAGCCCTAAACGCAACCTTTTTGATTTATCTGTTAGGTCTATTTGTCCACAATGCCCTTCAAATCAGTTATTTTCTTACTGATCTTTCTTCTTGCTCATCTATTCATTATCAAAAGAGGCCTGTTCTCACTATACTGCCTTTCTCTTCTCCCTTAATTCTCTCCGTTTCTTCCTATATTTAGGGCCCCTGGTGTTTGGTGCATGTCTATAAATTTGTTCTTTTTTTGGCGTTGTCTTACTCTGTGTGTGTGTGTGTGTGTGTATACATGTGTGTGAGGTGTGTGTGTGCATGTGTGTGAGTGAGGTGTGTGTACATGTGTGTGAGTGTGTGCATGTGTGTGAGGTGTGTGTGTGTACATGTGTGAGTGTGAGTGTGTGTGCATGTGTGTGAGGTGTGTTGTGTACACATGTGTGTGAGTGAGGTGTGTGTGTGTGTGTGTGTGTGTGTGTGTGTGTGTGTGCCTGCCTATGGAGGTCAGAAGAGGACACTGGATCCCCTGGAGCTGGAGCTTCAGGTAGTTTTCAGTCACCTGACTTGGGTAGTGGGAACAGCATTCAGGTCCTCTGGGCAAAGCAAGGAGAGCTCCCAACCACTGAGAGATCTTTCCAGCCCCCAAGTCATCCGTTTTAGACTTAAAATGACTTAACTTCAATTACATACAAAAACTGATCATAGAGATCTTCCAAGTCTACCATAGCTTTATCTACGTATGTACCTACTTACGTATGTATGCACACTCACAAACACACACACACATAAACACACACACACACACACACACACACACACACACAGAGTCTTGCCTCTTCAATCTTATAAAATAAAAAAGCAGGCTTACAACCAAAATAACAATATAGAATTTTACATTTGTTAATGCCTTTACCAGACAACTTTGTATTTTTATGGCTTTAAGTAATTGTCCAGTGCCATTTCATCTTAGTTTGGAGATGGCTTTATGGCAAGAAACCCCCCCCCCCCCCAGCTTCTGTTTACCGGGGATGTCCTATGTTTGTCCTCATTTTTGAAGAAGTTCTGAGGTAGAATCCTAGGTTAGCATTTCCTGCTAGAGCTGATAGCATCAACTCTGCCGTGCGTGACAGCACTCTCTCTTTTCAAGATTCCCTTTATCTTTGGCTTTTGTAAGACTGGTTATAACGAGTTTATCCATCTTGGCTTTTACATTAGTTACTTTTCTCCTTGCTGGACAAAATCCCTGATGAAAGTAATTCAATGATGAGATTGTTGATGCCAGTGTATGGAGATGGGACCAATCCTTGTTTCTCATACTGAGCTTTATTCTGCAACTTTGCTGAATATCCTTACTGGTTCTGGTAACTCTGTAGACTGAATTGGATATTTGATTCAGATACTTGAGCATATCATCTGTGCAAAAAGTATTTTACTTTTACCTTTCCAACCTAACTGTATTTAGTTTCTCTTTGTGTCTTATTTCAGTGGTTCTAAACATCAATAAAATATTGAATAGAGGCAGAGCAGCCGCTTGTTTTATGTCTGATCTCTGAGGAAAGTTCTGGGCTACCAATAATGTCATGTGAGCTGTAGGTTTTCACATAAACAGCTTAAGCTAGGAGGAATTTCTCTTCTATTTACTCTGCTGGGAAATTTTTATAAAGAATGGATGTTAGATTTTCTTCCCCCAAAGACTTTACTCACCTGACCAATGGTGTTTAGTGTTACTTGTCTTAATCTGTTTGGACTGTAATGATAAAATACCGGAGTCAGCAGCTTCATGCCTCTGCTCATATAGGGTACCTTGGGGCTATGATCTCCCCTGGTGGGTCTGGTGAGTCTCCATCAATAGGACATGAGTCTCAATCCCAGAGGCTTCCCCTTCGTGATGCATTCCTTTCCCTGATCTAAGGTCTGGTGATTAGGTTTCAAGGTAGGAACCCTAAGAATCTATTCAGACTACAGCAGTATTTCCAAATGGTGACTGTCATCTTCTATGGATCACAGTGGGTCCTATAGTTTTTAAGAGCACTTCAGATTACAGCAAGGTGTGCCTACTCCTCTCCCTCCCCCACTGAATCCTCTTCATAAAGCACAAGCCAAAAACAAATTTCATAACCTACCTCTGAGATCTTCATGACTAGCAAGACCATATGATGTTTGACATAAACTACCTCTCCAGTTCAAACAGCTTTGATAACCTTGTAACTATTGAAGTCAGTATCCAAATCCTCATACTAAATTTGCATACGTCCCTTTTCACATAACCACATTCATAATTAGAGCTTTTAAGAATAATGTTCCAAGTAGAAACTTTTGTCTGCCTCCCAACCCAGTATTGTAGCCACCATTGGATTGGGAAGTATGTGGTGTGAGGGAGAAACACATGGGCATGCTATTTTATTCACTTTTTACTTTTTAAAGATCAAATCTGGGGATATATATACTTGACACATACCTACCTCAGAACTATACCCCCAGCTCTCTTTTAACTTTCGGAGACAAGGCTTCACTAAGTTACCCAGGGTACCCTTGAACCTGTGATTCTCCTGCCTCAGCCTCTACTTGGCCTCCCTCCATTTTCTTTACCAACTTCAATTTTATTTTTTAAATATAATGAATTTTAAACTGTGTGTGTGATGTGATGTTGAACATATGGCATGGCACACGAGGTCAGTTTTCTATCTTTATGTGGGTTCCAGGGTTAGAATTCAGATTTGCACATTTGTACAGCAAGTGGCAATGACTGGGGAGTCATCACACTGGCCCTCCAACATTTTTAGAAATAGGGTCTCACTGTGTAGCTCTGACTGGCCTGGTTCTCGGAGAGATCCTCTGCTGTTTGAGTGTTGAATTAAAGCTTCATGCTGACAAGTCTCATATCACCTTCATTTTTTTTGCAACAAGGATCCCTCACGGAACCTGGAACTCATCTTGGTTAGGCCAGTCAATGGGTATCAGGGATCTGCCCATCTCTGTCCCCCAGCAGTGGGGTTACAAGTCTGTGCTGCTGTGCCAGGCTTGTATGTGGGTTCTGGGGCTCCACACTCAGATCCTCATGCTTGCAAAGCAGGTGCTTCCCTGGCTGAGGGTCTCCTAAGGTCAGCCAGGGAATTTTTTACTCATCAGATAATCACAGTCACAAGGTCGCAGAGAAAGAAGGGGAGGTTGGTGGCAAAATAAATGATGGTGAACTAAATGCAGGCTTGTAATTTTCTTCAATTGAAATTTTAAATTGTTTTAAAGTTGCACACCAGGTATTGGAGCTGATTGTGGCAGCAAATTCAACCTTTATTGTAAAAAAAAGTTTATGTGCTAAATGCTTCCAAAACTATCCCACACACCCGTTTCTTATATGGCACTTTTATTTTCTTTGTGCAAATTTTATAAATTTCAGTTAGCTACCCAAACAAACTTCTGCCAGAAGCCAAGAAAGGACCATTAATCTCATCTGCCACCAAGGAATCTAAATTAGGAATTGAAATGTCCTTCCTCAAAGCAACAATCAGGTGGATATAGCAAGCAGTCCGCTCAACTATCTCCTCCAATCTAAACGGGGAGAGGCCAGCTATGCGCTGAATACTAATGCCTCAAAGTTTGACATGCCACATCCAGGGCACTGCATCTCCTGCAACCTGAACTCAAGTCATATAATAAAATCTTAAGAGTCCTGACGCTGCGACCCTTTGATCCAGTTCCTCATGTTGTGGTGACTGCAACCATAAAATTATTTTCATTGCTACTTCATAACTGTAATTTTGCTACTCTTATGAGTCATAATGTAAATATCTGTGTTTTCTGATGGCCTCAGGCGACCCCTATGAAAGGGTCGTTCAATTCCCCCCTAAAGGGGGTTGTGAACTACTGTGTTAGGTCAGAATTTCTCTCAAGAAAATAAATGGAAATTTTAGTACCCAAACCTCCTTTTTCATCTCATTAGGTTGCTTTGGAAATGCCTTCAGTCCTACTTGGTCTGCTAGGAGAGAACTGGCTGACACACTGGGAAGAGGACTGCAGTGAGCAGGTATAGCCTGTCTCTACTGTGTCAACGCTACACTGGCATAGTCATGGCAAAGCACGACTTCGTCCCAATATTTTCTTTGTTCTAGCCAACTTTTAATCTGCTTCTGACTAGCTAACAAGTTACTTGGGAAAAGAACTGTGCTGCCTAATTTTTATAAGTTATTTGAATTTGCGAGTGAAGTGCCCCCAAGAAGAAATGACAAATGGGTCTCATTTTAGGTCGCTATTATGAGTGACAGGTGGAACAACATTCTTACAATCTTGAGAATATAATGACCACATCTTTAAAAGCCTCTAGGGACTACTGTACATTTAGGAATGAGTTCATAAATTATTTATCTATACATTAATCTCTCTAAATAGATCTCCAACCCCTTCACTTTGAAAGCTACACTTCCAAGTCTCCACTTCAGCAACATTGTATCTGAAGGGCCTACATCTGTACAAACATTTCTAATGAAAACACCAAGACAACCCCCAGAGAAGTAAATAGAGAGGTGTTAAGTCTAGGGTGGCCTTCCCACTGCTGCATTCCTGACACTCGTGGATTCCACCTCCATGCCAAAGGTGACGTAAGAGCAGTGGTCTCCAGCCTTCCTAATGCTGCCACCCTCACGCTATGGTGACCTTCCAACCATAAAATTATTTAGTTGCTACTTCATAACTGTAATTTTGCTACTGTTACAAATCTTAATTATAAATACCATACTGTAATCAGAACTTTCTCTGTCCTTTCCAGCTGGTCTCACAGCCATTTGGTCACAAAAATACCACACAAAGGTTTATATTAATTATAAACTCTTTGGTCTGTGGCATAGGCATATTACTATTTCACTTAAATTAACCAGTAATTCTTATCTGTGTTTAGCCACATGGCTCTGTAGCTTTGCTCAGGGCAGCATCTCATCTTCCTTCCTCCGAGTCTGGCAGGTAATTCTGATTTTCCTCTTCCCAGAATTCTCCCCTTCTGGTAAGCTTGCTTGTACTTCCTGTCTGCCTAGCTTCTGGCCAATCAGTGTTTTATTAAACTAATATTTACAGTGACAAATGTTTATAGTATATAAGAGTATAGTCGCACAACATCTGATATGCAGGATATATATCTAATATTTGATCCTCAAAGGGCTTTTGACCCATAGATTGAGAACCACCGTGTAAGGAGTATGAAGTCAGCTTGCTCTTTGGGTTCCAGTAAAAATCGGGTCCTTCAGCAAGTCTCTTCTCCACGTATCTCAAGATGGATGAGTCCCACCTTTGTCCCACCAGTCATGGCTGCAAATGGCCCATCAGCTAAGACACAGTTGTTCTAGAGTGTGTGGCAGACGAGGTATACGCTGTAAAGTGTAGGCTCCAAGGCTGTTACCAAGGGCCAGATATCAGAGTCACCCATATCACTATCAGATAAGACTAAAACCAACAAGAGGTCCATACCTAATATAAACACCTAAAATACTCATCTAAGGCTTAGTACTAGTGATGTATAGAAAAATCCTGTCTCAAATTTCTATATAAGGTCTAGACTATCTGCCAAATTTAAAAAGCAGCGCTTCTTTTTTGCTTTGTTTTTCTGAAGGCCAACAGATCTTTAACATTATGCAAACAGGAAGGATCTAAGTTCTCCAACTTAGAATGAGAATTTGGTTCACAGAGGCATGTGTGAGGGTTGGCTGGCCAGGTGACACTTGGGCAGAGCATTGAGCTTGGGGGCGGGTTATACGAAGGCAGGCAACACTCAAAGCAGGTATTTTTCCACTGCCATGAAACATACAAGACGAGCTTGGCATTTTCACTGTGTTGTCCTGCAGCTAATGGAGACTATGCGGTACATCTGCTTCATACTGTGAGACACAACTCTGCCACTGCTCAGCGCCAATTCCTAACCCTCTGAAGCCCTTTCTATTATCTCTATCTAGGGCTTTACAACTTTGGTTTTTACCAATCTGGTAAACTTCTCCAAAGTGGTACCAGCCAGGCCACAGATCCATAAGCCAGTGAGGGCAGGGGAGCCTGAAGCTTGAAAGACAAAATACGCACAATTGTATATTTATTCTCCCCAACATGGACTTGGCAAAGGCAGTCAACTCTGATTCTGAGGACTGCCTCCATATGGATCCCACTGTGGCTCAAAACCACTGAGAAACACTGCACGTGGACCGAACATGTGTGGATTTTTCTTTCATTGTTCACTTCATTATATAGCATAACAACTAATTTCCCAGTGTTTAGCTGTATTGGGGAGTGTATCTTCCAAAGGCGAATAAGGTACATGGAAGGCTGTGCAATTATCACATGTGACCAGCACACCACTTAATACATGGAACTTATGTCTTCAGATTCTGGTATTAGCATGCCTGCTGGAACCAACCTCCCACAGACAATGAGTAAGTGTACTATCTCTCTGAGAACCTACATGTGGCAAGAACTACTTTAGTTCTGGCATATGGCAGAACATAAGATAAACCTGGTCCCTGCCATCCCCAGGACTTATGCTCTGGTTGACCGCTTTGTGACTGCTTTGCATAACCCATAGCCTCTATAAAACAGGGCAAGAAATGCAGTTCCTGTTGATAGCAATGACTGACATGTGCCATGCACCTGCAGACTAGCTCCAGAGCAGGATGCTCAACTACACTATCAGTACTAATTGTACTAGTTATGGTCAATATCTAGATGATGGATAAAAGAAGAGCTGAGTCTACTCATATGCCAGGCTTCTGGATGCTTCTATCAGTTCAACATCTGATGTTTCTACTGAAAGAAACTACAGATAGAAAGTTTATTCTTTAGGCTTGTTGCTATCTTTGAATTTTAGATATAAAGATTGGGTTCGTTCTCTTATGTGAAATGTCCACAGGAAGCAAATTCATAGAGGCAGAACACAGATTAGTGGTTGCTTGGGGCTAGCACAGAGGAAAATAAAGAACAATTGTATTGTATATGGGTTTTCTTTGGGGGTTAACAAAAATATTTTAAAGTGATAATGGCATAACCTTGTAAACACACAAAGCAATGAACTCATATACTTTAATATTATCTTTTGTGGAATGTGAATTTTATCTAGTAAATATCATATTAGGGGGGCTGGCAAGGTGGCTCAGGGGTCAAAGGTGCTTTCTCTATGTAAGCCTGGCGACCTGAGTCTAACCCTTAGCACCTATGGAAAGGCAGAGGGAAAGAACTGAGTCTATACAGTCATCCCACATGTGCCTCACAGCACAGTGTACCACACCCCACTCACATCACACACACACAGTTACATTTTTAAAAATTGTTTAAAATTCACATGAAGTAAGCCAAATGCAATAGTAATGAGACTTCCCTTTTAAAAAGTCCATATATAGCTGAGGGAGAGAGAGAGATTCCTATAAGCTGTAATAACCAGGTCAGTCTAGTCTCTAGTCTCAAGTGTCTTCAGACACACAATAGACACTGAAACAACCTGTGAAATCCTCAGCACTCTGTACAGAAAACCACAGTCAGATGCCTGTTACCTCCTCCATTTGCATAGAGCCCCAGGACATCCAAAGAGCACCCCACACCCCTGTATCTGCTTCTCTAGGGCAGTCCTGTAAAGGAATTCTCAGTCTACACAGACACAGTGCTAGCTCTACCTTGCAAATACGATGCACCCGTCTCGGGTATGACCTTTAGAAACCTATAGACTTTACAGAGACACATTCATTAGCTGCTGTGGTCACACCCACACACTGACAACTGCGTAACCAAATGATGGGTGGGAATGTGTCATGGTTATAGCTGATGGAGTGAAAAGTTACTATCTCTGCTTCTCCCTACTTTAGGACATTTCAAATGTACAGCAGAAGTACCAATCAAAAACAAAAATACAGGAAGAAGCCAGTACCTACTCTCTGTTTAGAAAAAAAAGAAGCACAGAACTCAAGGAGGCACACAGTCAGAATTTTATTTGTCAAATTATAGTAGCTCAAAGATGGCTTTGTTTTAGAAGGCAAAGCACACATACACTTTAGTAAAGTCCTTTCTATTTACTCTAAGGCCCCCTCTAGTGTTTGAAAAGCTCCAGTCCTCACAGGATCCTGGCAGAGGAACAAGCACTGGGATGGGACCTTTCAAAACAAAAATACTTTTGCTCCATTCATGTGTCATCATGAAAATCAGGCACATGTAACCATAATTCATATTTCAAATCCCTGCTATGATTATCTGTTTCATCACCCTCGCATCCAGAAACCCTTCTGTTATTTACCATTGGTTGCTTTTAGAAGATTGAGACTTGGTTAATTAAAGAAAAGAAGCATATGATGCCTATAGGGGTTTCAACTTCACAAACTAGAAATAGACTTAATGAACATTACCATATAACCTACTTTGCTTTTGTCGAAGTTACTGGTAATTAGTACATACTCCCCAAAGCATACACTGAAGCCTGCTATATTTGGGAATCGGAATTTTTAAACTTTATATATTATAAGACCTGACCTGAACTGGGAGTTTGCTGATTAACCTGTTCAGTGTCATGTGGAGATGGTGGGAAGCACCACCATGAGGACAGAGTCGGCTGTGGAGAACATGATGTAAAGGAACACTGGAGGTTTACAGGACATGGTGCTGCATAAGCTTCCTCTCAGGTGCCTTTGAAAAAAGACTGAATGTAAAAAAATAGTTCAGCTTCATTTGTTCTGTCTGCTAATGCCTTTAGGCTCTGTGTTCACACTCTATTTCTGAAGCTGTAATCGCTTAGTATTGCTATCATTAAGAAGTAAAGGCAATCTATAATTTTACCACCGCCAAACCTTATACAGTCTTGAGCAGGAGACCCTGAGAGAAGACCAGACCAAGTGGAGCTCAATGAAAATAGTATTCAACTGTTCTTAGATTTAACCTGCATGAACTGTATTTAAACAAACAGCTAACTTGTCACCCAATATGCCATATAACATCTCTGCCAGAGACTGCAAATACCACAGGTTAAGGGAGAAAGACTGGTCATATAAAATGATTTTTAAAAAAATGGCTACATTTATAATTGGCTTCAACTTGAAGATATATACAGTCAAAGGGAACAGGACACAGCATTTTTAAAGTGTAACACATACTCTCTTGGCTCAACATGAAAAATTATGTGTCTGGGAATCACTGCAGCCAGTTCTCCCAAGACAAGTTGAGAAAAGCTGTTTTATAATCAGACAACAGATTTTAAACTGAAGAACACTGAAAAGTCACTTTAGATGAGCATATAAAATTCGATTCAGATGAAACGGGCATAGGAGAGGTAGCGTAAGTAAAATCAAATAAATACTATATACAGTAACATATAAAATTTACCTTATAAAAAATTAAAAAGAGCATTCTAAAATAGTCATTTTCCTTGCTTTTGAGGATTTTACAAAAAAAAAAAAAAAAAATCCAGACCTAAGTATGTGCAAAGACTTCCCAGATGTTATTAATTGCTGGCAGTGGTTTTTGTCAAAACCTCTCTGATCTGCCGGTCCAGTTCACTTATTATCCGGTCTTCATGGTTATAGACACCAGTTCTCATCAGAGTGTCTCTCTCTTCTATCAGCCGTGTCAAATAGTCATCCAGGCCTTCTTCCAGCGCAGAGCCCCGCAGGCTGCCTGGTTTCCCATGTGCAATCTCTCTGCAATCCTGGGACTGTTTCTGTTCTTGCTGCCTTAACCTGAGAAGTCAAGAACAAACACCATGCTGGCAGACAAAACCATTTCAGTTTTCCTAATAGCACTCACCATTTTAGAACGAGATAATTCACAAGTTTTATTAGTGTTTTCTGGAAGGAAACAAAAACTAATAATTACCACCTGAGTAGGCAGAGGTGACACATTTATAAAAATACAAGTTTGTGAATTCACGAAAACAGCAAGGCACAGTGCCACATGCCCTAAGCTCAGCAGCTGGGAGGGAGAAGCAGAAGAGCACAAATCCCAGGCCAGCCTGGGCTGTACAGAAAGATGGTGTCAAACCGCACTGACGATATCTAGGTATCTGATTTCTCTTAAAGGATGTCACATGCTGGTGAGAACCCGAAACACTTTCTGCAGTGACTATGAACATGGGGCCATGACTGTCCTTAGTTGCACTGACTCTTTGGCAGTGGCTTCTCTGTGAACCGTTTGCATGTCTTTCCTGTCACACAGTGACTGTCCTCTGACTACACAGAGGACACTGCATTTGTTAATGTGTCTGATCTCACTAGTCTCAGCTCTGAGACTATTAGTGAGTCTCATGGATTCACAGGTTGACAGGCACCTTTGATCTTTTAAGCAACCAAAAGAGACGAGCACAGAGCACACCTTTGGCTTCTGTGCTGTATGGGACAGCAACATTTCAGAGGAAAAAGATCATGTTCTAACTTAGTGGTTCACGGTTCCCAAGTCTACAATGCTGGAGATGCCAAAGACCCTTAGACTGAGTTTTGTTTTTCATATCATGGTAGCTGTATTGAGTCTGACTTAATACTTGAAAGTTCATTTCTGTGACTAGTTTAAGAGTAACGCTAATACTCACGAAAGGAACTCCGAATCAATGTGTTAGATACTCCAAATCCAGTTATTTCTATTAGTAATACAAGAGCTCTGATTGAGCTACTTGAGTGGCTATTGTGTTTCTAAGACAGTGAGTTTGGAAGGAAAATATCTCTGACTTCCTCTATTCAAGGGACAAGCACATCTTTATCAAGAGTACAGCATGTGTAGTAATAGGCTTGGGCTGCCAGAACCAAACAGGACAGATGGGGTAGCTCAAAAAATGACTGACTTATGCTTCTAGCATGGCCAAGATCAGGGCTCTAGCACAGCCCACCTTTTTGTTGTCCTCACACAAGAGGGGGAAGAAAGTGAGTGTGCTCCTTGCTGTCTCTGGATGAGCACTAACCCCTTGTGAGGGCCCCACTTTCGTCACCTCATCTACAGCTAAGAGCCTGTTAAGGGCTCCATATTGAAGATTTGGGCTTCAACAGGTGGCTTCCAGAGGAGACAGGCCAAATTTATGCACATCTGTATCTGTCTGATATTCTATGGTAACTTCATGTATGAAAATATGAGATAACAACATAATGTGGTTCCAGAGTTCAATTACACTAAGTTAAGAAAACTTAGACGTTCACTGAATAATTTCAATTGTGAAGGTTATCTCTATGCCATGCTTAAGCACTAAATATGCACTATTATTTTCTATAACAAACATATGTAAGTTTGGATAGTGCTATCCATTTATGAAATAACACGATCCATACCTGCCAAAACGTGCTGCTATACAAAACATTTTAAAGTAGCTGGAGAGATGGTTCATTGGCTAAGTGCACTTGCTGCAATTCCAGAGGATATGGGTTCAATTCCCAGTGCTCACAGCTACCTGTAACTCCAGCTCCAGGGAAACCAACATCCATTTCTGGCTTCCACAGGCACCCACACATGTTTGGCAGAAACATGACACACATATAAATAAAGGTATTAAAAACAAATCTTTAAAGCAATGTAAAAAGTGCTCTGTTATATGTTAGGCATTGCTTTTTGGTAAATGAGGACTTTTTGGGCTATCAAATCTGTAGTTAATAAAAAAACGAATCTTGCTTTCTTACTGTGCTTTATACAATGTCAACACAAACATGTGCCTGTGTGCATTTGTTTTACCTTTGAAGGATCTGACCCAGTACCCTCTTAGCTCTGGGAAGAGCAAACTCAAAGTCTCTCTATCAGGAACATATTGGTGAGATGGTACCTGTTCAGTTCGTTCCTTATGTCCAGCAGTTCCTGCTGCTCAGCTTTCACAGTCTCTTTCTCCTCAGCGGCCAGATAACGCAGCCGCATCTGCTCCAACTCCTCTTGCTGTTTTTTAAGGCGAGCCATCTGACTTTCTTGTTCCCTCTTAAAAGAAACAAAAAAGCTGACATGTATCACGATGAATGTGGCCATGCCTTTGCCCTTTCTGTGACTTGGACATAGGACAATACTCAGGACAGAAAGATATGCTGCCAACTCTAAACCAAATGGTATTTAGAAATGCCCCACTTTTCTCCTAATAATGTTTTTATCCTTCTTTTTGACATGATAACTCACGGACAACCAGGATGGGGATTTGTTGAACAGTTACAGTGTTTAAGACTGTAAGGCAAGAGCAGCTGCTCATCAGCACAATGAACTGCAGAAGGACCACATCCTGTGAGCATATAGGAGGCGCGCCTATGCACTGGTGTGTCTACAGAACTTCAACAGAGTCTCTGATCACTAAGTTCAACCAGTTTAGTTAATAGTTTTTCTCCAGGCTCATATGAAAATCTAAGCACATATTCTTTTTTAAAACAAAAATGAAATCAAATATACCTTAGCTTCCATTTAAAAAATTAACAATTTTTCCAGAGAAGTAGATAAAAGATTTTAAAAATAAATGTACCACTTGATAAGTTGAAGATATTCTATGATTTATATAAGAGACTCAACACAGGAGCACTACAGTATGACCCTGTACAATGGAATATGGATCTCCTAAGTCCACCATGTATTTTTCTATAGTGGTACCCTTTCCTTAGGGCAGAACTTCAAAGAGGCAGCAGAGTCAACAGGTGGTGTCCTCCTTGTGTGTGTTGTCTTACTATTGTTTTGAGAAAGGATATCATTATGTAGCCTAGGCTGGCTTGGAACTCAGAGATCCACCTGCCTCTGCCTTCTGAGTGCTGGGATTAAAGGTGTGTGTTGCCATCCTAACTAGTTCATGGTTTGCTTTTTTTCTTTTTTCTGATTATAATAGACGAAAAACTGGCTAAATGCAAGAGATATCTTGCTAAATTGTTACAAAAAATATTAATCACACACATAAAAAGTTACTATAACTTCTGAGTCCCTTCGTCCGTTTCCCCCACCCCCATCACTAACATTTTCTAAAGGTAAACACTACCCTAACTCTAACACAAGTAAGTGCGGATTGTTCTGAATTCTATGTAAGGTGGTAAAGTCCAGAGGACCCTGCGTTGGGCTTCTTTCACTTACCAATGACGTGAAAGTCACTGTACTGCCCTACGCAGTTCATCACTCACAGTAACACACAACTTTCTACTCAGCTAATCAAGTCTATGCACTGCTGAGGGCCATCTGGGCAGCTCCCAATTGTATACTATTAGTACTGCCAACATTAAGATGACAATGCACTCCACCTGGCTCTATACCTGGGTCAGAACACACAAGTACAACATTAACAAAGATTGACAAACTGTAGGCAAAGCAGTCAGTCCATCACCGAACAGCCACTGTGAGAGTTCCTGGACCTTTTATTTCTGGCCAACACTTAGTGATTTTTTTTTTCTTTTACACACAGTGGTTTTCTTTTACACATGTTGTTTTGCTCCCCCACCCCCCAAAGCAAGTTTCAACACATTTCAATGGCACTCTTACTAAAACCTCTGAGTTTCTTCTCTATATAGCTATTTCCCTTATTGGTGTTACATTTCAAAGACTTCCCATTACTTTACTTTGCCTTTTCACTTTCCATATTTTAGGATGAACAGAAGTTCTTCACCTCAACATAGCCCACGTGGCTTCATCAATTTCTTTCTATCAAGTCCTCTCTGTCTGTGACTTCTATGAGTCTTAAAGATATTTTTACATACATTATGCATATATACATGCACAGGAGTGCAGATGTCCATGGAGGCCAGGTAAATGTGTTGGATCCTCTGAAGCTAAGGTTACTGGCTGTTGTGAGGTACCTGATATGGGGCTAGGAACCAAACTTAGTCTTCTGGAATAACAGCAAGTGCTCTTAACCACAGAACCATCTTTTCATCCTAGAGAGATTCTTTCATGGTACCTTCTGGAAGTGTCATTTAGATCAGATACAGTGTGAGATCAAGACTTGCTTTTTCCTCACACAGAACTCCAAGGACAGTACTGGCAGGCTCACCTCTGAGCTGGCCTGCTTTCTGTCTGCACATTATCACTATACTGCTTGATTAGTGACTGCCAGAAGCTTGTCCTAGCACCTGCCAGGCTAAGTAATCTAAATTTGGTGTTCTTCAAAATTTAGTTCTTCCTGTTTCTAAATTTTCACACAAATATCCATTTCTAGAAAGAAAACCCAAGAACAAAGCCTGCTGGGTTTATGGTTTCAGAGAAGCTAAGGTAATTCCGCCTCACCCTGTGTGTCTTCACAGCACTGACAGCCAGTGACGGTAGTTTACAACTAAGCTTGGGTGCTTTTTATTCCGGTTTGGTGATTCTCTATAGTTCTCTATGTGCTAAGAATAATACACTGCACTCTTACTTGATTATGGATGCTGCCGAAGCCAAAGATTTTGCATTTCTTTCGCTGTGTAATGTTCTCTGGTAGAGAAACTGATTTTATACCGACAGTCTCAGAACACTTGGTAAACTTGGTTACTTCTGATAGAAAACAAAAAAGTATGTACAAAGATCCTAAGTACAAGTGACTCCTGAATTAGTCTTTGATTTTGCAGTGCTATAGGAGACACTTGTGACTTGGGTGTAGCTACTTGCCTCAGCCTCAGGATCAGGAGGTTGAATAACTGATCCTCCATAGCACAGTGTTGCAAACTTGTGATGTTAGCAGGAGAGGTGTACAAGACACTGACCTACAGTATTTTCTGCTTACGATGAGTTTGTCCACTGAGGGCATTTGTACATGAATGTCCTCTACGAATCACAGCAATCGTATTTTCTCTCTCCCTCCTCTCTCCTTAGTAAACATAGGTAAGGCATGCACCATCTCTTCTATATCCTTAGCTCTCCTTCCTATGACCCTGGAACACTTCTGACATGTCAATAAAATCCAGTCCCAGAGGAAAAATTCAAATTTTTAAGAAAGCTTTTCGTAGGTTTAAGAAATGTCCCTTTTTTATTAGTTTGCTACATTTCTTTATGAATGAGCATGGATTCTACATCTGCTCATGTTATCTTACTACTTTACCTCCTGTATTGTTTTGCATTTTTAAAAACAGGGTCTCTATATAGTCCTGGAACTCCCTATGTAGAGCTGGCTGGTCTTGAACTCACAGAGATCTGCTTACCTCTGCTTTCAGATTGCCAGGATTAAAGGCAGGCACCACCATGCCCTGCCCTCCTGTATTGTTTTTAAGTAGTAAATAACCCCTTTGTTTAGTGAGCAACCCAGGATGTGAGCCTTCCAGAGTTTGTACCTATATGAGACCAAATGCTTTACTTTGAAATTTCTAAATCTATATGAATTAATAGTTACTATGCTGTGGTCTCTTATAAAAAGGACTAAAAAAAAAAAAAAAAATAGTCTGTGGGCTTAGGGTTATCCTTACACTGGAGAGTACTGAATATTTGAGATTATCTCCCTGGCCCTGTCCAGAAGATGGACTTTTCCTGTTCTGGACTGTAATGCAGCTATAGTTGATTCCCCTCTAAGTACACGTACTCCTCCATTTCCTGCCCTGATAATACTGCATTTTATTATATTGCACTTTTATTATTTTGAGTTTGAATATATCTTAATCTTACCATGGTCTTGAATTTGCAATGAGTTACTAGAAGTAAACTACTTACAAAATGTCCCATGTTACTGAGCCTCATTAACATTTCCAGCTCAGCATCCCTGTGAGTTTGAACCCAGCCTGGTCTATAGAGCAAATTACAGGATATCCAGGGCTGTTACACAGAAAAACTAGTCTCTAAAAACAAAATAAAGCAAAACAAAGAAACACATAAAAAGGTCACCCACTGCTCTTATCCTTGCTCAATGGAAGAGTGCTCCTACCTACCCACCCCAAGACCACCTGCAATAAGCTGCCATGCTTTGGGGCAGTTTTATTGTGACACTTGTAGGTTCTGCTTCTTATTCATTTGTCTGGCATTTAAAGATATCCTTGGGTATATGAGATTGCACACACAAACACACACACATACTCACAAATGTGCGTGCACACAGACACACACACGTGCACACACATGTGTGTGCCCCCACACAGACACACACAGACACTCACAGGCACGCACACACACTCACATACACAGACACACATACACGCACACACACATGCACACACGCGCACACACTCACAGATATGTGCTCACACATGAAGACCTTTCTCAGCCCTTAACCTCTACGTTCCGTTCTTTCTTTGCTGTAATCACTATTTACTCTCTCTCTTTCAGTCTGAATAACTTCCACTGACCGACCTTCTGATTACCATATCCTTCAAGAATGTCTGACTTCTCCACGTCACCTATTTTCTAGAGCATAGTAATTACAGCATTTTACACGTGTCTGATGACTCCAAAACCTAATTACTTGATACATTTCTATCAAATAAATGACAATCAGACTTTCCACTGATGAGGACTACTGTGGCCAACAAGCATATAAAAAGGATGCTAATAAGTCATTAGTGAGTAGAACAGTAAAACCTGAAGTCACAAAATGATACTATTTCAACTTTATCAAACTGAAAATGTGAAGATGTCTAATAGTAGGCAAATCCTGGCAAAGTGTGAAGAGAAGTTATCATTTTGTGGTACTGGGGCTTGAGCTTCTTACACATACACACTAGGCAATGCTCTCCCCAAGCTACATCTGCAGCCACGTACAACTGTTGGAAACTGAAAATTAGCACAGTCACTTCAGGAAGTAACTGAGCAACATTTAGTAAAGCTTAAAGCAGAAGTGAACGTATTCTTCTGGTATCTGAAATTCTATCCAAAAACTGTTTCTTGTGTGAGAACTGTTCAGGACTGCCTTCCCATAAGGAAACTGTAAAAAGTAGTTCTACTAATGATTATATATATAAAAAAACCTCGTAACTGTGGTGCCTTCATGAAAGGCTACTCCATGTAGCTATTTCATGAAAATAATGCAAAAGGTTTTAGAATTTCAAAATTGTCCAGTGCTAAGCATTAAACGTGGAAGCCCAAACATGCCAGGCAATCACTTTACCAGTTTATTGCCAGTTCTTTTTACTCATTTTGTGTATGACTGGCCATGCAGAGATGACGGCAGAGGGTGGCTATGCCGCTCCATCACTCTCCTTATGACCTCGATATAGGGCCATCCACTTAGGCAAGGTATCCTACTTGCCCAGGTTGGCCTGGCAGTCATCTTTCTGCCTCATCCTCACCAGGCTTACCTGGATATACATGTATTTTTTTTTTTTTTTAATGTTTTATGTGCTGCAATTAAAAAGAAAAGCAAATGAATAATAATTGTTAAAATTCAGGATAATGGTCCTCACAAGAGAGCAGGAAGTGACAGCTGAGCAAGGCATGGTTTAAAAATAAGAGGGTGGGAGAAGCCCATATGTAAAGGATGCAATGGCACCCTTTCCTCCACATTAAAGGTTAGGCATGGTGCTGTGCCACAGTGCAGGGAAGGCGGGGACAGGGGATCCCAAGGGTTCACTGACAGCTGGGCTAGTCATTTGCTGAGCTCCAAGTTCAATGAGACTCTGTCTCAATAGAAATGGAGAACAATCAGGGAGATGTATATGTGACCTTTGCGTGGGCTGTCATAGGTGCAGGCATGGGTGTACACATCTACCCATAAATATATTCTTTAGAAAAGTTATTTTAAGAATGAAACCTATGTGGGCAAAAATACAGTAAATGAATATTCTAGTTGGGAAGGAGAAAAGGTTATTGCTGTAACAGAGTGCTACGACTACACTTCTTTGAGCCAGTGTTCTCACTGTGTAATCTCACTCTGTAGTCCTGTCTCGCCTGACACTCATACGATTGATCTTTTTGCCTGTCTCCTGAATGCTGCAATTACAAATATATACCTTTACAACTGACAAAATTTGCAGTTTTTAAGTAATGAGAAAAAATATGACTTACTAGGAGAAAAAAAGAAGTTGACTATTTCACTTGAGACTACTGAAGTTGCTCATAAAACGAACTTAACAACACTCCCCAACTTGAAACACTTTTATTCTAACACATACCAAAAAAATGCCTTGAATTATTATCAATAATTACATATGCATGCAAAACAAAGGCCTGGGCAAACACTTTCCATTGCCAGGTGCTCTGGGTTAAAGGCTCCTCAATCAAGTCAGTATAATCTTTATTTTGCCCTTGCTGCCTATAAATCCAGAAAGGAGATGTAAACATGCATATACTAGACTAAACAGCGGCTACAGAGTGGCCACTACTTACTCTCCCACTCACACATACCATCCAAGTCTGTGGGAAAAACGCAGAACTAAACTAAGGAGCTCAAGTCAAGTTTTCTGAAAATAACCCAGAGCTGACAAGTCAGTAGGAGGGCCTGGATGGTTTCAAGACACAGTTTTTAACCAAGACTTGGACCTCCAACTGTTTTCTTAAACAAAGATTTACATCCCCATCCTTGGCTAAATTACTTATAAATTAATCAAATTAATTACTCCGAGTAGATACGAGGAGGCTGGACAAGATAGTGCTGATGTCAGCCGGTGAAGTCTGCGTTCCTTTAACTAAATATATTGCCTTAGTTCTAAACACATCTACTGTGCACAAATATGGTAAGGGACCCACGTGCTACTAAATAAAGTCTTAGCTCTGTTTCCTGTCCTGGAAACAAACATACAAGAGTTTTAAATATGTAGCATAGTGAAAACATTAACTTTTTATGACTAACTCATATTTCATAACAATGACTCACTAATTTTTAAACAATGGTAGCTTTTATTCTGCTTACAGATTGTCATTGTGGAAATGGTTTTGGTAATGTTATCATTTAGAGCATAAAGCCCAATGCAGACAATCTTAGGTGTTTGTTACTGCTCAAGCATTTATTTAGGTACCAGTTTAAAAATAATTCTACAGCATATTTTCACAGAGGAAAAAAGGAAACTAAATTGTCCCTGCATGTCAAACACGTCCTCCTAATGTCCCAAGATACCAAACACAGAACAAATGAATATTGTTTTCTTGTTTTTAAATTGAGACTCACTTCATGTCATATTTATTTATTACAGCTGTTGCCATCAATTACAAAACAAAACAAAACTTTAGAAAACTTACAACTTGGATTGAGGCTGAGAGTAAGAAGGAAAGATTTCTTCTAAACAACTAGAAGGTTGCAATTTTTTAATTCACAAATTGACTATACTAGGTCACCTCTGAGTAATGGAAATCTCTCTTTAAACATTGTTCTGGCAATGGGCACCAAGCATTAGATCTTATTTCCAAGCCTTACCAGCTGGGTTTTGTCATTAACATTTATTAACAATCTAAGATATGGCTTTCACCATCTAATCCGTACTACACGAATGTTTTCTATGGCCCTCCAGAGGGATTTGATATGACAAATCACTGGCAGAGATTATAGCCTCATGGCTATTCACCAGAGGCAATGTAAAATTAACATGGTACTAATCCAATTTAAACAAAAAAGTTGCACAAACAATTCTCTGAACAAAAGCAGAGAGACACTTCCAATTTTATATTCAAACACAAAATAAATGTGTTTTTAATAAAGTTTTAGGGAAAAATTAGAGGTAATTTTCACACATATGAAAGGTGCCAATTTAATGAAGTTATTAATTTTAATCTTCTAAAAAACAGTTAGTGGCATAGCATAATTCACTTTAAAGACCCCTGTGCTAGTGCTTTTCTTAAATTATTGCATCTCAGTATGGTCTGCAAAATATCAAAGGTTCCTAGTGACCTCAAAAGTTGTTTATAATATTGTTTCTAAAGCAGAAAGTTTACAGGATCAGGGATAAAAAAAAAAAAAATCAGTCTAAAATGAGAAAGTACTAACTACATTGCACTCACTCAGAGATTGATACTTTTAAATTACTGTTTACTGTGAATGTATGTGCTGTGTGTGAGAGAGATGCATACATGTGAATAGATGACCCCAGGCCTATGCACACACGTGGAGGGCAGAGCAGGGCACGGGTTGTCTTCCTCTGGTGCTCTTTGCCTTATACGATGAGACAGGGAATCTCAACAAACCAGCAGAATTTGCTGGTTTTGGTTAAGGCTTGCTGGTCGGCAAGGTCCCAGGATGGACTTATCCGTTCCCACCAAAGCTGGGGTTCCTGGTACACACAACTGTGACCAGCTTTTTATATGGCTCCTGAGGATGTGACATTAGGCTCTCTCGTGCAGAGCCAGCATGTTTACCTACTGGGCCCCCTTCCTCAGTCCTGAGACAGTTGCTTTCAATTTCTTTAACTGACTAAGTTTTGGAGAAATATTAATGCAACAGTTTCCTTTCCTTAATAAATTTACAGCAACTCAAGAAAGAAACTGAACGTGATATCCTCTGTTATTAGGAACAAATAATAGAATTTTGCCATTTTTTAAGCCAAAGAGTGAAAACACACAGAAAGAAAAATAATTAGAACACATTAAATGGAAAGATCTAGAAGATAACAAAATGTGAGGGTGCAGGATTTGCAAAGAAGAATTTTAGGAGTGAGAAGATTTCATAATCCCCGGCTTCATTTCTGTTCCTTTTTAAGAGTGTGTTTCCATGTATGCATGTCTGTGGAGGCCGGAGGTTGACATCAGTGTCTTCCTCCATCATCCTCTATCTTATTTCTTTGGGTCAGGGTCTCTCCAAATGAACCTGAAGCTCATCATTTGGGTAGACTAGCTGGCCAGAAGCATCTTGATCCTCCTTTATGAGCTTCTCCAGTGCCAGGGAACAGGTACCCTGAAGTACCTGGCCCTTTTCAGATAGATGGGTGCTGGGGCTCAAGCTCAGCTCCTGCATGCCGTGCCCCCCCCCCCCCCCCCGAGACAGAACCTCTCACAGTGTGAGCAGACCCTGCACTAGCTATGGAGCAAGAGAAACCCCTGAACGGCTGCTCCCTCTGCTCTTACCTCTCCAGTGTGGGAATGCAGGCATGCACCTCCACACCACTCACATAACTCACTATCCTTCTAAAAGGAGCTACCTTAATATCCCAGTATCACAGGAATGAAAACCAGGGATTTAGATGCTAAAGCATAACTTACTCATATTTTAAAAACTACCTCAGTTAGCTGGACAGTGGTGGGGCACACCTTTAATCTCGGCAGGTGGGAGACCAGCCTGGTCTACAGAGTGAGCTCCAGGACAACCAATGCTACACAGAGAAACCCTGTCTCAAAAAACAAAAATGTGGTGTCTTATGCACATAATCCCAATTATTTGGGAGGCTGAGGCAAGAGCCTGTGAATTCAACAGCAGCCTGGGGCAGCTTGGGAGAAGCCTTTCCAGAGCAGCTGTTACTTGTCTAACTCTACCATTACCCGCCTTGCTCCCTGCGAGGCTTCTGCCCTACACTTCCATTTGCAACTGAAGATCTTGCATCATGACTTTATAAAGTCTGGCTGCTGCTTCCTCAAAGAGAGTTTTCATCAGTGCTGATCTTGCTAACAGACAGTGACACCATTTTTTCCTACTGGGATGAGCTAACTCATTACTTCTGCCTCAGTACTTTTGTGGGAAATCTACATACTGAAACTGTAACAGGGAAGAGCTTGGCCTTCAGTCTCAGTTTTACCACGTGGTATCTCTGACAACAGTAAGTCTCATTTCTTCATCTGTAAAATGGGAATATGATCTGCTATCCAGGGATTTTAGAATTAAAAATGAAGACAATCTGAGATTTATGTAGCACAGGGCAGTACTGAGCCCTCAGAAAACACCACCATACTATCACCAGATCTCTCCCTTGCCCAAAACTCCCTTGCTTACATTTAATCAGATTCCAAAAAGATGTATATTTCTGGCTGCTTGACTATTTAAAAATTAAAATGCCCACTTGTGTTTGAGGATCTTAGTCTTGTTACGAAACCCTGGCCAGCCTGGAACTCAGTGCGGAATCCAGAGCAGCCTCGCATTCACAGCAATCCTTCTGCCTCAAACCCCAGAATGCTATGATTACAGGTATGTACTGCATACTTGGCTCCAATTGGCTTCTTAAATTGCATTTCCCAAACTGGAGAACATTTCTAGAATCTATGGCTGAGCCCTTGGCATCATTTTTTCACAGAATCTTTTTCTTACATTTCTACCTCCATAATTTAAGTTCCCAGCTTTGTTCCTGAAATGCTCTTTAAAATGGGCTCTCCTCAACTTTTAAAAGGCTTTCTCACTTTTTTACAATAACCACTGTAGTCACTATATGAGCTACTACTTTGTTTTGTCACAACCAGTGCTGCTGTTATTATCCTAATGACTCATTTCCCGTGGTCCATCTGAAACACTGCTCTTCTGACGACAGACACCATCTCTAAGTCATAACAATGTTCTCTTCTGTATGGTTCTCAGGCAATGTTTATAACTGTTTCTTCCTTATTACTGAATTCTCAGCTCCCTAAGGGTGTGAGGTCCATGTCTTATCTATGTATATACAGTGAACATAGTGTCTTGAGTTTAGGAATACCTTATTACTGTGCAAAATGCTCACACTAGTCCTGCCAGCATTAAAATAGTACCTGCTAATTAGAAAATGCAAAATGTAAAAGGCTCTAAAATCTATAATTTTTGAGATCTAGCATGCATGACAGGACCACCAGGGTCAGGAGACAGGCAGACTTAAATACGCTGTAAAAAAAGAAAAAGTTACCTTCTAGCTGTTATATAATTAATATACAACTGAGAGTACATTTTATGTTTACATTTGATTATAACATTCAAAATCTCATTACACATATGCAAATATTATAAAATATTAAAAATACTGAAATAAAAATATATCTAGTCCAAACAATTTCCAATAAAGGATACACAACCTGAGCCTATATCCACTCTGTGTACTATCTAATACTTTTATACCTACCTGCAATGTATACAATCTGAACAAAGCTACAAGCCACACTGACATACATGCTCTTCTCCTCTTTAATTCCCATACAGTCTAGAGGACCCTAAAAATACCACAAAGATACTGAAGAGTATTTGATAGAAAGTTATGAAAAATATACTAAAAAATACGTAATTTGAAAGACATTATATACCAGATTTCATTCAGAAATAAAGCTCATATATTTTGTAAAGTTAAGGTAAATTCCATTCATGATCTTTTAATAGGTCCAATAAATTATATTCAAAGTCTTTCATTCACATTCTCTTGATCTTAATCTATGAAAAAACTACGGCCCAAATTAAGATAAATTTCCCATGAAAATAACTTTCTTGTCTAGGAAGAAAAATGTCAACAAGGATTTTCAGAAAACTATCAAGTCTTTTAAACCTAAAATTATGTAAAACTTCCCTATGACAGCTTTCATGGTTGAGTTATTGTGTCTTAATGCAAAATCATTTAAAATATATGCTATTAAATGTTAAGAAATGGTAAGTCAACTTTATCCCAAAATTGTCCTTTTGGTGAAGTCGTAATAAAAAATGAATTTTAAGGGAAAAAGCAACTGTTTCTAAGTTGATTATTTCCAATAAGATAGCTAACAACTAAAAATAAACAATGAAAAGTTTCAGCTTTTAGTTATGAAAAGAGGATTCTGCATATAACACAATAAAGAACAAACTCAAAGAGTCTTGATCTTAGACCACAGCACTGGAGACACCCCTGCAGGCTTCTAACACAGGCGACATTATGGAGAGGCGAGGAGGACAGAGTGCACTCAAGCACATACCTGCTTGAGTCTGGCCAGCTCTTTCAAAGCTCGTCCCCACTGCTGCTTGTAATGCAGTTTAGACTTGGTTGCAGATTCCAACTTTCTTTCAAGTTCAACCTAACAGTGATTAAAATCATATCAAGTGAAACACTACACCACTGTGTGCAATCACTGAAAGATAATATATACAGAGAGTCGGGCTTAAGAAAAGAGTTCATACAGCGTGACATATGACACAGTCTAGAGCTGTTATATAATTTACTATAAATATTATGGCACATGAACATTTTCTTGTTTAAAATATAGTATTATTTTTATTGCCTTGCAGGCTAGACTAAAAAGAACTGAATTAGTCTTAACCTCCAGACAGTTACTATAAATGTATTTAAATGTGTATATTACAGAGTGAAAAATACATTCATTTTTAACAAAAGACAGCTCTAACTGTTAACATTCCGCTTCAGCTGGCACTCTAATCTCACTAGGCTGATTTTCCTTGTGAAGGCCTATGATTAGATGGGATTCTGTCTTATAATAAGGAGAGCTAGGGAGACACTTTCTTAACTTTTGGCAAAACCACAGAACATTAGAAACAGTGCAGTGTTTTATCAGAAAGCAAATTACTAAGAGATGCAAAGTCAAAAATGTAAAAATATTTTAAGAATGTTAAAATAAACCCAAGAGGAAGAAAAATAATGTTCCTTAATAACACAGATCTCACTTTTATTTTCTATCTTTCCTGAAATATATAAAGAAAAACACTAAAGTGATTCAATTAAAAATCTGGTTATTTATGCTTGCAGCAGGCAATCTGTTGTGCATGAACTGCAGCCAACTTGGCTATGTTCTGGAATGTACTCACTCAGTGCTTAAAACCATGTACCAAACAAATTCATGCAGCCAGTAGACAGTTTTACTATTAAGTGATAATGTAATAATCTGCTTGAATTACAGTAAAACACTGTTACTCTGAACTAGCTCATTTTTTTAAAAGCTCAAGTTTAGTTTTTCCCATACATACAACTCCTAATGTTTTAGAAGAAAAAAAATGAAGACACTATAAAAATTCTAATGTTAGAAAGTTCAGAGCAAAGTAAAATGACAGGGAAAGCAGACTGCCAAATCCCTGTCACAGAAGAGCAGAACACTCTCTGCAGTTATATATGACTACGTGAAGTGGAGGTCTTTCTGCTTTACAAATTCTTAGTGCTTGGATTCCAACGTGTTGACATTTCACAACTAGACTCAAACATCTTGAACTGAATGATATTGCTGAGATTACTGGAGATAATCCCTCCACTTATGCCCAGTGATTCATATGCTTCACTTGGTAATTTAACAACAAGCCGTACTTCAGAGCAGTAGAGCCAGTCTGAAAGCATGCATATGGGTCCTGGACAAGGTCTGTATCCTGAACCAGATCAAGGATGAGGTCTAAGAGACCTTCTCCAACAGTAAAAACTACATTTCTATCAGTTTTGCATAAATATAAAAGTGTGTACTTTTATAGTTATATACACTAATTCAAAATACACGTGCCATTTGCATATAGTATTTTTAATTCTAAAAACCTACTGGCAAATCAGAGGCACAAATTCATTCCTATCAATAATCCCTAATTTTTTTTTTCTTTAGGGATATGGTGCTTGTGATTCTAAAGACTCATATAAACCCAATTCCTAGAATAATACATGTGGACAAAAATTTTTGGTTTTTATTTTAATTTTATTATTTACTAAAACTAAAATAATATTACATACTTCTCTCTTCCTTTCCTCCCTCTAACTGTTCCTATGTCCCCTCTACTCCCTCTCAAGTTCATAGCCTCTTTTTCTTTTCTTTACTATTGTGTGTGTACACATATACATACTCTCTATATATATGTGTGTATATGTATATATATATATGTATAAATATATAAACCAATTGGCTGAATCCATTTAATTGCTTGTATGTATATATTCTAGGGCTGACCACTTTGTATGGGATAGCCAATTTGGGGCTCATCCCTGGGAAAAGCTGTCTCTTCCTTACTCAACAGTTCTTTGTTTAGGGATGGACGCACTGAGACTCCCTTGTCCCACGTTAACATGTCTATTTATGCTACCTTTGTCCATGTTTGGTTAGGCAGCATAGTGTTGAGGTGAGTGTGCACTGAGGGAACATCTATCTTATTTCTAGAACACACATTTTTAGAGGGTTTCCAAATTGTTAATTTAATTTCAGGGTATTCAAAAGCCAACATAAAAGCCCTTATTGTTAGTGACTTTTTTTTTTTTTTTGAGGCAGGGTCATGCCATGTGGCATCAACTGACCTTTAATTCTTGACCTCTTGCATTAACAGTGCTGGTACTACAGGTGTGCAGCACCATCCCTGGCTTGTACTTGAAACTTTATTTACCATTTCACTGTTTCATGACCAAAGTGACATACCATAAGCTAAGTTAAATATCCCTGAAACAAGATAGCCCAGGACCTAAGTCAACCCAGGCTGCAGAAGACGTATTTCCTGCTTCCCTATCAAAGGCGCAGCATCCTTTTCTGTCTGTGGTCCACTTTCAGATCCCCCTCTCCATCTCTAGTGCATGTGTGGCCCACGCTCTTCTCTTCTCACTTGGAATGCTGCCAATTCACTCTCTACTGAAAATCTACTACAGCTATTTGCCTAGGACCCAAAATATAATTTCTCTATTTCTTCCTCTCCTGCTTCTTCAGGATTCTTCATAGGAAATCCCACTGCCCGGCCATGTTTGTGTCCCTGTGCGCTGTAACCCTCCTTTCCCAGCTTCCCGGCCTACCAATTCTTTTTTTTTTTTTTTTTTTTTTTCCTCTGCTTGCCTAAATCTTAAAGTTCACCTCAGATTTTACCTCTATATAAGGCTGTCTTGAATTTATTACATAGGAAACACAAATGGTCTCCTTTGGATTAGATTAATCATGGTCACTTACTATTCTGAGTCATCTCTGAAACCATGCAAGTGTTTAAAAGTAAAGTGCCCAAAGGATAATATGTTTTTACTTTCTTCCTTCTCTCCTATTTGTTCTGAGTGGTGACACACTAGATACCACAATATTCTTAAATACTACACAAACTTTAGCATGACTAAAAACGCTGACATGCTTTTAATATGTTCATTTTTCAAACTCTATACGCCCTACTAAAGTATATGCTTTCCATAATTAAGTTTTTAAAGTTCCAATAAATGACAAACTATGTAAAGAGTACATAGTTTTCTCTCTAGGTGAAACAAAACTCACAAACTCAGGTGCAATGGCTTACATCTATAATTTCAGTAAACGAGGGTGATCACTTCAAGTTTGGGGCCAGGCTAGTCTACGAAGTGAGTGAGTGCTAGACCATCTTGAGAAAGACCCAGTTTCAAAACATCCACACATGCACGTTGGCATTCAAGTGTGGGATTCACATAGGCACACACACAACAGGAAAATTAAGTTCACACACACACACACACAAATTTAGTTTTGTAATAATAAAAGAAATAAAAAATTATTTGGTAAAGCTTTATATTGTGTTAATTTTAGAGTCTTTCAATGAAGATGGATATATCATATTAAGAATAGGTAAGGGAGGCACAATGTCACACACCTTTAATCACAGCACTAACAGGGCAAGGCACACAGATGCCTATGAGTTCAAGGCCAGCCACAGCTACAATCGCGACTCTGTCTTAAAAGAAAAAGAAGAAGAGAAAACAAAGAGTTTTTCCTCGGACACTGGGGAGCCCTCGGGAGCAGTGGGGAGCACTGAGGAGCCCTGGGGAGCACCGAGGAGCCAGTTCAGACTCTGCACACTGGCCTTTCTATGCTTTTATCTGTTACTATTTCAAATAAGACTCTGCCCTCTTCTGGTTCCCAAAAGACTTACAAGCAATTTCTAGAAAAGCTAAAAAGCTGTTTACTGTACTCTTCAAACATGCTAGAAGTGCGCTTTTGTTCTAATACAGACAGCACAAGGTACCACTCTTCTCTCAATACATTCCTGGTGTTCTTAACACTTACTGCCTAATGAGACCTGTTCCTTTCATAAAGAATAACCAGCAAAATAAAGTTTAAAAGTGACTTGAGTTTAATTCTAACATCCAAACACATAAAAATAAATACAATCAAAGTAGTTGTCAGTGGATGTGACTGAGTTTGAGATAATGTTTTTGAGAGAGTGAGGTTTTTGAGATAAGAATCTTGAAAATGAGAGTTATGACCTCAGATTTCAGGAAGTCAAAATTTTTTTCACAATAATGCTAAGACATCACTGTCTTTGTTTTATTCCTTGATGAGTGAGTGGGTTTTGGGGAGGGGGTGTACTTAGGGGACTTAGTTCTCTCCTTCCACATGGTTCCAAGGACCCAACTCAGGCTGTAGAGCTTGGTAACTTGTAGGCAAGAAGGCTCCGAGGTGTATATAATAAATACATAAATAGTTAGATGTAGTAAGGCTCAATCTTATAAAACAGTGTGTATGTGTGTGCACACGTGAGTACCAGAACCCACGTGTAGAAGTCAAAACAGAAGCCTTGCAGTAGTCATTTCTGTCCTTCCTAGAGCTTGAACTCGGGCCATCAGGGTGGGTAACAGGAACCTTCTTCTACTGTGTCATCTCGGTGTCCTGAATTCATACTTTGTAATTCCCACCCACTGCACATTCTGTTTATGGGGGCTTCCAACATAAATGGCAGGCACAACTGCATCTGAACCACAGAAAACAAAGTCCAATGAGTATTCCTTCTTCTAAGTAAGGCTAGGGAATGTGAGCCTCTACTCCTGCCCAGGACATCAAATCCAGAAAGCAGATAAACGGAACAGCCATAAAGACCACCACAACACTGAAAGTTCAGTGCACCCTGAGTAAGCCTAACAGGGACAGGCTACTGGCTGTACCTTGCTTCTAAACACATCTGCTCACATTTTAAATACAGTTCTTTGAGCTTTTAACAGTTTGTTTTGTTTTTTGGAGACAGAATTTTTCTGCATAGCCCTGGCTGTCCTAGAACTTACTCTGTAGACCAGGCTGGCCTCCAACTCACAGAGATCACCTGCCTCTACCTCCTAGGGGCTGGGACTAAAGGCATGCGCCACCAAAGCCCAGCTCTGACATATTTTAATTCCTTTATTCTTTCCTATAGTAGTCAGTTCTGTTAACAATGCAATGTTCTATTCATGCAAGTAACTGACAGAGCACAACCACCTCAGCCACTGTCACACAGCTTGCATTCTGATAAAAGGTTAGTATTAGAAGAGCGTAGCACAGCAATGTATACACACACATCATTAGAGACTTTTTAAGTTGGTCACTGAAGCTAGT
Organism: Phyllotis vaccarum; assembly: GCA_033318265.1. Taxonomy (NCBI): domain Eukaryota; kingdom Metazoa; phylum Chordata; class Mammalia; order Rodentia; family Cricetidae; genus Phyllotis; species Phyllotis vaccarum. The sequence goes on along the minus strand of JARWLC010000009.1, from coordinate 34,522,664 downwards.
TACTCTGTCAGGAGTTGACATAGGTACCTTTTCCAAAGTGAGGAGGCTTATTTCGGACTGCAGTCGTACTTCTGGTTTGTTGCTTTGTTGATCCTTGAATTGGTGGAACTCTTTTTCCAAACTCTTATACTTGTTTTCAGCGTCACTGAGCTGTATGAAAAAGACAAACTATGTTAGAACTGTTCTTTGTAGCCATTTACAAGCAATCATAAGCAAATCTCAACCACTGCACAACCTCATTAACAGTGTCATTATTGTAAAACGTGGAACACTTGCAAAACACATAAAAGAAAAAGAAAATGGTCAGTACTTAAGAACTCAACAAATTAACTAATTAACAGAAAAGTTTTTTCTTTTTTTAAAAATAGGTAAAAAAAAATCGAAGGATTAATAAACCCCTGAAGAAATGCCCAAGAGCCAAGAGGCTAACTTGCAGCAGAGACTCCTCATCCTGCAGCACTGCCTCTGATCAAAGCTCCCAGTACTTAGTAAGTTATGAAGAGCAAGGCAGGGAGGGTGGCTTAACTAAGTACTAACTGAGGGCAAACAGATGCTTGCTTGGCTGAGCGTGATAGCTCTTTAAATCTTTACAAGAAGTTGCTGCTCTCTACATAACAAGTCTCCACATAGTCAGTTTTCATAAGTCAGCAAAAACCATTCTGAAGGCATCTTTTTTAAATACTTTTCTTTTGTGCATGATGCGCATGTCTGTACACAAGCATGTGTGGATGCTAAAAGTCAACATCAGTATCTCTCATAACTACTCTCTACCTTATACTCTGAAAAAAGTCTCTGTGTCTCATTGAACCTGGAGTTCTCAGGGACTGACTTAGGGACTGTCTGCCTCCCAGTACTGGGATATAGGTGCATCTCACCAACCCAGCTTTTTACATGGGTCCTTTTGATCCAATTCAGGTCCAGATGTTTGCTTGGCAAGCTCCTTATATGACAAAGTCATCTTCCTCACCCCCCACTTTCATATTTTAAGCAAGAATTATTTATTCTAATAGTATATTTGGTTCTAAATCATTCAAGAACATTGTCATAAGTAATTATCGTTGTTATAATCTAGTTGTAAAGGTAAAAGCTGTTCGGGTATGGTGAGCTCTGTCTTTGGGAAGTCATCTGTCATCATGAGTTCTAGTACCTACTTCTTCCTATTTGAATACAGATACTTTTATCTTCAATTAACCTTCCCTCCCACAAGTCTAATTAGAATGTTAACATAGGAAACCATGTCAATGTAATAGCCTCAAATTTCTCTTATGCATAAAATGTGACCTGTACATGTCAAGGACTTTGCTCCTGGAGCAAACTGTCTCTCTCCTGATTAAAATTGTGTATCAAGAATAAAGATGTGCCTTGGACAATTTTTCCAAAATACCAATCTTCACCAAGGCTCTTCCTACAGAACTGTGAATTAGTTACTCCGTCTTGGAGTGGTGTGGATGTGTTAGGAGATGAATGTGTATGATCTAAGCACTCCCTTGACTCTGTGATGCCTTTGCTCTGGATGACTAAAGTTTGAGCTGGAGAAAAAGCACTACTACCGGTGAAGCCCACGACAAACACCTACTTTTGTATGTTAAATGAGATTGACAGTAACAGCTAAATTCACATTTACAACTATGTAAACAATGTGGGTGAGAAAGCCTTGAGCTACCACAGAAACCATCATGACAGAAGGCCCTGAAGCATTCATCAGACACATCTAATCTACACTGAAATTTTTCAAGAAAGATAAGCTGAATTTTTAACAGCCTGATCTTTCCCCCTCCCTTTTCTACAAATATTTATTGAGTCCCTAACACTGCTGACACCCAGGCTGGGCTCCAGGACAGAGCTATAAACCAAACAGTTTTTACAAAGCAACAATCTGATACTGATTAAATGATCATTAAATGAAAATAAAAACCGGTACATTGTAAGAAAAAGAAAACAAAAGCAATATTACAGAAGTACATGTAACATAAGCTTGACCTGGATTTGGAAATATTTATAATAAGTGACATTTTGCTGAAAGTAAAAGAAGAACATAGAATTTACAGGGCTATGGAAAAGAGAACACATGAAGTCTTGTGTGGGAAGCAGGCAGGGTGTGCTGACAGGAAACTGGTGTGGTTACAGAGGACACAGCAGAGGTCAAGAGTGGGGATGATGTCAGATGGACGGATGGGTAGAAACTGCACAGGCTGAGGGCTAGTGATACTCATCATCACCCTATGAATGGTGGAAAGGCAGTGGGAGATTTCAAGAGTGCCACACTTCCCAGTTTCTAAAACTACCTGGCTACAACATAAGCTCAGATGGCCCACCACTGACACAATGGCGCTTAGAGGAGCAGGCGGGTGTAAGGGGAAGACGCTGCTTTAAAATGTCCAAGTAAGGACATCCAAAAAGCAACCTGAAGCAGAGGACTAGAGAGCAGAGAAAAGGCCTTGACTATAGATGTGGAAAAGTAGAAGTGAGCTCTGAGCTTGGAGCAAGTTGGAAGCTTAATGGCTAGACGGGAAAAGGGAAGGCTGCAGGACAGCACAGAAGGAGGTCAGAGGGTGGAGAGAAGGGTGTTCAAAACTAAGAACATGGGCACAGCTCAGCAAATGTGGACATGAAGATACCCATTCCACATCAGTGACCTGGCTGGGGGAGGGTCCTCCAACAACTGCCTGAAGGGATGGGCAGCAAGAAGGCGGCAGACTTATCTTACAAAATGTAGGCTCTAGAAAGCACCAGATTATTTTAGTGTTATTCTAGCATTAAGGTCCTAATGAATGTGAATACAACAGTCCGATCACAGTGGCATCATCCCTCTGTGGTGAAGCATTTCTAGAAGCAGGAACTCTAGCACCTGCTGCTGAAGCCGCTGCTTGTCCTCCTCCAGCTGCTTCCGCTTCAGCCTCTCCAGCTCCACCTGGTGTACACAGTCGTCCTTGGTCCTGCGGACAGAGTCCTGAAGGTCTTGGAGGTTCCGCTCCCGTTCTGACTGTAGCTCCTTTCTCTCTCTCTGAAGCTGAAAGAAAAGCACGATGAGGAGGCGAGTTGGTCACTAGCTGCATGCAAGGGTCATCTCCTAGCCTTAGATTAGTCAGTGCTCAAAATCCTCATAAATTAGGTTGGGGAGATGCTTCAGTCCACAAACTAGTTGCCTCATAAGCACAATGACCTGAACATGACCCCTAGGACGCACATATGAAAGCATAGTGGTGCACAGTGCTGGGGAGGAGACCTGCAGATCCTGGAGCTCTACAGCAAGCCCAGCCTGCTTAGCCTCCAGCTAATGAGACCCGGCATTAAATAGTCTGTGGAATTCATTCCTAAGAATAACCCAAAGCTGTCCTCTAGCCTCCTCCAGCATGCATGCACAACAAAGAATACCTACAAACTTAGTTCATGACTTCTTTAGTTATTAGAATTAAATGTGTGAGTATATATATATATATATTGATTTCAATCACTCAATGCTAATAATATATAAGCCACACACAACTTACATAAACCCAGTTGAAAAGATCCTGACAACTTAAAACTCTAATTTTTATTATATAAAAATGTAACTTTCTTTCTTCAAGCAGAAGTTTCTAATTTCTGCCTAACTATTAGATAATAGAGTTAATTAGGCCAATACACCTAACCAGAGATGTAAATGACAAAGTCAGGGTATTTACTGATGAAATCTTAAACAATACAGTTAGAGAAGGGACATATATACAATATGGAGAAATTGCAGTTAGTTTTACATTTTATATGTTTATAAATTTATGTGTATACACATATTTTATAAAAAAATTTCTAGGGTATAATTTTGTTAAGACTGTTGACTATATACAACGCTACAACAAATTTCCATGCATCTTGGGATCCAATCTTTAAAATGTTTTTGCTAGGTAGGCCAGGCTATCCTCCTGCCTCTACCTTTTAGAAACTAGGATTATAGTATAGGTACATGGGATCAAACCTTTAATGAGTAAGAGGGGTGTTCTTTTCCTGAGACCCATTCAGGTATATAAATTCCAGAACATGCCCCACTTGCTCTTCTCCAGGCAGTGAAAATACTAATTCTTAGACTGATGGGAAAGTTAGCATAAAAGCACTATTGCAGAGGTAAGCTAGTGGTTCAGTAATGGTGGCTCTTCTGCTAAATCCTAGTACCATGCCCTAAACACAATATCCACGCAACATCACTATGTACATTATGCAGAGAACAAGTAGGATAAAGGCATGGATTCCACAACCCAAGGACCAAGGACAGACTTGATACCTCCACTTCCGCACTGGCAAGCTGCTGCTCTCGGGCCTCTAGCTCAGTTAAGGCTTTCTGAAGTTTGCCTTCTAGAATACTGTATTCAGCTACCTAAAACAGAAAAAGAAAACTAATCTTCTTCATGTTCAAGACATACATCCTTTCAGAAAAATAGCATCTGAGAATGAGAAAGACAGACATAGAACATGTACCAATTCAAGGCAGAAATTCTTCCATCTTCCGTAAAAAGAATCTTCTGCATGGACACTTGCACTGGGCACTCTCCTACTGAGAAGTCAAAAGTGTTGGCAAAGTCCTGGGCACTAACACAAGTAGCCTGAGACCTGCACTTGTGTTTTGCTGAGACAGCTCTCTGACTGTCCTGGAATGCGCTATGTACACTATAGCTATGAACTGCCAGAGTTCCAGTCTCCCAAGTGCACACACCACCACACCCAGCCCAAGGTCTGTTTTTAAGAAGAGAATTCCATCAGGGCAACAAGCTACCAGCTCAGCTTGCTCAGGTTGGAGGCCTCATCATCTCCTTATTGACCATTTGTTCTGGGACTTTGCAAAGCCACTTTTCTGCCTTCATCATCACCCAGCCTCGAGGACCTGGGCGGCTCTCCCAGACCTCCTCTTCCCTAAGACCTGGTGAGTGCCTGTGGGATTTCTCAGAAATTAAGAGGATTCCACACTTAAAGAATAAAACACTCTATCTCCACATATCTGACCTGTGATATCTTTCTCATCCCTTCTTGGCTGTTCTTCTCAAAGAGCAACACACACTGAAACTACTTCACATACTGTGATCTCTCCATTCTTCAATGCCTTGAATTTAATGGGAGACAAACATCTAGGTTCTGGACCGAATCTTTTCAAACATATAATATGCAGATGCAGCCTTACTGGTTCAGACACCAACAGCTGTACTGCCAACGCCTAAGGCAAGTCTTAAAATGCTAGTCACCACACTGGTGGCAGAAATAAAGTAAATCCCAGAAGTCCGTTTGTCAGCCTAGCATGACTATGCCTACCATCCATGCTAAACTGATTGCAACATCCAACACCTCCATTTTGACTTCTCGGGCTCAACTCATCATTTAGCTCTGACCCATGTAAACTATGCCATGCAACTTAACCAAATCAGAATGTAAATAATGTCCAAATATCTGTGTTCGCACCAGCATCATCTCAGGACACTTGTCCCTCTCGTTTGGATAACCTCTCCAAGGCATTTAGCCCCTACTAACCAATACATCAAGGACTCCCAAACTTCTATCATGAGGTTAAACTTGCCCGTAGTTTCATATAGGCCTACCTTAAACATACCAAACTCAAAAAAATGTATAAAGACTTCAAATCACAATCTTTTATTTTAGTGAATATTTATTATATACCTAGCAAATTCTGGGCAAAAAAAAAAGTCAAGTGGAACCTGTGTTCTAGGGGAAGACAGAGTATAAATAAGCAAGTACAGGTCTGATGTTAGCCAGAGGTAGGAGACACTTGATCCTGATGGCAAGAAAGGAGTGCTACTTTGGATATGGCACCCTGAGAAGGCTTTGACCACAAAAGCATCTTCAGGGGAAAGTGTTCCAACATCCCTAGAAAAGGGGCCGGAGATGGAGATGCTTTGTACATGCGCAGTTACAGGAAGCCAGTGTGGTGGGAACAGACAGAAAATCCATGGGGTAGAAGAGGAAGCCAGGGTGTAGATCATATAACACCCCGTGCACTCTGCTAGTATTTAATTCTGTCCTACATTTTAGAGTTGTGGTCTTGGGCTGACAAGGACAAGGCAAAGAGGCCAGGAAGGAAAAGAGACACCAAGTAAATAGTAAACTGCAGCAGGGCTCTGTGCTGCCGCAGGTCTTTAGTCCCAGCACCAGGAGGCAGAGGCGATCAGATTCCTGTGAGTTCAAGGCCAGCCTGGTTTACAGAGTGAGTTCTGGGACAGCCAGAGCTACAGAGAGAAACCCTGTCTCGAAAAACAAACAAACAAACAAACAAAAAAACCAAACAAACAAAAAAACAAACAGAAAAAAAAAGAAAAAAAGAAAAGAAAAAGAAAAAAGGTTGCTTCAGTCTAGAAGCAACCGTAAGAGTTTTAACCAAGGAAATAGTGATAGATGTGATGGAAAGTAGTTGCTTTCCACAACATTTTCTGAATGTGAAGCCAGAGGATGTGCTAATGGGCTAGGATCAACAGAGAAGACAACCTTGTGAAGTCTAAGGAAGCAACTAGTGGCCAGGATGAGGTCAGGGATGGAAACAGAAAAAGTGGAGCTTGCACATGTGTGCATAATGTATGTATTGTGATACATGCAACGCTAAGAAAGTGGATGAGATCAAATAGGTGAGGATAGACAGAACAAAGAACACACTCAAAAGACAGGGTCCTGAAACAAGCCAATCAACTCAGTATTGAGACACACTGGATCTGGCATGAAAATCAGGAACAAGACAAGTGAAGAGTAGAAAGTGAGAGGCATACAGAGAAGTGAGCCGGTGTCTCCTCAGAAAGGAAAAGCCCAGGGGACGACCAGACACTGTCTAGTAAGAGCAAGGCCTGACAGTAACTACTGTGGGAGTCAGAGAGTAAACTAATTAGAGGGAGCACCGGGGACCCCATCAGCCCCTAAAATACCCATTCCCACTTCTCTTCCTCTCCTTTCTTTCTCCATAACCCTCTTCCTTTACTGTTCGGCACAGACACCTGGGTGAATGTGTGTGGAGTGGAGGAAGGCCTGGGTCGTGTACTGTTGACATGGGCACAGCTATGTCAAGGCCCCAATGCCTCATTTACTAATGACTGACCAGTGCATACAAACATTCTCTCTTTCCTCTCTCAGCTTTTACACAAGCTTTTCTCTTACCTTTTTCTTCACTAGTGACTCTCTTTCTCGGTCCCTTTTTTTCCATTCTTCTGCAAGAGCTTGCATATGAGCCAATTCTTTCTGCTTCAGCTGTATAAAAGGGAAAAAAAATAGTCACTTGAAAATGACAAATACTTCACATAAGCAGAAAGTTTTCAGTTTAGGAACTAATACTGATTACCAGTGTCATTTAAGACATTCTGTTTTGTTCTTTTTTATGTGTGTCTACATGTTTACATGCATGTGTAGTGCCCAACGAGGCCAGAGAAGAAGATATGGGGCCTTTGGGCTGGCTAGTTTTATGTCACCTTGACATAAGCTCAAGTCCTCTGAGAGGAGGGACCTCAATCAGGAAAATGTCCCCATAAGACTGGGTTTTGCACAAGCCTGTAGGGTTCGTTCATAATTAGTGAGTGAAGTTGAAGGGCCCAACCCATTGTGAGTGGTGCCATCCACGGGCTGGTGATCTCAGGTTCTATAAGAAAGCAGACTAAGAAAGCCATGTGGGGCAAGACCGGGAACAGCGCCCCTCTGTGGGACTGGAGAGAGGGCTTTCTGTTAAGTTCAGACTGCTCTTACAGTGGACCCAACTTTGGTTCCCAGCAACCTCATGGGGCAGCTCACAAGCACCAGCTGCAGCTGCAGGGATCCAATGCCTTCTCACCTCTGTGGGCAACTGAACTCAGGTACACAGACCCACACCAACACGCATACATACATATAGCTAGAAAATAAATCTTAAAAGATTTTGTTGATAGACAAAGACAAACAGACAAAAGCAGAGAGAAAATCCAGTTGTAGAGAAGAAAAAAAAAAAAAAACTAGGTAGATAAAATAGAAATTTTAAAATACAACTTCAATATACCTGACTTTCAAATATGTCTTCCTGCATCTCTTTCCACATCTCTAGCTCAAGTGCAGCCTTGTATTCTAAGGTTTCACGAGGCTCCATCTGGATCTCAGAAGGACATGGAGCTGGAGGAGAAGATAGCTTCTGCTGCACAGCAGACAAACCCTAGAATGTGAGAGAAAAGCGTACATGAGCCATCCACATACACCTTAGATCCTGGTTAGGGAATCTGATGCCAAATCTATTTACCTGAGAAGAATCAGATACAAAGATCTCAGGGATTTTCACTAGTCCATAGTCTTCCAGAGTCATTGTGTAAGAAACATCTGCGATCCGGTTATTTGACCTACAAATGAAATGACAGTCATCAAGTTCACAGAGCTGATTTCCCCTTTTTGTGGGTGCTGTGACTGGACCCAGGGAGCTGTGTGTGCCAGGCAAGGGTTTCATCACCACCGCTATATCAAACCCATTAGTGATAATATAACTTAAAAACTGTCACTGAAAGCTTGTGTTTATATGAATCTCAGTCTTTACATTTCAGGCAAATTTTAAAATATTTTTCAAGTGAAAACCAATCACAGCTGAGGAGTAGACTTACGTTTTCTTTATTGGGTAAATTTTGACCTTTTTTGGGGGTTGTTTTACAGTTAATTACCTCAAAGTGCAATAAGCATTGTTATATAATGACACCAACAGATGTCACAGCATTCCTAGTGAAAAACAATACAAATATAAACTCCGTCCCAATAATGAAATCAGACAGTTCTCCTAAGTGGCCTAGAGTTCAGCAGCAAAGCATTTGCTCAATATGCACAAAGATCCCCGAGCGTTACAAATAAAACAAAAGTTCAAAACCAACAGAAAACAGCTCCTTTTAAAAATCATCACACTGAGGGCTGGAGAGACGGTTCAAACGTCAAGAGAACTCGATACAGTTTGCCAGGTCAGGTAGCTCACAAGGGCCAAAGAATCAGATGCATTTTTCTGGTCTCCACATGTGGCATATATACATATATAGTCAGACCCACACACATATAAAAAAAAAAAAATGTCAGGCTAGTAAACTGGCATCAAAAAGCTAATAAACAACCCACAATAAACTCACCCCCAGGTCGAAAAAACACAAAGACAAACAAACATACAAAAAAAAAAAAACAGCCAGAAAGAACTAAGGTTGTGGTTTCTTAGCCAGGGCCATCAAAACTAACTAACTAACTAACTAACTAACTAACTAACTAACTAACTAACTAACTAACTAACTAACTAAACAAACAAACAAACAAACGAGGAGCAGAGAGACCCGCTGCTGTGCGAGACTTACCCCTGTGCTGCTGTAATAGGCACACTCTCACTATAAGTCTGCCGCCAACACTGTTCACCATTGGCACCCAAAAACCGGGTCTTTTCTGCAGATAAGATGTTAGAAAGTTGAATTCTTGCAATCCCAAGGAGCAAGTCTTTACTCATTTTATCCTTGTGCCATAATTCAACCAGCAGTGGGATCCTACAGAGAGAAACCATGTCCACAGTTATCAGCTCTGAGGCAGCCCTTTCCAAAAAATGGTTCTTTGAACATCTTCATACAGTTAGATGTTTGCAACCTGGGAAGTTATTTAACACAATGGTTATCTCTAACCAATTAAAAAAAAGTCTCTTTCAACACTGCTGTTCTCAGAAGTCATTACAGAATCTGGAGCCAACCTTCATTTTTCCTTTAAGAACATGTAAATCTGGGCTATGATACTCCGAGAAAGACAGATTTCATAGACCTAATTTCCCATAACTAAAATGAAAATGAACAAATATCACTACATGTGGTGGCTCAGTGATCAAGCATTCTTACTCCCTCCAAGGCTCTCTCATTACTCAGATTACCTTAATACTTTCAACTACTTTCTTAATTCTCGAGTGCAGGCACGCACTACTGTAGCTGTAAGTCTGTAGAAATTCATGCCGTGGAGGCATCTTATTTACAAGGGTCTATACGTTACCGTAAGAAGGTGTCTTGCAGCTGGTGAGGCATAGTTGCAAAATCAAATGCACAATAAGACTGGGGAAGAAAAACTTCCATGTTTTTCCGAACTTCTACAGGTGGATTAGTCATAATAGGAGCTGCACTACCAAAGAACGGGTAGGAGTACCTGGAATGTAGGAAACACAAAGTCTTATGGTGTAGTCTATAGGTGACGTGGAAGGCAGAGTTTTGTAAAGTATGAGCAAATATAAGCTTTAAGATAAAATAGGAATACTGGACTGCAATTTGTTTAAAGTGTGTTCTCTTTTGTCTTGGCATTCCTAAAAACAAGCAATTTCTGCCATGAGGAAATGTTTGATATATTATTGAATATAGGCTTACTTTCCTTCATATAATAATGTCCTGTTACTTATGGACTAAAAAGCTCTTAGACCAGTGGTTCTCAACTTTCTTACTGCTTTGACCCTTTAATACAGTTCCTCATGTTGTGGTGACTCCCAACCATAAAATTGTTCTCGTTGGTACTTTGTAATTCTGTCACTGATATGAATCGTAATACAAGTAGCTGATACATGAGTCCTATGAAAGGTCATGCAGCCAGCAAAGGGGTTGTGATCCACAGCTTGAGAACTGCTGCCCTTAGGCAACGGCAAAAGGACACACTCATACTACACTGTCTTTGAACAGAAAGTCAAGATAAGAGATCACCTCTATCATGTATATACCAAATGAGTCACACAAAATTTCTTCTTTTCATCATAGAAGCCACATGAGACTAAATGTAAGAAGTTTAACTGCTTCAGAACTCTGAATTTAAACACAAATTTACAGATATCGTAGTGCTTGCTTAAATTTTATCTTGCTGTTCTTTATTTCATCTAGTTATTCAAATATGAGATTATAATAAAATCTAAACTGAACTAGTAAAAAATTGCTTTTCCTACAAAAACTATATCCTGCATATATATTACTACAATCCTATATAACTACTGACGTGTTCAATCAAGTTATCTCCAAGTTCATTCCCTATGATTTCAACTCCGATCATCCCACTATATCATTTAGCAATTAGAAGAAAACTATCCAAACAGATCTGCAGGTTCCACTTATTTTCAAGTACAAATCTTACCTCATAAGTTCTATTACACAGCTGTATTATGTAGAGCATAATTACATAAATTTGTCAAACCAATCCAACATCTGGCAACATCATGTGAGTGCCAAACAGGCTGTGACCAAGTGTTTCCTATTTAGCCTATCATTCCCTTTTTCTTTATCAAATGAATTACCACTTTCCTTCATATACTGGCTCATTTCTAAATCCATCATCCTCCTAAACTAATTTCTCTTAGGGACCCTGAGACCAGATACATCATTGACATAACCATTAATAATGGTCCTGACAGCAAATGAAAGACAGAAAATTCACATTAGTGCTTTTGACATGAAACTGTTTAAGGACCCTCCCCTCCCAACTCGGCTCTGAGGCTGTACCTAGTTCCTGCTCCTGGGTGTACTAAGACCACACTCTGCTGTAGCAGCAAAGACCTTAAGGCAGCAAAGGGATAAAAAGAAAACCAAACAGTAAGAAATACCTGTAAGTAATGATTTTATTTCTAAAGTACAGGAAGGAAACAGACCCTATGAGTAAAGCCATGAGACAATTTTTTTGCCTGTCATCCGTGTCTCAACAGGTGCATCTTGGTAATAATCCCAAACATTGTGTATGTCAACTGCAGAAGTGAGTTCATGATCACACCCAGTGCTGGGTCTCCCCTTGTGTGCACCATTCATACCCAAGTATGGAAGATGAAAAACAATTTGAAAGAGTCAAATGGAAAAGGACACTCAAGTATAACTTGACTTCTGCAGTTGCGCTCAGGTATTCCTCCAGTTACAGCACTGCATGCATTGAACTTCTACCACAGTTCGCAATGTCTACAAACACGCAGTCTTAAAATAGACTGCTGGGTTTAACTGATTATATGCGGCAATTCTTTCTACTGAATGGGAGTATTTCTTTTCAAGTTCATTAAATATGATTTTTTATACTCACAGCTATAAGATGTGTTATCATTACATTATCATTACAGCATCTATGAGTATAGTCTTACAGAAAAATCAGATACAAACCATGATTTTGACTTGTAGTGCCTCTCTTTCCAGAAAACAACCAACCAAAATTATATCTTAAATGGCGGCATCAACAAATGATTATAAATGCCTATAACTACTACACCAGAATAGGTAAGCCTGTTGCTTCCCCATTCCCAAGACCACTCTGGTTCACATCTAGTCATTAGGATACTGTACTGCCTTTTAGGCCACTGACTTCACAACAGCTACATTTCTTTGGTAACATTTCTCTGCACCACCTTAAGGATGAAAGACATTTTTCCCCAGAACAAAATCAAACCACACCTCAATATGCAGTTGATTGGAAAACTAATTTCTAAGCCATGGATACTTCTTAAGTCTATTGAAAAACAAAAGTGATGTGATGTTGCTGGAACAGCAATCTTCTGTCCTGACGTCACCACTTCTGATGCATTGGAGGCTACCACTGGCTGGGCCAGCGAAGCAGGCATGGAACTAATGCCTAAAATAAACATTAAAAAACAAAATTAAAGCTGTCGTTGTATATACCTTCAGTCACAGAATTTGACAGGTCTGCTTTGTGAACATATGAATCTGTCATGAGCATTTTAAAAAGTGGCTTGTTCTACATTGCTTGGTGATATATTATATATTTAATAAAAACTAGTCAGTAATACCAGAGGACAGAACCATCCACAGGACCCAGCCATGAAGGCCAGGGAGTGGGGACCAACGCCTTTAATCCCATCACTCCTGATGCAGAGATTTAGGAAACCCTTATTTAAAGCTTAGTCGGCTAAAGTGACATTAAATTGGAAATTTTATAATCCCACACATTTTGACTGCCAAATAAAATGTTTCAATTTTCATTAAGCTACTCATGAATGTTCTCAGACGCTTATTAAATGACTGCAGGTTCCGATACCTTCAGAACGCGAGGAAAGACCACCTTACCCTTGGCGTTCTGCTTTGGGTCCTTATCATACTGCAGGCTCTCCACTTCACTCTCTGTTGCACCATCTTTGGTTGGAGGTGTCTGGGTTTGAGGTGGGACAGGGGACACACGCGGTGATTTTGATCCACTGAGTGATTTCTCCTTTATGGGGGTTAAAACTCTCTTCTTTGAATGCTCAGGCTCATGTCCATTCTGGGTCTTTAATTCAATTAAAGACTAAAAACAATTTTTAAAAATAAAGTATAATTTGCAAAATACTTTCCTTCATAATTAATCAAAAAACTTGGCGTTGCTTTTTAGAAAGTACATGCTTCCTTTCCCAGTCTGGACATTCCTAGTCTATTTTTCTTCATAATTTGCAAATTTCCTTAAAGCATCTAGGACCAGAAAAAGGAAGATGAACAGGAAGGAAATATAATATCCAGAGCTGAGTATCAAAATGCATCCTAATGGCTAAGAAGGCCTGCCATGTGAGCCCAGGAGTAGCCATTCCTACGGAGACAGAGCAATGGCAGCAAAGCCAGACATCCGATGTGGCACTCCGTTGTCCCTCCCTCTTCCTCTCCACCCTTCTTCTCTGGACATGTGCACACTTTTTAGACTCACATCTCAGTTTTCCTACCCTTAGTTTGTAACCTACATATAAATTCTTTGAAAAAACAAGATAGTTATCTATATAGACAGACACAATGAAGTTCATTTGGGTAAGTTAAAAAAGAAGAAGAAAGAAAGAGAAATGGCCAAGGAAAGAACAAAACACTAACGTATCAAGAATCATGCTCTATCTGAGGCTCTATCAAAGCACAGGTCCTCCCTCACCGGCTGCCTCTGGGAAGAGGAAAACAAGGTTCCCACTACAGAAGACCGCCCCAAAGGCACGGACAGTCACAACTGCTGAGCAGAGTCACTGTGCTTTCTGAAAATTTTATTCAGAAAGAGGATATGGTTAAGATGCAGGGAACCAGTGAAGAAGAACAAAATACTTATATGCCAAGGAATGCTACAAAGGTTCAACTTTTGTAATGATGAGTGACATTGGGGAAACTGACAAATCAAACAGAGTTACCACCTGCCTGGGAATCGACGCCATCTCTCTGAAGAGCCACGGACACTCCCACGGTAGGGGCCAGCTCCAGAGGGACAGGTGCGAGCTTCTGCTTGGCTCGGTTTGGAGGGTCCAGGGTAAAAGCACCCTCAATTGTGACAGGATGCTGGTTAATTTCTGAACTGCCCTTCTTCAGTAACCCATTTAAAGGTATTTCTGTGCTGCCAAGTGACTGGTCTCCACAGCAGAGATGGATCTAATATGAAAGAAAATCAAAACAGGGCTTACATTTCCTTCCTTTCCCTTAGTACCATAAACTTTACAATAGCTCGGAGAAGGAAAGTTCCACGTGGGCTAACTCACTGACCTTCACAAATGACTTCTCAAGTGACTGCTGGCTAACTGCTTACTAGTGACTAGTCAGTTATCAGCCTCTCACTCCTTCAGTCATCAGGGAATACACAGATGTCAGCAGCCATGTCTATCTGAATAAGTGAGCTGCCCTTACTTTAATATTCTACCGTATCACTTTGAATATGCAAATTATGCAATGAAATGAGTATAAATTTACATAGAAATCAAATATCTCAAATATCTTTCCTCCACTGTCACCTTAATTAAGCAGTTCTTAAAAAGACTCAATGGGTCAACTATGTTTAAAACTTTAAAACCACAAATAAATTTTTATTATTCACTCAAACATACTGAGATTCCTTTCTTCTCATCTTCATTCAGATCCTGTTTATAAACCAGAATGTTAAAGAGAACAAGGTGATAGAAATGCTGGGAAAGAAGACTATGCTGGTCAGGGACAAGCAAGGGAGAGCTCAGGTGACTATCCTAAAGACACCACACACACACACACACACACACACACACACACACACACACCCACACACACACACACACCCACACACACCATACACACACCCCACACCCACTCACACCCCACACACACCCACCCACACACACCCACTCACACCTCCCACACACTCCACACACACACACACCCACACACACCACACACACACACACACACACTCACACCCCACACCCACTCACACCCCACACACACTCCACACACACACACACACACACACACACCCACTCACACCCCACACACACACTCCACACACACTCCACACACACACACACACACACTCCACACACACACACACACACACTCACACCCCACACACACTCCACACACACACCCACACACACACCCACACACTCCACACACACCCACACCCACACACACACACCCACACACCCACCCCCACACACGACTTTGTTTTCCCTTTACTATGTTGAAGGCTGTGGAGACTACACACTAGACAACAATCACTATCTTATTTTCTTCTTATATTAGCAGTGACAGATAAAGAGGCGTTTAACTTTTGAGGCAGTATCTCACTCTATGTACAAAACTGGCCTGGAACTGTAACCCTTGTCTCTGTCTCCTGAGTGCTGGTACTACAGATGTATGCAACCAGAACCCGCAATAAGTCAGTCTTAATGTTAGTGGGTGTAAAGTCTTTTGTGAAACTCTTTTTTTCTAGTTTTTAACTGTGTGGGGAGTATGAGCATACCTTTGTACACAAGTGCACAGCCAGAGGAGAGCGTCAGGTATCCACCTCATCACTATCCACACTATCCACCAAATTCTTTTGAGGCAAGGTCTCTTCTTGACCTGGAGCTCATGTTTTTTTGGTGAGGCTAGCAGCCAGCAGGCCCTGGGGATCATCCTGTCTCCACCCCCATGACGCAAGATTACAGGGTGTGAAACCACTAGCAGAGTATTATATGTGAGTTGAGACCCAAATGTGGGTCTTCATGGTTGTGAGCAAAGCAAATGCTTTTTAGCCACAAGCCATCTCTCCAGCCCAGGCTAGCATCTTTAAAAGACTAGAAATAAAGTCGCTACTGAACTGTTATGAAGCCTTGATTTTACTGAGGGAAATCCTTTTTAAAATTTTATTTGTTGCATATGTTCACACACACGATATATATATAGATAGATAGATAGATAGATAGATAGATAGATAGATATAGATATATAGACAGACAGACAGATAGATAGACAGACAGACAGACGTATGTATGTATGTATGTATGTATGTATGTATGTATGTATGTATGTATGTATGTATACGTGATTGTTGAGGTCAGAGCACTCTGTGGATTCACTTCTCTCCATCAACCTTTATGTAGGTTCCAGGGATTTAACTGGTTGCCAGGCTTAGAGGTGTTGCCTTTTCCACTGAGCAATCTCACCAGCCTTTATGTACAATTTTTTCCATATGCTAGAAACAAAGTACTGTCTTTTGAAACTTATTTTTAGATTCTAGATTATGTAAATGAATGGAATGTGCCTTTGTCTGTGTGTGTACACATGTAAGTGCAGGTGCACAGGGTCTAGAAGACAACATGGGATCTCCTGGAGTTGGGGTTACAGGCAACTCTGAGCCTGTGAGCCACATGACATCAGTTCTGAGAATCAAACTCCAGTCCTCTATTTGGGCAGTATACACTCATAACCACTGAGCTGTCCAGTCCTCTATTTGGGCAGTATACACTCATAACCACTGAGCTGTCCAGTCCTCTATTTGGGCAGTATACACTCATAACCACTGAGCTGTCCAGTCCTCTATTTGGGCAGTATACAATCATAACCACTGAGCTGTCCAGTTCTCTATTTGGGCAGTATACAATCATAACCACTGAGCTGTCCAGTCCTCTATTTGGGCAGTATACAATCATAACCACTGAGCTGTCCAGTCCTCTATTTGGGAAGTATACACTCATAACCACTGAGCTGTCCAGTCCTCTATTTGGGCAGTATACACTCATAACCACTGAGCTGTCCAGTTCTCTATTTGGGCAGTATACAATCATAACCACTGAGCTGTCCAGTCCTCTATTTGGGCAGTATACAATCATAACCACTGAGCTGTCCAGTCCTCTATTTGGGCAGTATACAATCATAACCACTGAGCTGTCCAGTCCTCTATTTGGGCAGTATACACTCATAACCACTGAGCTTTCCAGTCCTCTATTTGGGCAGTATACACTCGTAACCACTGAGCTGTCTAGTCTTCTATTTGGGCAGTATACACTCGTAACCACTGAGCTGTCTAGTCTTCTATTTGGGCAGTATACACTCGTAACCACTGAGCTGTCTAGTCCTCTATTTGGGCAGTATACACTCGTAACCACTGAGCTGTCTAGTCTTCTATTTGGGCAGTATACACTCGTAACCACTGAGCTGTCTAGTCCTCTATTTGGGCAGTATACACTCGTAACCACTGAGCTGTCTAGTCCTCTATTTGGGCAGTATACACTCGTAACCACTGAGCTGTCTAGTCCTCTATTTGGGCAGTATACACTCGTAACCACTGAGCTGTCTAGTCCTCTATTTGGGCAGTATACACTCGTAACCACTGAGCTGTCTTCTCCAGCTCCCGAAGTACCTTCTTAATTTTAATGTTCATTAGAAACAGGTAAGTCAACGCTCTTGTTAAGAATATGATAAAGAATAAAACTAAAGTGCTTTTTCTCAAATTTTAATATTTTATAGACTTGTAGTTTTCTAAATATCTTGGACTTAACAAAACCATCTTTAAGGTTTAAGAGTATCTCTTCTCTAATACCACAACTGCTTTATAAATGGGTCTGTAACTGTTCATGAACCTCATCACCCTACTTACCTATTTGGTCAAAAGCTGACTACCATAAAATATAGCAGAATAACTTCTACTAGTCTCAAGACCTGAATTCACACATAATCTAACTGAAATGTATTTATTTAAAAAAAAAAAAAAACACTTGTGGGCAGGCTTTACAAAAATGTAAATGCTTCCATCAAGAATCAACCCATGTACCAACAACTACTACCTCTACTAATAATACAAACATCACACCTGTAGGCACAGGTTCAACTAGCTTTAAATGCTACCTCTTACTACACAATGCTAATAACCAATTTATATCTTTTTTTAACTGGGTGGTAATGTGTTAACTCCAAACATTCTAAAGCAACTGTAATTGCAATGACTTCATGACTTAAATATCTAAAAAAATTAAAAAGGCAAAACCATCTCTACTACCGAAACACAATACAGGTTAGGGCTAAGCTCAACTTTACGGTCAATGCTTTTAAAACATCTCTAGTAGAAATGGATTTGCTAAGACACTTACCTGCAGTTTCGAATGGAGAGCCAGGTACACACGCAGAACCTCCACACTGCTACGTATTCGAACAGATGCTCTCTCGGGCTCAAAGTTTGGGTTGATCAAATCATTGAAAGGCTCATTTGTAACATCATTTCCCAGTAATGAATAGTAAAAGAAAAACTCAGGCTGCCTTTCTGGAAGCTTCATGGTACATGGAATTAACTATACATGGAAGGAAAATGAGAGTATTAGAATCTAAGGCACTCTGCATGTGTCTGCTGCACTCCAAAAATCTTCCTAGAATGTTTATTAATTTCAAATTTTAAAATTAACCATACATAATTTTAAGATCTCTGCCAAGTTACCTTTTCCCTTCTTTCTGCCTGGTTAGTAGTTTCTTCTGTGGTGCTAACAGGAGCCAAACTGAAAGTCTTACAAACGCAAGGCATGTGCTTTACAACTGAGCCACACTTCCAGTTTTTAGTACTTTGTGAGGTACTTTCATTATATACACTTGTCTGAATCTCACAATCATCCCGCCTTAGCTTCCTGAGTGAAGTGTTTCAGTCATGTACCATCGTGCTCACCTCTCTAATTGCTCCCAAATAACTAATTTGATTAATTTTTAAATGGTGTATTTATTTTCAGTTTATATATGTGCTTTACCTGTATATAAATGCACTATTTGTAGTCAATGCCCCTGGAGGCAAAGATTCCCTGGGCTGGAATTATAGGCAGTTGTGAGCATCCTTAACAAGTGACCTATTTCTCTGGTCCTTAATATTTGGGGTATGGGGCAGGCAGAGTCTCACTATGCAGTGCTGGCTAGTTTAGAACTTGCTATGTAGATTGAGCTAGCCTTGAACTCAAGCGATGTGCCTTACCCTGCCTCCCTAATATTAGGATTAAAGACTATGTGCCACCACCCCAGTAACCTACTTGATGACTTTTCTAAATGAAGAAAGAAGCTGTGAGCAAGCCTGCAATTCCAGGAACGGTGGTGAGGGCAGGAGGATCAAGAGTTCAAGGGCATCCTCAACTGCAGTGACTTTGAAGCCATTCCAGGCTATGAGACACTAAACAATCTATTATCAGCAAAGGAAAAGAACAAAGAGACCAAAGACTGTTGTTTGGTCTCATTCCATTAAACAGAAATGTGTGAAAGTCCTTTTTGGAAGGAACCAAGTATTTTAAATTAAGTCTTTCTTATTATCATATACTTTATATCTGGATCCTTAGTCTACCAAAAGGTTCCACTTTATAAATGAGAAAATGTTAGAAGTCTTAATCCAAGCTACTTAACAGATTAACATCTTAGTTCATGCCTTTTATTTAAAAATAAAACAACAAAGCACACACACAATAACAAAAAAATAGCTTTAAGACTATAGAATTAGTGGCTGCCATAATACACTAGAAAAGTCACTTCTCAGCTCCTACCTTTCAGACACTATATGACTAAAAGGTGGTATTTTTGTTTATAAAATAGAAAACATCATCTTTTCGTGTTTTTAGTTTTCTGAGTCAAGTTAAAGGAATCAGTATCAGCTCAGGATGCTCCCCCAAAGCAATTTCTCAGCACAAAAGAGATTTGCCCCAGAGGGACAAAGGGCAGGAGACAGAAAGCAAGGGAAATGAAAGGGAACAGGGAGGGGTCAGGGGCAACTGTCCCAGAGGGACAAAGACCGCCTCTGGATAGAGAAGAGACACACAGCACATGGGCGAATGGCAGTTTACCCCGTGTTAGGATGAGGTGTTTAATTTTAACTGGGTATGTTAATTAGGTGAGTCAAAGGGGGCTTTTGATTGCTGGACTTCAATACTTTGATAGTTGGACCTTGGTGGTCAGCCTGGTGGCCAGCTTTAGAAATGTAATCTAATGATTTTTATCAAGGCAGAGGGAAGGGGGAGAAAGACAAGGCCTGCCAGGGCCCTGTTTGCCATGCTCAGGAGTCCCTTCAAGGTTCTCATGTAGCCCAGGCTGGTCTCAACTTTGCTATAGCCAAGGCTGTCCTCAAATGAATTCTTCTGCCTCATCCTCTTAGATGCTGAGATTACAGGCATGAGGCAGCACACTGGGCAAGACATAAACCATTTTCTAAGAGATTATGAATATTCACTAAGACACTGCTAAGCATTTAGCTATGAACATTTCATGTCTCAATAGAAAATGCCATAAATACAGTCAGTATCACAGATCACGGGGAATAATTATACACTGTCATGAAATGAAACTTAAGTAAAATGTAGTATTAGGCTAAAAATGTTATAACATAGGCTAGAGAGATGGTTCAGTAGTTTAGAGCACTCGTTGCTTTTCAGAGGACCTGGGTCCAACTTCCAGCACCCACATGACGGCTCACCATTATCCAGAACTCCAATTCCAAGGGATCTGATGCCCTATTCTGGCCTCTGTGCATAGTAGGCACACACGGTGCTCAGGCATGCATGCAGGAAAAACATTCCTTCATATAAAATAAATAAATCTAAAAGTTTTTTTCAAGATAATAATATAGTCTAATAGATCTAAAAACGGCAAGCACTTACAATAGCAGAGCATTGGGTCCCTAACATTCAATAAATGGACAGTGATTATTTTAACCTACAAAATATCATCATGTTTAACTGAGAAGATTTTAGTCTCATGAGCTGAGATCCATAACTGTAAAGAACATCAATTTTGGAGAGAGACTCTAACCCCACGTCTCACCCTTGCTGTGAAACCATGAGTGAATGGCTTGTTTGCGTCGCCTTTGGCTTTCTGATGTTGAAAGGCTAGCACACCCTGACAGTGCCAATCAGAGAGTAAGCTGGTGGTAAGATGGGAACAATACCTGGAGAAATACGCACTACTCTTAACAATGGCTCTCAGAGGAGTTTACTTAGTATTTACTTTCTTTCATGATGAAAAGATGATTAAAATGTACTATGGTGGCTTTTATATATTTCATAGTACATTTAACTTCCAAGTGATTCCTAATACAAGCAGAGAAATTTTTAGAAATTCTTTAATCGTAGAATTGAGAGACACTGAGGTTTATTGAAAATTTTTAAGATTTTAAAACGGAAGTAAGATTTATCATCCAGTAGTGAGGGGCTGTCCTCTCCTCTGTAGAAACCCTTCTTGGTGGCTGCCTGGCCTCTGTAGAGGGGTGCTTGTCTGTCTAGATGGATTCTCTGACTAAGAGCTGAGAGAAAAAACCCAACACCTTAGTGTCACCCAAACGGAGACAATGTAATCAGAAAGCAGTTGCAACTACCTTTTTCCTGTCCCGGGTACAGAAGTCACCAACTACTTCTACCACGTACCAGCCTTGCTCTCAAGCCTCCCTATCACAGAACAGGAAAGTAACTAAGGACGGGGTAAGGGAAGCTGAGGAAAATGTGCCAGCATTTAGGCTGTTTACTACACTGGGTGTAAGAAAGTCTACTGATTCTGACAAGAGCATTCTGCTAGCACCCTTGACAACAGCTGACGTTAGTAAGCATATAAACAAGGTGATATAGAACCCGACCCACGTGTTTCTGACATTGCTCACTTTTTCAAAAAGGCAAATCAGAGGTCCCCTTCATCCCTCCTAACATTGTCACACACAAGCACAGACCCTGTTTATTTAGAGTGCAGCTTCTGTAATCCTGAAATTAGTGTATTCTCTTATTGTCAACATATTAAAATCTACAGTTTAAAAAAACGGCGTTTACTAGCATGAAAACATTTTAAAAGATTTTTGCACTTATGTTTTTAAAGGTGTATGATGTGCATGTGAATACAATTGCTCACAGAGGCCAAACATGATTTCAAACTCTTGAGAAAATCGTCAGTCTGAGGAATCCCTTACCTGTTCCAGTTGGGTGGCAAAGGCTATGGTCACTGACAAAATAAAGGGGTCAGTACAGGACTCCGCTGGTCCAATCTGATGGTAGCCTCCCTCCTCATTCAACACTGCAACAATGTCCTTCGGGTCAACTCCACACAGGCCAGCAGGAACTTTACAGACAACCAAAATGATATTAGACTTAATTCTCCATAAACTATTTTATTATTTTTAGATAGGATCTTAGAATAGAGCCCAGATTGGTTCAACATTTACTGTTACCCAGTCTGACCTGGACCTTGCTATGTAGCCTAAGGTGGCCTTGAATTCACAATCATTCTGTCTCAACCTCTTGTGTCCTAGGATTAAAGGCCCATCTTACAATACCTGGCCATTATAAACATTTAAAAGCTTGGTATATTTATTTAATTAAGAAACTGGACATTTTGGTGGGCACAGTATCTCAAAAGGCTTCCTTTAATTTCTTCTAGAAAACTTTTATTTTTTTTTCTGTATATAAAAATAATATTCTGAAGTAAAGTATTTTTTAAACCACTTAGTGGACCACATAGAAAAGGAATGTAACACATGCTTCTTTATGATTGAAGAATATGCTAGACCTGGCTGAGAGAAAGGTAAACAGAGACCAGGGGACTACAAGGCATTGTTCCAGACAGAGAGTAGTATGTAAGGGAGGCTGAAACAAGCCAGAGCAAAGAAGGGTGAGGAAGCCCCGTTAGCAGCCTCACAATCCCTGCTGTGGAGGGAGCAAAAGGACTCCACGTCCAAGTCCTGCGGGCCTCAGCTACAGGGTCAGTTTAAAGCCAGCAGAAAGGTCAACAGGCTGATGACACAGCTCACGGCATATTTGAGGCCCAGTGTCCAGGGCCCACTATTACATACAAAAACGGAGACAGGAGTGACAGGTCACTCAAGGAGAACTGGCACAGAAAGGGCTGTGGCTGGAGACACATTTCAGCACACTGAGCTCTCTCAGATCATTTCTATGGCTTTGTTCTTTAAGAGTATTGGGAAAAGCATCAAAAGCTTTTAAGAGAGCAACACAGTCAAAAGAACATCAGTATGAAGGGATTGGATAGGGATGAGAGTTTTTCAAACTGATTAAAGAAGGAAAGGAAGAAGACACACTGTGATCTAATAAAGTTTGCCTGAAAAACCAGAGGACAGAGCCACCCACAGAGTTAGCCAGGGAGTGGTGACCCATGCCTTTAATCCTCTGGATCTCTGGGAGTTCAAGGCCAAACAGAGCCAGGCTGTGGTGGCTCACACCTAATGCTAGCTCTAGGAAAGCTGAAGAGGAAGCCTGGGACCCTAGGCCCTTTCTGCTGAGGACTCAAAGGCACGTGAGAAGTGGCTGTGGTTTGTCTCTGTCTCTCTGATCTTTCATCCTTTCCCCAATAGACGGCTCTGGGTGTTTATTATTAATTCCAAGTAGAATGTGTGTAATAATACACAAACTAAACTGGGTAATAGTGTTGGAGAAGCAGGAAAGTGGGCCCTCTTACGGCTCACTATAAACCACAGGTGGTAGTGTCTCGTAGCTCATGAAAATCTATGGAGGCAGACCTCAGCAAGCAGGCCCTCCGTTAGGGTCCAACCCAAAGGAATGTGTCTCTTGTAGCATTGGCTGAGAACAGCCTATGGTTAAGAGCACAGACTCTTTAGTCCCAATCCAAAGGTCATTTAGTTGTATCATTAGACTGTATGTTCTTGAGTCTCTGTTTTTCCTTCCACAGAGCTTTTATGTGGTTGTTGAAGACCAAAGGAAACTCTGACATTAGACACATCAAACACTCTAACACAGGTAGCCACTGTGAAGTAAGGACAACAGAGCTCAGGATTTAAAAACACAATCTATAATAGGGTTCTTCAGCTGAGCCCGGTGGCTCATGATGTAACCCCAACATACGGACATTGAAGCAAAAGAATTGCTATGAATTTGTGGCCAACCTGGGCTACACAGTGCGTACTACATTGCAAGACCACCTCAAAACAACAAAAGAGTAATAAACAGAAAGCATGAGGTTTCTTACGACCAAGAAGACAATCTGTAACTTTGGAAATAAAGAAAAATGAGGATAAACCGTGTGACACAGAAAGGAATTAAACGTCAATCTGAATATATAACTATGTAATATTAAGAACATATGGATAAATATATACAAACAGGTATATGTATGCTACAGTTCATATGTGTCTCTTCCAAAATTCAGGAGCTGAAATTTGACGGTAACTGTGATGATGGTATTAAGATCAGAGTCTCAGGCTCGAGAGGTGGCTCATTAGTTAAGAACACTGGCTGTTCTTGCAGAGGACCTGGGTTTGGTTCCCGGCAGCCACATGGTGATCATCTGTAACTCTACATCTGGGGGTCTGATGCCTTCTTCTGAAAACTGAGGTCACTGCACACACATACATGCAGACACATACAAGCTCCTTCTAGAATGGGACTGGCTATGCTCATAAAGGGATGAGACAGGAGTGCGTTTCTTGCCTGCACTTTCTGCCACCGGAAGAACATCGGATGGTAGTGTCTCCTCGGCCTTCCAAGCCTCCACAACTGTGAGAACTAACTCAGTCCATATTCTGTCATAGCAGCACAGACTAGGAGTATTTACATATTCAGACACATGCATGCATGTATGTGTATGTAAATACATATGCACATACTACATAACTTGGTCCATAAAACAAGTCTGAGAGCAATAATAGAATGGCAATTGGCATGCCTGACACTTGAGCTTTTACTCAAAGGGAAGTGGAGAACCTTAGAGAAATGGTTGAACTGAGAGCTGAAACACAGGCAATACAAGAAAAACAAAATAAAACAAAAACCCCAGAACATCTTCCTGTGCCAGAAAATACGATTCCAGTGCTATGACCTGCGAGGCAGAGACATACAGACAGCAAGAGGTCAGCAGGTGTCTTAGCACATCTCCTGTTACTGTATCACAGTACACGAGACTAAATAAGTCAAAAAGAAAATTTCTTACAGTTCTCATGGCAAGGAATTCATGAGAAGGCTTTTTTAGTAAGACCCTTAATAATGGGGATTCTGCAGAGTCCTAGGGTAGTATAAGGAATGGTATAGGAAGGGAGTTCATGACAGTACCACTCCCCTGGTAACACAGAAATCAATTGGGCCATGAACGAATTCGTCCATTCATAAAGGTAGAGCCCTACAGACAGGTCAGTTCTCAGTGTCCCTCGGGACTTTGGAGACTAAGTGTCCATCACATGAGTTCTTTGGATGCTCTGAAACTAACCGAGGGCCTGAGGGAAGAGGAGGATGAACAGGCAGAGCACAAATACCAATTAACAGTGAGTCTCTCCTGAGTGCAATTACATGGGGTATGTGGTATCATCCGAATTAAAACCCACTGACTTAGCATGCAGTTACTAAAACCTAAAACCTAGACAAAAGTGAACCAAATGGGAGAGACAGCTCAGCAGGTACTGGGCTGCTCTAGAAGAGGACCAGGGTTCAGTTCCCAGCACCCATGTGGCAGCTCATAACTGCCTCTAAGTATAGTTCTAGGGATCCAACACTTTCTAACTTCCACTAGTGCCAGGCACACAGGTAATATGCAAACATGAATGTGGACACACACACATATACAACAGGCATACAGAAATCTAATCAATCTGGACTTCTGGTGAGAATGCACCAGCATTGGGTACTGAGGTGTAGTAGATGAGTTACCTATCAGTACACACAGAGGATACAAAGAGCATTCTGCACTCTCCAATTTCACTAAGACATTATAAGTGCTCTATAAGTGATCCAGATATGCTGGTGCTTGTCTCTAATCTCAGATCTCAGGAGGCAAGGGCAGAGGCACAGACAGGCAGAGCTCAGTGAGTCTGAGGCCAGCCTGATCTATATAGCAAGCTCCATCCAGCCAGGGCTACATAGTGAGATTCAGATTCTAAATAAATAAAATATAATTTAAAAAAGCACTTAGACTTTAACTACAGTCAAATAATAAACACCATAAATGAGAGCTTTTCTATACTCACCCTGGAAAAAAAATTTTCTAAGTAACAATTTTTAAAACAAAAAAAAAAGCCTCTGTTCGAATATCTATCAAGCTAGGAAATAAAGCTTTCCCAGATTCTAAGATCTGTAAATAAGAGCTCTGTAAACAAGTTTGCACATGTTACTTGTGTCCAAAAGATCATGTTTACCTCTAGTGCACAAAACTACATATGCCAGTGCACACCTGTTGTAGAACATTATTTTAAGGGATGTTACTTTTGTTTATACTCTGGAACATTTGTTTACTGATGCAATTATGTGTTACATTTGTTTGATTAAATAATATTCACCTTCAGTCAAGGAGCTGAGTCAGCAACTAGCTGACAGGAAGTGGTAAGGAGGAGCCAAGTGGAGAAGGGCTTTAAAGTGCCTGCAAGAAAAAAAGAGGAGGGCTTTTCGGGAGAGGAGGAGAGCAACCTGCTGTTCAGCCTCTCTGAGAAGCAGAATTCCACCTCAGCCTTTGAATCTTGATTTCTTTAGGGGGACAGAAATTTAGGTAAGTTCCTTTTATAGCTTTGAAAGAGTCCATGTCTCAGGGAAAAGAATCCCCTCAGGCAGCAACCACCACCAGCAGCTGAGTTGCAGCTGCTGATTAGTTAGGATATCTGAGGCTTAAAAGGTAACTATAGTTTAAAAAGAAGACAACACACACCTATAACCCAAACAATCCAGAGGCAGAAGCAGGAGGATGAGGAGTGTAAGGCCAAGCTCTGATACATGTGAGGTCCAGGCCAGCCTGGTCTACTTGAGATCCAGTCTCAAAACAAAACCAACCAAAAGCTCAGAAGAGACAGAGGATGACAAACCTTTTCCATCCCGAGGAGGGGCTCCTTTTGCTTTAAAACTATCCACCTGTGCCTTTGTGTCTGTTTCCAAAGTGATACTTATCTGTATCTCAGACTTGAACTTGGTGTATTTGTTACTCAGCAACTGGTACCACTTAGGTGCCTAGATAACAAAAAAGAAAGCACAGTGAAACTCACAAGGACAAGAACTCAGAATCTTCCTGAAGGTTTCACTCTTTGCCTCTGGCCTTTTCAGAACCTTCCACCTCTTAAAAAATATAGGCCGAGCACACAGTGGTATAGCCTTTAATCTCAGCACTCAGAAGGCAGAGGCAAGCCAATTTCTGAGTTCCAAGTCAATCTGGTCTACACAGTGAGTTTCAGGCCAGCAAAGGCTGCACAGTGACAACCTGTCTCAGAACACAACAAAATTTCTTTCCACATTTTCTTCAAAAGAGATGAATTCTAATTAGGAAGCCGGCAACTAAATTTCCCTCTTAGAAATACACCGAAGCATTCAGAGTGTCTTCTTTGCTCCCATTCCAATCTTTCACAGGGGAGAAAACAACACACAGATCTTAACCCACTGTCTCCAATCTCACAATATCCTTCAGTAACAAAAGCCTAATTAATCATCTGTTCCCTTAACTCCACTGCTCAATGCTGCTGATAGGTCTCTTTTTCTAGCTCATACCAATTTAGAAAAACACTACTAAGAAATAACATAAAATGTTAAGGAAAAGGCCCACTGAGTTCTACATCATGAGCCATTTACTAGGCAGACACTGACAGCAAAGACCTCCTCGAAGGAAGTGGGAGATTAAAATGCCTGACAGCAAGACAGCACCCTCAGAAATCCCAACAACCAGACCAGCCAGCAGACATGGCTCAGGATACAACAAAGTGCACCCCAGGTTCAGGAACTACAGTCATCAGGGGCGCCATTTCACAGCTGTACACACGTGTAAGCACATACTCAGACACAAACAACAAAAATCATAATGGAAAAGGAAAACCAAAAACAATGAAGGAGACTAAAAGACACTAATTTTACAATTTTTAAAAATATTTGTAATGTGGCTGGGCACTGTGGTTCGTGCCTATAATTGCAGAGGCAGGGGTGTGAGGAGTCCAAGGCCAGCCTTGGTCCACACGCCTATCTTTAAATGAGTTACTGTGGAAAAGTACTGTGAAACCTTTAGGCTCTTTTTTAGGAGCGCCCTAACAATTATTATAATAATATAAGATTTATACAAGCCTGAAAGAGATGCCATCAGTAAGAGGAAAACTTAGGGCAAGACTGGTGGCATAGCCTGTGGTCTTGGCTATTTGGGAGGCAGGACCTGGAAGCCAGCAGCAGGGGTAACTCACTGTGATTGTCTCAAAATAAAGAGAACTAATGATACACCTCATGGTAGGATGTGTGTGTCTGACACAGAAGAGGCCCAACCAAGGCCTAGGGCAGAGCCAGAAGCAGTGTCAGCTGAAATATAGTCAATGTTTTTATTAGGACAACAACAAAATATCTATTTGGCATGATTTTTATCGGTGCTGGGTTTCTTTGGTTTTTCAAAACAGGGTTTTTCTGTGTAGCGCTGGCTGTCCAGGAACTCACTCTGTAGACCAGGCTGGTCTCAAACTTATAGGCATCTGCCTTTCTCTGCCTCCCAGAACTGAGATTACAAGTGTGCTCTACCCAGTGGCTGTTGTCGCTGTTTTGAGGAGTTAAGATGTAGTCCAAAGTGTGAGCTTATACACATCTCAGCATTCAAGGATACAAGCGACAACACTGGACAGGTACTGCTACTTCAAACTGTCTAAAAAACATTTACTTTGGCTTGACACAAATTTTTAATCATCAGATTTTAGGACTATTTTGGAGAAGGTGAGGTTTTAGTATGTAGTCCAGCTGACAAACTGTAATTCTCCTGCCTCATTCTCAGAAGATCTGAAAAGTATCCAGTTTCATGAGGAAGGTTATGGAAAGCAGAATGTCCTGAGCCTGGATTTACTAGACACAACTGAGCAATATGACTACCGGTAACATGACGACAGAACTAGGAAGCAAGGAGGCCAAGCAGGAAGTTACGATAGCCAAGGTATGAAACAATAAAAGCTTAAACTAGGGCAGCAGCTGTGAAAACGCAGAACAGATCCCGGAGGACAGAATCCTCTGCACTGGACAGCTATGAAGGAGGAGCAGGAGAAGTGTCCGGTGACCTCTGGATTTAGAACTTGGAAGAACCGAACTGAGACACTGGAGAAGGTCAGCTTCAGAGGAGAAGCTAGGCCTGCCGCAGGGGCAGGTTCTTCTACACAGGTTTGCACTCTAAGACAAGCTTCTTTGAGAAAGACAATTCACAGGAACAGGTAAAAGGCTG
This sequence comes from Phyllotis vaccarum, assembly GCA_033318265.1. Classification (NCBI taxonomy): domain Eukaryota; kingdom Metazoa; phylum Chordata; class Mammalia; order Rodentia; family Cricetidae; genus Phyllotis; species Phyllotis vaccarum. The sequence goes on along the minus strand of JARWLC010000009.1, from coordinate 34,493,403 downwards.
GAATTTTCAAATCCAACTCAAAAACAAAAGCATCCAAATCTCTATATCACCCCGAGGTGATGATTTGCAACCGACTCAGTATTCTGTTTCTTTCTTGCGTCTGGTATTTATTTAATCAACTATCATTCATAATAATTAACAAAACCGAAAGGACAATACCTGCTTTGTTTCTTGAGCAGTTCTTAAGTCCAAAACAATGTAGCCTATGGTTTCCTTGGCAGAGGACAGAGGATCCACAGCAAAGCACTGGAGTTTGATAGGGGTGCGCTGTAACCTGTTCGAAATGTGTGTAAGCAATAAGTGAGTCTTTCATATAATGTGTTAAGTTTCTAGCAGCCTTAAGAAAACTTGATTATTCAAATATGTCTGCTGGGCCAACTATTATCTAGTCTCCATTTTATAAATGATTTACTGAAAAGAAGCATTATTTTATATACTTATCTGTATATCAACTAGGTCAATTTTTCCTACACACCTGTGATGTATTTGGCCTTCTGCAAGTCCAAAGAAGGACAAAAAAACTTTCTTATATAGTACTATCATATATAAAAGATACATATATACTTAGCTTTCTTTAGAGCTAAAATAAAAGTTAAAAAAAAATTAAATGCCATAAAAATACACCACTTGACAATGTTCTGGACAGTGTGGGCTCCTTGTGAATCTGGGAAGCCCTATTCTAGTGCATGCACAGAGCTGAGTAGATGTTGCCATCAATCATCCAGTGGAATCACTATCTAACTCCAAGTAGCACAAAACTCGAGAGAAATTCTTAGCCTAAATCATCAACGTGGTATAGCACATGTGCTGAGACATCTACAGAAGTCCAGCATAATCAGAATGCCAATGAAAAGAAAAATTTTAACATCCATTAAGAATTTAATAGTCCTTCAAGTAAATCCACAGTATAATCCAGCAATAAAAGCAGTTAAGAATTTTTGCATTTCGTTAATTGCCTGTTCTTTCTTGATTTAGTACCGAAGTGATTATGTGTGAGTTTTTGGTGGTGGGCTGTTTTCTTTCCTTTTCTCTCTTTGAGAAAGTCTATGTAGCCCAGGACTGCCTTGAAATCTTCTTGCCACCACCTCCAGAGTACTGCGATTAGAGGCATCCATACTATGCCCAACTTTTAGAAATATATTCTTAAGGCAAGCACACACCGTTAATCCCAGCACTCAGAAGGCAGAGGCAGGTGGATCCCTGAGTTTGAGGCCATCCTGGTCTACAGAGCAAGTTCCAGGACAGCAAAGGCTACATAAAAAAAAAAAAAAAAAAAAAAAAAAAAAAAACAACAACAAAAAAAAAACTGTGTCTAGAAAAACGAAACCAAATGAAAACAAAACAAAAACTCCTTAAAAAAAAAAAAAAGAAAGAAAAATATATTTTAGCCACTTAATACATAAAAGTACTGTTGTTCTAAAGTTCATAAAAGAAAATAAGATGTTACATTTAAGTCCACTTGAGGTAGGAGACCTGCCCACTGTGGGCAGCACCATTCCTGAGGCAGGGTATCCTGAACTGTCGAAGAGAAGAGAGGGTGAGTCAAGCACATGCATGAAGGCACTAATGCATTGCTGTCTGCTCTCAACTGCTGATGGAATGTGACTAACTGCTTCCAGTTCCTGCAATCCTGACTTCCCTGCACTGACATGTGTAACCCGGGATTGTGGACTAAATACCCCTTCTCCCTAATGAAACAAAGAGAGGCCCTGTCTCAAAAGCAAAATCACAAACACACACACAAAACAAAACACTCAAGAAGTATGATTATCACCATAATATCAGTAAATCAAAAAATGTACTTAAAAGATATATATAAATAAATATATATATAAAGACAGAGATGCTGACACAAATTGACACAGCCTCACCTGTGTTGATGAAGAACTTTCCTGTCGATTTCCCAGGCTAACTCAGTAGCAAATTCTGGCTGGTCAGTATGGTCGACAGGATCAGTAGCCAACTGCTCTCCATCAAACTTTGCTTCTACCACAAGCATATGCTTTGGACGTTTCGGGAAATGGCGACCTGAAACAGAATGCACTTAACATACAGAAATCAAATAGGATTGCAAAGCGTTTTTTAAATGTGTTCAGGTTTATGCACATTGCATAAACTGTCTCACAAATGCATTTGCACTTAACTTTCATAAACTGAAAGCTGTAATTTAGCAGTTTGCTTCCCCAACATTAATGTACATATATATGAATCATCTGGAAGTCCTGCACAAATCAGGCTCAGTAGGTCTAGGACGGCCTGAAAGCCTGCATTTCTAACAGGTTATCAGACCCTGCAGCACACTTGTGACTCACAGATACCTACATTAAAAAGAAGAAAAACAAATTGTAAAATAAATGACTTCAAAAAGAATAAAACAAGTACCTGCCCTAAAAAGAAAACCAAGGGTCTAGTTAAAAGAAAAAATTCAAACTGGAAGAAAGTAAACAGCAAATAAGAATCCCTAATGAGCCAGGAGGGGTGGCACAGGCCTTTAATCTGAGCATTTAGAAGAAGTAGTCTGATCTCTTTGAGTTCAAGGTCAGCGGGGTCTACAGAGAGCTTTCCAAGACAGGATCTAAAGCTACACAGAATCCTATCTTGAAAAAAAAAAAAACATAAAGAATCCCTAACAATCTTGCACAGAGGCAATTATTTAGGTTTTTCAGACTGGTGAGGGAGATTATAAGGAGGGGAATTTTAACCACTATTAAATAAACAGCCTCCCTCCCCATGCAGTTCACCCTGATTAAAGCTGGTTGGTTAGGAATTAAATGGGAAGCAAAGACCTGGATTTGATGACATGGTAGCACACAAAGATAACCCCAATACTTGGGAAGGCAAAGAGTCTGGACAAGGTAAGACTCCCAACCAGACCAAAACCAAAACCATGATCTCTCTGGCCCCAGCAGAAGCAAGCTGAAAAGGAAGTGTATTGTCTGGAAGGCACTACAGCAACACACACACACACACACACACACACACACACACACACACACACACACACACACACACACACACACTGTGCCTCTGCTGTGACCCAAAGGCCTTCAGAAGTCAACCACTGGGAAGAGAAAATAAAACTGAAATGCCCAGGTGAAGAGACAAAATATTACCAGGACCGCACCAATGAGGCACTCAGGAATGGATTCCATGGAGAAGATCACCCCAACTGTTACAGCATTCAGTTTATCTTGAGAATTTTTATCAATTGGTCACAAAATAGAAGAAAAAGAGCTGGGTGCAGTCCTAGGAATGTCAGGTGGGGACAGAGAGACAGTAAGAGCATATGTGATGTTCCATCATGAGGCTCGGCCCTGAGTATGGAGACACAGCCAGGATCCTCTAACATCAGCTGCAAGACAACAGGATCATTGAGGCTCACTGGCTCCCAGTGAAGAGATAGACTAGATAGGTAACCCAAAGCAGCTTCTAGTCTCTAAAAGCATGAACAGGTGTGCACATGTGCACATACACTCACATAGATAGAAATGTAAATAAAGAAATCTGAAACTGTCCTTTAAAAACATCAGCCAGAGGCTCTTATGTTAAACTCTATACTGGCTAGGTTTTTTGTTTTGTTTTGTCTTGCCAGCTTTTCTGACAGAAGCTGCAGTCATCTGGGAGAGAGACCCTCAACTGAGAAATATCTCCATCAGGTTGACCAGGGTAGGTAAGTCCGTGGGACATTTTCTCGACTAATGACAGTTGTGGTATGTGCTGTGCCATCCCTGGGCACATGGTCCTATACGGTATGAAAGAGAGCAGGCTGAGGAAGCCCTGGGAGTAAGCATCTTTCTCCAGGGAATCTGCTTCAGTTCCTATTCTAAGTCCCTCAATGATGAACTGGGATTGAAACATGTATAATGCGATAAGCCTTTCCTACGTCACAGCTGCCCTTGGCCACAGTCTCTTTATCACAGTAGGAGGTAGACAACAGCAGCCTTGGGTTTTTATCCTGGAACCTAGCACACCATGACTTGGCCTGATGGAGAATTCAGTTCCTTTTAATAAAGGGCATTTCTAGAAATGTGGCTAAGAAATTGTAAGTAGTTCAATATAACTGGAGTTTGGGGGACATATGAAATCTGAAAGGCAGGCAGAAGTCTTACCACAAGGGGCCATGTTTGCTACTCTAGGAGTACAGACATTATAGGAACTCTGAAAGATTTCAAGACAAGATCTGCGGATCAGACTCTTGCCAGGTAGTTCAGGGCAGTAGGTGCTTCTGGAAGGGAAGAAAATGTTTAGAAAACAGACTGAGATCATCACTACAGGTGAGTTGATAAAGTATGAAGCCAGAAACACAGTGGAGACTCATCTGAGAGTGTGTAGTGCCTTTAATGAAACCAATAACTCTTGGGAAGATGATGATAGATCCCAGGTTCCGGAGCCAGGGAGAGGACCACATACCAGTTTTAGGTATGCTTGCAATAGCATCCTAACCAACATTCCTGACATCAGGTCCGCTCTCCTGAATACATCTCCTAAACCAAACATTTTAGTTAGGACGATAGTCACCAGGCCTTTTCTTAGAATACAACTCTGAGCTCCTTGGCTTTCAATGTCCTCCAAAGCCGGTTCGACCTAGCTCTTCTGACCAAGTACACTCGTCCTAATATTTCATCTTTCTCACCTCATTCAACTCGCCACGTCATTCCTGTTACCCTGGCTTACCTAGTCACCAGAAACGACTTTCTTCTATCCCTGTCTGAAGCTGGGAATGGAAGGTGCTTCAGTCACTGTTCCTGCTCTATTCCTGCTCTTTGGCCAAACCCACACTTATGGCCTGTATCAAATTTTTACTATAGTGCAGCCCAACATATGGTGCCTTGCACACGAATTTGTCCTTTCCACATAAACAGACCCCTATATCATGGAAGGCAGGAAACCACTGGGTTGTTCTTTGTTCCATAGAGACGGCCTTGTTCTAAATTTAAAAGCCTCTATCAACCAATTAGAAAAATATTTCGGTCTTGTGGGGTTTATTTGTGAGGGTTTTTTTTTTTTTTTGGCTTTGGTTGGTTGGTTGGCTGGCTGGTTTTGTGACAGGAATGGTCTCAGTCTCACAGAGATCAGCCTGTCTCAGCTATCAGTGCCTTGGTGACTAAAGGTGTGAGCCAACCACTCCCTGCTCAGTCTTGTATTTTTAAGCAATAAAGGGACAACAGTAATATTGTCCCTACTATTTAATAGTTTCTGGTCAATTTCTTATTCCACACCTCAGAAACTATTTTTACCCTGCTTTCCTTCCCTCTTCTCAAACAGTACCAGGCCTCTCTCCTGAGGGACAGGGGTCTAACCAATGCCACCTCAAGATGGTTCAGCATACCAGAAGGCTGTTCCAATTTATTAAACAACTCCTATGTCCTCCGCTTTGCTGCAATCAGCTAACGACACTGAATAGAAGCAACGTTTGTGGAAAGAATCTGAGAGCAAGTTTTGCCACACTTTAAGTGCCCTTTGCAGCCAGACCATCTGTGCAGGCTTTTGTCCTCTGACCCATTTCTTATTAGCTTCCAGACCCAAATAAATGACATCTCAGGAAAACATTCCCCACTTTACTCTCTTAGCTTCTAGACCTAGAGCTACCTACACTACCAGCACAGCACCTGACATTCAGTAAGTCACCGATAAACAAATGTCACTCACTGAACAAGGATCATTTAATACACCCGAGTAACGGCAGTCCCCTAGGTATGCCATCAAGACACGTAAAGGGAACAGCCTGGGCAATACATCTGAAATGGTACGAGGCGTGTTATTAAAGTCAATGGCAAAGTTCTTACAAATGGCATTAGCGGGACTGCTGCAAGAACGTGCTTTGCAGGCACTTTTAGCTCATATATAAAAGCCATCGACAGGCTGCTTCTGATGGAAATCGGTTTTTTTCTACATTCTCTGGGGCTACGGCTAGTCACGCTAAATATCACTTATCCCTAATAGCACTCACGTTCCCCGGAGAGATGTTTAAATCAATTGCCTAACAGCCCTCGCTCCATGCAACTGAACAAGTCTTCCGGGACCACAAAAGCAGAGATGACAGGGTTCGTAAGGTTAACAAAGCCGCGGTCACACATTCACACTGCTGAGATCCGGCAAACAGCAGTTGCAAAGGAAAAAAGAAAGAAAGAAAAAGGAAAAAACGGAGGCCGCTCACCTTCTAGGATGGATACGACGATGAGCAGCTGGTCCGACTTAGAGACCATGGTCGCGGCGGCGGGGTCTGCAAGGAAGAGAACCCCGGTGAGGCGCGCAGGCCGGATCCCGCAGGCCTACAAGGCTCCCCAGCGCCCGGCCTCGCTACCCGGGCGGCCGACCAGCCCTAACCCTACCCAGGCTCCACGAACGCGTCCCACAACCCCGCAGCCCCGGCACCTTTTGCCGCCTGCTAAGCCGCTTTTCAAACGCCCCGGCAGCCGCAGCGGACGCCGCCGCGCCCCGCTTCCGCCTAGCAACCAGGCCCGCAGGCCCAGAGCCTGGGGTGGGGGGTGCGGGGGAGGGAGAGAGGGAGGCTGGAGGACAAAGGGTGATAGAGACCAGGAGAGTCGAGGATAGAACGTCCGTCAGCCCGCTTCACCTCCCGCCCTTTGACGCTCTTTCCCAGAGCCCTAAGGGAACAGACTGCGTTTGCCCGCAGCGCCACCTCCTGGTCGCCTGCGGAAAGGCAGGAGATTAGAAACCCCGCAGGCTGCGCAGCCGCACTGCTGCCCCAAAAGCTTCCTGGACCTGCGTAGCTAGGCTCTCTGCAAGGAGTAGTAGGGCAGCGTAGTTTAAGCGTTTTGCTCAGTTTTAATCTGAGAAATAAAACGATAGCTTTTTAAAATGTTAGTTCTCAGGCACCTGGCATCAACAGAACTGAATATATTAGGTCACAGAAAAATAATGACTTGTGAACTGTTCTTGCGCGTCATTTCAAGTATTTGTCCTATGAAAATACTTAGTGTCATTCGGTAGTTACTGTAACTGCTGGTGCTGACGTAATCTCACCCAGAATAGACTGTACCTTAGAAATATCTCTTTAAAAAAAAAATTGTCACGTGAGTGTGAATATTTAAAGGTGTAGGTTCTACCCAAATACAGTAAATTAGCATAATCAAGGCCGAAAGTTAAGGTGTGGAAATGCCGTGAACCCACATTTTCCCTTTCAGTTTCAAACTTTGTTTTTAGAAAAGATTAGGCTTATTTTGAAAATTAACTTAACACCTAGAAAACTGAGTCTGTTGGAACCTTCCTTCGTGAACACTTTTAGCATTAAAATTTGTCAGAATTTCTCTTGGAAAATCAAAAGTAAAACACAATGCTAGATGATAGGGCAAGATATAGTTCAAGAGGCAGAACCTCCATGTGCTGACTCCTGCTGCTTTCCTGCTCTGTAAACCTAGAAGAAGCTAGAGAACAGTTGCCATAGGATCTCCAAGCCCTGTCACCATCTTCTGCACTGCTGTCTTTCTCTCTTTTGTCCCGGAAAGAAAAGGATGCAGATGCCAGCCTAGATGATCGCTAGAGCTCATTTAGGACTCCTGAGGGGTTTTTCTGAAATGTGGTTTTTACATAAAACTAAATTTTATATGCATTGTTGGGCTCTCAAAAAGTGGTATTAAAAGTAAGCAGAATCATATGGAAGCCATGAGTAATTTTTTTCTACCAAAGGTATGATGTTAAACTCTATATAGTTATCTTTTTACATGAATAATCTTACAACTTAATAGCTATAAAACTTTTTATAATTTTTATTTAAAAAATACACTTATTTTGCTTTAGTATATCCAACAAGAATAAAACCCATATTAGATTATCACTAGGTGCCAAAATAGTCTCATCTAAAAATCTTCAAAAATCAAGTGAACTAAGATGAGAAGATTGAGACTGTTGTTGTAGAATATTATTTTAAGATATGTTACATTTATATATGCTATGAAACATTTATTTAATGATGCAAAGATGTGTTGCATACTTTTATGCTGTATTTGTTTAACTCTGTGAAGCTGTGTTACTGTGTCTGTCTAAAATACCTGACTGGTCTAATAAAGAGCTGAAGGCCAATAGCATGGCAAGATAAAGGTTAGGTGGGACTGGCAGGCAGAGAGAGTAAATGAGAGGAGAAATCTGAAAGGGTAAAGGCACAAGAAACAGGAGAGGAGGACATCGGGGCCAGCCATCTAGCTACATAGCAAGTCACAGAATAAAAAGTAAAGAAAGATATACAGAAATAGAAAAAACGGTAAAAGTCCAGAGGCAAAAATTAGACAGTATAATTTAAGAAAAGCTGGCTAGAGACAAGCCAAGCTATGGCTGGGCATTTATAAGTACTAACAAATCTCCATGTGTATTTTGGGAAAGATGGGTGGCAACCCCCACCACAAAAGAGTAAAGAGCCAAAAGAGGGAAAAAGTAAGAGCAGCCAACTACAGACGGCTCAGCAGTTAATAGTTCTTGTTACTCTTTCAGAGGACCTGAGTTCAGTTCTTGACACCCAAGCAAGCAACTCATAGCTACCTGTAATTTCAGCAGGATGGGGATCAATGACCTCTTCTGGCCTCCTCGGGCACCGGAACACACATGGAACACACACACACACACACACACCCTTAAAACTTTTTCTTATAGCAAAATTATTGTTGTTGCTCTCTTTCCAAAAAATATTTTTATTACATTTTATTTGTGTGTGTGGTGTGTGTGTCTGTGTATGTATCTGTGTGTGTATGTGTGTACATGTATGTGTGTATGTGTCTGTGTGTATGTCTGTGTGTGTATGTGTGTACATGTATGTGTGTATGTGTCTGTGTGTATGTCTGTGTGTTTGTAGGTGTGTATGTATAAGTGTGTGTGTGGTGTGTATGTGTGTGAATGTGTGTTTGTGTGTGTGTCCGTGTAAGTGTGTGTATGTGTGTATGTGTAAGTGTATGTGTTATATGTGTGTGTGCCTGTGTGTATGTGTGTGTATGTCTGTAGAGTGTGTATGTGTATGTGTGTCTGTGTGAGAGTTAGTGCGTTTGTGTGTGTTGTTACAGGGTCACAGTTAGAAGTCAGAGGCCAACTTCTGCAAGTCTGTGTCCTCTGCTACACTATGCGGGTCCTAAGGACCAACCCCAGGTCACGAGGCAAGTAGGTGCTTTTCCTTGTTGAGTCACCCTGTCCCTGTTTCAGCTCTCTGCATCTGGATTTTTAAAATCACCTCACTGGGATGCTGAAAAGTCATCAATAGCATTTGCATGCTGCCTTTATTTTCACAGACTATACAAAACTGATGATATAAAAGTTACCATCTAGGAATGGACTGTAAATCCATCATCGTCTAAACCCATGATTCCATAATCTAATTCCCTTCTGTGCTCTATTAGTTGGCAGCAGCTTCAGGTCTAGCATAAAGCATCACATGCTGCTTTAAACTCAGGAGAGGAAATTTTATAATTAGTTTATGAAGCACCAATTACTGTCTCCAAATACACAAGAAAATGCTTATAGCATATGTAAATTATGTCTATTAGACAATGGAAGATTCATCTCACTATGAGCATATAAATATGCAAATTCAAACTGACAGGTACTGAATTCATTAGTTTGCTAATCATATTATGTAGCTTTCTATTTCTATAAATTTCTGCAAACAAAAGGGCATCTTGACTCACATCAAACCTTTCTTTTTCTATATCTATTTCACATTTTAAATAAGCCCTACTTTGTAATATTTTTATGTTTCATTTTCAATGATTGCTATGGCCCACCTCAGAAAAGATTATAAATTTTATTAATATTTTCCTTTTTCAGCCTATCCTACTGTATATCAACAGGCCCAGATAAATATTTGATAAAATTAAAATAAGCCCCTAAGGCTAATAAAACCAGCACACTTTTTTAATAGCCACTATTTGTAAAAGTATGGTACCAAAACCTGACCTTTGGGAGCTATTTAGATAAACAGCCTTTATTTGGAAGAAGGAATGAGCTTGATGTGGTGGCATATACCTTTTTAATCCTAGTATCAAGAGGCTGAGGCAGGAGGATTTCTATAAATTCTAGGCCAACCTAGGCCACAGAATGAGACCTAAACTCAAAAACAGGAAGACAACCTCTCCAAGGCTCAGGGAATATCACTGAAGAGAAGAGAGAGAGGGGGATAATGTGAGAGCTGAAGAACAAGGTGAACATGTTGTGTTGTGACATGCTGGTGTGACATGGCCATTGCACCCGTGAACTTACTGTGGTTAGAGCTGCCTGGAGTAGACCTGCATAGGATCAAAGAGACAAAATTAGCCAGCATTCTGGCAGGAAATACTAAGTGCATTCAGTGGTTACAGGTAAAAGACAGACAGACAGACATGAAGGGAAGGAGAGTGTTGGGAGGGGTAAGAGAGAAGAGTTAGGTATACAATCAAGTTCATTATTTACATGTATGAAATTAATCAAGAATAAATAAACAATATTCAAGAAAGAAAGGAGCGAAGTAAAAAGTAGGGAGAGATAAGGCAAAACACACCTAATTTAGTGCAGAGGCAAATGGTCCTTTCAAGCAGGATCCTACATAACCAAATGCCGTAATGGATTAGAAGTTCTTTAATCCCTTGAGAAAGGGTCACTAATATCCACCGGAGACTGTATAGCTCGACACCGGAGAGTCAGACATGCCTGAGCTCCGAGTTCCAAGGCTTTCCATCTTTGTGACTCTGCCAAAGAACTTTACTCTGAAACTCAGCTCTTCCATCCATAAAGCAGGGTTTACTGTGTATGGTGTGTGCCCGTGTATGCATATTCACACGTGTGAGGGTATAGAGGTGTGAATGCACATGGTTTTATGTTAGGCTGTGAATGGGCTCCATGAATAGGCACTTTTCTCAATTGCTGGCCATTTCGTTTATTGAACCAGGGTTGCTCATGGAACCCGAGTTTACCAATTCTGGCTACTCTAGTCTGCCTGCCTGGCTTTTATGCATCTTCTTACCTTCTATGCAAGAGCTTTATCCACAGAAGCATCTCCCTAAGCCTCATGTGACAGTATTCCTTTGGAGAGGGGCCCAGGCATTAAAATCTCTGGATGTGGCAGGTTTTTGTTTCAATATTAAAAAATCATTTGTCACAGTGTTACCATATTTATCTCTTTCTATTTCTGCAAAGACAACTAAATTCTTCATATTTTCTCATGTTGGCTTAGACCTATGTTCTTAGGGTAATGTCCCCCAAACAATTTTTCTGTTGCACTAATCCTTAATAAAAACCCAGAACCAGATACTGGGGTAAATGCTAAAAGATCAGAGAAGCAGAGGAACAGGCCACTAGAGAAACTTCTCACCACTACTGAATCCTCAGGCCGAAAGAGAAAGATCCTGTCTCATGAATCTTCAGACTGAATTTCTTGAGTCTTTAACCTAAAGAGAAGGGAAGCACAGGGCCGAACTCCAGTCTCATCCAACCTTATATTCCTTTCTCCGTTCAGCCACATCACTTCCTGTCTCAACCTACCTAGTGGTGTGTGCCACCACCTCCTGGCTCTGTGTCTCTTTTATACTGGATTAATCTTGTGTAGCTGGGTATGGCCCAGAACTCACAGAGATCCAAGTGGATCTCTGCCTCCCAAGCGCTAAGACCACACTGCCTGACCTCTATGACTAACTCTGTGGCTGGCTCTGTCCTCTGATCTTCAGACGAACTTTATCTCTTCGATTACAAACAATATATCACCACATCTTTCTCCCTGGCTTTTTTGAAGCCAGGACATCTTGGTAGAAATGAGTGGTGACCAGGCAGGGCCTGAGCTCAGGCTGAACATCACAGTTGTGTAGGAGGTGGCTCCACTCCAGCTGATTGTTGGCACATAGTTGTTTACCAAGATCTTCTAGCTTTCATGAGAAGCTGGAATTAGATATTATGATGTGCAATCATTCTAAATGCTGGGAATGAGTTTCAGTGTAAAATAGCAACAACAAAATCAAATTTTGCTGCATCCAGGCTAGTTACTTCTAGCCCAAATTTGCCGAAGTGCTTATTATAACGAGTGTCTCCAGCGGGCAAAGTGAAGCATAATTAGGAGAGGTTGCCTAAAGCTGGGAAGGAACGGGATTGGATGTGGTGGAGATGAACACACTGACCCAGCCACACCACAGGTAATGAAGAGGGACTTCTCAACCTTTGTTCACATGAAAAAGCCTGAAGGTGGATGGCTTGGGCCACCTGATTACAGTGAGAGAGCAGGAATTTTGAATACTCGCTGTGAACTACCCTAGTGATTCTCAGTCTGGAGTCAACATATGTCTCTGAAAGCCTGGAGCTGGGTCAAGACACTGGAGCTACAGCACATCATGCTGGGGAGCAAAACAGCTCGTGAAAGTGTGGAAGGTAATGGGCTGTCTTAAAAGAAGCGCAAGCTATAGGATCCAACAACCATTTTCAGGTATCTAAAGGCAACATAAACTATCCTATGAAAATTTGTTTGGGCTTCATCTGCAGCTTTTATTCTACTCAAGCCCTGTCCACACTAATCACATGGTGGACCTTTGGGAAGCTCATCACCTACACCATAGAGCCAAGATCTCACTCAAAGCTGTTTGTAGTAAGATTATTAGCTATACCCAGTGTCTTACTTCTGCATAACGCTCATGAGGTTGATTAAGATTAAAGTCATTGTCCTAATTAAATAATGAAGTTATAAAGGCCTGGCTTGGTCTACTGGTTAAGATTCAGCTTTCTCATCACCACAGCCCGGGTTCGACTCCCGGTCAGGGAGAGAGAGAGAGAGAGAGAGAGAGAGAGAGAGAGAGAGAGAGAGAGAAAGAGACCCCAAGATCCCAGCAGCATTTATGAATGGGGTTAGCCACTTCCCCTTCAGGAGCCCGGGACCCTGGATAAGCATCTTTGGACCTTATCAGCTGACACCTGAATCCCACCACATAGTTATTGTTTTCTGCATCACCTGGGAGAGTTCACTTGGATGTCATAAGTTTTTCAGGGTTACTAAGTTGGATGTTGTTGCATAAGACTATCATTTAAACTAAACTACCACCATCATCAGGAGTTAGCTGGACCTACCACAGATGGGCTTGGTGGCTATTTACCTTCCTCTTGGAAGGAGGAACAATAAGGCTCATGGGATCCTCACCTGAGCATCCAGCTACTCCCCCAAGCAGCTGCAGTTCTTGCTCTAATTGCTCATGGCCCCAGGGTCTCTGGGAAGGGCTAAAAGACATATAAGAAAGAATTAGGGAGGAGGCTCCAGTTACACAGCCATAAGGGAGTCATTATTTATGCTGGGTAAAGACTTTCCAGTGTGGCTGCCCTCAGGACATTCAGACGCCTGCCCGTAACCGTTCACTGATAGCTCTGTAAGTTAGTCTAATAAACTAACAGGTTCCTCAAAGTGAACTTTGATGAATCACACCTTGGCTTGTCTAAAGGAAGGGGGGGTAGACATTATTTACATCTTCCCAAGGGATGAAATGTTTTTTAAATATATAGAGTTTTATCTGAATGTGGTCTGTGTACCTCATGCATGCCTGATGCTGGATGCTGGATGCCTGATGCTGGATGCCTGATGCTGGATGCTGGATGCCTGATGCCCGATGACTGACGAGACCAGAAGAGGACATTAGACCCACTGGAACTGGAGTTATACAAGTTGTTAGCTGTTATCTGAGTCCTAGGACTCGAACCCAGCTCTTCTTCAAAAGCAGCCAGTGTTCTTAACCAATGAACCACTGCTGCCCCAAGGGGAGTAAGTTTAGCAACAGATATTAACCTGGAAGTTCCCCCTTATAATTTTTTAGTGTGATAATAAGATGTTAGTGTATGTCTTAAATTGTTATAGATAAGAACTGCTTTTTTAATCATAAAAATGACTAATAGCCCAGACAGGAATTAAATCCACAGCAGTAGAGTATTTTAAAAAAGAGTTTGGCTAAGAATCGTTAATGTCAACACTGACTTGCTGATTCTAATATTAGCCAAACATATATAATATTCTAAAAATCAATGCACATGATTTGCAGTAGGTAATAAATTTGCCTATTTTCTGTATTACTGTCGATCTAGTACATAAAGTACCTTGGGGATGTTTGTAGTTAAAGACTAAGTGAAGCTGGATATGGGGGTGCACACCTATAATTAGAATATTCAGAAAGTTGAACCAGGAGGGTCACTGTTTGAGGCCAACTTGGCTACACAGAAAGTCCATGCTCTACCCCCACCACAAAAGAAGGAAGAAGAAAGGGAATATCCAATAAAGTCTTGTTCAGGAGGCTTTTTCAGTGATGCAGGAATTATATCGATATCAGTTATGGACAATAGTAAACATATTTTTTTTCTTGGTTTTTTTAGTGAGACAGTGTTCTACTATATGTCTCAGGCTGGGGACCTCAGGCATTGCCCCTGCCTTGACTTCTCAAGTATTGAAATGTACACAAGTATGCACTGCCATATGCAGCTAGCTACATAATCAGTTATGTAAAGGAAAACATAACTAAGAAACATTGTGGGAAAATTGTCTGTATGTGAAAAGAATCACAATCCAATCTCTGATACGTTGAGGAAAAACACTATAATCTATTTGATTTCAGAACTGTTTTTAAAAGTTAAGCTGAGTCACCGAGAACCTTGTGAAAAGCCTGTTGCTAGTGGGAACACAGCATGGGGGAGCCTATACTGCCTTTTTACTACACAGAAATGGCATCACACTGCCTCCTAAGTGTTTATGCTTATACCTGTTCATTGGTGGTACCCACAGTCTTGGTCAGAGAAGCTTCAATTTATACTGAGCTTGTTCCTTTATGGAACGGGAGAGTCATAAGTGGTCAAATGCTGAGTATAAATCTTTGTTGAGTGCTCAGACCTAAGTGGGAACATGTACATCAAGACTCTGGGAACATAGAAGGAGAAGAAAAATATGGAAGAACCAGAAGATGGAAGAGTATTGTAAAATGCTGTCTTCTGGACATATCTGTTGTGCTCATGAACTCATAGCTGTGGTGGTCACCTGCAATAGACTTGTACAACAACAGGGCCAAACAACATTCGTCACAGTGAGGGACCCACTATGCCCTGGGAACTATAGTTATTTCTATCAACTTGAAGAAATGTGAACACAATAAAATGAGGTCTCATTAATGGATCAAAGTGAAGAGGATATTTTATGCTTGTCATTTGCAATGGACATTTTACCACTGCTTACTTATGCTGCATTCCAATTTTTTGCTGAGAGCTAGCAAGTCATTGTATTGCTAACACAAGCGACAATGAATATAGCATTAACAGGGCTGTGACATGGTGATACTGTGACATGGTGATCTTTCTTACTTTCCTCTCTATTCCCAAGGCCTGGAAAAGTCTGTGGAATGCAGGAGATAGAGCATGTTTATTTAATAAATAAAAACAGCATACTTAAAATTACCAACAGATTCCAATGGAACATGACACAATATATCTGAATGCTCCCCTCTATTGGACAGTTATCAAAATCACAAACCATGTTTTAGCCTATTCATTTCCTCAAGGTAGAAAATCAGCATAACAGTTTGTTACAGGTGAGTGGCAGGTTTGTTATTTTATTATTATTAGCATTTTTCACTTCAATGTTTTCCATTTAGAAAGCAGAAATGTTCCTGAACTTCTCCTCTCTTCACTGAACCACCGGGCGCGGTGGAACAGTTTCTTCAGATTTCAAATACTAAGATCCACATAGTTGTCTGTCTTGATAAATCAGCCCCAGAACCAACACGGGGGGATTGAATCAACTTGCCATGTATCTATTTCCAGGAGTGTTCACTGGCAATTTCTGCTTTTCATTAAACTAAGCTTCTAAGTTTTAGGAAAGCCAAGCAGATTTTCAGGGCTCCAGTCTGCTCCCGTTTGAAAGTATTAAATGCTTTAGCAAATGCCTCTCAGCGGACCCTGCTATCACCCCATCCAATAATTCCCACTTCTGGGAGTAGAACTTAGGGGACACTCATTTTACACATGTCGTCAAATTTCTTCGGTTGCCCTTTCCCTTGAAGTGTTTCTGTGCAGATCAATTAGCTCCAGCCCCGTCCAAGCTTTTCTCAGGAGTACGGGTCCCTGATGCTGTCGCTTTGATAAGGAAAAGGTAGAACTGCCGAGGACCCTGTTCTTTCATTATGTTCTAATCCATTTGGGACAAGCATAGTTTAATTTGATACCTGGTAACCTAGTATCAAGGCAATGACATTCAGCATGGTATTTCTCTCCCCACCCAGCCCGAAATAAGTCAACTGTGGCTGTTTTCAAAGAATATAGCATCCAGAAACCTTATTTACTTCAGGCAAGACTTTACTCATTGAGATATTTTAATGCACATCTTTGTTCTCAATGAATCAGCCCATATGGTTTGTGTAGAGCTGATGAGATGCTACTTCCCATTTAAAAACCTCCTCCGTGAACATCTACGTTAAGAGAAAGGAGTTACCTTAATGCAGTTTTCCTTAACTCAAGAGCTTTCTCTTCTGATGTACCTATCTCTTTTTTCCCCACATTCTGTGTCAACAAAATAGAAACCCATGTAAATCTTGAAGATCATCACTCAGCTAGATTAAATGTGCTCTTTCCTCTGCTTTTACACACTATCATAATATGTAAAAATAGATAAGACTGTAAAATTAAATACAAGTGGTAGAACATGGTGGGTGGTTAAGGCTTTATTGAGTACAAAATACACACTGTCCTGTTTATGGAAAGCAAGTACTCTGGGTGGTGGTGGTCCATGCCTTTGACTTCAGCACTTTGGAGGCAGCGCAGATGGAGATGCAAAGAATTCCAGGACAGCCAGGGCCACACAGAGAATTTATCTTCAATGTAATTCTTTATCTTGATGATGTAATACATGAATTATTCACCAAGAGATGTATTTTAATCACTTCTTATCAGCACTGATATTAGTGCCAAGGACATTACAGGTAAAACGGCTGCTAAGCACAAATCACTGAGATTGGCTTTAAGGTCATTGGCATTTTGTGATGGTTAAATGCCTCATTCTTTACCTAACCAAAGCATGCTATATTTAATGGAAACTTTTAGAATGAAGAATTAGGATATAGTCAGGAAGGGAAAAGCAGGAATATAGAATGAGTAGCATTGTGCTTTTGGGTAGGTACTATGCATTTGTGGCTGGGAACACTGCTTAGTTGGTAGAGTGCTTGCCTAGCATCATTGAGGCTGTGAGTTCAATCCCCAGACCGTATAAATTAGGAGTGCTGATGCAATCCTGTAATCCAAGCACTTGAGAGGTGGAGACAGGACAATCATGAATTCAAGCTCATCCACAAATATATAAAAAAAATATTTACTGTGATGTTCATCTAACAAAATGCAATCCTATACTAAATGTGCTGATACTGCTTTACACTTAAAAACTCTTTTTAAAAAAGAATATAAAATCAAATTCCATTCCTCCACTGAACTACTGCTAACTAATATTTAATACTGTTAGCATAGTTTTCAAATCATATATGAATCCACTCTGGGTATATGTTTTTAAAGTTTAATGCTCTTTCCAGAAATGATGTTTTCTTTTTTTAAAAAAAAAAAAAATTACCACGAGCAGTTTTTCTTACACTAATAATTCTGTTAAAGTCTTCACAGTTACACAAATAGGTCATTTAATTAATTTTTAGGATATGCTTAACTCTCTAACACAAACGAATCTTAATGGGTCTGCCGGGGCTCTACCCATAGCATCAAATAAGAAATCCAGAGAAGGAAGGAGTGAAATACCCACTTGGAAAACAAAATTTCTATTGTTTTGGATACAAGTAAAAAAACGTTGATTGTAGAGGTCTGCGCCAATCTGTGTTCAATGCCCCTTTATCAGAGAAGGGACACCCTAATGTTAGGGTTGACACTGAAATCAGAAATGGAGGGACACAGTAAACTGCTTAGGTTGGGCACACAGCAGTGTTTGGGGGCACTGAAGCAGAAGGCAGCTAGCCCCTCCCTACTCTGCTCCTCATAGCCCCAGTGGAGCCTGAGGTCCCTGGAGATGAGTGATGAATGTAAGACCGGAAGGGGAGAAGTGGCAAGCGTCATCGCCTTGCTTTAAGGAGTGGTTCTTAGAGAAAGCTCAGATGGGTTTGCCAGTTTATACCACACAATAGGGCAGCTTCCCGAGACTTCACATCCTCACAAACCACCTTCATGATTTTGTACTATTGCACTATCAATTTTATTTTTGAAAATTACTGCCTCGTTACACTGTTTCAATCGGGAAGCGGTTATCTCTCACCACAAACGGCAATGCAAGGGGTCTTTATGAATTCAATGGCAGTAAGAATACACTTAGGGGCTGAGCACCAGCTGCTCTTCCAGAGGAACTGGGTTCAATTCCCAGCAAAGAGGGAGAGGGAGCTAGAGAGACAAGGAGGAAGGGAGAAGGAAAAAGAGAAAGACAGAAGCACCCACAAAGCAGCTCATAGGCCACTGTAACTCCAGCTCCAGGGAACCATCGCCCTCTTCTGGCCTCTGTGGGAACTGCATGCACATGGTACACAGCCCTAACAGTCATACATATAATAAAAATGAATTTTAAAAGGATTTTAGTCAGGGATAGATGCTGTGGCTCCTGAGCTTGAAGACAGATTTGTGTCGGTTTACGAAAGACAAAAAATGGTCTTGAACTTTGTAGGGAGGAATTAACAAGGGCTCAAATCATTACTGACTAACCCAGACCTGTCAGTCCGAGGACTTCCTCAGAACTGCAAGGAAATTAAATCACTTTCACTATGTGAGTCGGTGTTATTTATATCACCTAATGTCATGTCCAGGGGCCCACATCCCTCTCCAGCAAACACTGAGCTAAAGGAAGCTGTCCTAGGTAAAAGAGCTGCTTCTGCTGTGGCCCTAAGCCAGAGCAAAGAGTGCTGGGATGGGGAGGCATTCATTACTTTATATCCTGTAGCTGCTTGCCACGTCGGTCAGGATGTGCTTTCTCTCCTGCTATGGGCTGGATCACGTAGCTCAAAACTGTTTTTGTTTCGTTTTGTTTTCTCCAGAGGGGTGAAAGGGCATTGAGACTATCTTGTGCAATTTTGTCTTTTCATGTGCCTGAGGATAAGCTTGAATTCCTGGGCTTCCTGTCTCAACTTCCCATGTGTTCCAAACATGAGTCACCAATGCCCAGACAAACTGTTTCTCCTGCAGTCCTAATGTCCAGTAGCTGGGATGGTAACTATTGAAAGGGACTTTGAAAGAGGCATGCTTCTTAGGGTGAGCCCTAACTCGGTGTGACCTGTGCTCTGAAATGATGCTATGACACCCAGAGAGAAGGGGAGGGTCTACGTGAGGATATGGAAAGATAGTTTTCACAAACTACAGACTAAGAAAAAACCAGGCCAGCTCACCTTTCCACCTTGGTCTCCAGCCCTGAGAATTGTGAGAAAACACATTTCTGTTTATATTGCTCAGTCAGTGCCTCTCTGGCAAATCAAGATAGTTCCTGAATGGAACAAATTCAGAAGACACATTCCCTACCCCCACCCCCGCGCCGCCGCCAATCACTTTGTAACTGAGCAATTGAAGTCCAGAGCCCATGCAGATATAATTCACGTGTGGTTCCATGGTGATGGCCGTTTGTCAGGCTCCTAGTGGAGATTATGTGTGAACAGACATGTACTGGATACATTAAAGGCAGGTGTTCAAGTTCAGTGGTACGAACTATCTTCTGTACTAATGATGTAGTGATAGTGTGCCCCTCAGTGAGAAACAGCCCTAGGCTCAGTGGTTAAGAACACTGGATGCTGTTTTAGAGAAGCTTCGTTCAATCCCCAGCATCCACGTGGAAGCTCACAACCACCTGAAACTCTAGTTCCAATGAGCTCTTTTGGACCTCATGGATACCAGGCATACACTTGGTACACAGACATACAGGCAGGCAAAACACACACACACACACACACACACACACACACACACACACACACACACACACCATAAAATAGTCTTTTCTCTTTTTTTAACTTTTAAAGAGGACCTGGGGCTGGTTCCCAGCACGCACATGGTGGCTCACAACTTTCTGTAGTACAGATCCAGGCAATCAAATGTCCTCCTTCTGACCCAGAGATTCTACACCCCAGGGCTGCTTTGGCACCTTTATTCATATGCACATATCCTCAACTTAAAATCATGACAATAAAATATTAAGAAAGTGTATGTTGTAAATCTTTTTTGTTGTTGTTTTGTACAGGATCTCACTAGGTAGCCTTAGCTGACCTAGAACTCCCTGTATAGACCAGGCTTAGCCTCAAACTCACAGTATTCCATTTGCCTTTGCCTTTCATGTCCTGGGATTAAAGGCTAAGGCCCTTGTGCCTGCCATGCTGTATATCTTTTAGTCACCTGTCACTTGGAAGCAAGTGTCTGTTTAAGGACATGGAAATATAGGTGCCTGTTAATCCAAGGTTGTAATAAAAATGACTAGTGAAACCTGAATTCAGCTCTGCACATAAATAATAACAACCATGTTTCTATGATGAGTGCTATTTTTATAGAAAT
Organism: Phyllotis vaccarum; assembly: GCA_033318265.1. Classification (NCBI taxonomy): domain Eukaryota; kingdom Metazoa; phylum Chordata; class Mammalia; order Rodentia; family Cricetidae; genus Phyllotis; species Phyllotis vaccarum. The sequence goes on along the minus strand of JARWLC010000009.1, from coordinate 34,472,922 downwards.
AATTTAAAAAAATAATTCACTGTTACCTAGGAATCAAGGCACACAAAATGCTCTATTTTAATTTTTGAGGCAAAGTCTAACTAAACTCAAACTCATGATCCTCCTGCCTCAGCCTCCTGATTGCTAGAATTATAGGCATATGTCCCCGTGAGTGGCTTCTAGTTTTAATTACTTATGAGGTTTAGGGTTAAATGTTATACAGGGGATACACACATACATGTATGTGTACTTAGTACATATAGATGAGACTTTGCTGACCGCAAATTTTCCATGCTCTGTGAAAATGAGCAAACATGTCTTTATTTTCAATCACGTTATATCTTTCAAAATTTAAAATGCGTCATATACATGTAGATACTGTTAGCTCATTTTTCTGAAGCCTTGTAATAGGTATTCACTGAGGGAATGCAAGAAAATGGCCAAAGACTCTTCCCCAAAGGAGTTGACTATATTTAGAAAATAAAACATCTTCACAAACAAGTAGTAAAATATGAGAATAGAGTTTTATACACGAAAAGAAAGATGACATTATAGTTCTGTTTTTTATACAAAGGTTTCACACTACCCTATCTTTTTGTAAGAATTAAAAGAATAAGAAATTCATACTTTTCTTTTTTATTATGCATCCCTTATAGCTTGATCTGAGTTAATGACCCCAGACCTTTCAGGACTTACTGGGATTACTTAGTGGCAGAGCACTTGCCTCGCATGTGCAGGGCCCTGGGTTTAATTCCCAGGATTGCAAAACAGATAAAGGAACACAATGCTATGTTACCAATAAGCACACCAGGTCAAAAAGGAAGCCAGAGGAGAACCAGAAGAAATAATATGGCGTCTGCCTCTTTCTTACTATGCATAAAGGGTCTGAGTATCTGAGGCTGGAGAGATGGTTCAGTGGTTAAGAGCACTGACTGCTCCTCCAGAAGGACCGGAGTTCAATTCCCAGCAACCATGTAGTAACTCATAACCATCTGTAGTGAGATCTGGTGCCCTCTTCTGGTGTGCAGCGTACATGCAGTCAGAACACTAAATAAATAATAAATCTTTAAAAAAAAAAAAAAAAAAAAAAAAAAAAAAAAAAAGGCTGTTTTTGGTGATTCAGGGTGGAAGCCCTAAGTTTCTAGTGATTGCTTCTACTAACAAAAATTGTGCATTTATAGCTGAGGCTGTGACTCGATCATAGAGCCTTTTACTAATGAGACCATAGGTCCAATCCCAATCCTGCCTTAAGGAAGACGTGCACTTATTTACTCCATCTTTAGTGGATTAAAACAAACCTATGATTCTATGCATTGTAAATAAATAACATAAAAGTTAGCTAGAAACATGCATGTATATGACCAATCTGCATCTGTCACCAAGTTTCATTGTTTATGCTCTATTGTTCTCAGCCAAGTGTGGAGAAAGGAACCCACTTATTTTCCAGGTTCTGAGACAATTTTTAGAGCTTTCCTCTGCCTGCCAGCCCAATACTTTAGAGCTGGTGTGAGGAAACAAAACCTGTGTGAGTCTGCATCTAAATTCACGTTGAGTTCTGCAGGAAACAATGAGAAAGCTTTCCTTTTGGGAGTCTGGCTCTCCCAGCACCACATGACCAGGAGGACCTAATTAAAGAATAACTGGGGATACAGGTGACTCCTTGGTTTCCACGAAGACCTGCACAGCTGGGCTGATTTACTTCTGAAGTTCAAGTCTTTTCTGTAAGGGAAACAGACAAGAAGCTTCATTCTACCATCTTAGGGTAGACAAGAATGTGGGGAAAAGTTCACACAGACCGTGACATGTGAGCACATATAAGCCAGTTCTGTGTTCTTCGGCCTTCATTTTCACTGCCAGTAATAACCACATCTTTCAGAGAGTGACTATTAGAAATTATCACTAAGTAGAGCCCATGCCCTCAGGTGACAGAGGCTGGCTAGGCATTAGGAGAGGAGTGTCTCTGTGAGTTCAAGCCCAGCCTGGTCCACATTATGAGTCCAAGGCCAGTCAGGGCTGCATAGTGAGAGCCTGTCTGAAAATATAAAATAAAAATTAAATGAATTGTTTTTTATAACAATCATCCAAAATTTGTTTTGAGACTAGAAAACAAAGTCTTTTGAGTCATTCTGTCCTAGAAACAGGCACCTTTTCCCTCAACAGAACTTACATAACTTTCTAGAACATTTGGGAATTAAGGTCTACATAGTTAGTTTCAGATCACCTAGGGCTGCATAGTGAGACCCTGTCTTAAAAAAATAAAACAAAAACCAACCAACCAAATAAAAGTGTTATTTAATAAAAAGATGGACAAAATCCTTAATGAGCAAATAAAAATATGTTTAATAGTTAAAGAAATATGAAGACACACAACTCATTATTTTGCACTCAGGATTTTTTTTTATATTTGAAATGACTATGTGTCTTAGACTGGCCTAGAACTCATGATGAAGCTCTTTTCTCAGCCGCCTACATGCTGGGGTTACAGGCATGAAACTTACCCCACACAGCTAAGTATGTTTGGTATTCTGTTTATCTATAAAGTGTGAACTCTTTTGTAACACTGAAGGAGTTTAGATTCGTGAAAACATTTTGGAGGACAATTTGGCAGAATACATTCTTCCAAATATTTTATAGGTATATGGACTTTGCACATCAAACCAGGAAATTAGAATAATCTAATTGTTGTTTTTTATAGGATTGACAAGTAGCTTATGGTGGAACCATGTCGCTTCTATACGTTATGTTCAAAGTTAATGTTTGACATAGAAGTACGTATAGAATATAACACAGTTTTAAAACACAGCTTATGCTAAAATATACATAATATTATAATTTCCAAACCTATGAATTAAGAGATGCTTGGAAGTATGTTACCAAGTTATTTATAAAACTATCTTTGTGGTAAAATTTGAGGGCAGTTTAAAGATAATATTTGCCATATTCTTTTCTTTTTCCTTATTTAGAGTGATAGTGAGCATATTTTCCAGTCAAGATTAAAAAGTTATTGATCGACCCTCAGTTTTAACGTGTCTCCCTTTTCTTCCTAACAATTGGACTCTTTAAAAACTGGGGAACACCTGAGCTCCCTGACAGTCTAAAGACAACATATGTATTATAATTATGAAGTATTTTTAGCAAATTGGCATGAGTGTTTGTGTTTAAAGCTTTGCTGGGGAGTCACCAGCTGAACAGGTGTGCTGGGTGGGGCAGACCATCTGTTTCTCTTTCTGGAGATGTTTTTCTAAGGCTCTGGTAAAGGATTTAAAAATCCTATCCACTGAAGAGCAGAAGCAAATTAATACTTGCCCTCCAGTCTAGCACCGCCTTCTGCTGTTATTTTCAGTGGACTCCTTAGAAATTACCAATTGTGCCTAAAGCATGGGGATTCCATGCCATGACTCAGACAAGTTTCAAAGTGTAAAGTGTCGTTTTGCAAGGAAAGTTAATTAGTATCCAAGGTTAAAGTGGAAACAGGTGTTAGCATTCTGCTCAGCAATTCTGACTTTGATTTTAAGCTTTGCTTGTGAAAGAAAGTTCTAGTACTCTTTTGAAGAGTCTGGAGTCAAAGAACCCATTCTTGTTTCTTCCTACTCTATCATTTGTTTGCTTCTGGGTCTTCTGTAGCCCAAGCTGACCTTGAATTCCTCCTTCTGCCTTCTGAGTGGTAGGGTTATTTGCCTGCGCCACCATGCCCAGCACTATGGGCTTTATTATTCTCTTCTGCATTAAGAGAAAATTATGTTTGAGTCTCTAAGTTGGTAAGATCTTTAAAAACTGTCATTTTTGCTCTTTAGAGTCAGAATTACACAAAAAGTAAAGGAAGGTAGGGAAGAAGAAAAGAAGGAAGAAAGGAAGGGAAAGAAGGAGAGAGAGACAGAGAGAGGGAGGGACGGACAGAGGGAAGGAAGGAAGGAAGGAAGGAAGGAAGGAAGGAAGAGAGGAAGGAAGGAAGGAAGGAAGGAAGGAAGGAAGGAAGGAAGGAAGGAAGGAAGGAAGGAAGGCCATTGGTGTGGTGGTAGCCACTTTGGAAGGTTCCTTGGCATTTTATTATAAAGCTGAATACAGTTAGTGCATCACTCTGGAATCTACCATACTGTTGGTTTTGAAAATATGTATTGAAAACTCACATCCAAACAAAACCTTTCATATGATGGCGATAGGAGCTTCATATAGAGCAGCTAACACTTGGAGGCTAAAGTGTTCCTCAACGGGTGAACAGATAAACTAACTGTCATTGCCATCTGGTAAGATCTAAACGTGAGACGTCAAGGTTGAAAAGACTTGAGGGAGCCTTAAATCTTATCACTTAAGTTTGTATCATTGATGGACATTTGAGGAGGCTACAAACTGGATGATGTCAACTGTATGATATTCTACAGACCGCAAAAACTACAGTAAAAATACTTGATGGCTACCAGGGTTTTGTTTTTTGTTTTTTTTTCTTCCTTGACCGCTTCCCTGGTTCTTCACATGGATCTACATCTCTGGGTTTGCCATAGGGATATTTCTAGAAAGGTTTGATTAACAGGATGGAATGACCTAATCTGCATGTCACCAGCGCTGTCTCGGGGCTAGGAACTCCCAACCTAATAAAAAGTAGAAAGCCAGATGAGCACTTGACTTTACTTCTGTTTCCTGATTAAAAGACCCAAGGTGACCATCTGGCTCCCATTGCTCCCACGCCTTTCCTGTCATGATGGACAGCATCCCTTCTGAAGCTGAAACAAAATAAACCCTGTAAGCTGCTTTTGTTGGGTATGTTGTCATGGCAACAAGAAAAATAACTAACCCAGGTGGATAAGGGAGGGAGCAAACACTGGTACGCTAATTATTTAGGGCAATGAAACTGTTCTGTGTGAGACTGTAATGGTGGGCACATGTTATTAGTAAGTTGTCAAAACCTATAGTATATACCACACAAATCCTACTTCTGAATAGAAGCTCTGATTTTTAGCTAACAGTGCCTTGGAACTAACTCATCAAACACACCACCTAAGCCAGACACTTAAAATGGGAGACACTCCAGGAGATGAGAGAGCAGGAGCAAGGGAGTGCATGAAAATTTGGCATTTTTTGCTCAGATTTTATATAAACCTTCAAACCGTCCTATACTTTTGAGTTGATTAATTATTTTTAATTTATGTGTGTATTTTTGCCTGCATGTATGTCTGTGCAGTACATGTGCAAAGATGGTGTGCAGGGAGGGCCAGAAGTGGGTGTTGGATCCTCTGTAACAGTTGTGGGCCATCATGTGGGTCCTGAGAATCTAATCCAGACCCTCTGCAAAAATAGGCAGGGCCCTCAACCTTTGAGCTATCTCTCCAGACCCAAGTCTAGCAATTAAAAACAAACAGATACAAAAGGCGTTGGCAACTGCTATATGTAGCAGCTGTGATTTCCTGTACATGACAAGACTGGCAGAGGACTGACCCCGTCAGCATCCTGCCAAAGGAAAGAGTGGGTCATGGGGCCTTACCTCCTTGAGGACTTAGACACAGCTAAGGGTTGATGGAAGAGAGAGAGACATTTTCTTCAGCCGTGTCGCTACTGGCAAAGGTACCCATGCTCCTGTAAACAACCCTGATGAAACTCACTGGGCCATACTAAAAGGAGGAGGGGCGAGGGAGGAGGAGGGGAGGAAGACGACATGAGAATAAGAATTCAGCTAATTGTTAGAAGGAAATGTCAGGGGAACATGAGAGGTAACCAGGGTCAGTGAGTAGAATCAAAATGCATTATGTCCAAGTAGGAAACCATCACAAGGAAACCTACTCTATGTATAATTAATATATGCTAATAAAACCACTTTTAAAAAGCACTTTCAGACCTGTGGTCTTTTCTTTTCTTCTTTTCCTGCCTTGAAATATAAAGAATATGAGTGGCAGACTCATGAATTATTAGATACATGAAAGCTGTAGTCTTCTCTTTAGGGATACAGTAGAAATTTTTCATCTCCAACTACTTACCTTCTCTTGAATAGTCATTTTTACCCTTTGAGGTATGATTGTGTCAACGAATAACTACAGTTACACCTGTGCTTTTGTGAATGAGACCCTGATATCCATCACATACATACCCTGTGCAATTTTTCATTTTGGAAATAATGGTTTGTTTGTAGCTTGTCATTATTGTTCCCAAATGGACATTGGATCTTTATATGAGAGAAGGTTCTCTGCTTCCCTCTCCGTGGTGTGAAGAACAAGTGCACTGCAGACATCTTGGGGTAACACCAGCTCCCAGTAAACCTTCTGCTTTCTTTTTAAGTACCGTGAGGACATCTTAGCCATACAAAAGTCAACACATTTAATTATGAAAAATCAGACTCTTTTTAAAAGGTAGAATGCGTGCGTGTGTGTGTGTGTGTGTGTGTGTATGTGTGTGTGTGTGTGTGTTGAGACAGGGTCTCATTGCATAGCCCTGATTGGCCTAGAATTCACTGTTTTAAAATCCTCATGCCGCTGCATACACTTCCATGCCCATCATAGAAGTTCACTGTCATGACCAGAGGTTTTATTTTTTAAGAAAACATTTATCTTGAAATATTTACAGCTTCACAACAATTTATAAAGGCAATACAGTGGCACATGCATGCTTAATTCAGCTTTCCAGCAATATCAACAAAGACTAATACCGATTTTTATGTAAAGCAAACTATTCAAGCTTTAGGCACGAGCTGATGCTGGATTTGCTCCCAGTTAAGCAAGTCAGATGTTTTCTAATAATTTAATGGCCCTTTGGAATTTGCTTTATTCATCTAATGAGATTTACCCAATGTGATATCTTTAGAATGCAGGACACGTCAAAACACTTACTAGATCTCACGCCTTGAATTTCAGATTTAATGAGCTTAGCTGGAGCCTTAGGAGTGGCTGAGTGATGGTGACACCGGGGCCTGGAGACATGCCATAAGATCCAAAAGATGAAAATCACATAACCCATAGCTCATTTCATGTACTTAGCATGCAAGGCAAAATAACTCAGAATTCATTTAAAATCAGAAACACAGCTGGTGGAACTAATCATTTTATTATCTCTAAGTGAGTCACAGGGAAGACCTAGGCAGAGCCAACTCCATCCAAGGTAAAAACAGATTATGTGCAGAATGATGTTAAGTTACAGGAAAGTCGTCATGACTAAGAAAGGCAAAGTCTAATCGGATGAATGACACACTGTCTGAAGATAAAAGTGTTCTGTATATGTCAGTAGAGATTCTGGAAAAGAAACCCTCCAGTGTAAAATCAGTGGTTAGTCTTCATTGTCCAGAAGACCCTCTTTACCTACTCATGTGAACAGTTAGTTAACTTGGAGTTGGAGACCAACATAAAGTGGTCTTCCATGCCTTATATTAATCACCTTTTTTTTTTATTGCTATGATGAAATACACAGAAGGAGGAAAGCCTTACTCTGACTCAGAGTACAGTTCAAGGAAACACAGTCCATCAAGGGGAAAGCATGGTGGCAGGAGTGGGAGGCACTAGATAGACCCTGCATCAGCTTTTAGGAAGCATCAAGTAAACATGGATCAGGACAGACTCTGAACCTCAAGACCCGCACCCATGACCCACTTCCTTTGGTGAGGCTCAACTCCCTAAACGTTCTACAACTTTCCCAAACAGAGCCACAAGCTGGGGACCAATAGTTCAAACACATAAGCCTAAAGGGTGCAGTTTAGATTTAAACCGTTGCACATATATCAGACTTGATGAAATTATTATCTCTTTAATTGTTTTAGTTGCTCAACATGAATGACCTGGTGCCTCCCTGTCTTTCTAGGCAAACTTCTCATCTATGTGGAAGTTACTTCTTTATGTAAATGGACACAGTTAACGTTATGGACTGCCCACCAGTTTCATACGAGTTTGGTTTGTCCTCTGAGCTGAGACCCAGGAGATGTAGCTCCCATGGGTCTGCATACAGCACTTCAGGTTTATCATCATGGTCAAACAGATCAACCATGTCTCTTCCACAGATGAGGTATGGAGCTTTTCATTATTTCCCAGAACTTCAGAGAAGAGACCATCTTGTTTCTACTAGTCTCAAGAACTCTGAGCTTCTGAGATTTTTCTAGTTCACCAACTGTGCTTTACAATGGATGCTGGAAAAAAAAGGCAAACCTGGGGCTTGGAATGAATACAACCAATAGCCGTAGCCAGAGCATGGAGTATTGTCTTTGGCTTTCCCAGTTGACTGTCCCAGGACAACACAGTGTAGTCAGAAGACAGCTATAATATGCTGTTACTAGGAAATATATATAATGGTCTGTTATATATATATACACATATATATAACATAAATATATAACATATATTATATATATATATATATATATAATGGTCTTTTACTAGGAAAGATCCTGAGCTTAACAAGCCAGAATATGTTTTTTTTTTAATTTTTAAACATAATTGTTTATTGATTCTTTGGAAATTTTACATCATGCACCCTAATCCTGCTAACATCCCAGTCCATCCATATTTGCCCATCACCCCTGCAGTATGTCCCCCGAAAATTATTTTTTTAAAAAAACAACCAATAAGTCTCACGTTGCTCCTCCATCTTTCCAACACCTCTTCAGGCATCTTTGTGGCATCGGAAGCTGCAGTGAGTCTTCCCTTTTGTCCAATTAGCCCCACCCACAAGATGTCCATTGCAATGAGTCACTGGCCTGGTTCTCTGCCTCTGGTTTCTGGTACACCATCATCTCTGAGCAAGCCAGAATCTTTTATAATGGGCAGAGGGTGCATGCCTGCCCTTTGTGGTGGAGAATGGGTCTATCTTTGTTGTGCTGTGTGCATGCCTATTCATTGCTCCAGGGGCCAGTATTGTAGCTTCAAAAGCAATAAGTCAAACTCCCTTGTTCTGAAGGTCACTCTTTCCCCTCATGCTTCCACAAATGTCCTTGAAAAGGTGCCGGACAAAGAGAAGCTGCAACAGGTGTAGAAATGTGAAAGATGAAGGAGGGAATGCTGCCTTTGCTTTCTAAGAGTTCTCACCCCTAAAATCAGCAGTGGATTAGAAGCTTGCATCTAGAAATTGTGTTCCTTTATGTCCTCGTGCATATAAACTAGAGCTTCATAAATGTCCCGTTGCCCAGACTTGTGTACTTTGAGACAAAGTCCTTTGTTATATGAATGTGTGTGGGGGAAGGGGCAAATACGAACTGGAATGTGAGCAGGATTAGGTTGCATGATGTAAAATTTCCAAAGAATCAATAAACATTCATATGGACTAGGAGTTGAAGGTGTAGCCTAGTTGGTATGGAACTTGCCTAGCACGCAGGAAGCCCTGAGCTTGTGGTTTGCTATTTTGTTTCTCTCCTGGCAGTTATAGGATTGAACCTAGAGCCTCACACATCCCTGACAAGTCCAAACACACACACATACACACAAAACAAAGACGACAGCAAAAACCCAGAGTTTGAGGTTGTGGTACAATCCAGTAATCCCAGCACTCCCAAATTGGAGGCAGGAGGATCAGATGTTCAAGAACACCCTAAGCTACATATGGAGTTCCAGGCCAGCTTGTTCTATATGAAACTGTGTCCATCCCATAAAAAAGAATGCATAAATACATACAAATTATGTACGTACATGTGCATATGTGTTTTAATTCATGTATTTGCAAATACTTTTTATTTTTTTAAATTGAATCTTTGTGAATTTCATATCATGCAGCCCAATTCCCCTCACCTCCCCATCTGTTACCAGCCCTCCACCCTTACAACCTCTTCCCAAGAGAAAAGAAGTAATATCAAACACAAAGCTAAAATAAAAAAAAATAAATAAAAATGCAAATTAAAGGGGAAAAATGGCTTTCCTTGAAAATGTTCATTGCAATGAGTCATTGGTCTGGCTCTAGGCCTCTGGCTTCTGCTACACTGTCGATACTGGGCCCTCACTGGAATACCTCTTAAATATCCTGTTGTTGCCCTGTATCATGGAGATCCTGCAGCTTTGGTTCTGCAAGGCTGGTACCTTCATGCATTTCAGCAGGTCATAGGTGAGGTAGCTGTTGGGGTGGTCCAACACAAAACCATGGATCTGGGCCTATGTGCTAGCTGAGTTGGTCAGTTCACCCAGTTTTCTATGCTGGTGCTTCTGGAGCCAACTCTCCTGCCTTGCTTAGGGGAGGTGCAGCGCCCACTCTCCCAAGTGTTGCAGCTGACAAGGGGCGGGCCCAGCTCTCCTGAACTCTTGTCCTCTGGCTCACCTGTACCCATGACATCAGGGCCAGCTCTACTGTGCTATCCAGGTGAGGTGTGGGGCCCAGTCTCTGAAGTGCTGCAGCTGGCCGGAGATGGGGGTGGGGGGCGGAGACAGCTCACCCTCACACCTTGGAGGCCAGCTCTCCCACACTGCTTAGATGAGAGGAAGGGCTGGCTCACCTGAGCCAACCAGCAGGGCCAGCTCTCCAGCTTTGCACAGGCAAGATGTAGGTCAACTTTCTCCATTGTTGCAGAGGCCAGCTCTCCTGTATTCACGCCCCCAGGCTGGCTCACCACGCCAGTGCCACCAGCGCCAGCTCTAGTGTGCTGCCATGGTGAGGTGTGGGGCTTGCTCCCAAGGGTTGCAGCAGTGAAGGGGAGGGCCAGTTCTGCACACCCCTCGGACATCAACATAGACCTAGGTGGTAGCCTACACGGGGGATATTGCACTGCCTTTGATGGTGACATGGGGCATAGATATCCACCCAGACCTCTGCTGTTGCGGGGCCACCGAGCCAGACATGGCCCTCAGCAGCGAGGCAGGGACAATTCCGTGGCTTCAGGTGGCTGTGCAGGCTGCTCACATTAACCGTTCCTCTCTCCTCCCTTCCATCTCCAGTTCCACCCCTGTTCATAGCACACAAACGGTTTTTCTTTCTCGTCTCATCTCTCTACCACAGGTTTGCCAGCCCCGCCCACGCTGTGTGGCTGCAGGCTGGGGCCTCCCCAGTGTCTCTCACCTCAGTGACCAGCGGCCCTGGGAGCCCCAGGTGCAGCCCTCAATATCTGCTCACTTCCGGCAGCTCAGCGCTGGGACCCCACTCTCGCCAATACCAACTCCTGCATCTCCACATCATTCTACTGTTTCCACTGTCGAATCTCAAAATGATCACTTGCTTTCTATTTTCTCGTCTTCAGAGCTGTTAGACATTCCCAGATTCTGACTTTATTTCCACAAAATAGCCAGTTACCAATCTAGACGCTCTCTTGAAATTTGATTACTTGGAAGGAGCAGTAGAAAGCTGTAGCTTCATTATTACTTCACTGGTTACAATTTTTGTGTTCTTTCTATTTTCTGTAACCTTGTTTATGTCACACTGCTGATACTTTTGATCTTGACAAGTGTACTAGATGCAAAGTCTCCTAGGAGATCGAAGACAGAGGTGGGAGAGGGGGATCTCTATTGTCTCTTTATGCTAATTGGAACATATTGATGCAGACGCGATAATTTTATTGTGTTTAAAACAGGACTTGGCATCTTATTCAGAATAAGAAAATGGTTATCTTTTTAAAAAAACAAGCATTATTTCAAAAATCCATGTCTTATATGGTTAAGCTATAAGAAAAAAAATATAAACATCATTCTTAGTTCTTGTAACTGTGATTGCGTGTGGCAGATCCATCTGATGTGAAAATTCAATTTGTAGAGACTGGAAACATGCTTCTTGGAGTCAGCTATCATTTTATTACAGGCCGACTGCTAACTGTAGATATAAAGACTGCTTAGCTTCTCCAGAAGCTCATCATTTTTAGGGGTTGACTTTGGCTCAATAACTAGAATAAGTTGCGGCTCATGGACAGCTCTGTCTCCTTCCATGCAAATATTTGATGACAAATGAGCAGCTTCAGGATGAAAGATGTGTCCGGGATCATCCAGTTTCATTGGCTGTCACTTTCTGTCTCTCTGCCTCTCCTCCCCTTCTTCCTTCTTCTTCACTACCCCCTCTCCAAGGCTGTAGCCCATGCTAGCATTAAACTCACCAAGTATTGGATGATGACCTTGAATTCTGGATTGTCCTGTCTCTATCTCCAGAATGCTGGCATTTTAGGTCCCAATTTATGTGGTACAGGGAATCAAACTCAGCACCTCATGGATTTTAGGCAAGTATTTTACCAACTATAATGCTTTGAATGAGCCAGTGTCTCCTGTGGCAGAATATAATCCAGTTGGTGGCACTGTGTGTAGAGGTTATGGAATTCTTGCGAGGTGGACCCTTGCTGGGGGGATTACATCACTGGGGGTGGGCTTTGAGATCATACAGCCTTGCCTCACTTCCAGTTCTCTCTTTGCCTCATGCTTGCAATTGAAGATGTGATTTTCTCAGTTTCCTGCTACTGTCACGTTAGTACTGCCATGCCACATCTGCCATAATGGACACTCTTGGAACCATAAGCCCAATAAACTTTTTCTTCTACAGAAAGATGAAAGGACCTGCTTATGGTATTTTATCACAGTAACAAAAGCTAGCTCACAAACTGAGCCACATCCCTAGCCATTCCATTGATTTTCTCTTAAGTGGTATTGATCCCCAGATGCCTGGGGTCCCCACAATAGGAAAACCAATAGACAACAATGTCAATAAAGCCTCAGGCACAATGTTTTCTCTGAGTTTCATGCTTCCTTCCATAAGGACATCTTAGAATTTGTTCAGAAGACTCTAGCATACCATCTGTGATAGACCAAGGCTTCTGGGGAGCAGTGGCTGTGGGTGACTGCCAGCGTTAACATGGATTGGCTGAAGTGACAGAGCTAGGTGGCAGTAAACAGGATTCTGGGGCACACCTCTTCACTAAGCCACATTCTTCAGCATCGTCCCCTGGCAGGCTAACAGAGGTCTCATTTCCCCTGGAATGACCTCACTCTTGTTTCTATTTATGTCTGTGCTCTGGGCGGAACTTCATTGGAAAAATGAGCTAACCTCAGGAATATGTCAAACCATTTTTATTAATGTTTAAAGGTCACCAGGGTACCTTTGAACATTATTTTAACTTAAACTTTTTTATTTTAACTTAAAAGGACTCTACTAACTCAAAGAAATTTATATAAATTTAAGCATGTTGACTGGGACTGAAGAGCCAGTGAAATGACTCAGTGGGTTAAAATGCTTGCCATCAAGCTTGACAGCCTGGGTTTGAACACACACACACACACACACACACACACACACACACACACACACACACACACACACACACTGAATGAATGAATAAATAAAAATTTAAATAAGTAAATTTAAATCAGAACTGAGAACATATGACACAGTAATTAAAAATCCACAACTTAGTTTTCCATTCAAGAATTAGTTAAGAATGTGCATTTTTCACTTGTTGAAAATTCATATTTCCTTCATACAGTCACTTTGATGGCTGTTAATGAATCATGGACTGTCTGTATATTTATTCTTCTGTGTCCCTTACTTTTACCTGCTGCCAGGAGTTTAAGAATAACGACAAACTCTAGCCAGGCAGTGATGGTGCATGCCTTTAATAGCAACACTTGGGAGGCAGAGGCAGGGGGATCTCTGTGAGCTGGAGGCCAGCTTGGCCTACAGAGCACGTTCTATGACAGGCTCCAAAGCTACACAAAGAAACTTAAACAAAAACAAGAATAATGACAAGTTTAGATGTTGTGCCTGGAATCCCCGCTACCAGGGAAGGAGAATGCCTGCCTAGCCTGCAGAATGAGATCAAGGCAAGTCTAGACAACCTGACAAGAGTATTTAAACATCTTTTTTTTTAAACTTTTAAAGATTAGTACTATACATCCACGGTGGAGTGCTTGCCTAGCATGTGTGGGGTCCTGGGTTCAGTCCTCAGGGCCCAAGTAAATAAGTAAATGAATAAATAAAAGAAACCCAATACTCCCTGAAATCAATTTACTAAAATACTAGGAAAGAATAAAATATAGAAATAGGAAATCATTTGCCTGGATTAGGGACAAAGAGAACAAAAGCCTGGAGAGACCTAAGAATGCATTGTTCCAAAATACAGGATCCATCTATACAAGATAATCGTGGCTGCTGGTGCAAAACCACAGGATGAAAACACACAATTTGTTGAGCTACTGAGGTGGCTTAGTGGGTGAAGGGACTTGCTGCCAAGCTTGGTCACTTGAGCTTGATGCCTGGATCTCATGTGGTGGAAGGAGAGCTGTGCCTCCTCCGAGCTGTCCTCTGGCTTCTACATCCATTCGGTGGCATGTGCACACACCCACACATCAAACACATAAAATATATATTACATTTTATGTATATATGCATGCATAACCACATAAAAGTTATATACTTATGAATCCAACTAGTTCTAGAAATCTCTCTATGATGATTATCTTACAGTATTATAGTCTTTCACTGAGATTTACAAGGACTAGATGATGTTACTAAAGTCAAATAGAAAATGTCAGCCAGATTTATTGGTATCACATTGCAAAACAGTGCAGGGAAGGGGTAGAAAGTGGAATCTGGACTCAAATCGCCCCAGGTGGGTAGGATTTGGGGTTCTACGCTTATTTGCTCCACAGCTTTAAGCAAATCCTTTTGTTTCTTCTCTGCTTCAGTTCTGTCATAACAATAAATGGCAGTGTCATCTCATAGGTTGATCACAGGACAATGAGATGATCAGGGTATTCATGGTTTAACACTATTGCCTGTGAGCTAATTAATAGTCACAGGACAACATTGGCTCAGTCCCCCGGTAGCTGTTGCAGGGATTCTAGGCACTATTTAAAATTTCAGCACTTTGTTTCTGGGATTCCAACTATGGTTTTCATATGTTACCTACCCCCCCACCCTCATATTCTCTTACTTTGGGCCTGTGCTACCTAAAGGTATTTTGACTCCCCTGCTGCTGGCCCTTCAATGTCCAGATTCTTCCAAAAGTAGGTCTCAAGGAGTCTCACAGTCTACAGACCTGTCCAGACAGACTGCAGAGAAATAAACCTCTCCCTTCTTCTGGATACTGTGTATTAAAAGAATTTACTTTAAAATCCCATGACTCTTGCCTCTTCCTCCTTAAGCTCCACCTTTGGGGCACAGTCTCACCAAAATTGTGTGTGAGGTAGAGATTCCCTTGTATTCTCTGTCTCTTTCCTGATCTTCAATGAAAAAAATGCCTTGCAAATGTGCTCAGGAAGATCCTGAACAGAAATTCATCAGAGACCTTGGATGGCCCAGGCTCTGATGCCCTCCTTCTTGGCTGCATAGAGATGCCAGGAAATGCTGAAACTGCATTTGAGCAAGCAGCGGAGTGAATGTCTGGGTAGTGTTCCATTTGAGGCAGTGGAGCATTCCTGTACTGCTTTCCACGTATATATTTTCTAAACAAAGTAAACCTTCCATATGCTTTTGCAATATTTTTGGCATGCCACCAAGGGAACGAGGAAAAGCCTGAAGTCTGTACAGGGCTATTCAATAGCTCTAAGCGTGGACACTTCCTTGAAGCTAGTTTCTATCATATTCTTTCCATGATAGCACCTATTAACAAGATTTTAAGATAACTTTTAAAAATCAAATGCTTAATACAAAGTTATACTAGCTTGGGCAATGAGCGGGTTTAATATTACCTAAGAGGCACTATTTTCTCGGAGATATATGATGGCAAGCAAAAAGGAAAATGAATATGTATGAGGCTATTTGGAAAGCTCTTCACATACTGGGGTGAAGGACCATGCAAAGTGTCTTTCTGCAGGTCTTTCTTGATGAGTATTCATACACATAGGCCAGCATGCCTACATCACCACATCTCTGCATTACCACAGTGTTATCAGAAGTATAGTTGACTGTGGTTGTACATAATAACCCGAAGGCCATCTGTGAATCTTTCTTTAGATTTCCTGTTAATTTACTTCACAATGGTGACTGTTAAACCCTCATTCACTAATCCTTTTTAGGAGTAGACAGCAATACCATTTGTGTTTGGCTTTGCTGATATATCATAAAGCATAATCTGATTCCACTTAGGTCCTACTGTGGGTATTATTACCTCTGAGTCGGCAGTGTTAACAGGCAAGCTCAGTGCTTGAAAGCATCGGTGATAGCTTGCTTCTGGAATGCTCAATCTCTGCATTTCAACAATGCATACATTTATTTCGCTGCATGAGCACGAAGCATGGATAGAGGCTTTAAATAGGGATTTCCTAGATTTACACAACAGCAACCTCAAGACCATACATTGTCAGAAAAGGGATGGCTCAGCCTGGCATCCACAACAAAAAACCACGGAGCTGCTCAACACAAAGGCCGAGTAGAGACCTTAGAAGAGAAAGTGCCTCATCATCAAGATAAGGCTCCACTCATAATAGAAGCAGCCCCTGAACCTCAAAAGGGCACACACAGGCTGAGAGGACTGTGGTTCATACCTGAACCTCAACAGCCGCTGTGAGCATGCAATCATCCCGGTTCATACAAGCATTTATGTAAAAGTATATATGTAAATATACAAATATATATATATATATTGCACAGAAAAAAACAGGACACTTGTGTTTACATAAAAATAGACTGTTTGGTAGAGGAAGATAGATTTAGAGGGAAGAAAAAAAATCAGGAACTGTCTGTTGTTACAGTTTGGATGCATTTTGTCTCTCAAATGTTTAAGTGCTGGTTCCCAGTGTGACAACAGAGGTGGTGCTGGGACCTTTAAAAGATAGTAGGGCCTTGAGGAAGGTTGCTCTGGCTCTGGCCTCACCCTGTAATCACACTATCCCCAGAAAGTTCCCACCCCCAGGTGATGTAGTTGAATAGGTTCTTCCAGGGCTGATAGCATATTATTGGGATTTGCAGCCTCTGAGACAGAGATTCACACAAACCTCTTTGGGTTTGTTTTTACATTTTAATCATTTAGTATGTGTGTTGGGGGTATGAATGTACCAGCGTGTGTGTGTATGTGTGTGTGTGTGTGTGTGTGTGTGTGTGTGTGTTTGTGTGTACATATGTCTGTGTATGTATGTGTGTGTCTGTTTGTCTATGTGTGTGTCTGTATGTCTGTTTGTGTATGTGTGTGTGTGTGTGTGTGTGTGAGAGAGAGAGAGAGAGAGAGAGAGAGAGAAGAGAGAGAGAGAGAGAGAGAGAGAGAGAGAGAGAGAGAGAGAGAGAGAGAGAGAGAGAGAGAGAGAGAGGAGGTTATGAATGTGCTCATGTGAAGGCAGACAACAGTTTGTAGGAGCCGGTTCTTTCCTTCCACCAAAGAGCAAACTGAGGACACCTTGGTGGCAAGCACAGTTACCCCACACCTCCTGCTGGTGCCCCTTATTTGTAAGTATTTAACCTTTTATAGTTTGTGCCAGTTGCAAAACCTAAACAAATATATCCTTTGCTTACTTGCAGAGACAGAGGGAGAAAGGCAAGGGAAGGCAGTGTGAAATGAGCAGGTAGCCAGCCAGTATGCTACACTCCTGGGAGCCTGAGGAAGGAAAGTCAAGAGTTCAAGGCCAGCCTCAGTTACATAAGGAGTTTGAGGACAGATTAAACAACATGAGATCCTGACTAAAACTAACAGTAATAATAAATGCATTTTAAAAGACAAATAGTAGCCCTTGAGTGGAGGCTCAGATATTCATACTTAATATTTTCTGTGCTTTAATGACTTGGCAAGTACAATGGGAGTGACTGGTGTCCACCTCGGGCATTTCTTTCAGCTTATTTTTTGTTGGCAGCCAGAGCCCTGTAGAAACACCACGCAAGAATCACGCCATACCAAGTATGATGATGCATGCCTTTAATCCTAGTACTCAGGAGGCAGATGGAGGCGTTTGAGGCCAGCCTGACCTACATAGCAAGTTCAAGGCCAGCCAGGACTACATAGTGAGCCCCTATCTCAAAAAGAAAAAAAAGAAAGACCACCATGTGTGCATAGCCTTATATGTAGGAGCACTTTCATTATAAAGACATTGCTACACATGAATAGTTATTTCCCATAACCATTGCTCATTCAGTTTCTGCCAGTAACAAAGGCCAATCTTATATATGAATACCCAGGCCTGGAATACACTGTCTGATCGCACCAACAGAGATTATTCTCCTAGGACTGAGAGGAGACCCATATGGAGAGTGAGCCCTTGACCTAAGAGTCATAAATTACAGGGAACTAATTGGCCAAAGAGAAAAAAGACATTTTTAATCAGAAAAGAAGCAGGCTTTCTCAGAATTGACTGCTGAATGTTAACTTATCATCAGTACCCATCTCAGATTCAATCCTTCTATTACTTTCATCCGTTCTTCAGAAAGTACACACTCTACAGAGTAAGTAACCAAGCATAACTGTGAACCTTGGCAAGATTAACTGGAGGAGTTCAAAACTGTATTACACTGTTATATTTTTATGGGCAATAATGCAAATATAGTTATATATGAATTTTTATTTGGTATTTTGAGGAGTGTCACTATGTAGCCAAGGCTGACCTTGGTTTCTTGACAATTCTCCTGCCTCAGCTTCTTGAGTTCTGGTATTGCAGAAATGCACCATAATACACATGCTAAATGCAAATATTTTTAGAAGCTATGACTAAGTATGATGAATGCAGAGGTTTTGTTTTGTTTGATAGGATCTGACCACCTAACTCAGGCCTCAAACACATTTTTAGTCCCAGGCTGGTCTCAAAATTATCTTTCTATCTCTTCAGTGCTGGAAGTATAGGTGAGCTACCTGTTCAGCTCAGTCAGTCAGTCAGTCAGTCAGTCAGTCAGGCAGGCAGGCAGGCAGGCAGGCAGAAAAAGAAAGGGGTGGAGGTTGGATTTTGGGGAATTCCTAAAATAAAATTTGGCAAAACAGTTTCCCGTGTTATAGACCTCAATGAAAAACAGTCTTAGAAACATCATTGTTAAAATCCAATATAATAAAATGGAAGTGAGAACTCTCCTTCCAAGCTAAGTTTCAAAGAAAAGCAAATTTGGCTGAATTTGGTTTGTATCTTTTTTTATTCCTCAAATATTCATTGACGAATCTGTGTTCCATGAAGTAGTAATAAAAGAATAATTAGGAACTTACAATTCGGCAATCAACACTAAATATTATTATCCTACCTCCAACCTCTTTCTAAGTTCCTTCAAAACCCATTGGTAATCATCATTTAATAGCACTGTGACTACTGCGCAGACTGTCAGGTCTCACCTGGATTGATGCTATTGCTCAGCACACCAGCCTAGACCTCCACAGTCTAAGAAGCAGAGCTTTTAGGGTTTGTGTGCCTCACTTAAAGTTCTCTTCCCTGCTCTCGCCATCTCTGCCCTGATATCCCTTACAAATCCTGTAGGTCTCCTGCATGATGATTCCTGAAGAAAGCTTTCTTTGACCTTCAAACTCTTCACCTTGGAAAAACGGCCTCTTCCTTTCTTTAATGTTTTACATATTTTACTCCATATTATGCTGCCACTTTAATGATCCAATCCATGTTTAAAAATTAGCACAGTGCACTTACTCTGATGAACTTTGTCATCGTCAATAAGATAAGGTTAATAGCATTTGACAGAAACATCAACTGGATATTGAAAGGGCGTTCTCTGTATGTGAAGAATCTGGAGATGGTGGCTAGCATTATCTGCTGTCACAGTGGAAACTGTCTAGTTAAAAACTTCTGGCAGAAGCTAGGCTGTCGATACATTTTTTTATTTCGAACTTCAATGTCCTTAGGAATAAATAACCCTATTATACCCATCCAATATAGCACCACATGCCTTGAAGAACATCCCTGTATATGATTAGGGAAGTAGAATAATCAAGAAACTTAGACCCTGATAATGTGCCCGTCCATACCACAGCCATTTATTGTGTTGTTCACTACAAAGCCTTTCCCGAGTCCTATGGCATTAGAAATAATTCTAATTATAGGACACTGCCACTTCACTGTGGCTCTTGCTACTGACTGCTCTCTCCTTTTCCTTTCTGTCATGGATTATTAATGAAGGCTGGCTGTGATTTATCATCTGGTCCTGCACAGTGTTTCTTAAGAGTATCACTGACATTAGCTAATTGCCAGTGCTGTACCCTTGCCACAATCTCTGTCAGGCGGCTTCCCATTTGGACACTGACTGTTTGGCCCACCTTCATTCATGCCTGGCCTTCTAAAGAGCAATGAGTGCAGATCTCAGCTGTCCTCTGTTCACAGGGGCTCTTTGATGCCGCATATTTAGAGCCTGAAGTTTGGCTTCAGGGAATCTCAAATATGTTACGTATGTTTATGGATGTAGCTTTAAACATTCCTTTCCAAGCTTTAAAAATAAATGAGTTAGCAAAGTACAGACTTTTCTAGGCTTTAGTCATGACTGACTGTCCCTGGGAAAATTAAGGGTCACTCTGTAATTTGTACCTTATGTTTAGAGTGCATATGTGGCAAAAGCGTGGTACCTAGCATTTTTATCCCTTGAAAAACTCCAAATATCTGTAGTTGATGATAAACTTAAGGAATCCACAAAATTGCAAAAATTGTAATAATAATTGTCTATATTGCTAAATTCTATCCACACTACTCTTACTGTAGTGCATTGGCCCAAAACCTTCCTAAAAATGCTGCAACCCTTTAATACAATTTCTTGTGTTGTGGTGACCCTTAACTATGAGTTTATTTTTATTGTTACTTCATAACTGTAATTTTACTACTATTATGAATGGTGATGTAAATATTTGATAGGCAGGATATCTGATATATGACCCCCTGTGGAAAGGTCATTGACCCCCAAAGGGATCATGACGCATAGGCTGAGGACCACTGCTCTAGCTCACGTAGACATAGAACCGTGGTTGCTAGACCTTCAAGATGCAAAGCCTGTGCCGCGTCACTGGTCAAAGTTGTACAGCAGCTATTCATTGTTATCAATCTTTTCCTTTATGGGCTATCCTGTGTTCAAAGCTGTTGTTCTACCCTTGGCATTTACTTCTTTCTCAGTTAGATGAACTTTCTGAGTTTGGAACTGGTCATTTAAGAATCTGGAAAAAGAAACACATTGACTGAACCAGCAGAAATTTCTTTCCCTAGAGAGTAAAACCTTTTTTTAATGTGTGATTATTTCTCACTAGGAAACAAGAGGACTACAGTACTTCTGTGAGATTAGAGAATACTCCTCCTCCCTTTCTTCCTCAGGCTCCATTCATCCTCATCCTCCGTGTTCCCCCTTCATCCCCCCACACACTAACTTCTCCTCCTCCCCCTTCTCAAGCGCTGTCCTCCTCTTCGTGTGTAAAGGAGTTTAGGAGCTAGGATAAGACAAATTGCCAGTCTATCCAGAGGAAAAAAAGCATATCCTAAGACAATTATAAAATCAGTTCATAATCAGGTGTTTTAATGTGGAAATAATAAAGCTTATAAAAATTAAAAAGAAAAAAATAAACTACAAAAGAGGGAGCATGAAGAACGAATTGTTATAAAACTGGTGAAAGATTCCTCCCTATACCAGCATGGAGAGCTGTGACAAGTGTGACACATGAGTTACAGAATTTACCTTGAGGGAGAAGCTGAGTGTGTGTGTGTGTGGGGGGGGGGGGGATGTAGTAGATAAAACTAGGCAACTGAGTTCATCACAGTGATCTGAGCTTTGTTGATAGAAGCCTAGATGCAAGCATCACTTCACAAGAAGATTTTAAGCCAAGTGTGATGGCAAATCCCTGTACTCTTGACTTCAGGATACAGACAGAACAATGCTCCATGGATCTGAGGCTAGCCGGGTCTACACAGTGAATTCCAAATGTGAGCAAGCATCCATTCACTCTAGACAATAAATGACCGATCAAGGTAAGGACAACACTGACGTGCACCTTGGTGACCACGACTTTTATTGGCATTACTTGTAGAAATATGGGTGAGGGGTGTCTTAAAGGAGCAGAAATGGTTCAAAGACAGATGCACCATCACAGCCCACCCCAGCAAGGGTGACAAATGGGAAAATCCGGGGATCTGGAGACCACTGCAGAGCCTGCAGGCAGTGTAAATGGTTGAAGAGTGTCTTTTCCATGTAGCAAAGGTAGTCTGAGCTGTATCAGGGTAGCTCAGCTTGTCTGAGAGGCCTCTTAGTAGCCCTTACCGGATGTGGACGCTTGAGGAAAGAGGGGTGTAGATTACTCAGTAGGTATCCAGGACTTCCTTAAGCCTTTCCATTCTTCACAACCTGACCTTAAGGCACTTCCCTGAGGGATGGAGTGTTTCACCCCCCCTACAGCGCTTCTCAACCTTCCTAACACTGTAACCCTATAATACAGTTCCTCATGTTGTGGTGACCCCCAGCCAGAAATTATTTTATTGCTACTTCATAACTGCAATTTTACTGCTGTGATGAATTGTAATGTAAATATCTGATATGTAGGATATTATTTAGATCTTCAGAGGTTTACCTCTAAAATGGTAAAGTTTTATCTCAGAGGAAATTGCTACATAACACCGGAACTATATAGCAAGACCTTGTCTTGAAAAAAAAAATCATTCTATGTGATTAAGCCAACACAGGAGACTAAACTGGGCGTTATTTTATGGTTTCAAGTCTGGGTGTCTGTTTGGAAATGGGAGGGCTGGTGCTCTGGCTCTGGTTCTGTCTCAGTGATAAACTCTGTCTTGTTCAGTGAAGCCAGAAACCGAGCTGAGGAGATACAGCGCAATGACAGGCTGCAAAGGAAAGGCCTGGATACTCAAGCTCTCATCTCCATTCTACGGCTTACTTTGTTTCTCAGAATATCAAATATGTACACTTTAAAGTGTAGCCTAAAACTGCTTACTTCTGTCTTACTTTACCTCAGAAAGACAAAGGAGTAGTAATGCCCAGTGCTGAAGAAGGTACAGGAACTCTACAATGGACCGGGTTTAGTTTAGGGCTCCTAAGACGTTAGTACACAATAAAGCATCTTCCACTTAGAAGATAATGGATGATAAAAGTGTAATCAGCAGACATTGTTACAATTTGGACCTGAAATATAATCCTACTCCCTTTCCACTCCTCCCTGCTCCCCTCCCCCCAAAAAAGGCTTCACTACAATTCACCAGGGCTCAGAGGTTTGGCTTTTGGAAGTTGATTGGATCACAAGGTTCTACCATTCCTGAAACACATGATAATTTGATAGCATTACTCGAAGTGGTAGAAACTTTAGGGCTTAAGATCTACTTGAAGGAGGTAGGTAACTGTAGACAGCCCTTAAATGTTTCTCTCTTCATCTTCCCACCCTCCTTTCAACACTCAGCTTCCAAGTCAGGAGGAAGTAAAAGGCTTGCTCAACCAAAGGCTTCCATGCTGACCTGTCTCACTACAGCCCCAACAAAGTCAAACCAGATCCAAACCAAACCTTTGTTTCTATGAGTTATTTTCTCCAGGCATTTTGTCATAGTGACTCAAAAGACACGTCCAGAAGCTGTAGATGATGAAATTACAATAGCAAAAACAGTTGGAAAAGAAAAATAACAGTTGTCCCAGAGTAAACAAAATATACTGCTGTTACAATGAGGTTTTTTGGTCCTGGGCAGCCAGAGGCCCAGACCCACAGACCTGCAGCCCCAGACCCCTTAGTCGCCCACCACTGCTCAGGGCCCCAGAAATAACTCAGACACTTATATTAAGTTCCTACTGTTTGGCCTTTGACTCAGGCACATTGCTAGCTTGCTCTTACATCTTAACTCAACCCATCTCATTAATCTGTCTTGCCACGTGGTCCGTGGCTCACCTGTGTTCCTTACATGTTGCTCCTTTGGGCTTCTGGTTCTGTCTGTCTCTGACTCTGCCCTTCCTTTCCTACCTATTCTGGTTCCTCCGCCTACTTTTTCTATGGTACCTGTCAAGGGCCAAAACAGCTCCTTTATTTAAAGATTGAGA
This sequence comes from Phyllotis vaccarum, assembly GCA_033318265.1. Taxonomy (NCBI): domain Eukaryota; kingdom Metazoa; phylum Chordata; class Mammalia; order Rodentia; family Cricetidae; genus Phyllotis; species Phyllotis vaccarum. Next base: position 34,449,183 of record JARWLC010000009.1, on the reverse strand, counting down.
TTCACAGCATACAGAAAGGCATTCCCATATCACACAGCCCTTTGCAAACTACTAAAATTGACATGAGGAATAATATCAGGGGAAAAAAACACCAGACTTTCAGAGGTGGAGATAGGAAACCCAGACGCTGACCTGGGTTACCTGCCACCCTTTGTTAACAAAGGGAAACGTAAAAATACAGTTCTAGCATGGGCTACTATAAGGTATGATGCAGACGGGGAGCTGGAACAATGGAGGCCTCTTTCTTGGTTTCTGAGTCTGAAAGTCAGGATACCAAAAAGATTATGTTCCTGGAAGTGGGTGTATCTTCCTGATTATGTCCTCAAAGGTTTCTCTTGATGTGTGTCTTCAGAGAGATCTTGTATTTCTTCTTTTTGTGAGGACATTAATCTCATCTCAGGGGCTCTATTTTTATGACTTCATCTAAATCTAATATCTTCCCAGTAGCTTTGTCTGAGCATGGCATCATTCTGGGAACTAGGGCTTTGGTGGGAATTTGGGAGGAGGGAATCCAGGCATATTTACTCCAAAGCAAACACCAACGTATCTTACAAAGCTAGAGATCCTTTAGTTATGTTATAAAAGATCACAACCAGGTGACATCATTGTTTTCAGAAAGAAATAAACGGGACAATTAAAACGGGGTTGGAATTGTGAAGGCTAAGAAAGAGACACCAGCCAGGCAGAAAAGCACATACCTGTAATCCCAGATACTTGGGGGCCTGAGGCAGGAACATCTCGAGTTCAAAGCTTACCTAAACTACTGAGAAAGTTCAGTCTATCTGGAAAGGGAGGGGTGAGAAGGAGAGGAAGGAAGGGAGGGAGACAGACAGAAAGTATGAATGTTCTCATGAGAGGTAGCAGGAGGAAAATTTGGCGACACCTACTCAATGTTCAATGAATGGGAGATGATTGAACTCCAAGACTACACTTTGGGTCCCTGAAGCACATGACCTTACTTTAGAGGCTAAAGCATCAAATTATTATAGGATGGCATCGTTAGGTATCTAAACATCGTATTTTCCCCTCTTCCTCCCCCTCTATGCCATTGGCACGCTTTCTCTCTCATTCTACATTCTTCACTAAACAGACTCGGATTGTAATGTGCTTTCCCACGCACATTTCCCACAGGGAAAGAATGTGCTGCACTTGCAGCTTGGACAGTTCATGGGATCATTGCATTTCTTTTCTTATCTAGCGATCTGTCATTTCCATGTATATAAGCCATCTCTTTTTGAGCTTGTCTGGCACATGCTGGATACCCAGAAGCTAAATGTAGTCTAGGGATACTAAGCAAGGAGTGTAGAATTTTCTTTTTCACTCATTCACAGAATTTCACTCCTTTCTCAGTATTCTTCACCCTAAACTCTGACATCTCACCAGTGATTTAAACGTTCAGGGGTCTGTCCCACCCTTCATTCTAGCCCCTTGGTTCCTGGACAAGTGAATATTCTATTGGCCTCTTGTTCACCTCATTTACCTGCTCCTGCAATCGTATCTTACATATTAGTACCATCTAAGACCATTTGGCCCTGCAAATCATTAGCTTGGTTACCTTTTATGAGTACAACCTGTCTCTTCTTAGGGATAGCTCATTACTTATGTAGAATGCCTCATGAATTTAAGGAATCAGAACAATACAGAGGTTTTTAAATTTTTTCAGTGATTTTAAATGTCTTTTCCTAAAGAATTTCATTTGTTTGTGGTCATTTTGTGGTAAAATGTACCAACACAATATTTACTATTTTTATATCATCATAAAAATTTTATTTGTATGTATGTGTGTGTGTTCCTGCTTGTCTCTACCACATGCATATAGTATCTTTGGAAGCCAGAGAAGCATCAGATCCCTGGAACTGGAGTTTCAGACATTTGTAAACTACTTGATGTGGGTGCTAAGAATCAAACCCAGGTCCTTAGCACGAGCAACAAATGCTTTTTATTACTGAGTCATCTCTCCAGTTCCCTTTTCAGAACACTAAGTACCTTTTTCCCTAGTAGAACTGATTGTATTTGCAATCATCTATCTACAGACCTTCCTTCATGTCCCAAACCATTAAACAATAACCAGTTCCCCTCTCTCCACATCCCCTGGCAATCCCACTCTTCCTTCTGTTTCTATGAACTTTAATACTTCAGGTACCTCAAGTAAATGGGACCACATTGTATCTGCCCTTTATGACTGGCTTTTGTCATTTAGCACAATGCCCTCAAGGTTTATCCATGTTGTACCATGTGTCAGTATTCCCATGATTTACATGCTTCCATGATAATATACCTCTATATGGACATGTCATATTTTATATATGACTTTTTAATCTCTTGATGAGCATTTAAGATGTATCTTAGTTATTTTTCTATTGCTGTGACAAAACACCATGGCCAGGGGATCTTATAAAAATAACGCACTTAATTGAGCTTCCAGTTTCAGACAGCTAAAGTCCATAATGGCAGAGCTAAAGTGTGGCAGTGGGATCAGCTGAGAGCTCACATTTTGATCCACAAATAAGAGGGAGAGAGAGACCACATTGGGAATAATGGGAGGTTTTTGAAGTTTTAAGCCTGCTCTGGTGATGCATATCCTCCAATAAGACCACACTTACTAATCCTTCCCAAACAGTTCCACCAACCAGGGATCAAATCTTCAAATACATGAGCCTATGGAAGCCATTCTCATGCAAACCATCACAGGGTATTTTCCCTTTTGGTTATTGTGGGCAATCCTGCTATAAACATGGATGCACTAATTTTCTTTTCTTTTCTTTTTTTGAGCCTGGGTCTTATGTATGCCAGGCAGAGGATAACCTTAAACTTGGAGGATAACCTTGAGGCTCAGATTTTTCTGTCTTTACTTCCCTTATATTAGACTGTAGGTATTTGTCGAAATACAAGTTTAATGTAGCTCTGGGAATGGACCCAGATTTTTGTGCATGATAGATACACTCTAGCAAGAGAACTAGATAGATCTTCAGCCCTGGGGTGCCTTTTCAACCAAGTTATTTTATAGCTAAAATAATGTTTACTGATTGAGTATACATCCTATGGGTTTAAGTATTTTATTATAGCTGGCTACTATAGCTAGCCAGCCTGATTTCATTGTACTCCCAAAGATATGTGATATAGTACCTAAAAAAGATTCATACTAAATATGGCTTTCAAATATAGTGTGTGTGAATGCAAATACATGCATACACAGATTGAGACCAGAAGCTGGCTTAAACATTGTCCTTGTTAGGATTGTTATTGCTATGTTGAAACACCATGACCAAAACCAAGTTGGGGTGGAAAGAATTTATTAGGCTTACACTTCCACATCACTGTTTCTCATCAAAGGAAGTCAGAACAAAAACTTAAACAGGGCTGGAACCTGGAAGCAAGAGCTAAGGCAGAGGCCATGGAGGGTGCTGCTGACTGACTTACTCAACATGGCTTGCTCAACCTTCTTTCTGGTTTATAGAACCCAGGACCACCAGCCCAGGATGGCACCACCCACAACAGGTAGACCCTCATCCATCAATACTGATTAAGAAAATGCCCTGCTGGCTTGCTGACAACTCAAACTTTGGTGGCATTTTTTTAAATTGAGGTTTCCTCCTCTCAGATGATTTTAGTTTAATTGACATAAAACTAGCTGGGATCAGTATGTTTCTCAGTCATTCTCCACCTTATCTGTGAGATAGACTCTCTCACTAACCCCAGAATGAGTTCCAGGGATCTGTCTCTGCTTCTCTGGAACTAGTTGTATATGAATACAAATGTACAATAGCACTAGGTTCTCTCTCTCTCTCTCTCTCTCTCTCTCTCTCTCTCTCTCTCTCCACATATATGTATATATACATGTATATACTCTCTCACACAAATACACATTATACAGATATAGATATATCTTGTGATTTGTGTTTCTGAACTCAGATTTTCATGCCTGCCCAACATATACCTTACCTGATGTATCTCACTAGCCCCTTAGATAATGAATTCTGAAAAAATTTTAAACTCTCTCCACCTCCACACACATAATAGAATTTTACTTTTCTCTGATCCCCTTCAGTTAGAAGAGTCTGAGGTGAATTCTGATGGGTGGATTGCAAGGAAAGCACATATGTGCACCTCTTTTTGGCTGAAGTGATGTTAGTTTATTTCTCTGTCAAAGCTCTCTCTTTTTTGCATCAACTAAGGAGGCTGCTTGTTCCAGATGGCACAGCTCTAGGATGATTGACCTGCTAACAGATAGCAGACACATGGAAGCCACTTGCCCTGGAGAGGTGCCTGGAACTTCAACAGATAGTTTGCAAGAAATGCAAAGCGGGAAGTAAACAGCTAGGATCCATGAACTTGTTTCTGTGATCTAATCTAGCCTATCCTTACTAGCCACAAGAGTGAGATATTTAAGTAAATTGTTGGTTGACACATAGTCATTAAACATACTTCTACTATAATGAATGAGGCTGAGTTAGAAAAATCTTTCAAAGAGTAAGGTACCGAATAGGATGCATAACATGTTATCATTTGTGTAAAATACAATTAAATGCCCATTCATTGAATATGCACCCAGATGCACAGAACTCTGGTAGGAGTGGTAGTTCCAGAGCTATGAAAGGTGTGGGTCTGAGACCTTTCCCACTGTTTTCTCTCAACCCACAATTATGTGTATGAGCTGTCTGGAAACGAATAAATGAATACACAAATTTAAAAATGATAATGAATGCCTACCTGGTATGATGATACTTGATATATTCCCAGTGGCTGGAAGGCAGAGGATCATAAATTTAAGGTTATATTTTTCAAATGAGGGTACTCTTTTAAATTAAAGCAATAATAAGTGTTTTTTTTTAAAAGATGAAATCAAATCATAGAAATATTGAGTGAAACTTAATGATTTGGAGTCTACCAGAAATAACTGATTAGGAATTAAATGTCTTTATGTATTGGTAGAAAAATGTGCTCTGGGGAGGTCATGGATCAGAAGGTCAGAGTGCCTTCACAGAAAAAGACATTTAATTGGAGGTTGGCTTACAGCTTCAGAAGATTGGTCCATGATCATCATGACAGGAAGCATGGCAGCAGACAGGCAGGCATGTTGCTGGAGCAGTAGCTGAGAGCTTACATCCTATCTGCAAGATCAAAGCAGAGAGGGCAAAGACCAGCATGGGTGTTTGAAACCTCAAAGGCACCCTCTAGTAACACACCTTCTAATCCTTCCTAGACAGTCCTCCAATTGAGAATCAAACATCAAGAATATGAGCCTATGCAGGAGGGGAATCCTCATTCAAGCCACTGAAGCATCTAGGTAATAGCACTTATTTATTCCATACCACACATTTTTCTTAGCATTTGCTTTCATCTTTCCCATTCTCTGTTAGTTTGCTGAAATTTTGCATGGATCTAAACAGCACTCCTCAAAGGGATGTCACCCATCTTTTTCCCTGAGAATCTTGAAGAGGAAGACTTTTCAATAATGTAAACCAATGGTACCAATTCTCCTGTGTGGCCGTGAACGATTTCCAATTTCCCAGAGAGTGAGAGATCAAACTGGTTGGGGTGTCTGACAGAAGGAGTCAGGTTCTACCTGTAAATGAAAGTTGAAGAGGTGTAGAGAGTACCCAAGTAACTTGATGAGACAGAGGGAATCACCTTTCTTTCTCGCAAGCAAAAGTAGCCCAGTGACCCAGAAAAGGGTATGGGAGGCATCCTCTAGTCCCAGAGCTCAGCCTCTTAATAACTGTGTTATGCAAACAGGTACAGGCAAAGCATAATTGACTTACAGATAATTAGGCTTGTCATAAGCAAAGTCTTTAACCCTTTAACCCAAATGCTTTAACACTCCAAACTGATGACTGTAACTTAGCTTTCCCTCTCCAGACATCTTCTGACTATTTTCTGCTCCTGTATGATCTCACCATTTTATAGACTGTTGCACAGTGGTGGCATCTTTTGTAGATTCTCAAAAGCTTTTCTCCAGAACTTTCAAAGTATATGATATCATTCATAGTTTGTTCTTAGCTTTTGGTATCCCTCTCCCATCAAAACTGATTCTCATCCTTTGGTTATGGGACTTCCCAGGATTCCACAGGAACAACTTGCAGAGCATCCTTGTATGGAATATAGCCAAGGAAATAAGGGGTCATTTAGAGAAAATGAATCTACCTAGGAAGTTATAAAATTATTCATCACCAATATAGTAAGGAAGAATGGTTAGTCAGCATTGAATTTGCCTGTATCATATAAAACTCAAGTTTTGGGATCAGGAATATACCACAATCAATGAAGCACTTGCTGGCAAACAGGAGAATCTGAGTTTGATCCTCAACACCCATATTCAACCAGGCATGTTGTAGTTTGAATGTGAAATGTCTCCTGTGAGTTCATTTATTTAACATGTGGTCCTTAGCAGGTGATGCTATTTAGGAAGATGGTGGGCCATCTAGGAAGTAGAGCCTTGTGGAAGAAGTAGGTCACTAGGGGCAAGCCTTGAGGCTTTATAGCCAGGCCCCACTTCCTGTTCATGTACTGTTTTCCTGCCATCATACCTTGCATGCTTGTTGCCATGTCTCCCCTGCCATAATGGACTATAACCATCTGGATCTCAAAGACAAAATAAGTCCCCTTTCCTTTAAGTTTCTTTTGTTAGGGTATGGGAGGGGAGGGGAGGGCAAAGGAGAAGTAGGGGTAGGTAGGCGAGCTAAATCACATTTTAATAAACTACAAATTTTTTTCCACAATGCTGTAATTCTGTTGTGTTGAAACAAGGTTGCTTTAAAGGTACATATGGCTTTAACAGGCTGTGGATTTATTTTAAAAAGGTTCTTCTTTTTCATTTTACACTTCATAAGTGTACTGCTTTATAAAATAGATCACATACCAGTTTTGCTGACATTAGAGAACTGATATTTTATTTCTTTTTCTTTGCATTGCTGTACTGTAAGGTGGAAAGCTTTCAGTATGTCAGTCAGAGGGTAGAGTAGAATACCCAATTGTGAAATTCACTCTGTGACAGAAGACACAGGGGTTGAATGCCTCTTCTTCACACTCATAGACCTTTTCACTCAGATGTGTGATCGAGTCTTTATTCATCAGAATTGTCTCTAATAAACAGTGACACTGAAGACACTTTAGAAATGTAAACTTCAAAGAGGAAGAAAAGTGTCATCCTTTAGACCAGTGGTTCTCAACTTGTGGGTAGAGACCCCTTTGGGGGGGGGTGTCAAATGATTCTTTCACAGGAGTCTCCTAAAGCCCATCAGAAAATATAGATATTTACATTATGATTCATAACAGTAGCAAAATTACAGTTATGTAGTAGCAATAAAAATAAGACTTTCCAGCCTTCCCTGAGGTTTGGAGCCACTCACAGTCCAGTTGCTGCTTATCTCCAGATAATCCTACATAGGCTTATATTAATTATGTGCTGATCAGCCTATGGCTCAGCCATATAACTTGCTATCTCTTAACTCTTAAACTAACCCATAATTAGCCAAGTGGCTTAGTACCTTTTCTCAGAGTAGCATCCTGACCCTCTTTCCTTCGCATCTGCTGGTGTCTCAGTCTGACTCTTCCTCTTCCCAGAGTTTTCTTAGTTTAGTAGCCCTGCCCACACTTCCTGTCTACCTTCTGGCCAATCAGCATTTTATTAAACCAGTAGAAGGGACAAATATTTATAATGTACCAGAAAACAATCCCACAGCATTTCCCCTTTTTTCTTTTAAAAACAAGAACCCTAAATCTAATTTCCTTTGTATAGTCTTTTTTTTTTTACCATTATCTCTAACAACTTGTAATCAACACTATAAAAAAAGACAAGCATCCATAATCCATGGGGGGGGGATGTGGGCATAGTTCTCTAGGCTACTTCCTGCTGAATTGGCAATCCCATGGGGACCCAAAGAAAAATTTAGGATTTTGGACAAGTCTTTAGTAGAGTAGTATGTAAGACTGGGTCATCTCAACCAGTCTCTTTGAAGTTGTTTTGAGTGCAGAGCTCAGAAGAAACTACAACAGATGTGCTCTGAAATACTGGATCATCTGGACCATCCATTTCTATCAGAGACTTTTCACGAGGGTCCTCCTTGATCAAATCTTATTTTCTTTAACCAGAAATAAATCCACAGCTTCTCATCTTCTGTAGAAATCAAAAGAAAGCCTCTTCTCCAAAGTAGCATATCTTTTTATCTCAATTTTAAAGTCAATTTATTTATAAAATATATAGGTTGGATTAATCCAGCAGTATTTATATCAAATGCCTTTAAGCAGATTTTACTTCTTCATTTACAGTCAAAAAACTTAAAGACAAGACAATAACATACAGTATTCAGACACTCTTTATAATTTCCATCTTTATCTGGCTTATTTTTTAAATTTCTTTTTTAAAGGAATTTAATTTCTCTATCCCTTTTTCTTTTTCCTCTCTCAAGCCTACGCATATTTTTAAACATACTATAAACCATTTAGAGGGGTTTTAAAAATCTGTCTATATAACTTTTATCTCTTATCTTTTTCTGATTTTGATCACACCTTTAATTTGCAAAGGTGTGGCTAGGATTAAAGGCTTGGCTAGGGTGGCTGGCTGGCCCCACCCAGCTCCTAGTCTAGTTTCATAGAGTTTAGCTTTTTAGCAGAGGTACTGGCAGGAGCCACAATTACAACTTGGGAAATTTAGGGTCCATATTGCCACCAAGTAAAGCACTTCTGTCTGCTGCCCATGAATTCCATTTAAGTATTTGGCAGCAGGGCCTCTTAAAAGGCTCACAGTGTTTTGTAGCTAATACTGAGTTAGAAAGCCACTGTTTAAAAAAAAAAAAAGAAAGAAAGAAAGAAAAGAAAAAAGAAAAAAGCTTTTCTTCTGCTTTCCTCCAGAAAGCAGAGCTTTCCAAAGAAAATGCTACTATTAAGAAGCTTCCCTTTTTATTCATATAAACAGAAACCTTATATCTATCATTTGCAGCTTGTTACTTACATCGAGGCTCCTGTGAGACGTCAGAAACTAGCCTTGTTGCAACTTAAACTATACTCCAAAAGCCAAACGTTTTGTAGCTCAAGCTTGAACATCATGCCAGGGCATACATTTACAATGTACCAGAACATAATCACAGAGCAGTTGGGGGTCACCACAACATGAGGAGCTGTATTAAAGGATCACAGCATTAGTAAGGTTGAGGACCGCTGATCTAGACTGTCTGGAGAATTGCATCCAGAAGGAGAGTCTAAGGGTGTATACCTATGGAAAGGAGACATGCTGCATTTCCCAAAGATTTGTATAACTAGAAGGCATTCTAGCATTGCTCCTACATTATGCATCATTGCCTTCCAAGTCAGAAACTGCATGCCCTTGCAGAGCTAGGGACTCCTCTGGTCTATATCTTCATGTAAATTAAAAATGGATAATGCTACTCAAGATACTTTTCAGGAATCTGTCAGAAACTAGTTGTAATATGCCAATAACAAGACATGTCACTGCCTTAAGCTAAAAAATTTACCACAGTATATTGATGTAGGATGTTCATAAAGTAAGCAGCATATTTTATTGTGCTGGATATGAACATAGCCCTCTTGTTAGCCTACTTTCCAAAGGCATAGGCAATGAACTCCTAGATTGAGGTTGCTCCTTCCAATTCAGTAGTGCCACAGTTATTCTATTGGGTGGGGAAAATCTTAGAATATCAAGAATTTCAATGTATTAGAACATAAAGATGGACAGGTGAGGCCATAGAGATGGCTCAGTGAGGAAAGGCATTTGCTGCCAAGCCTGATATCCTGAGTTCAATTTCTGACATCCCTATAGTAGAAGGAGAGAACTGATTTGTCCTCTGACCTCTGTGTATGAATTTATGCCACCCCAATATAATTTTTTAAATCTTTTAAAAAAGAATCATCAGGCTTATTTTTATTTCCTTCCTTCCTTCCTTCCTTCCTTCCTTCCTTCCTTCCTTCCTTCCTTCCTTCCTTCCTTCCTCCCTTTCTCCCTCTCTCCCTTTCTCCCTCCCTTCCTTCCTTCCCACTTTCTTTCTTTAAAGACAGGCTCTCATTATTTAGCCTAAACTGTTTGGAACATGCTATGTAGCCATGGTTATCCTTGAACTTACAGAGATCTTACCTCTGACTCCCACGTGGTGAGACTACATGCATTCACCATCACACACCTGGATCATTAGTATTAATAATAAGAGTTGCTCCATCCAATTCTAAACATTTGGCCCTTAGACTCAATATTAAAGGGTCTCAGTTTTGTGTCTCTCCCAAACTCATGTGTTCAAATGTAGCCCCCAGAATACTGATATTGAGAGATGGGGCCCTTGGGGAGTTACTGGATATGCTTCAAAGGGACACTGAAAGGAAACACTGTCCTCTGTGAGGACATAGAAAAAAGGCACCACTGGACATTAAATCTGTTAGCACCCTGACCTTGGAGTGCCCCAGCCTCCAAAACTGGGTTGATTATGAGGAACCCATTTTAACATATTTTGTCATGTGTTTGTCTCAACCAAGACATTTTGGGTGGAAGAACAAAATATACTTGTTTCTGGCTCAAAGCTGCCAGGCTCTCTGGTTATAACTGAGTTCATATCCCAGAGATTAGGTGTGGAGTCTGGCTCTTCACTGTGTTTGCAAGACCAACAAGAAACAGAGCCTGGTGGGAGCCATTGTGTCATCTGTGTGCCTATGGCAGTTAGTATTAGTGCTGTCACCCTGACCAACCTAGCATCACCTGGAAAGGGGCTTCTGAAAATGTCCGTGAAGGATCTTCTTGATTGTGTCAATTGAGGAGAAGAATCCCTTTTACTGTGACCTTGTTTCATGTCAGGGAGGTCCGGACTGCATAAAAGTGGAGAAGCAAGCCTGAGCGCTAGCAAGCATGCATTAGTTCAGTTCAGACTGCTTCAAGATTCTAGAATGAGGGCTGATGTTCTCCCCAAAACTCAGTCAAATAGCCCCTTTCTCCTTTGAGCTGCTTTTGAAAGTCAGCCCTGGAAGGCATGGGTGGGGGGAGGGGGGCCCTAGCCCCTTACTTTGTTCGTTTGTTTTTTGTTTTTGGTTTTGACTCCCTGATCAAGAGGTGAGGGGTTTTTCTCTGCCACAACGCTTACCTTGATGTGTCTCCTCACCACAGGCTTAAACTCACAACAGAAGTTGACCATAGATGAGAACTCGCAAAGTAAAAATCCTTTCTCTGTATGAGTTAGTGAGCTCAAACACTGTGTGACCGCAACAGGAAACTGATAAAATAAGGACTTCCTCTTCCTTTTTGTATTTTGGTTTGGCTTTGTGATGCTTGCTCCAAGGTCCTCCCTGCTATCTCGCTTTTGAAACAGAATTGTTCATCCTATGCATACCCTCTTATGTCTTGAAATCAGTATAACTTGTTGTGTTTTTATTTTAGAGGGACTAGTAGCCCAAAGAATTCTTATTCCGATGACTCAGAGAGGAGACTTTCAACTTGAACTTTTGAGAGACATTGAAACGAATTAGAACTATTACAGAGAAGGTTTTCTTTCATTGTGAGCTATGCATAAACTTTGGAGCTTGTGGATACAATACTATGATTTTTGGCTATGAGCTGAGTGAAAGATTTGTCATTACTGTGAAAGTTTGGAGAAATGGTACTTAGAGGTGAGTCCTTGCTTCACCCTTCCCTTGCTATAGTTTATGTCTTATAATATGATTTCTTCCTCCTACCTGATATCTGCTGTTATAATGAGTCAGTAATGAGAGCTTCTCCTCACCACAGTCAAGTTAACTCTGGTTGCATTTCACCTTAAATGTCTAGACTTTTTTTTTCTTTTTTTAAATTTAAAGACCTTTTCTTTATGAGGTCAGCTTGTCTCAGGAATTTTGGTACAGTGGCAAGAATGATTTAGAGACACATATTGTATCAATAGAATTGCATCCCAGATTACCAAGACTGCATCTATGAAATAACACACCAAACAGTCCAAATATTATTTCTTAAGCTATAGAACTGAATACTTTTTGTGTACCTATTTCTTCCAAATAAAACATTTTCTCCTTTAGGAAGCTCCTAAAGGAACTTCACAAGTCTCAAAGAGTTCCTAAAACTTAAAAGATTCACAAGGCCCTTCTCCAAGAAGCAGTAACAACTGCTATGGAGAGGGGACCCTCTAACCTGCCTAGCTGTCTGCAGGCTGTGTAAGGAGTTCCAGAGTTTTTTCTTTGTAGGCCAGGCTTTTGATACAGCTGCCCTTGAGTCATCTGTGATCTGTAAGCAAGTAAAAAAACAAACAAACAAACAAAAAAAAAACAAAAAAAAAAGATTCACCACCTAACAACTTGGGTATAATTGTTTCTTTTCTCTTTCCGTGCTCTTTGGTGAGTAGATGTTTGTTCATGTCTTCCCAGGAAAAGCAATAACAACACTTGTGGTGGTTGGCATTCTACTATTTCCTGAAGGCAGGCTAAGCTTTCAAGTGATGAGGCAATGTGATGTCTGTGGTTTCATGAACATTAACATGCTGCCTAATTTTACTGAAAAGAAAATGGATCAAAAGATATTTTAAAGAGATTTCCAGTGCATAAAATGTTCATTAAGTCCACAGATGGTAAGGCCTGCAGCGATATGGTAAAGACAAGTAAATTCAGATCTAACTGAAATGTCTGTTCCAATATGCCCAAAACTGCCTGTTCGTGAAGACTTGTAATCACAATAATCCTACATACCCTTTGTTTCCACTCATATTGGGCACCACATTGGAGCCTCAGGTCTAATTATTGCAGATATTAGATTAGATACTCATCAATGGCACTACTAGGCCAGCTTTAGCCAGGAAGGGTCCACATTTGGAGCTCCTACACAGCTCTATTCATCTCAGTGAGACCATTGTCTTCATGAGCTTATCGATTAAGCACAAGAGTGTTTCCAAGAATATTTTGGTGTAGTGTTGCCCTCTTTCTTTATCAGGAGCCAATAGCAACGAAAATCCAGTTGTCAGAAGAATTAGTACTTGTCAAAGAGGATATGCTTATGCTCAAATACCCCAGTGGCCTCTTCTGTGATTCCTGTACTGGGATTTTCTCAGGGGTTATAGTACATTGCAACTGGCTACAGAAATGTTGGGTCCTATTGTACGCCAAGCAGCAGAGGCTGCCTGCAGTAAAGGCTATACTACCATGATAGTTACTCTTGTTTATAAAATGACACACCAAGAAGAGGGAACCTGAAGAGGTGGCCTCATCATCAGATTGTTGTCCTGTGGACATGTCTTTGAGGGCATTTTTATTTGGTGGTATCATCCCTTAGTAGGTGGGCCTGGCCTGTTTTTTTGTTTTTAAGACAGCTGTATGTGAGAGGGAGATAGCTAGCCAGTAAGCTGCATTTTTCCCGTAGTCTCTGTTTCATTTCCTGCCTCCAGATTCCTGCCTTGCCTTCCTGCCTTGGCTTTCCCAGGTGATCAATTGTAAACTCGAAGTCAATGAAACCCCTTTTCCCCTAAGTTGGCTTTGGTCAGCAACGGAAAGCAAGCAAACTTGGCCAGTTACCTATGAGTTTCTGTTTTAAATCCAAGTCACCGCTCAATGCCTGAGGCCATTCATGTCACCTTGGAAATGGATCAAAGAGGCACACTTATTATCTGTTGATTTCAAAATCCAATGAGGTATATCAAGTACTATGTGCCTTTGTTTAATGGTTTTTTCCTGCAAGGAGCAGAGGCCTGTACTTCATATTAATGAAGTTAATGTGCTTCAGACAGATACAAGGCCCTTCCAAGGTCACTGCTAGTTTCTATTTTGGGATATTACCAGCTTGATCAAATAATGTAGTTGACTGGCAAGAATCTCTATAGAATAGTAAGGCAATTAAGTACCCTATGGACTAAGATGTGGTCAGAGGTTAAGCTTTGTAATTTTAAACTTCTAAGGGGCCCAGAGATAAGCTCAGCTTTGGCCAGTACAAACTGGTGATAATTAGTGCCTTAAAACTTGTGCTCCTAAGCATTTCTGAATAATCCAACCTGGGGTCTGAGCCTGAGGCCTTGATGAGGGCCAGCGAGAACCACCACCCACAGCCACAGATACCAGTAAATGAAACAAAGCACATTCCCCTAGCTGGGGGGAGGGTCTGGGAAAAGAAGTATTTACGGTATTCCCCTGCATCATAAAATTGGATTTGCTTATTTCAACCCATCTTTGGGAGTTATTTCATTGCTTCTGAGCCATCTTGGCCCCCTTCCCAAAGGGGAAATTACAGGACCCTGAGCATAGAGGCAACTCCGACTCTGGACCCCAAACCAAGAGCACCCCAACAGTAATTATGAGACAAATAACAAAATTTCTGTTTCTGCCAAGTGAAAGGGGATTGCTTCTGAGATCTCCTATTTTTAAAAAATTAAGTGTGTGTGTGCATGCCCACATGCGCACGCATGTACACATGTACATACATGAGTGCAGATGCCCAAAGAAGCCCAGAAGAGGCTGTCAAATCCCAGAATACGGAGTTAACAGAAAGCAAGCAAACATGCCAATTATCTCATGGTTTGTTTTTGTTTTTAAATCCTAGGAACCAACCTCTGTTTTCTGCAAAAAGTGATACACAGTCCCAACCATAGAGTGATCTCTCCAGTCTGATCCTCTAATTTTTGAAATAACAATTGCCAGGTCAGAAAATATAAATCCCAAGCTGTTCTTACCTGCTCCAATAAAGAAATTTGATATGGACTGGACATGGTGATTTGGGAACAGATTAACTTTGTGATAACCAACTCTACAGGAATGTCTGTGGAGCATCTTCTAAGCACCCAGTAAAATCCACACTGACTAAAGATTCTTCTGTATCGTTTGGTCTCCCACAGTGGCATCACCTTTGCCCCTGTTCCTTACTGCTTGATCGTCAGTACATAATATATCATTTACTCTCTGCCATTCTACAACAAAATGCCTGATATAAACAACGTAAGAAACTTAACTTCTGAATTAAGAGAAGGAAGGCCTCCATGAACTCGGAGGAATTTTAGTCTGTTACTATAGAAAAGGCATGGTAATGGAGAAGCCCTGTTCATAGCAGGAGAAAGGAGGTACCAGAGCAGCTGTCATGTCTGTGAACCAGTCACAGAGAGAACTAGACATCACAGGCATTGTATTCACACAAACTTCAAGACCCACCCTAATTTACCTGCTTCCACAAACCCAACTTCCCAAAGAACCCACAATCCCCTTCAGCAGGGCTATTATCAGGAAACCAACTGTTCATACCTTGATATATTATGATCAGGAGCATTTTCCATTCACACTTAGCATACTCTGTAGCTCTGCTTCTACTCACCTACATAGAGGAGGAGGTCAAAGGTTTTCCCTTTGTCCTTTCTACTTTAGTAAATATGATGATCATATTAATTATCATTAAAACCAAAATTATTATTTTCTTTGAGACAGAGTCTTTCTTTGTAGTCTGTGGTATCCTGGAACTCTCTGAATGGACCAAGTTGGCCTCAATTCTCACTGAGATCCACTTACCCCTGCCCTTTGAGTATTAGGGTTAAAGTAATGCACCATTGCACGAGGTTAATTTTTCATAGGAAAAAGGAATTGTTAGGAATAAAACCCGATAGCTCATTTTCAAAGATGTCTAGGTGTAGTGGGATTCAGGTGTCAGCTGATAAGGTCCTAAGACGCTTATCCAGGGTCCCGAACTCCTGGAGGGGATGTGGCCAACCTGGAGGGGGTGTGGCCAACCCCATTGATAAGGGGCTTCTGGGACACGAGGGCCGCTTCCTGGTTCCTGGCTGTTGGAGAGACAAGATCGGAATCCATCGTCCGTCCATCACTCTTCCACCATTCCAGACTCCAGTCCCTGTTCAGGTGCTACTATAAACTGTTACCTGTACCGTTGGTTTATATTTTAATAAATATCTATCCTGCACTGGTGCCTTCTAAGTAAACTTCGCCTACACCTAGGTCTGCTAGAGTTCAGCTGTAGATGAACAGAAAATGCTAGATTGCCCCTAACAACTGCTATTCTTGATATTACCCCATGCCCACCAAATTCTGCCAAGATAAGCAATCACCCCAAATGAAGAGTTTAGAGCAGAAAGCGACTAAACAACACAGCTGTCTGCAAGGTCATGTGTCTGGTAAGTTTGAAAATAGACAGGATGTAACATGTATAGATGAAACCATGGACCATTCATGGTTCTGGTTGAGAAGATGGATGCTAATAACAAAGGAAAAGGTGTGATCTTGCCTACCTAGGTGACCTTGAAGACTGCACCTTCTTGATTATTCATCAAAAGCAGGAACGCTCATGCGTTCAGGGTTTATAAACTGTTCCCAATCAGGGCTCTACCATTCTAGGCTGACACCTCAACTTGGAAGTCCATAAGATAAATGGCCTCCATTTCACTGTGCTGAAATTATATGGACTTAGGAATGCTCCTGGGCCTCCGTGGGGCAAGCCTATTCACTGACTGGCCTCTTCAAGTCTGTGTTCTAAACATTGAACCCCACCACCAATCCACCTTCACCTCCTAGACAGAGTAGCCACAGATCAAACCCAGTAATCTCTGAAGGACCTGGGGGTTTCACATTCCCCAATGCACAGTTAACTCTGGTGACTAATTAAGCATCTTGTGTGGTGCTTTCTAAAGAAAACTACAGTACACAGATGTTATTACAGGAAGCTACCCACGCATATCAAGCCACAGCTCAGTGCTTGGTGAACATCAGGGGGTTGCTGTTCTCTTAGTTAAATAGAACATCTGTGGTAGGTTCTCTGGGTACTCTATCCAGAGTCCTGGAGACAATAAATGCCAGTAGGATGTTGTGTATGAACTCGGTTCCTCTGTTTGATATCTTTCTTGGGTCACTACAAGGTCCTCAAGGATGGGGAACAACCTTAGTGATAGGGAAAGAAAGGTCTCCAAATCCAGCCCTTACAAATGTCCCTGTCTCAGTCATTACAGTACCATCCCTTTTAAATAATGGTTCCACCTTTCACCCAGGAGATCCCAGAGAGCTAAGGATTCAGCTGACAATGTTTCTCACTCCACTGCACCAAGTTACTGATTTTATCTGTGGTCATTTTAGCTGTGTCACGTATGAGAGAAAATATTCTGGTTTTGTTTACTTATTTTAAAGCAAGTCAGTTTTTATTCACTATATTCAAGATTTCTAACAAAAATAAAGCAATATTGTGCCTTTCTTTTCTGGATTTTTCCCTTCCTGAAATCTATTGTTCACCCTAGAATGCTGAAGTACATGAGCAGGCACTTGTACAAATTATTCTCAGACAAGAAACATAAAGCATCAGGATACTATAGTCTTTCATGACCTTAACCATGGCCTATCCAAAGTCCTTTCTACAGTGTATCCATTGTAGGTAACCAGGGATAGTAACTGACTTCAATTAGAGTGGCTATGTTATCAAAGTAGCTGACCTTAACAGTAGTTTAATTTTTTTCTGACATTACTCTAAAAGTCTGTTCCCAGAAATTTCCATTACTTATTCATCTTGCTGATGTCTTATCGCTCATAGTTCTTTGTGTTGAATCATTCTTGATGGAGTAATGGACAACCTGGTTCCCAGCCGGTAAGCATTTACTGGACAGAATGGCGTTTTCTAGAATGGCAGGGAAACCTGGTGAGGAATTGCCTAGTTCGGTGGTATTTAATACCCATAAGAGATAAACCAGGAAGATATCCCCACAGGCTCCTTCAGCTATATATTTGACATATTATTGTTGTTTTTATTGTATGCTCAGATGGACTCTAGGCTATAAGATTACACTAAGCATTAACTTTCTATGACCACATAGTACTCAATTATTTAAATAGGTATTTTAATCAAGGCAAAGTATTTGTGTAATTTGCAGGGTTGGTTGTGTAATTTGGAGATAAGCCTTTTAAAAAATACTAAGGATAAAGAAGCAATTCTGGTGTGTGTGTGCAAAGACTAATAGTGCTAAGGAGATGTCAAGTGTGGCAGGAATAATGATTTGTCCTTTAGGGAAAGGGGAGCAGGGACTAATCTGCCAGCTCTGGGATAGAATTTTGCCTCATCAATAAATTAAAAAATTACTTTAGGTGAACTACAACATGTCATTCAGACCTGTTATTCTATGAGTCTACAGAACACCAGCATGTAAATACCTGGATAATTATATCGAACCCAATGATAGAAAAGCATAGTTCAGCTAGGGATGCATTTTAATTTGGTCAAGGTCTTGCCTGGCATGCAGGAAGTGCTGAGCTCAATCCCTAGAACCACATAAAGTGAACTTAGTGATAGGTGCCTATAGTCTTAGCTCTTGGGAGGAAGACTCAGGGAGATCAGAGGTTCAAAGGTCATTATTTGCTACATATTGAGTTTGAAACTAGTCTGGGCTACCTCCTAGACAATTCATATGCTTATAAAGTCTAAAGGGAGTCTGCCTTTGCTTTTTGTTTTCCTTTTAGAGAGGGTGATTGACAGGCAGAAGGGCTATGGGGCTTATTTCATACTTTTGTTGGAAGTTCATGTAGGTATAATTAAGAAATGATTCTGTTATATCTGGAAGACTTTCTTGTTTTTGTTTTTGAGACTGTGTTTCACTCTGTGGCCCAGACTAGCCTGGAACTTATCATGTATCCCAGGCTAGCCTCAGAGTCACATCAACCCTTCTGTTTTAGCCTTTTAAATGCTGGGATCACAGATGTGAGCCAATATGCCTAGCCCACGAAAAGGATCTTACAAAGTATGTTGGGACACAGAACCACTTTTGTGGCCATTATAAATTTCAGCATGAATGTTGGCGACTCATTTATTTTTCAAGTTATTGATTGTTTGATTGATTGATTTAGTGGAGGTACATGAATAAATAGAAATCGCCTCCCTCCTTCCGCCATGGGTTGTAAAGGTGGGACTCATGTTATTGGGCTTAAAGGCAAATGTCTTTACCCAGTGAGCCATGTTACTGGCCCACTCCCTCATTCTTGATATGGACTCTATCTGTAATACCTCAAATTGAATTTTAGGCCACTATGCCAACTATCGTTTTCAAGAAGCTACACATTTCATGTGACTGCAAGAAGTTTTGCTCTGTGAAGAATGAATGTGACCCTTGTCCCATATGTTATGCTCTGGAAAATTAAGTAACATTTTCATATTACTGCATAGATATGTCCTTGACCACTGCTTAAATGACCCCTCTTAGTAACTTTGGAATGAAATAATGTGACTTTAAGACAACATATATTTTCCAGAAAATATTCTTCCACAAAGATGATGTGGGGGAAAAAAAGCTTTACTAGCAGATGTCCTCTAACCATGTGTGACTTACAGGTAGACACAGTTCACCTGCTATGATTGCTTGGGTGGGGGACAGGTCATTCTTGGCCTCAGGTAATGACAATGAAAAGTAGCACTATATCTGAGTAGAAATGAGGTCTGAGAGATGGCTCAGCAGCTAAGAGCCCTTGTTGCTCCTGGGGAGGACCTGAGCTTGATTCCCACGTGGTATTTCACAACCACCTGTTACTCCAGCTGCAGGGGATCTGTTGCCTTTCTGACCTCCAGGAATGCACATGGTATGCGTAAGTACATGTAGGCAAACACTCATAAGCATAAACTAAATAAATCTAAAAAAATAAAATAAGACCAAGAAAAAGACCTAGGTTTGTTCTTTGAAAGTTGCTTTTATTGAATCCTTCAAAGGTACCTTAAATAATACTTATCAAATAAAACTATAATTTGGTGATCCTTTATTTAGAATCCATTTTCCCTGGTGGAAAAATCTGGGCTTAGATCTTTACCTGTGACTCACTCAGCATAAGCCCCAACATGTTTATGTTTATAAGGAATGACTGTGCTGGATTCTGGAATGAATTTCCCCAAGGCTTCTTTAATGGCCTAGATTTTAATGCATGATAGCTTTAAATCTTTTTTCAATTTGATCGATTCCTTTTAAATTTGAATGAGCCTCTGCTCTTCCTTACAAACTCAGAAAAAGCTACTGACTCAGAAGCGTGGGATCTGCACTTTTGGATTTTGTAGTACTGGTGACATGAATCAGTCCAACCCAGACACCCCCACCCAGATCTCCATGAGACTGGAGACGTTCCTGACTAGCAGAGTCTGACCTGGATTCTGGCCTAGAACAGAGCGAACTCTGGAACCTCCCGTAGGCCCTGCTTGTCCTGAGCCTCTGTGCCATGAGTCCATGACCAGCAGATTTCACAGAGGGCAGGGATTTCTTTTGTCTGTGAAGTGGACCTAGGCTTTGCTCTTTTACTTCTCTTCCCATGTCTTTAGGCAGGAATTGTTTTATTTGCTGATATCCCTAGCTTAGGTTGGGTTTCAAGCCAAGGACATTACTGCAGGAGGAGCAGAAATAGAAAATCAATACTGTATGGATTGCCTGTGAAAATGGCTATGAATAACCAGTTATTTCTTCATAGCTTAAGGTCCATTGTTCTATTTTCCCCGTTTAAGGATCTCTGAGTTTTTATAATGAAAATATTAAGTTTGAGTCAAGGACCATAGGAAAAACAATGTCTATTCAAGTTTCTAAACATCTAAATAGTGTGCTTAAATAAAATCTTTCAACATTGACCTAAGTGGTTTTAGTTTCTTTTTTATTTTAAGTTATTTTTATTATTTCTAATTGTGTGTGTGTTGGTTATGTATCTGTGAGTACAGATGCTCTTGGAGGCTAGAAATGTGGGTGCTTGGAACTGAATACAAGTCCTATTGAAGGATATAAAGTGCTCTTAACCTCCCAACTACTCTCTAGCTAACCCCCCTTTAAACAATAAAAACATCATTTTCTTGGTCCCATCACTAATACAGAAGTCATGTTTGCTCTGATCTAATTTATCTGTACACAGCAATTTTATTCCATTTTAGTATATCATGTGATAATGTATTTATTTTGGACCCAGCAGATACTGAACATAAAAGGTAATGTTTAGCTGACTGTTCACATATAAATGCTCTAGACTTCCGAGAATCCCCAGGGTGCTATGTCATGCTTTGAGCACTTCAGAACACTAGGAAACGTATTCGTTACTTATTGGAATAGAGAAATAGATTAGGACAGTCGGTTCCTGGAGAACTAAGATTCTGCAGCTAGAGGGCAGCTCTCTGAGACCCTGCAATGTGCAGATTCGGGAATATTAATTCTGGGTCTACCTTTAGGAAGGCAGATTCTGGAAAGAACCAAATCTTACCGTCATTTTTGATACTGAGTCATTTGATTATAAGCCACATAAATGACTTCAGCTCATTCAAATGGAAGGAATATACTCCAGAGAAATATGAATAGTCTCAGAAGACAGGAAACACCGAAGACCCAGACTTCGGAAAGGAAATGAGCTAAAGCAGAGTTGTCAACTGGTGTGTGCACAGACGCTACACTTAGCAGCGAGGTAACATCAGTTAGGTGTCACTTTTTCCTTTCCTGTTGTTATGCTAATTCTGGGTAAGTGCAATTGATATAGGTAGGGTCCTGGGCCTTGGGTGACCAAGACACTCTGATGTGTTGATGGGAGAACCAAACAAAAACAACAATAACAAAAACCCATATATTCCCCCAAATATTTTTTCTCCTCCTAGCTTTCCAAGGCTGTATCATTCATTGTCCCAATAACCCCCATTTTCTTCATAGCCGTTACATTATGGACGTTACTCCTAGACAGGAAGTCCAAGCCAAGCTCAGCGTTGATCAAACTGTGCATTCCAGAGCCCTTGGCTTTGGCTCAGCTCATGTCTTATGGCCTGGTTCAAGCACCATTGCCTCTTTCTTCTTGTCCAGTAAGCGAACCCCTGAACTGCTTCTAGCTGCTCCCTCATCCTAACAAGAAGCTTGGCTACTTTCCTGAACACCCAGTCCTGGCCCCTGTCCTTGTTATCGAACCTTCCTGAGCTGCTCGGCACAATTCCTTCCGTATTTCTCAGCACTATGCTTCTTCTTCGAGAATGTTTTTGATTTTCTTGGTGAGTCCAACTAATGACAACTGACTGTCTGCCAAGTCTGTCTTTGACTCTCTCTCTCATAAATCCAGCTCTTTATACAGTTCTGGCTCGTTCACTATTCTATTTCATTTATCTTTTAAAATTCGTTTTTGTCAATATTGAATCATTACAAAATCCTAAAGATAGTATACATAAGATTTAAGAAAATCAGAAACAATCAAAGGCATTGGCTAGTGCTGGTGTTACAGGCATCACAGCCATGCCTATGCCTAACTTTTAATGTGGGTGCTGGGGATTCAAACTCAGGCCCTCATGCTGGATTATATATGACCTCACTATGAAGCACAGTTTTGTATTTTAGTTATTTTTATTTTTCTGAGATTATGACATAATTGCATCACCTTCTCATATACCCTTCTCTGTTCTCTTTCAATCCATGGCCTCTTTTTCATCAACTGTTGTAACATACATATATGTATATATTAACAAATTCCTATGTACATAAATACAACGTGTTCAGTCTGCATAACGTTACTTATTTGTATACTTTCAGGACTGACTGTTTGGTACTGGATGACCAATCGCTGTGCTCTCCCATGGGCAGGACTATTTCTCTAGCTCTCAGCATGCCTTCGTTGACTGTAGTTCTTTGTGTGGGTGGGGTTGAAGCCTCTTAGCTTTCCCCAGTCCCTGTTAGATGTCTATTGTTGCTGTCCTTGTTCTGCTCATGTTTAAGCAGGTGTGTTGATGAGACTTTATGGATGTAGCTTCTGACAGTTCTAGGAGTCACACTCTCACAGCAAACTCCTTGATCCTCCCTCCCTCCCTCCCTCCCTCCCTTCCTCCCTCCCTCCCTCCTTCCTTCCCTCCTTCCCTCCCTCCCTCTCAACCTTCTATGTGTGTTTAACAGTCTTTTTATTCTTCTTCCATAATGTTCCATGAGCTATTTTCTAGATGTATCCATGGGTAACGAACTCCACATCTCTACATTTTGATTGGCTGTGGTTTTCCATAATGGCCTTCATTTATTGTAAAGGGAATGTTACTAAATAAGGGATGAGGACTACACTTTGTAGGTATAATGACAAACATTTAGAGCATTCTTACAAATCATGCTGTTCAGTAAAGTGGCAATTGTAACTTCTTCTACAAGATATGTGCTCTGAATTGTAGGGAGATTATGTTGTTTCATTGTAAATAATTGTCCCACCCACTGGTTTAATAAAAAGCACTGATTGGCCAAAGGCAGACAGGAAGTGTGGGCGGAGCTACCAGACTAAGAAGACTCTAGGAACAGGCAGAACACAGCAGAATGCCAGAGAGAAGCCAGAAGAAGCAGAGGACAACTATGCTGCTCTGAGAAAAGGTACTGAGCCACATGGCTGAACAAGGTAAGAGTCATGGGTTAGATGAAGGGTTGAGAGCTAGCAAGTTATATGCCTGGGCCTTAGGCCAATCAGCCTAAAACTATTATAAGCATCTGTGTGTCTCTGTGGGTCTGTGGGTCTGTGGGTCTGTGGGCTCAAACCTTGGGGCTATAGGCCCAAAAGTTGGGGCCAGAAACCTCCTACTACACTGGATAGTGGCTGGGTTTCCAGTATTCAGCATGACTTCTCTTGTTAAGTAGATCTTATTTCCAATTAGAAAGTCGTTAGTTACTGACAAAGTATGTGTGCCACTACTGCACCTGTAAGGTTATCATGTCATGCTAGTTGTTGTTACAGTTCTTGGGTGATCATAACTGGATCAGACTATTGCTTCCCTCCTTTGGAAGTTTTCATAGTGTCTTCTGGTGTCATGAAAGCTAGTCCTTAGGGGGAAAGCTTTCAAATCAGTTCTAGCTCGGGGACCCCTGGGCTTTAAATCTGAAGTGCTTGGGGTCTTCAGCAGTAGAGACTTAGCCTTCTACCGCTGGAAGGCAACCAGAGGCAGTAGAAGTAACCTATAATGTTTTGGGAGTCTGACCAACAACCCAAAAGAGGGCTTCTCGTGCTTGGTGTTAGGTTGTTAGGTGTCTTTGGTCCTTGATGGGGTAGCACTGTCAGCCAAGGTGGGAACCTTAGTTTAAACTATATGTGTATATTTACACACAGACTTATGTTTATTGTGTGGGGGGGGGTTGGTAGAATGTTAATAGTACAATTTCTTATGACTTTTTTCACGTCCTTACTGTTGCTTTATTTTCTCTCTCCTCTTCCTTGTATTGACCTGGCCCTGAACTGGAGCCCCTTCCCATTTCCCACCAGATCACCTGCTATTCTCCTCTCTGCTGCCCCCACCCAGGCAATGGACCCTTTTTACTTTTCTGGTTTCTGCAATTACTCCTGAATATGTACTCACATCAGGAAATCTAGAACTCGGAGCATCAGATGAGAGAGAGCATGAGACATTTGTCTTTCTGGGTCGGGGTTACCTGACTCAATATGAGTTTTTTCTAGGTCTATCCATTTACCTACAAAGTTCATGATTTCATTTCTCTTGACAGCTTAATATTACCATTTTCATCATCTACTTGCTAGTTGGAGGACACTTAGGTTGTTGCAATTTTCTAGCTTGTAAACGGAGCAGCAATGAGCATGGCTGGGTAGGTATCTGTGGGTAGGATATCCAGTCCAACAGGCCTATGACAAAGAGTAGTATATCTGGGTTTTATGGTACATTTCTTTTTAGAGATTCCTCGACACTGGTTTCCAGACTGACTGTAGCAGTTTGCAGACCCACCAGAAATGAATGAAGGTTCCCTTTTATCCACACCCTCACCAACATATGTTGTTAGGATTTTTGGTTTTTTGTTTTGTTTTTTAATGGTTTTTTGGTTTGGTTTCTTTGCATTGCCATTCTGAGTAGATAAAATGAAATTTCAAAGTTTTAAT
This sequence comes from Phyllotis vaccarum, assembly GCA_033318265.1. Taxonomy (NCBI): domain Eukaryota; kingdom Metazoa; phylum Chordata; class Mammalia; order Rodentia; family Cricetidae; genus Phyllotis; species Phyllotis vaccarum. Next base: position 34,424,421 of record JARWLC010000009.1, on the reverse strand, counting down.
TCATGTTTCCTTGTTAAGGACGAGGAAGATTTTCTGACAGAGTTTTTTCTTCTGTGGAGGACTCTCTGTTTAGGTCCCAGGCACAGTTTTTGAATGGGTCATTTGTTTTATATTTAGTTCTTTATATATTCTGGATTATTAATACTCCATCAGGTGTATACTTGACAATGGTTCTCTCTCACCTGTGTTGAGTTCTGGTGTTCCCAGTTCAGGCCTCCTCACCTGTGCACTTCACAGACTGAAGTATTTCTCTAGCTTTATCATTCTGTATTAACAAACCACTTTGCCTGATTAGCCAGAATGGATCCAGAGAAGCTGTGTTGGAATCTCAGCTCTAATGGATCCTATGTGATCCTGGATAACTGTTCTTCTTTGCATATCAATTAAAGTCACCTTTGTTTAATTAAGTTGGTGTCATTGTTACACTGCTGAGGTAACTGTACTTCCTTTATGTGATGACTGTCAACCAGTGTCCCTTGCACCCTGTTCCTCATGTTAGATTCTGCTAGCTCCATTAAAAGGTAGAATGTCTGCAGTACATCAATTTGAGGTTCTTAAATCCTCTTAAGTTGCATTGGTTTTATTTGAAAACCTTTTAATTACATATTAATTGTGTGTGTGTGTGTGTGTGTGTGTGTGTGTGTGTGTGTGTTTTCTCACACATGATCAAATGCACATGCCACAGCTGACAAGTAAAGGTCATATGGCAGAATGTGGTCCCTTCCACCAAGTGGGTTCTAGGGATCAAACTTGGCTTGTAAGCTTTGGTGGCAGGTGCCTTTATCTGCTGAGTCAATTTGCTAGCCATTGTTCTTTTATTTTTTGCCTTTTTTAAAAAAATCTTTTTGAAAGACATTTTCACATAGCCTAGACTAGCTTTGAACTCACTGAGTAATTCCTGGTCCTCCTACCTCTGATCTCCCAAGTGCTAAGAATACAAGGGTAATATAACATGCCCATCTCTAAAATTGATCTTAATAGCAGAGTCCAGTAAGCCCCTAGAGGTCCTGACCATACATAAGAAAGATAATACATTGTATCCACACTCCAAAATACATGGTCACATATGAAACCAAAGGCATCATAGCAAGACACTAGTCATTCATACTTTGATTACTTCAACACTCCTGCTTAATTCTCCCTCCAGTCTCTACATGCTCATTCCTGCCAAGTCAATCATATTTTTGGATTGCATGCCTTAGTCAAGCCATATCCTATGTTAGATATTTAGTCAAAACATTTCCTTTACAGAGCTCCTTAACTGTAATCCTCTTTCTTCTTTTTATTCTTAGCCCCATGAGCATCACACAATAGATATTTAATAAATGTTTGTTTTATAGAAGATATTGAGACAAGATTTAGCCTACCTAGGACTTCTTAAGAAACTTTGATCTAAAAATAGTGTTTAAGAATAACTTGTCTGAAAGATCTCTGCATTGATATTTAAACAAAGAACCACCAATAATCAAACTTAAAAACACAATTGCACACAAAGATCAAATGGTGTCAGATTGCCTTTCAGTATAAAATTTGAATTCCTTAGCCTATGCTTGAATTCTTGTCTAATATGGTATGCTGTCATTTTCTGCTCTCTGAACTTGACATTGTTCCAAGCTGGCCTTGTCTGTTGGCAAGTGGGCCGGGAGAATGCTTCAGATTCAGCCTGACATACTAAGCAGGACCTCCTAACAGGACCCTTACATCTGAATCCCTACACTCACTCCATGTCTCCACCCCCAGTTTGCTGCCCTGACATGTGTGAGAAATGTTCTGTTAATTTAGCAGATGGAAAAACACTCATAAGTTAACTCATTTCATCTTAAGTGGATGTGTCCATGGGGATTGCCACCCACATCTGAAATTCTCTGGTTATAATAGTAATGGTTTTCTTTCTTAAAAGAAATCCCATTTGGCTGGCAATAAAAATTACTCAGAATTTCAATGACTGTGACATTGTCTTGCAAAGACTACTGAGTCTTTTTTAAAATCTAATTTAGAACAGTCTATAATCTGCAGAGTGTTGCTTTCAATAAGAAAACCAGTGGAATTTAAGACATTACGTTCTGGACATGATAAGTGCATTAACAGTCTCTGTGTGGGGGTTGATTTTACAGTGGCTGAGTGACTCAGAACAGCATTTCTCTCCGTGGGTGGTGAGTGGGAAGGAGTGTCTTGTGTGCAAAGAGCTAAGTGACCAACACATTTGTGGTCACAAAGCAGGGATGGCATTTGTAAAGCCTATGAGCATTCAACAGTCACACATACACTGTATACAGTTAGACAGGAATCTGCAGTATGGAGTTCACCACCTTGTTCAACTTTCTTACCAGTCTAACCTGCTAGTCCACTGTTAGGAGCCAGAACTAGATCTAGTCAAACACAGAATGGCAGTGTATTTTAATGTTTCCTTTTTCCTTGTACACACAGGGTCTAGCCAACACTATTACCATCAGCTCATCACTTGCCCTGCAAGCTAGGCAGATTTAGAATGTAACTGAATGTGGTTTTAGCTAATGAAGCAGGAGTTACTTGACATTATGATAAATACGTCTCAAGTTTTCTCATTTTTAATATTTTTTTTTAAAAAATGGGCATATTCGTGCTTTGAAATGTGAATGAGTGAGTACATGTGCATCTGGAGTCCAAAAAAGACTTTTGGATCCCCTGAAGCTAGAGTCACAGGTCATTGTGAGTAGTAATATTTACTTAATTAATATCTAGTAAGCACTTGTGCCTCTATGTAGAAAATAAAGCAGTAAATTCTGAGGCTGTGGTGAGAACTAGGTGGCAGTCCTACTCCCAGAGGGTTTTGAAACAACTGACAGCTTGGCCTCTGGTAATTTCTTTAAAATCCATATATTAATCTTATGTATGTCTTTCAGATAAGACAGAAAATTTAGGTTGCCTGGAACTTCAAACCTTCACATACATCAATATCAACTATGAGGTTTCTGTACCTGGGTCATATTAGTATTGACTATAATCAATAGAACAATAAAATAATTTCTTCATAAGCTGACAATGTATACCATGCTGGGTGGATTTTAACCATACTTTATACTTTTTCAAAAATTTACAACAACTGATGGCTTTCTCTTTGTATAAAAATACAGATATTCTCCTGGGATTCAAAAAATAGTCTAAAAGTACAATATAATGTTTATTTAAGTATTTAATATGGATCAAAAAGTTTGCCAACCTATCATAACCCAGAAGGTTTTTGTTTATTTTGTTTTGCTTTGGGTTTTGCTTGTTTTCAAGACTTCCAGTTGAATATCTGCTGCTACTAATATTTTTATGAGCCAGAGGGTCCTATTTTTAAAGCTCCAAACATAGTTGCAGTTAAAGAGTTTTCTTAAGGATAGTAACAATCATAGCAAATATTACTTGAAATTCTGTTGACTTTTGTATCAACTTGGGGATATTACTTAATGGGTTCAATAGCACGAGCCAATCCTGTCGTGATTCTGTTAAAAGGCAGAGAGGTTGTCACATGTCACCCCTTAACCGGAATTACATTGAATTGGGAATTATAATAGTTATTGTTACAATACAACTTGGCAAATTCATCAGAGATATTTCCCAGTGCTGTGGCATCTCTTGCAGAACCGAAGTGGGTTAATCCTGAAATTGAGTTAAGGATAGTGAGGGTACCAATGAGGCTTCTAAAACTCGTCAAAGATGTATGATCATGCTGCTATTTAAAATAGCAAGCTCACAAATCAAGTTCATGTCCTCTATTATTCTGGTGGATCTTTCTTAGCTGAAGGATCCAAGAATCTCAAATGATAAACATTTTCCCATTAAATGGAATTTCAGAGAGGAAGTTTGACCCTCACAAGCAGAAACTGGTCAATAATGACTATTTGGACAGGGAAAACTATCCACACCGTAAGGAACTAAATATGTCCTGTCTGTAAATTCTAATTAAAAAGAAAAGGAAGAGTAGAGGACAGTAACAAGCACATGGGAAGGCTTGTTCCTGCCTTCAGTTACTCTATGGATCATCGGACAAAGGTATGTAGACAGGAGAGATGGCTCAGTGGTTAGGGGCACTTGTGTTGTTGTAGAGTACCAGGTTTGACTCGTAGCACTTACATGGTAGCTTGCAATCATCTGTCAATCCAGGTCCAATAATCTGATAACTTCTGAGTTCCGGGGGCTCCTGTACACATGTAGGTGCACATTCACTCAGGTACCCTCCAAACACACACACACACACACACACACACACACACACACACACACACACATACACACACACACACACACCACACAAATAAATAATATTAAAAATAAATGCTGGTATCTCATTTAATTTGTGGAGTATGAATAATAAAACAATCCATGCATGCCAAATAACCCACACTGACTTCTTTTTAAGTCAATCGGTTTGAATGGTATTGTTACTTACTAGAAGAAGAAGATGTTAGGTAAACCTGAGTTTTGATGAGCTCTCCCCCAGCCGCTATAAAAAAAAAAAAGTGACTTTTCTTATCATTAGTTTTTTTTTTTTTCCTCTTGGCTTTTATGCAGTATCAGCTTGAGGTCAATTCCAATGATGTATGATTCTGTCTTCTTCCTCATCTTCATATTAAGTTCCTGTTCACCTGTGCTGAATTCAAGTAATTTAAGACCTTTGGGAATTGAATAGGTCCTCAGGCTTCTATGATTAAGAGTGAAGGTCACTCCCAAGCAAGAAAGACGTATTGTTTCTTTTCACTAAACACAGCTATGATCCCTTAAAATGATGTGAAAGATGATCAAAGGAAAATTATCAAATGCGATAAGAAGACATGGTAGTCTGGGACTCCAAGGCTACAGAAAGTTTATTATAGACTCTGCACCAATAATACTCTCTCTCCAGGTTAAAGTCCATGACAGACTGTACTGCATGCTCCTACACAACAGTGGAATGCCACCTAGATCAAAGCTGACTTTCAGTCGAGCAAAGGAAAGCAGAGCAAGTAGGTTCATTTCTTTCTCTGGATCACACTGAAGTCTTTCTGGCAGCCCTATGGGGACTGACAATCCCCAGTAAAAGGACTGAACTGGGAACTGCCCTTGGAAATCCGCTGACGATTCACTCTTGCTCATCACTGGATCTGAGCCTCTCTTTGTCTATTAGAAATAACCAAGATAGCAAGACAGAGCTCTCAGAAGAGACTGGGACCTGGTCAGGTAAATTTATCTGTTTCTGGAGACTCTCCTTATCCACCCAGAGACACCGGAAAAAGGTAAGCAAAGGAGGAAAGAGGGAGGTTATCAATAGTCGAATTTTTACATTTAATTAAAACTGTCTCTAACTTTTCAAAGGCTAGCAGTGGCCCTAAAAGCAAGGGCAATACCATAAAGTAAATGATGTTAATAAAACAGGACAAACGTTATGGGTGAATGCAAACATTTTGAAAAGCAGATAAGCAGAGAAATTCCTGAAACAATGCATCTAAAATGTACACTGTGACCAGTTGGCATTTATTATATAGGTAAGCAAGGCTGGTTGACCATTTTCTTTAAAAATGTTCATTTTTATCTGTGGCTAGAGAGGTGGTTCAGCAGTTAGGAGAATTTGCTGCATTTGCAGAGGACATGAAATCAGTTTCCAGCACCTTCACAGTGGCTCACAACCATCTATAATTCCAGTTCCAGGGTACTCCATGCCCCCTTCTGACCTTCAAAGGCATTAGGCATGCATTGCACATGGTATATAGACATACATGAAGGCAAACGCATATGTGTTAATGTAATCATTGCCTTATATCTTTGCATATAGTTATTGTGCTTATGCATATAGTTTTCCTATGTTAGTTAAAACCTTTGCTTTTTATTTAGACAAAAAGAGAAGAATGTATGTTTTTTTGTGTGTTCTAACAAATAAAGCTTGCCTGGAAATCAGAGGGCAGAGCTAGCCACTAGATAACCATAGAGGCCAGGTGGTGTTGGCTCACACCTTTAATCCCAGCACTTGCGAGGCTCTTGCCTTTAACCCAAGGACTCAGGAGGTGGAGACAGGAAAATAACGTGGGTGGTGACAGGAACTGGGCCCTTTCAGTCTGAGGATCCATGGAGGTAAGGAGTCTCTAGCGGCTGCTGCTCTGCTTCTCTGATATTTGAGCTTTTACGCTGATATTTGGCTCCTGGTTTTTAATGTTAGGCCTAATTAGATTCACGCATCACACATGCAAAGATAAAATAAACCAATCTTTAAGGTGCTAGTTTTATTTGCTTTGTCAATAATCTAATAAAAGAAGAATACCTGTTCTTGAACAACGTTGTCTATACAGAAGCTTTTCAAAAGCGGCATGGAGTTCCGTTTGTTAAGTATTGGTCTTAATGCATATGCTACAGGTATGCCAAAGAGTTCAAGACTACTCATTTTCTCTTCTAAAAGGTTCAGGGTATTGAAGTCTTTGGTCCATTTGGAGTTGAGTTTTGTGCAGGGTGATGTGGATCTATTTACATCCTTCTACACGCAGCTATTCATTTTGACCAGTGTCATTTGTAGAAGATGCTCTTTTCTCCAGTGCTTATTTTGGCTTCTTTGTTGAAAAAAGAATCAGGTGTCTGTATGTATACAGTTATGTTTGGGTCTTTAATTCTGTTCCATCAGCATGTCTGTTTTAATGCCAATACCATGCTGCTTTTATTACGATAGCTTTGTAACACAGCTTGAAATCTGTAATATTCCCAGCAGTTCTTTTATTGCTCAGGATTGTTTTAGCCATCCTGGTTTTTTGTTCATTTGTTTCTGTGTGAAGTTTAAGATTGTTTTTTCAAGTTCTGTGAAAAATGTTTTGGGATTTTGATGTGGATTACCTTGAATCTATAAATTGCTTTTGGTATGATGACCATTTTCACTATATTAATCCTATCAATCCAGGAGCATGGGAGATCTTTCTATCTTCTGATATCTTATTCAACTTCTTTCTTGAATGCCTTTAAAGCTTTTATGATGATGCAAGATGGAACGATCTCTCATGCTTGAGTTGGCTAGAGTTACCCCAAGATTATATATAAGAGGCTATTGTGGAAGGTGTTGCTTCCCTGGTTTCTTTCCATTTTTTTTCATTTGTATTATATAGGAAAGCTACTGATTTTGTGTGTTAATTATTAACTTGAAACTCATCATAAACTTAATGTAATGTAAAATTATTAAACTTTTAGAAAAGGAAATAGGAGAAAAAACTTCGGGATCTTGAGCTAGGCAGAGAGTTTCTGAATTGACACTAGAATTTTATCTAAAGGAGGAAAAGTTGATCAATTAGACATCATTAAAATTAATTCTTTTTCTGAAAAAGACCCTGTCACAAAAGTAGGAGGATAATTTGGATACTGGTAGAAACATTTCAAACATGTATCTAACAAAGGACTGGGAGAAATAACAACATGGAATGAAGTCTAGTCTGGGGATGCAGGTCAGTGGTACCCAGCAGCTCTTATCCAAACCAGACTGTAAGAATATCGGTTACATCTCAGTAGTAGCTGAGTGTGGTGATACACACTTGAAATACCAGCAGGTGAATTAGCACAAGTTGAAGGCCAGACAGGGTTACATAGTGATTTCAGTGTATTTATGTATCATAGGGTGAGACTATGTCTAGAAACCAAAATCTTAATATCTAAAAGCTAATAATGTGACTAGACAATAATCAAAATATAATGAAGAAGTAGTTCCCTAAAGGGATAAAGAGAAAGCAATAAAAGCATGTACAGAAGTACACATTTATTAGCTTTTAGAGAAATGCAAATTAACGTTAAGGATACCATCACATTTATATCTATCAGAGTGGCTACATTAAAAAAGATAGTGATAACATTAAATGCTTGTGAGGATGTGGAGAAACTGAGACACTCCGCTCATACATTGGTTATGAAAATGTAAATAGTTCATCCACGCTGAAAAATGTCTTTTGCGAAATCAGACATATAATTATTGTGTGAGTCATAATTACACTTTTAGGCATTTATGCCAGAAAAAAATTCAAGTTCTCATAATACCTGTGCAGCTATGTTCACAGCAGCCTTAGTCAGGATAGCTAAACCAACCAACCTAGGCGTTTTTCAATAGGTAAATGGTTAAAATGGTGACTATATACATAGCATATAATACTATTCAGCAATGAAAAGGAATGGGATATTGATGCATGCAACAACTCGGATGAATTGCCAAGGAACTGCCAAAAAATTATGCCGAGAAACAAAAGCCAATTTCTGATGGTTAAACATTATGGGATTTCATTTATATTCATGTCTTGTAAGTAGAGACCAGGGACAGAGCCAAATTAAGATAGTTTTTTGAGAGGAATGATACACAAGGGATTCTTCTCACTATTTGCTATCATTGCATGTAGCTATAGACTGATCACAATAAAATCCACTTTAAATTTAAATTTTAAAATGATTTGACACAATATTTGGAAACCGAATGACATATTAACCCTAGTATCTGTGAGTGGCATTTTTACATGGTTTTGAGGTGGCAGAAATTTGTATATAAATTCAAGATAATCAAAATTTTTAAACTTATAATAAAAACTTGTTATATCCAGGGAGAAAGGATCATTTCAAATAAAAGTATAAGAAAACTACAGCTGGTGGTGAGGACAGGGGAGAGCAGGCTGGCTGACCAACTTTATAACTACCCAGACCCAGAACCAGGGTTATGAGTTGGCTCATCCCAACATCACCCCATCTGGATCTGCTGGAGCATGTGAAGGGACCTGATCGGCAGACCCAGAGCTTCAGCATCTCCACGACACAAGACAACAACAGGATATCCAAGAGGAGTCTCAGTGAGGGCCAGCTTTGACAGCGTAGCAGAACCAGAGGCCTCACAGCAGGCCAATGAGTCTTTGCAATGACCATTTGCAGGTGAAGATGTATGGACGAAAGAGTGTGTGACTCACTCTGTCACACTACAGCTTCCACGATGAGGCTGACTTTGCTTTCCCTTTGTTTGGTTTTTTTCACTTAAATTTTATTTTATTTGGGGGGAAGGTTGCAAGGGCAGAGGGCAGACATGAAAGGATGGGGAGAGGAGTGGGACCAAGATGCATAATGTGAAAGACACAAGAATAAATAAAAAGAAAGTTAAAAAAAAAAAAGCTCAGCTCTTTTCTACTTTTGTATCAAACCAGATTATGACATATACAATTGGTACGTAAGGTTACCTCAGTGCCACCTTTACTGTATGGAATAGTCCAGGGTGTGTGAAGCAGTCACCTGTCCAAAGTGCCTTTAGGAGCTTCACCATCAACAGGTCTCAACCATGACTTCACTGTTTTCACAGCGTCTCTTCACATAACCCTGGCTGTCCTAGAACTCACTATGTGAGCAAGGCTGATCTTGAACTCACAGAGTTCTGACTGCCTCTGCCTCTCAAATGATGGGATTACAGGTGTTTACTACCAAACATGACTTTTTGATATGATACTTTATAAACATTGTGACTGTCTATCTCAGTTATCAACTTGATGAGATCTAAAATCCTGAAAGAGTCTAGTCTCTGGGCAGGACTACAAGGAATTATCTTGATTAACCCGAGGCAAGAAGACTTGCTCACTGTGGGTGTGACCAATCTATGGGCTGGGATCATGGCTGTATAAAAAGAAAATTAGCTGAATACAAGCCTTTATCATTCCCAGCTTGACTGTGAACGCAGCATGACCTGCTGCCTCTTTAGGCTCCTGCCACCGTGATAGACAGTACCCTGGAGATGCGAGACAAAATAAACTTTTCCTTCCTTCCTTCCTTCCTTCCTTCCTTCCTTCCTTCCTTCCTTCCTTCCTTCCTTCCTTCCTTCCTTCCTCCCTCCCTCCCTCCCTCCCTCCCTCCCTCCCTCCCTCCCTCCCTCCCTCCCTCCCTCTGTCCCTCTGTCCCTCCGTCGTCCCTCCTCCCTTCCCTCCCTTTCTTCTTTTATCTTTTTAAAAAAGCTTACTGGTATTATTCTTAGTATATGAGTCTCTCTCTCTCTCTCTCTCTCTCTCTCTCTCTCTCTCTCTCTCTCTCTCTCTCTCTCTCTCTCTCTCTCTCTCTGCCACAGCACACATATGAGGTCAGAGGGTAATTCTGTAGAGTCTCTCCCTCTCTCCCTCTCTCCCTCCTCCCTCCTTCTACCTTTAACGTGTGTTCTGGGGATTACTTAAATCATCAGTCTTGCTTCACTGGGTAGCAAAAATCTTTGCCTACTGAGCCACCCCATAGGCCCATCCCTCGCTCTCTCCCTTCCTCTCTCCTTCTCATCCTCTCTACCCCGACCCTCTCTCCCTCCGTCCTTCTCTCCCTGTTTCCCTTCCTCTTTCCCTTCCTTCCTTTTTCTTTAGGGATTATAAACTAATTATAACATTTTTTTGTTGTATTTCCTCCCCTCAAACCCTCTGTGTGTGTGTGTGTGTGTGTGTGTGTGTGTGTGTGTGTGTGTGTGTGTGACCAGTTTCTGCTTTTCTCCAAATTAACCCTTTCTTCTTAGATTACATTTCTGGCAGTATTTTCTCACAGTGACAGATGAGTACCTAGGATACCTGGTCTTTTATTTTCCATTAGCATGAGTTGGAAGATTGCTAAGAGAAGACAGTGTAAAATATTAATTTCATTTTAAAAGCAGATTAAAAATAGCACTGATATAAAAAATTGCTCCAATGGTAGATTAAGATGAATTTTTGCTGTGATGTAATGTGATTTACATTGGGAATTAGTGCTGGAGTTCAGATTTTACTCATTTCTGGTCTCTACAAACTTATTTAAGTTTTAAATCTGCTATGGGAAAGGTCTAGGGTGGTAAAAAGATCCTAAGCCGGCAGCAATTAAATAATATTTGAGGGTTCCATGGAGAACAGAGATTACACACCTAACAACCTACCGTTTGGAAATGGCTTCATGTCAGGAATGGTGCAGGTCGGTATTCCTGTACTCGGAGTCAGTGGACTGCAGCTCTATCCTCAGAAGCACATAGTCAGTGAGCAGTGGACATGATGCGGATGCAGTCTCTCTACAGACAGCATGTAGCTATAACCAACCACAGGAGGTAGAGCAAATGACAGGGGCTACTCCGCATCAAACGTGGGAGAACCTTAATTAAGCCACACTCAGAAAGTGCATGTGAAATTGGAGATTCTGCACTTGGTACAGTTCCACAGGCATTGTAAATTCCATTTCTGTTTGACCTTTAGCACGCTTTTTTTTATGGCTCCTTTCAAAGAGTACACCACAGCTTTTGAACTCTTGAGTTAATTAGATTAGAATGAAATAGTTACCTCAGTGTCAGAGAACAATTTGACTAATAACAAAAACAAAAGTACTCTATTTTCAGGATTTCTGCTCTGAAAAAGGACATTATAGACAGGGACATTTTCTTAGTCCTTAAAACCCGGGGGGAACACGTTCACCTTGATGAGCCCCAATTTTGAGAATTGTTTTTCCAGGAATTTTGTTAATATCCAGAAATAATCTTGTGTGGTTCTGAGGACATTAAACAAATGAAGATGCTTAATGTCACATTAGTAACTTAATATCAGCCAGTGTAGGAATATAACATCATGCAAATAAGTAAATTCTCATTACCCATCTGTCACATGGTGGCATGGGCAGGTGGTAGGAGAGCTGCCCTTGTCCCCCACAAACTGTACCACTCAGGAGAACAGGCCCTGCACCTCACCTGGGCAGCACAATAGAGGCAATCCCGTTGTCAAAGGTATGAATAAGCCAGCCCTAAAGTTGTGAGCATGGGAGAGCTGTTTCCATTACTCACCCATCATGTGGCCTGCCCTCCCCCCACTTCCCATCCCACTGCCACACCCAAACATCAATACTTGATGCAGGTAGGAGAGCTGGCCCTGAGGTCATAAGAGAGGGAGAGCTGTCCCTGCCCCTCATCAGCTGCAGAGAGTGGCTTCTATGCCACACCTGAGCAACACAGTAGAGCTGGCTCTGAAGGTGTAGGTGCGGGAGAACCAACCTGAGGATGTGAAAGCAGGAGAACCGACCTTGCCCCTTGCTCAACCATGTAAGAGGTAAACTAGCCTGGGCAATGCAGGAACGCTCACCCTGGTAGTGAGGTCAAGGGAGAGTTGATGGGATGGCCAACCCTGCTCAGGGTTATGGGTTAGCCCCACTCTAACACCCATGCCATCTGCATCTGCTGAAGCATGTGAAGGAACCAGTCCTACGGAGCCAAAGCTGAGATGTCTCTACAACACAGGACAACAAAGGGATATCCAAGAAGAGTCTAGTGAGGGGCCAGCATTGATGGTGTAGCAGAATCCAGAGGGCTTGGACCAGATCAATGACTCTTTGCAAGTGAAGATGTGTGGACAAAGGGGTTCACAGCTGTCACACGACAGCTTCCATAATGAGATTGATTTTCTTTTTCCTCTTGTTTTTTTCTTAAATTTTATATTATTTGGGGGAGAGGTTTCAAGGGCAGCGGATGAATATGAAGGGCCAGGGAAATGAATGGCATGGAGATGCATGATGTCAAACCATAAAGAATAAATTAAAAAAAAGAAAGTTTAAAAAATAAGCAAATTGTACACATTACATCTCTGTGCCTCCTCCTATTCTAGAAGCAGCTGTTAACATTTACTGCCATCTCCCTGTGTGTTGGTCAGCCTTTCATTGCTATGACAAAACACCTGCCACATACTAAAAGGGACAAAAATGTATTTAGATTCCAGCTTCTTAGGTTTCTGTCCAAGAGGCTGGAGCCATTTGCTTTGGGCCTGCGATGAGTAGACTATCACGGCAGCAGAAACAGGCAGTGCAGGGGCTGCTCACTTCAAGGCAACCAGGAAGCAGAGAAAAAGCCAGAAAGAGGCTGCTGACCAAGAACGACAGCCCCCATGGCTCCCTTCCTCCAATCACAATCCACTGTCCGTGGTCTCTTCCACTTACCAATAATCTGTTCAACTGTGACTCCATCAATGGATTAACCCATTGATAAGATCAGAGCCCTCATAACCCAGTCTCTCCTCAAGGTCCCACTTCACTGGGGTTCAGGTTATCAACAGTGAGCTTCATATCCAAACCATGAGCCCTGGATATTTGCTTATTGATGGACTCATTGGCTTCTTGATGCTAGCTTATAGAGAGGGGAAGGTGAGGAAGCCTTGCCTCTCTCACGGTAATCTCTTACATAGTTGGCATGAGAAAGTTCAGTGTGATAGCTGTGACTTAGGAGCCTTTGATACACTTGAATGAAAATGACTCATCCTTGGTATGGTTGAGGAGAAGGTTGTATTGTAGATATGAGGGAGAAAACAGCCAGCGGCATCTAGAAGGGTTCAGACTGAGCAGGGTCACGAGAGGAGAGAGAGAGAGACGAGGGAGAAGGAAAGGAGAGAAAAGAGAGGAGGCAAAGAGGCCAAGAGTGAGCGAGACAGGAACCAAGAGAAGACCCAAGACAGTGGCAGCCAAAATGGCTGACTTACATAGGAAAGACAAGGGGAGAGGAGGGAAGGTGAAGACCAACCCCTGTGAGGGAGAGGTGTAGGGTAGGGGTTGGTTGAGAAGTCTTGGGAGCAGCCACAGGTATTGAACAATGCTGGGAGAGCTGGCCAATGTCCCTTGATACACTAATGGACACCTCACTTGACCATCGGGGCCCCAATTTCTTTGAAGCCTACCAAAACTGCCAGAGATGGTTGTTTCTTTGCTATAACCCAATAATGTGGATTTTATTATTACTCTCAGTTCCCATTGTAAATGGCTTTGTTATCTAGTCCAGAGTCATATTTGGAACTGATAAATAACTCCTGGTATAACATGTTTCGAAAAGAAATACGCACTAAGATTGGCATGCAAGATAAACTGATTTAAATGCATCCTTTGGATGTCTTGCGATGCTGAAACACAATGTTGAGGACTGAGTCATTTATAAAGGTCAATGATTTCTCTCTCTCCTCCCCTCCCTCCCTTCTCCTCCCCTCCCTAGAATCAAGTTGGCTTTTTATTCACATAATGGGGTGTGATAAACAAACAGGGTAGAGCTGTGAAAGACTCCCAGTTGGTCCACACTATTGTGAGTTGCCATGTGGACGCTGGGAATTGAACCCAGGTCCTCTGGAAGATCAGTTAGTGCCCTTAATGACTGAGCCATATCTCCAGTGCCAGATTCGCACTATTTACAAGTAGGAGCAGCACTGTCCTCACATCAGGCATGACCCGTGCGCTTGTCCGACACAGCCCTAGGCACACTTGGAGCAGCCCACAGGGCAGCAGGAGCAGCAGCTTTTCTTGCAGGAGGAACACTTGCAGTCTTTGCAGCCACGGGGCTGGAGTAGGAGCAGGAGCCGCTTGCTGGGGAGCAGGGCAGTTGGGGTCGGGTCTGAGATCTGCTGAAGCTGGGGTTACAAACGAGTGACAATGATGAACAGGCTGTAGGGAAAAGAGGCCAGCCAAAGAAACCCACCCTGGCTCTGAAACCAGAGTCAGTGAAAGAAACACACCCTGACCCTGAACTCAGAGCAAGTGAAAGAAACACACCCCGGATCTAAGACCTGAGCCAGTGAAACATTCATCCCTGAACCCAGAACCAAAAGAGAAATGTGCCCGACTCTGAAACAAGCACCAAAGAAACACACTTTGGCCCTGCAATCAGAGCCAGTGAAAGAAATGTGTCCTGGCCCTGAAATTAGAGCCCCCAAGCCCAAAGAGCCAGTGAAAGAGGCACACTTTGGCCCTGAAACTAAAATACCAAATAAGGGTAAAAAGAAAGGGAAAAGATCTGACCAATCCCCACCCTGGAAGTCTCCCTAGAAAGCTCCAACCACCAAGAAGCCCTATATAAGTCCTGAGCCCACAGCCACCGCCCGCACCCCCACCCCCACCCACACCGGTCCTCTCCAAGCCGGGGCTAAGGCAACCACTCTCTCTCTCCTGGATGGCCACTGTAGCAACTTTCTCCAGGAGGCTCTCTCCCTTGCTGAAGCAGAGCTATGAACACTGGAGAAGCCTTTCCCTGAAGCAGGGCTGTAAACTGCTGCTTAGGTTTTACTGTGTTCAATCGAGCTGTAGTGCTCAGAATGACTGGGCTCCTGACTGCCAGAATCTCTTTCCATCTGGGCTGCACTGAGCTGCACAAATACCTACACTGGCTTCTGGAAGTCATAACCAAAGATTTATGTCTTATGGCCTGGAAGTTGAGATGAAAATTTCAAGTTACTGCTGTTCCAAAAGCCCTGGGTTCAGTTCCAAACACGCTCATGGTAGCTAGCTCACAATCACCTGTAACTCCAGGTCTAGGGGATCCAATACCTTCAAACTGACACTCTCAGGCATCAGGCACACATATAGTGCAAAGAACCTATATGCAGAAATCAAAATAAACTAATTGTCTTGGTCTGGGTTTTTATTGCTGTGAAGAGACACCATGACTCCAATAAAGAAAACATTTGATCGAGAGGATTCGATTATAGTTCAGAGGTTCAGTCCATCATGTTGGGGAGCATGGAATCTTGCAGATGTGGTGCTGGATCTGGGAGTGATACATTTTACAGGCAACAGGAAGTCAACTGACTCCCTGGGTGGTATCCTGAGTATACAAAACCTCAAAGCCCATCACACTACCCCCAGTGACACACTTCCTCCAATAAGCCAACAAGGCCATGTAGTATGAGGTTTCTGGCCCAGACTTTTGGGCCTAGCTTCAAGGTTTGGACCCACAGACCTGCAGTCCCACAGTCCCACAGAGACACACAAATGTTTACATTAATTTTAGGCTGATCGGCCTAAGGCCCAGGCATATACATTGCTAACTCTTTACCCTTAATCTAACCCATGACTCTTATCCTGTTCAGCCATATGGCAGGGTACCTTTTCTCAGAGCAGCATAGTTGTCCTCTGTTTCTTCTGGCTTCTCTCTGGCATTCTGCTCTGTTCTGCCTGTTCCTAGAGTCTTCTTAGTCTGGTAGCCCCGCCCATACTTCCTTTCTGCCTTTGACCAATCAGCGCTTTTTATTAAATTCATAGGCGGGGACAATTATTTACAATGGAACAACCTAATCCCCTTACAAGGCCATATCCACTTCAACAGAGCCACACCTCCTAATAGTGCCACTCCTTGGGGCCAATTACATTCAAACGACCATACTAATAACAATAAATCTTAAAATAAAAAAGAACTGTGCCAAATGAAACGCAAATCAATTTTAAGATGAGAGAGAGGGAGGGAGGGAGAGAAAGAGAATGAGAATATTTTGAAGTCAATTCAGTCCCAGGGAATAGTATTTATGTCAAGCAAGAGTTTCGTTTTCTGTGAGCTACTGCTTAATCAGGAATTGCTACTCTTGGGCATTTCAAATAGGTGAGTTTATGAAGAGATTTTTTTAAATGTAAAATTTAGAGGATGAAATGAGGAAAGTGAATGTAGAAGTCAGTAATTATGACTAGCTGCAGGAAGCATCAGTTGTTTCTAAGCCTGATGATTTACATATAGGATGCTTCATTCAAAGGTCACCTTAACAATTCACATCCTGCTACATCCACACGTGGGTGTGGCTCCCAGTGCAGGACAGGAAAAGAGGGTGTGGGAGGTAAGCAAAGAGAAAGTAGGTTCTGGAGATTCTTGATGGAGGATTTGAACCCATGTGTGGTCTGAGAATTAACTTGGGCTCTCAAAGTGAGGCTAAAGGGGAGTTAATCTCCAATATTTAGGTCTGACATAGTTTCCAATGTAGGGATTTCAATGGCATCCAGCAACTCTCTGCAGGCATTCCCTATATGCCAATTTGAGAGTGCACACAGCTCTTTAGGATGAGCTCCTAAGAAATCTAGGAATCTGTAATTTAAAAAAAAAAAGCCTTGAAATTAAAGGCTTTGAAAAAATCTTATGTGTTTCATGGGATAGACAAAAGTTTACTCTGGATATGATGTTGACTGAGCAGAACTTTGAAGGTTAATGTGGTTGAAGTGCTTGCATATGGGCCCCTATGAAGTATGTGTTATTAAATATGTGGGATTGTGGGCACGAGGGATGTGTGTGTTGGGTGATGGTGTGGATGAATAGCATACAAAACAAATGTGACACCAAACAACTATTTATCTATGTAATAAATAAACATATACAATAAATATGCAGTATTTTATGTTTATAGACTATATATACAATTATCAATGTGCCTTAAAGACATATGCATTTAGAATATAAGTAGCTATAAACCTATAGTGATTCCTTTCGTGATACCTCATCCCAAATGAATCTTGGTTCATACTGGCTTTACAGCATGGTGGTAGCCTTACACCACATTAAAGAATCCTTGGGACATATAATCTACTTGGAGACAGCAGAGACACATATGGGAACAGCACTTCTGAGACCACAATGAGGCAGTCACAAAGGAGACAAACACGCTTGCGGCAAGAAGACAGTAAAAATGAGGGCTTCGCTTAGACTGAATGTCTGTAGCATGCCACTCCATTTTGAAACACACTCTGTGTTTAGGAGTGTGGACTCAGTCACCCACAGTGAATTCATTTTAATCAGATTCCTGAGGCAGGAGACCTGGCAAAGATTTAAATTGGTTCTCACATTTTCATTTCCCAGAGGTTAGAATCCCCCTTGCTCTTACTTACACACAAAGTTTCTATATTAAATCAGGGAAAGTGTCTAATGGGGAGAGTCAAAAATAACTAAGAAGCTTTGTAATCTTAACTCACTTTCAAGGACATAGTTTCCTGCCCTTTGCTCCTCCATGTCCCATGCACTGGGTGTGACACTGAGTCTCCTCACAAGAGAGCTGATGTGGCACTGGCCGAAGCTGCCAGAACAGAACAAGGAAGGTGGCAGGCAGCTTTCTCCACAGCAAAATCACAACCTCTCTTTAAGAGGCACTTGAAGATGGGAGGTACTGAACTCTGATTTCATCTTCCATGTGGTCTGCAGTGCAAAAGGAACTGCTTTTGACATTTGGTAACCTTCACTTAGTGTAAGAGGCTATTGGTTTTGAGATAGAAAATGGTTATGTAATTCTCTTTCTAGATACAAAACATGCATTCATATTAATTAAAATCTATTCTGCATCAAATCCCTCTTGGGTCCTCTCTGGTTATGCTGGCATGTTGTAGTATTGTTCATCCACTTACTAATGTCTTCTCACTGGCTTCCCTTTGTGGTCTAACCTCATCACAGCATCGGAGGAGTTCTTCAGAGTAAATTAGATAATATCAAAGACCTCCCTAAACTGTCCAATGGCTTTCCTTTACTCTTCCCATTTGTGAGATGGACCTGAGAAGAGTACCTACTTATTGGGAATTTTAAGAAGAATCAAGGAATGCACGAGGAGTATTTTATAGGTGTCTGCATAGAGCAGGCACCTAACTAATGTTTAAGTTTAGAATTGCCATTATTTCTTTGGAGGGTGATAAGTTAAGAGTTATTTCATTCTTCTTATTCCTTTTAATACCAGCGGTGGTGCGCAGTATTACTAGTAAGAATCATCACCATTCTCCAACAAAAATGGCCATGGCATATTTTGAAGCAATATATAGAGAGTACTTTCATTTTTTTTGAAAAAAGCAGCCTCCTCTACAAATGGTTACCCATGCTTGTTTCTTTATAGTTTAAGCTAGTATCTGTTTGATTTCTCGGACTGTAACACCTCAGAGTGACAGCACACTCCTCCCCATTGGAGACATCTTCCTTAGACATAGTGTGGTTGTCCTAGAAGACAAGTGCATCTCTTTTAAGGCATCTCTTCCCTCCTTTGGGAAGTCCTACTGTGGAATCCAAAGGTACCACAGTTAGATCAAACTAACATAAGCACTCTCCAAGTTTTGAAATGTAACTAACAATTGCTACCAAACACACTAAACCATTACACAAGCAGAAACCTCTATAAATCTAAACATACATTAGAGACTCTGTGTGTGCAAGTGTGCATGTGTAATAAAGCAAGAAAAATAAAGGAAGAATAAATAAAGTGTAAGAATCAATATTATAGCAGAGTTGATGATTAAAATGCATGTGAAAGGTGCACGGACTACCTCAAAGTAGGCTGCAGGCTGGAAGCTTCCTACCTATCAGCTTGTAAGTAGACATTGAAGTCAAGGGATTAAAACAAACCAGCTGATTGAAAGGAACTATTTTAGGTACTGTCAGTTGGAATTTTGTCCTTTAGGTTCTCTATGAGAACATAGAGAGGATATGGTGCCAGTGTCATCCTCACAAACATTCCTATAGCTGGTGTGATAGATGGAAATGGATCTGTAATCCCAGCAGAGGGAATCAAGACCAGCCTGGACTCAGGCTCCTGTCTGAAAACAAACAAAAGCTTCCTCCAATTACTGCCAAAGTGAGCTTCCGAGGACCGTTTCTTCTGTTCCTCTGGCAGTCACAACACAGGAGCACCGAGTGGCAAAGCACATCTAGTCCAGGAGTGCTGGCTAGGCAAGAAGAGACACAAATCCACACAAGTGAGATATGAGGTGTCTCTTACTAAAGTGTATATTTGACTCTAGAAATGGAAGGGCAGACCTAAATTCTTTTTTAACTTTTCTTTATTTTGTTTTTGTGAGATGGTGTTTCGCTGCGTAATAGTCCTGGAAGTCCTGAAACTCTCTTTGTAAACCAGGATGGCCTCTCATTTGTCTGCCTTTACCTCCCAAGTACTAGGATTAAGGACCTATATCACCATCTTCCAGTGTGTTTATTTATTTATTTTTAAAACAAAATCCTCAATGATATTTTTGCACCAAGGTTTTTTGGTAAGTTTAATGTGACAAAGCAGTTTATAGTATTAGGCTCAGAGACTTCTCTTGATACCTAATGGCAGGGCAGACCTCTTAGTTTGATAGATACTATTTTATCAGAGCTTACCCTAACTAAAACAAGATAGGATCCATACTATCTAATCTCAACAATGTAACTTCCTATTGAATCCTGAAATACAAAGTAGTTGAAAAGGACACTTGGGGTTGAAATCAATTTAGAGTGGAAGATTGTTTGCTAGAAATAATTATTAGGCTGGCCAAATGGCTTAGGTGATTAAGGTGCTGGCCACCAACTCTGAAGATCTGAGTTTGATCCCTGAGACTCTTGTGAACTATACATTGTCCTTAGACCCTGACATGCACACACACGCACACACACACACAATTAAAAAACATCGTATTTATTAAAAAAAAAAAGATGAAATCAAAGATTTTGAGACTAAAAGTTCCCTCTTAGTGGACTCAGCATAATGACAATCATCTCTGTAAATAAATAGTCAGTAAAGTGGCAGTGTGAGACGATGTGATGACAGACGCAGTATTTGGAGTGGTTTGGTCCTGACTTTCAACACAGAAGAAAAGGATGTTGGAATCCTCTAGAAGCTGGAAAATGAAAGCAAATAAGTTCTTCCTTACAGCCTCCAACAAGAAACATAACCTTGTGAATGCCAGAATTTTAGATGAATGAGAACCATTTGTGCACTTCTAACCTCTAAACCTATGAAATACTAAATTTGCATTTTTGAAGCTACTAGGGTTGGGGTAACTTATAGCTGTAGGTAAGTAATATAGTGCTATGCCATGTTTGGAGTCAAGCTATACAAGTATCTTCCTCACACAGAGGACCTAGTCCAGTCCCATGCAGATTCCCCAGCTGTCAGTCTAGAGTTCATGAGTTCCCACCAGCTTGGTTCAGTTGTCTCTATAGCCTTCCCATCATGTTGACCCCATCTCCTTGCTCATACAATCCACCCTTTCTCTATTCACCTGGACTCCAGGAGCTCAGTCCAGCACTTAGCTGTGGATCTCTGCATCTGCTTCCACCAGCGACTGGATAAAGGTTCTATGGTGACAACTAGAGTAGTCTCCAATCTGATTACGAGGGTAGGCCAGTTCAGGACCCTCTCCACCACTGCTAGGAGGCTAAGCTGGGGTCATCCTTGTGGATTCCTGGGAACTCAAGTGCTATCCCTCTCTGTCCCTCGCTCAGCTCAACCATCACGTTCCTCCACCCCTCCCCTCTATTACCCCTTCTTGTATTCAGTTTACTCAAATCTCATCTATTTCCCATTCTCAGAGCAATCCATGGGTCCCTCTTAGGGTCTTCCTTATTACCTAGCTTCTCTGGAACTGTGGGTTGTAGTCTAGTTATCCTATGCTTTATATCTAATATCCACTTATGAGTGAATACATACAATATTTGTCTTTCTGGGTTTGGGTAGTCTTACTCAGGATGGTATTTTTATAGTCCTATCTATTTGCCTGCAAATTTTACAACGTCATTGTTTTCTACAGCTGAGTAATACTCCATTGTGTATATGTACCACATTTTCTTTATCCTTCCTTCGGCTGAAGGACATCTAGGTTGTTTCCAGGTTCTGGTTATTACAAATAATGGTACTATAAACATAGTTGAGCAAGTGTCCTTGTCGTATTCTTGAGCACCTTTTAGGTATATGTCCAAGACTTGTATTATTGGGTCTTGAAGTAGATTGATTCCCAGTTTTCTGAGAAGTTGCCATACTGATTTCCAAGGTGGCTGTACAAGTACGTACAGTGGAGGAGTGTTCCCCTTGCTCCACGCCCTCTCCAATATAATATAAACTGTCAACAGTGTTTTTGATCTTAGCTATTGATTTGCATTTTCCTGATGACTAAGGATGTTCCTTAAATGTCTTTCAGCCATTTGAAATTCTTCTGTTGAGAATTCTTGTTTAGGTCTGTAGCCCATTTTTAAATTGGATTATTTGATATTTTGATGTCTAGTTTATTGAGTTCTTCATATATTTTGGAGATCAGCCCATGTCAGATGTGGGGTTGATGAAGGTCTTTTTCCATTCTGCAGGTTGCCATTTTGCCTTATTTACCACGTCTTTTGCCTTACAGAAGCTTCTCAGTTTCAGGAGGTCCCATTTATTAACTGTTGCTCTTAGTGACTGTGCTACTGGTGTTATGTTTAGAAAGTGGTCTTCTGTGCCAATGTGCTCAAGGCTACTCCCCACTTTCTCTTCTATCAGTTCAGTGTAATTGGATTCATGTTGAGGTCTTTGATCCACTGGGACTTGAGTTTTGTGTATGGCAATAGATATGGATCTATTTGCAATTTTTTAAATATGTTGACATCCAGTTATGCCAGCGCCATTTGTTGAAGATGGTTTCTTTTCTCCATTGTACAGCTTTGGCTAATTTATCAAAAAGCAGGTGTTCATAGGTGTGTGGATTAATATTAGGGATTAATATTTGATTCCATTTTTCCACATATTGGTTTTTATGCCAACAACAAGCTGTCTTCTTATTATTATTCTTGTTATTATTATTATTATTATTATTATTATTATTATTATTATTATTATTATTATAACTCTATAGTAGACTTAAAGTCAGGGATTGTGATGCCTTCAGGAATTGCTTTATGGTACAGGATTGTTTTAACTATCCTGAGTTTTTTGTTTTTTGTCTTTTGTTTTTTCCATATGAAGGTGAGTATTGCTCTTTGGATGTCTGTGAAGAATTGTGTTGGGATTTTGATGGGGATAGCATTGAATCTGTAGATTGCTTTTGGTAAAATTCCCATCTTTATAATATTTGTCCTACCTATCCATGAGCATGCAAGATTACTCTATTTTCTGATATCTTTTTAAATTTCTTTGTTCAAAGACTTAAAATTCTTGTCATATAGGTCTTTCGCTTGGTTAGAGTTACCCCAAAGTATTTTTTTTATTATTTGTGGCTACTGTAAAGGATAACATTTCTCTGTTTTTTGTTCTTGACCCATTTATCATTTGTATATAGGAGGGCTACTGCTATTTTGAGTTTATCTTGTATCCTGATGCATTTACTGAAGGTGTTTATCAACTGTAGGAGTTCTCGGTAGATTCTTTTGGGGTCACTTATATACCCTATCATCTGCAAATAGTAAAAGTTTGGCCTCTTTCTTTCCAGTTTGTATTCTCTTGGTCTCCTTTTGTTGTCTTATTGTTCTGGCTAGAACTTGGAGTACCATAGTGAATAGATATGGGAGAGTGGGCAGCTTTGTCTTGTTCCTGATCTTAGTGGGATTACTTTGAGTTTCTCTCCATTTAATTTGATGTTGGCTGTCAGCTTAGTGTAAAATGCCTTTATGATGTTTAGGTATATTCCTTGTTTATTAGGTATATTCCTGATCTTTCCAAGACCTTTAATCATGAAGGGGTGTTGGACTTTGTCAAAGGCTGTTTCAGCATCGAATGAGATGATATGTTTTTTTCTTCTAGTTTTTTTTTTTTTTAATGGTAAATTACATTGACAGATTTTTGTATCTGTATCATATCTCGGGGATAAAGCCTACTTGATCATTGCGGATGATTTTTTGTTGTGCTCTTGGATTCGGTTTGCCAGTATTTTATTTTATTTTATTTTTTATTTTTTATTTTTTTTGCATCGATGTTCACGAGAAAGATTGGTCTGTAATTCTCTTTCTTATTTGTATTTTTGTGTGGTTTGGGAATCAGGGTGACTGTAGCCTCATAAAAAAAGAGTTTGGCAATGTTCCTTCTGTTTTTATTGTGTGGAACAACTTGAGGCATATTGGTACTAGCTCTTCTTTGAAATTCTGGTAGAAACCATCTGGCCCTGGGCTTTTTTGGTTGAGAGATTTTTAATAACTGCTTTTAATTCCTTAGGGATTATAGGTCTATTTAAATTGTTTATCTGGTCTTGATTTAATTTTGCTCTGTGTGGTACCTATCCACAAAATTGTCTATTTCTTTTAGATTTTTCCAATTTTGTGGAGTACAGTTTTGAACTATGACATGATGATCGTCTGGATTTCCTCATTTTCTGTTTTTATGCCTCCCTTTTCATTTCTGATTTTGTTAATCTGCATATTTCCTCTCTGCCTTTTTTCATTGAGTCTTTGTAATTTTTGCTTTGTTTCTATTTTATTGACTTTAGCCCTCAATTTGATTATTTCCTGGCATCTATCTTTCCTGGGTGAGTTTGCTTCTAATGTTCAGGTGTACTGGTAAGTTGCTAGTGTAAGATTTTTTCAACTTCTTTGTGTAGGCAACTAGTGCTATGAATTTTCCTCTCAGAACTGCTTTCATAGTGTCTTATAAATTTGGGTATGTTGTACATTCATTTTCATGGAATTCGAGGAAGTCCTTAATTTCTTTATTTCTTCATTGACCCATTGGTGATCCAGTTGAGCATTATTAAATTTCCATGAATTTGCAGGCTTTCTGTAATTTATGTTGTTGAATTCTAACTTTAAACCATGGTGATCCAATAAAATACAGAGGGTTATTTCTTCTTCTTCTTCTTTTTTTTTTTTTTTTTTTTTTTGTATCTGTTGATTTGCTTTGTGACTGAGTATCTGACCAGTTTTAGACAAGGTTCCATAAGGTGCTGAGAAGAAGGTATTTTGTGTTTGGGTAGAATGTTCTGCAGATGTCTATTAACCATTTGAATCATAACATCTATTAGTTCCCTGTAAAATTTCTTTCTTTCAAACCTGTTCGTTGGTCAGAGTGGAGTGTTGAAGTCTTCCACTAATAAATAGTGTGTTGGGTTTTGTAGTTGGAAGTTTCTGTCCTGTCAGAAACTCTCAAATATCTGGCAGCCACTTCCCAAGTAATTGACTTGGAGGCTTAATATTACAGTAAATGCTGGGCCAGTAGTTCAGTCATATTGCTGACTAGCTCTTATGTTTAAATTAACTCATGTTTCTATTTATATTTAGTCACGTGTCTTGGTACCTTTCCTCAGAGTAGCATTCTCATCTTGCTTCCTCTGCATCAATTTCCTGATCTGCCTTTTCTCTTCCCATAAATCTCCTAGTCTGGTTGACCCATCTCTACTTACTGCCTACCTACTGGCTAATCAGCATTTTATTAAACCAACACAAGTGAAAAATCTTTACAGTTTACAAAAGCAATGTCCACAGCTGGGTTTGATGTGCAATTGAAGCTTTAATAATGTTTCTTTCATATATGTGGGTTCCCTTGTACTTGGGCCAAAAATATTCAGAATTGAGACTTTATCTTGACGGATTTTTTTCTATGATGAATGTTTAATGTCCTTCTCAATATTTTTAAATTTATTTAGTTTGAAGTCTATTCGGTTAGATATTTGGATAGCTGTACCAGCTTGCTTCTTAAGTCCATTTGACTGAAAAATCTTTTCCATCCCTTTACTCTGAGGTAGTGTCTGTCTTTGAAGTTGAGGTGTGTCTCTCGTATGCAGCAGCAGGACAGATCCTGTTTTCATATCCATTCTGTTAGCCTGTATCTTTCTTATAGAAAAATGAGTCCATTGATATTTAGGGATATTAATCACCAGTAACTGTTAATTCCTGTTATTTTTTGGTGGTAGTATATGTGTATGTATCCCTTCTTTGGAATTTTCTGCTGTAGCATTATCTAGTATCTGTGTTTTCCTGGGGAGCATTTAACTTCCTTAGGTTGGAGCTTTCCTTCTAGTGCTTTCTGTAAAGCTGGATTTGTCAGTAGGTATTGCTTAAATCTGGCATTTTCATGGAATATCTTGCTTACTTCATCTATGGTGATTAAAAGTTTTGCTGGCTATAGTAGTCTGGGCTGGCATTTGTGGTCTCTTGGTGTCTGCATAATGTCTGTTCTGGTTTTCAGAGTCTCCATTGAGAAATCATGTGTTATTTTGATGGGTCTGCTTTTATAAGTTACTTGGACTTTTTCCTTTGCAGCTCTTAATATTCTTTCTTTATTCTGTATGTTTAGTGGTTTGATTATTATGTGGCAAGGGGACTTTTTTGGGGGGGGGGTCCAGTTCTGTAAGCTTTTTGTATTTTCATAGGCATTTCTTTTTTTAGGTTGAGAAAGTTTTCTTCTTTGATTTTGTTGAATATATTTCCTGTGACTTTGAGCTGGTTTCTTCTTCTTCTTCTTCTTCTTCTTCTTCTTCTTCTTCTTCTTCTTCTTCTTCTTCTTCTTCTTCTTCTTCTTCTTCTTCTTCTATGTCTATCATTCTTAGGTTTGGTCTTTTCATGATGTCCTAGATTTCCTAGGCGTTTTGCGTTATGTTTTTTTTTTTTTTGGCTTTTGTTTCTTGTTTTTTGTTTTTTGACTGACTAGTGTATTTCCTGTATTGTATCTTCAATGCCAGAGATTCTCTCTTCCATCTCTTGTATTGTTGTTATGCTTGCATCTGTAGTTTCTGCTCATTTGTTCAGATTTTCCATTTCGAGACTTCCATTAGTTTGTGTCTTTATTAACTCTATTTCAATTTTCAAGTCTTGAACTGTTTCCTTTCACCTGTTTGATTGCTTTTTGGGGTTTTCTTTAAGGGATTTATTGTTTTCTTCCATTTATTCATTGTTTTTTCTTTGATTCAAAAAATATTTCCTCTTTAAAGGCCTCTTCCATAAAGTAATTTTTAAGGTCATTTTCTTCTATGTTGAGATGTTCAGATCTTACTGTTGTAGAACTGCTAGGTTATGGTGGTGCCATGTTGTTCTTATGTTGCTGAATGTATTCTTACACTGATGTCTGCCCATTTCTTTCTCCAATCAGTGCAGCCCACTTCTGTGTCTCAGGGACCTGCTCTTGGTCCAGTTGACACTGATGGTGCTTGGTCTCGGGGGTAGGTGGGTTTGGGGCATGGAATGGGACTTCTATATTACAGGGTTTTATGTGGGGTAGTAGGAACACCTGCCTGCAGGAGTCTTGCCTGCTGACCTGCAGCTGGGGCTGTGATGGGTGAATGAGGTGTGCTCCAGGATCTAGAGTCTAGAGAGTAGGCTGTCCAACTGGAAGAACAGTCACTCACCTCTTGGTCCAGCTGGTGCTGATGGTGTTTGTGTAATCTATTATACTCTTTTCAACATAGTACTGGAGGTCTTAGCTATAGCAATAAGATAAGAGAAGGAATTAAAAGGGATACAAATAGGAAAGGAAGAAGTTGCAGTACCCTTACTTGAAAATGATATGATTTTATCCATAAGATACCCCAAAGCAGTGGCTCTCAACTTTCCTAATGCTGTGACCCTTTAAGACAGTTCAGGTCATATAGTTGTGACCCTTCTAATATAAAATTATTTTTGTTCCTACTTTCTAACTGTAATTTTGCTACTATTACAAATCATATTATAAATATCTGTGTTTTCTGATGGTTTTAGATGATTATGAAAAGGTCACAGAACTCCCAAAGGAGTCACAGCCCACAGGTTGAGAATCACTGATCTAGTTGCTCAAAAGGCAATGCCAACAATTGACAAAAGTGATTTATGAAATAAAAAAGCTTCTGCACATAAAATAAACAACCAGTATAGAGACAACCTATAGAATTGGAGAAAAATCCAATTTTGTTGCTATACCTCTGATTACTACGTAGTTTATATTAAAAATGGAAAAAACCCAAAACATCAAGAAATCAGAACATCCAATCAACAAATTAGCTAATAAAATAAGAAAACATTTCTCAACAGGTAAAGTTCAAATGACCAATAATCACATGAAAAAAAATCTTACTAGCAAGTAGAGAAATTAAAAGCAAAGAAAACCTGAAATTGCATTTAATCCTAGTTAGAACACCAGATATTAAGAAAACAATTAACAACCAGGCACACGCCTCCAATCCCAGCACTGGGGAGGTAGAGGCAGGTGGATCTCTGTAAGTGCCAGGCCAGACTAGTCTGTAGAGTGAGTACCGGGATAGTCAGGGCTACACAGAGAAACTCTGTCTTGAAAAACAATAAGTAAATAAACAAACAAATAACAAACGCTAGGGAGAATACAGATAAATACAGTCACTATGGAAAGCTGTGAAGCTCTTTGTCAAAAAACCAAAAAACCAAAACCAAAAACAAGCAAGTAAACAAACAAAACCCCAGAACTTCCATGTGACCTAGCTATAGCTTGCCTGGATATTTTCCTAAAAGAATACAAATCAATGTAATACAGACTTGCGCATCAATATTTATTACAGCACTGTTCAGAATTAGCTAAATTATAAAACCAACCTATACATCTACCAAAAAAGGAACGGATAACAGAAATGAAGTATATCCGGAATGGATTTTTTTTTTCAGTCATAAAGGAGAAAGAAGTTTTAAGTTATTGGCAGGAAAATTAATACAAAAGTAGAGAATTATAAAGTGAGTTAAGTTAGTCTCAGGAAGACATTGTGTTTTCTAGATGTTATGCAGATTAATAGAATCTGATATGTGCATGTGACATGAAACCAGAAGTAAAA
Organism: Phyllotis vaccarum; assembly: GCA_033318265.1. Lineage (NCBI taxonomy): Eukaryota > Metazoa > Chordata > Mammalia > Rodentia > Cricetidae > Phyllotis > Phyllotis vaccarum. The sequence goes on along the minus strand of JARWLC010000009.1, from coordinate 34,396,293 downwards.
CTGCCTAGGGGACAAAGGGTTAATAGGAGGTAAAAGGTGAGAAAGGGTTGTAGTTGGAGACTTTTCTGTCCTGCATAGTCCCTCAGCCATTCAGTCATAGACGCACAGAGGCTTATATTAATTATAAACTGTTTGGCCTATTGCTCAGGATTATTACTAACTAGTTATTACAGTTATATGAACCCAGAATTCTTATCTATGTTTAGCTACGTGGTTTGGTACCTTTTCTCAGTCCTGCATGCTCATCTTTCTTCCTCTGAGTCTAGCTGATGACTGCATCATCGCCTATACTCCCTGCTTTACAATTGGTCAATCAGCATTTTATTAAACCAATATGAATGACAAATACGTACAAGAGCATTATCCCACAGAAGGTAGTGGCTATGCTGAAGGTACAATATATACCTGCAGGAAGATGACCTTATGGCACACAACAGAATAATATTTAACAAGTCATTTTACTTTGACAAGATCAAAATATCATTTTCTTTCACCTATTGTAATTCTAGCATTTATTACAATTTTTATTAGTTTCCTCAGTGTTTTATTTTGAGTGTGGTAATAATAAATCACTATTTACAATCACATGCAAGTGAGTTTCCTGACATATGGAATAGTATTTTAAAGAGAGATTTTTTTATTGTAACCTTGACCATGATTTGTAGAATATCCTATTCACACTTTTTTATAGACCTCCAGTGAAAAACTAATGTGTAATCAGAAGACATCAGAAGGAAGCCCCAAACTGCGCCTTCTGTTTGTAGCACAAATACTCTACAACTGGACTGTGTTATTCTCTAACAAGAACTGGTTTCATTACGGAACTTGCCAAAACCAAATCCAAACAAACCAACAACTTGCTACCTCATCAATAAATACCTAGATGGCAATATGAAATTAACAACACAAGCTGGACAATGGTGCTACATGCCTTTAATCTAAGCACTCAGGAGGCAGAGGCAGTTGGATCTCAAAGTTCATAGGCACCCTGGTCTCTAAAGCAAGTTCCAGGAGAGTCAGGGATACACAGAGAAGCCATGTCTCAAAAAAAAGTAAAAAAAAACCGAAAGCGAGAGAGAGAGAGAGAGAGAGAGAGAGAGAGAGAGAGAGAGAGAGAGAGAGAGAGAGAGAACTTAATAAAGAAACCAGTTGATTTTATTGTTTCCTTTTTAAAAGATTTATTATATTTTGTTTTCTATTATATTTATTTTTGTGTGTCTGTGAAAGGCATGTATATGAATGCAGGTGCTTAAGTAGTCCAGAAGAGAGCGTTAGATCCCCTGAAGCTAGAGTTATAGATGTCCATGAAATCCCTGCTGTGGGTGCTGAGATCCATACTCAGGTCTTGTGCAAGGACAGATACTCTTAACTGCAGCTCTCCAGTCCCGGTTGATATTTCTTGATTAGCTTGATCATAAGCTAGAACAGAAGACCATAGGTAACATGGGAGAAAGGGATATTGGACTACACTGACTTTCATTTACCAACAAACATTGATAAATATACACTAACACATATGACAGTAACAGTTCTAGAACGCAGCAACAGTTGGCAATGGGTTGAAATGTGTTGTCTGTTAGATCAGGTTACTCAAACTGGGCAGAATACAAAGCTTTAAGTCACAGTCCAAAAGGTTAGGCTTATAACTGGCAGGGTTTCAGTAAGACGTTGAGGTAGATGACCTGGTGACATCATGCAGCTGCATTGGAACACAGAGCTTTGGCAGGGTGTGATCATCTTTGTCAATTATCGCAACACAAGCCAGAGTCCAGAGGGACGGGTGGTGATTAGAGTGGAGCCAGGCTGAATTCAAAAGTTCGCAGAGCTGGCAGAGGGAAGCCAATACACTCCTCCCCCTTTGTCCCTCCCCAGTCTTATGGCTTGCCTAAAGGAGGCGCGGCCCTCCCTGCTGAGCAAAGAGAAAAGGAAAAAAAAAATAATCCAAAGGAAATCAGAGTGCCTTTAGGATGTGATATACAGGTGGGGTCAGATAATATTGCATAAATGTTCATATACATGCATGCAGAGCCTGGAGCAAGTTCAAATGATGCTTTACCATGGACTCCAACAGTTTAAGACCACAAGACCAGATATCCAGTTCTATGTCTTAGAATTTTACAATAGGAAATATCTTGGAACTTGCTGTTTTCAACTTCCAATTACTGTTCACATTGGGTTGGAAAATAGAGATTCCTTGGGGCCTGTTGGCATCTAATCATAGCCATCTATTTAGTGCTTACTGTATGCAATGTTATAAGTATATTACAGACTTATAATTGCATTTAGCATTTCTGGTGTCAGTATGCTATAGGTATTTCTGGCCCACTTTACAGATCAACTAAGGTCAAAACTACTTAAGTAGCTTGTGCCAAGAAGGAATACAGAAGGAATCTCAAAGGAGGCAGAACTCTGTAGTCACAGAAAGAAAGTAAATGGAAGTATCTTCGTGCATCAATTTTAACTTTTGTTGAACTTATATTTGTTCAGTCAAATATGAAGCAACACCCCAAGAGAAGTAGATGAGAGAAGGTTGAGGATTTTGCAGTATAAGTTGTCAAAGACAGGGATGAAGGCAAAACCAGGAATATCCAAGTATGACGGAGATAAAAGTAATAGGATTAGACAAAGAGGCTGGTTTCCTTGTTTACTGTCCAAAGGGCACACGAAGTTCACCCTGCCTTTGGTACCGGTGTTGTCCTACCAAGCAGAATGATTTAGCAACAGTGCATGATGATTCCTTTAGGAACATGAAGCAGCCTTCTCCAGTGATATATGTTCAAGTCGAAACTGGAGCTAGTGAAGAAAATTGCCACGCAAATGCATACCTGCTGTGCGCTGCTTGGGAGTTTAGGAAAGGTTGTAATTTTATTTAGAAAAAGAAGCCAAAGGCATCTAGTGTTACACATACAGCAGCCATTAGGCAGATGGGTGAGTGCTGGAGCTCAAAGTCTACTGTCCCCAGAGCTCAGCTCAGAGACAGAAAGCAGGGCACTGCCTGATTCTTACTGATGGGAACTGACTAGGCACCTAGTCTTGCTCAGATTTGGCTCCTAAGGCAAATGTAGGGAGATATGATATCAGAATCATAGAAGACAAGTGGGTAGGAATGGAGAGCATAGATAAATTATTAAGACCATCTAGAGAAGCCAGAATTCATGTGTTACCCAGAATTCAAGCTATCCTAGAAACCATTAAGGAAAAAAAGAGAGACAGCTTTAGCTAACTCTTCCATTTGTCACAAAGCAACATTCTCTGAATAGACAATCTTGCTTAAAAGCTGCTAAAAATTCAGGACTCTTAATGGAAAAAAAATTAAATTGCTTAGCAGGAGACTTAGCCACTCTTTTGGGCAAGATTTTTTTTTTTTTAACCCTCTCATGGTGCTTACAGATTTTCTTATTGAAGTTCTTTTAAGCACACACTCTTTTCCTCTGTCAGGTTTTGACATGGTTGTCCAAAAGTTACTGTTTCTTATTTACAGCCCTTTAGGCACCCCCTCCCCCAATGAAATGTATTATGAGAAGTGCTTAAGACTGGATTTTTAACTTTGCAAAGTTTATGTACTCAAACTTTAAATCCTAACACCACGATGGTATTTTTAGAAGTTGGAGCCTTTGGGAGATAACTACGTTCAGAATCAAAGTCAGGATACAGAGCCTTCAAGACGGGACTGGGGTGAGGACAAGAGAGATCACTGTCTTCTCTGTCCACACACAGAGGTAAGGGCATTTGAGGTCACAAGAAGGCACTAATCCCAAAGTCTAGACGAAAATCTCTCTCTAAAACTTTGCCTCCCTGATGGTTTGATGTAGGAGTTCCTATTTCAAAAAGATGTGAGAAAATAAATTTATAATTTTAAAACATCCAACTTGTTATATTTTGTTGTGAAAGTCTACCTTAGTCCGTTTTCTATGGAATAACATAGCGCACAGTATGAGTAATTTATAAAGAGACTTATTTACTGTCTTAGTCAGGGTTACTATTGGTGAGACACCATGACCAAAAACAACTTTGGGAAGAAAGGGTTTATTTCACTCACACTTCCATACAACAGTTTATCATCAAAAAATGTTAGGAAAAAAACTGAAGCAGGGCAGGAACCTGGAGGCAAGAGCTGATGCAGAGGCCAGGGAAGGGAGCCACTTATTGGCTTGCTTCCCATGGCTTGTTCAGTTCACCTTCTTATAGAACCCAGAACCACCAGCCCAGGGATGACACCATCCACAATGCCCCCGCCCCTCTCCCCACCCCCACACCACCAAGAAAACACTTTACAGACAAATCTTATTGAGGCATTTTCTCAACTAAGTTTCCTTCTCTCTGATGATTCTAGATTCTGTCAGGTTGACATAAAACTAGACAGTACATTTGGGTTCATAGTATTGGAAGCTGGGAAATCCAAGATCAGGTGGCTGAATGGCAGAGGGTGGAAGGGCCAAGGGGCACATAAAAGATGGCACGAGGGATTGACTCGCTTTATAACATCCTACTCTCAAAGTAAGTCATGCAGTTCTGTGAAGGGATTCACTCATGCTCAAAAGGCATTAACATGCTCTAGAGAGCCCTGCTCCTGTAACTCCAATGCTTCCCAGCAGGCTCCACTTCCAATGCTTCTGCAGGAGGAATTTCCCTGACCTTTTGGGGGACCCACCCAAACCTTGCTTCAGATTGAATTAAGAAGAGTCCAAAACCTGGGGTTTTATTAGACATTTCTGAAGATCATTGTTATAAGGTATAATAGTCTCATGCAAGTTTTGTGATTGCTGTATATACATTTTCCACCTACACAATATTTTTTAACAATCCTAAGAATGGTATAAACCAGTGTATTGACTCTTTCTAGCAACAGTTAGGTAAGAGTTGGTGTTTCGTGAACCTTGGGGACACCTGAAGCAATGTTTACTCACTCCAGACACTAACGACAGACCAAAAGTTCCAACTTGGTGAACCAATAAGCTTATTGGGCAATCACTCTTCAGACCGCTGCATCACTAAAAAGTCTCACCCTGGCATAGATAAGAATTCACCCCCCTTCCATTTAACTTACCTCCCTTCATATATTCTGATACCTACTGAGAACATGAGAGCATGTGCAGCTTGGGCAGGTTTTCAGTAGGAAGAAGGGACAAGAATCTTAGATGCACAATGACCTTTTCAACTCCTTTCTTCTGTAAGAGAACACCAGGGCTGATGGTTTTCAAAACGTAGTCTTTGAGAATTCCCTATGTGTCCTTTGATCGTATCCCTCCTTCCTCTGTTACCTACCCCCTTTCATCCCCCTCCCATTCCTTCTCGACCACCTCTTCTCAAAAAGTCTCTTTTATACTTTCATTTTTTTTTCTTGATCTACTGAATTTAATTAGGAATTTTTTGGCAACAAGTAGGGGAGGGGCTATTGGAAGTTACCATTGGTTATACCACTGAAGGGAGTAAAAAAAAAAAAAAAATAAAGACTGGCCTTCTCTCAATTGTCATTCACTACAGATAGCTCCTCTGCAAGGGACCGGGCCCCCTGAGCCCCTCCCCGACCTGTGATGGGGTGTTTATAGGCTTGATCATGGGTAGGTCTTGTACAAACAATCTCAGTGCTCTGAGTGCATGAGTGCAATGACCACCCTATGTCCAGAACACAGTGGTTCACAGGATTCTTCCTCATCCTCCAGCGCTTACATTATTTATGCTCCTTCAGTGATATTTCCTAAGCCTTGGGCATGATGTAGGAGTGTGTGTGTGTGTGTGTGTGTGTGTGTGTGTGTGTGTGTGACATAGATGCTCCATTTAGGGCCCAGCCACTAACAGTGTTAACACTTCCACTCATTTTTAACTAGTTATTAACTGCATTAACCTCTACTTACTGAACAAAAGCTTCTCTGACCAATACTGAAACTAGTAATAATCTATGGGTATAATAAATATTTAGAGGCCAGGTTGACACCATTTTCACTTAGCAAATGACAATGATAGGTAGGTTCCCTCAGTCTATGATGTCATCAACCAGTGAGCTTTTCATCAGGTTTATAGTACCCAGCATGAATTGCCTCCTGTGGAGAAGGCTTTGAGTCTAGAGAGTCAGAACTCATTCCTATTACAGTCATGTCACTATTGCATCAGTGGGCACAACCTGTCACGAAGGTCAATGCTGTAGTCTGCAGGGTCCACCACTGGGTATGACTGGTGATTTTCTCTTCCAGCAGCCTGCAGAAGACTACCTGTCTCTATAAAAGGAAGCCTCCATTTCAGTTCTCGGTTCCTTTCTTTATGTCTGCAACCACAGAGAGTGGCATCCTCAGCGATAAGATCTTACCTTACAGTCCTTGTGGAGCTTTGCCAGAGCAAGGGAAGCAGGCTTGTCATTTTGGGGCTCTCGGGAGCCTCCCCGATTATCACTCATAGTGAGGAATCACATGAACTGGCTCAGTCCTGTAGCTTGCTTGCACATAGTGCAGCTGCTTTGAAGAATATAGAAGGCCTGTATGCAAAACTTTCCCATAACTGGATGTATCTACTGCATGTGACTGGCATTCTCCTTTGCACCCCTGGAATACAGGATTGCATAGATGAAGTGATTAAAATGTATCCTTCTACTTCCTGGCTATTGTTACAGTGTCTGTTTCATTTTTCTTTCCACTTGACTATTTTATTGTTCTTCATTACATCTCTGCCACACGCATTTGACCTTACAGATAATACTGAAAAATAAAAAGATGAGTTTAGTTTGGCAGCGTCTCAGGCTTCATCCTAGGTCAACCACCAAATCACCATACCCGACTTCCAATTACAGGTACAATATGTGGAAGGAAAAAGGAATGTGCCGTCTGGTTTTGCTACGCATCTCAATCTCATAATTTTCTGCTTATTACTAACCAAGATCCCTCTTTCTCCTGCTTGAAACCTCATTTCTAAAGTGAGGAGGGGAAATGGCCAGCTTCGCTTCCCATAGTTTACCATTCTCTCTTCCCCACACAGCGTAGAACTGTTATGAAATGGAGCTTTTCACAAAAGAGAAATCTGACCAATGAAACAACATGAAAGTCTTTGGTGTGTTATAAAAGACTGTGACTACCTGAGCACATAAACTGACGCTAGAGTTTATCAGCAGTGAATATGCCTGAGGAATGGCCACGCCAGGACGGACATAAGCAAACCTAAGCAAATCTGGTTCACAACTGAGCAGACTGGAACGCACACACTATCTGCTTTGTTGAGACATTATGCTCTGAAGAGCTCTGCTGAGATGACTTTGCTTATCTTTACCTCTGACTACATATTTTCATATTGGCTTTGTTTTTCTCTTTAAGTTTTTGGAAGAGGCTGAAAACTTAATCCCAACCTAGATTTCTTGCTAGTTTCAATTCATGAGTTTCCAGTCGGATAACAATGAAAAATATTTACTTAAGTGTTAGAAATATAAACATTCTCACCTACATCCAATTGAGATATATTTAATCCACATATTTATATTTGTGGTTTAAAAGGGTTGGCATTATTTATCGAAACTTGCCTTGGCCTGGTGACTCGGGTCTGTGATTTCAACCATCTAGGATGTTGAAGCAGGAGGATTACAAATTCAAAGTCTGCCTTGACTACAGAATGAGTTCAATGTAAGCCTGGACAATTTAGTGAGACTGTCTCAAAAAATAAGAGGGCTTTAGATGTCTCAGTGATAGAGCATTTGCTTAACCTCAAATACAAGGATTATTTATCTTAGCATATAATGGACACTTGGGAGTGAAGGACAATGTATTTTATAGACATTTCTCTTCCATTTATTGAGATAAGTTTAACTTCATTTCTGTTCTAATACTGGGTCCTTGGAAGATCAGCTTTTTAGACCAGAGTCTTTGGGATATGTTGTTGGAGATACATCTGACCATGTATAACTCTTACCTGTGCCTCCAACACACTGGCCCCCTGGTCTACGGAGAACTGAACGCTGTTAGATTCTATTACTAAGTCTCAAGCTAGGCCCAGTCCCTGAGCTCCAAAGTGTCACCTGCCTGTCTCAGATTCACAAATAGCTGGGATTACAGGCCTGTGGGGCTGCACCTGACTGTACTGTATTACACAATGATGCTCTGCTACTCACGAAGCAATACTTAACGAAGAATATAATCCTCTGCCCTTTCAAAGTGGCCTGAGTGACCTGGGATGTGGATTCCGAAACCACTGATTCCAGTTTGAGCTTTACTTAATGACTTGAGTCACGTTTAATGTCCAAACTCCTAGAGCTTCGTTTGAAGAAAAAAAATGGCAATAATATCTATGATGCCATTTTAGCTCAGGGGATAGTGACCTGAGCTCACAAATGTGGACCACAAACCATTTTTTCTTAGCATCCCAAATCCGTGGGATAGCACTCGAGTCAGAAGGGGGTGGAGGACAAATCAACCTGGCCCTGATTTATTGGCACCTGAAGGGCCATCCAGACACTGCTCAAGGCCTTGACACCCTGGCTTTGAAACGATGCCCTGAACGCTCTGTGCCTCGCTTCTCAGCAGCATGTCTAATGCTCTCCCGGTTCTCTGCAGACCTAGCTTAGCCTACCTCCCACGACTTCAACTAGAAGCCACCAGGGACCTACTACCGCTCCCCTCTCCCGGGCCGCTCGTGCGAAGGCGGGGAGGGGCGGGACTTAGACTTTCTAGACCCTGCCAGCCAATAAGCGCGTGGCCTCCTTTCCGGCCAGCGAGCCAACCAATCCGAGCCGGCTTGTGTCATCTTCGGCTCCACTCGGCCCTTTTCGCTGATGCGGTCAGCTTGGGGGCCTCCGCCGCTGGAGAGACGAGACGCTTTGCTTCCCTCCCACCTCTCTTTTCTGTGTGGTTTTTTTTTTTTTTTTTTTTTTTGGCCTCCTCTCATGTGTTCACTTCCGGGTCCGGTGCCGCTCCGGATGCTCGAGGCCGAAGGATGTTTGACCTCCGGATAAGCGAGGCGCCGCCGTGCATTCATTCCCGGTTGCATCGGTGGCCACAGCCGCGGCCCGGACGGCGACTCGGCGCTCAGCGGCCGCAGTAGGAGGCGTCGGCGGCGGCGCGCAGACCCCAATAGACGCGGTCCCGTCCTGCCCTCGCTCGCGCCTTCCTTCCCGGGCCTCGTACATCTTCTGCGGCCGCCGGCGGCGGGGATGTGCCGGCGCTGACGGGCGGGCGGACGCGCGCGCCGGGCCAAGCCCTCTGCCCGCGGCTGCACCTCCGAGGTAAATTCCGGTCGGCTGGCGGGCCAGGGGCGCTGGCGGCGGGCGAGGCTGGGGCGGCCGGCGCGGGGGCTGCGGGCCGGGTTGGGGAGGGGCCCGGCGGCCGCGAGGCTTGCCGGAGCTCCCGGGTGGCAGGGAGGAGGCGGCACGGAGCAACTTCCCTTAGCCGAGGCGGCGGCGGCGGCGCCGGTGCCGAGCCTTCCGCCGGCTCCGAACTTGGCCGAGCCGGGAAGGCGGCGACGTGCCTGCCGTGGGCTCGGGGTCGGGCTGGTGTGTTTACCGGCTCGCGGGGGAGGAGGCGCCGCATTTCTTGGGTGAGGGGTGGTGATGGAGATCCTGTGTGCTGATGGGGTCGCGGGGAGTTAGGGCTGCGCCATCCAGGATCACGCCTGCTCGCCCACCCCACGTTTCAGGACGAAAAGTTAAAAAGGGTGAGGGAGAAGTCTGGGTGGCAGCAGGCTACTGTTGCTCCAGGCTGGGATCGAGTTTTAGCTCTGTTGGCGATGGTCAGTGCCCGCTTTGAGCATTCTGTTCAACGTGTACTTCATATTACAAGATGAAATACCTCTGAAAAATAAGCTTACACAATTTTTATTCGTGCAGTTACTTCTTGTGATTATACTTGGCATTTGACCACAGGTAGATACCGAACTGTGAAAGTGGAATAAAATCAACAAATTTAAATGAATGTTTTTCTTTTGTTTGTTTGTTTGAAGAATCTTGGCTTCCCCCTGTAAACACAATGTGAAAGTAAAATAGTCACAAAGTTGTACAAGTGTAATTAGATGTCAGACTGGTTTAAGAAAATACAGTGTGCTTTGCTACATTCTTAATTGCTTATTTTTGAGATGTGCTTACAGTGTTTTATAATGGTTACCTAACTTGGCTTGCATTGTGGTTCTGTCCTAAGATGAGCTGTTCAAATTTTGTATATTAGCTTTTCTAGCTGCACAAAGATTAATATTATATTTATAGGCACTGGAAGAAGGGTGTTACCAATACATTGTGTGCCTTTCACCTACATTTTTAATAGAATGTATCGATAGTTTTGCTTTAAGTGCGCTTGCATTTCTGGACATGTATGCATCATGTAGAAGGAATTCATATAGGACTTGGGACAAAAAGGTTTTATTTGAAAATTTTGAGACAGGATCTGACTACATAGCCTACGTTGGACTTTCTTTATCCTCCTGCTGAGGCCTCTTGAGTGTTAGGATAACCAGCTAGTGTTCTGTTTGCTTTTAATGTTGATATAGATGAGACCTTTTGAGGTTGTGGGGGATCTTGAGGAATGATTATTGATGATTTATGTACTCCATGACCCCTCTTTTGTCAGCCTAAAAATTAATGAATTATGTAATTATTGACATTTGCATTATTAGATTTGCAGCTGTTAATGTATAACACAAACCTAAACATGAAAGTCATTTGTTACTCTTTTCAAAATAAAGTACTGGGATCGGAATCAAGTGATAATTTAATGAACTCATACCTTTACCACTTGATGTTATTAGAAAAACGGATGAATTATGAAGATGAATGAAACACTAGCTACCTTCAAGGAAGAAGCAGGGATGGTCACAAATAATTGCAACACAAGCTTCCTGTGGGGTTTATTAGAGGTGGATGGAAGCATGGGGTGTGTGTGAAAGATACTAATTTGAAGGGAGTTATGAATGAGCGTGGAGCTGGGACACTGTTTGGGCCTTAAATATTTTCATAGGCATAGGGGACTGGGGACAGTACTTTTCTAAGTGAAGGGGGCACAAGTTGAGCACTGTCATATGGCTGGATTTTAGAGCACCTGTTGAGCTGCGTGCAAATACTGGGGAAGAGGAAGCTGTGAAAGTAGGTGGAGAGCGGACCATGGTGGTTCAGAATGCCTTGTCCTTAACAATGAATCAGTTTGAGGTGTGAAGGTTCAGATGTATCTCTTCTATGGTGACAAGAGGTAGGCAAATAAGAATGCTATCTTTAAGGAAACAACAACCGAATAGTTAGCTGACTACCATCTATACTGCTAAGGGGAAACATGCATACAATGGAAATCAGTTTATGTGTGGCTTTATAATTTTTCTTTACTTACATTTGATTATGGGTGTGTCTGGTTATATGGTAATTGGTTTTACATGAAATAAATCAGGACTGAAAAAAATGACTCGGAGAAATGGGAAGCTCTCCAATTATTTCTCAGTTCCCTCTGACCCATCCTGTAATCTTCTCCTTGCGGGAATAGAACAGGTCATTTCTGTGCTATAGTTTTGGTTCAGTTTTTTTTTTTTCCTTCCCAGAATAGAACAAGTATTGGTTTGATTTTAAGGCCATCCCTAAACAACATATACAGTTAAATAAAGAGTGTGCTGAAATATTAAACAATACAACAAATGTAGGCCATTGCATAATCTGTTGCTGTGAATACATTTGAAGGTGAGATTTGGATAAAGTGTCAGGAGGAATAAAAAAGCTCCACATGAAGAAAATTAACTGTAATAGTAAGAGGTAAAATGAGTTCCAGGTAAACATATACGAGGTTTTAGTCATCTTAAGTACCAATAGTCTCTAAAATAATTTAATTCTCAAATGAGTAGCAAAGTAGTGCTTAGAAAAATACCACCCTCATACCATCAGTCTCTGAGTGCTTGTAATCAAGTAAATCATGTTAACAGGAAAGTGTTTTTTTTTTTTCCCCTCTTTCAATTTCTCTCAATATTAAAAAGACCTAGATTGTGACCTACTTTATATTATCTTGAAACTGACCCCTAATAAATAAAGCTAGTGACAATTTGCCTTTTAAGTCTACTCTGTATAAGACTAACTTTGAACTTTTCTGGGGAATTCAGTTAAATGATGGAACTTCCATTTTTGAGAGCAGGAAAGTGTAAGTGATTTTAAGTAAGCTGTTGAAAATATATTTTGGGAATAGCAATGTATATTTGTCCCTTTTTTCCTGACTTCTTAGTCACCGGTATTGTTTTTCCTTCTACTTTCATATCCCTTTGTCTCTATTCAAGCAGTTGGCATTTAATAATAATATTTGATACTGTTAGTGTGATCCAGTGTTGGCTCTTAAAGAAGAAAGTTGGCACTTTCTTTGGAAGTGGCAATTTGGGGATATATGTCTTTTTCCAGTTGCAAGTAATCTTGAGGCTCAGAAACGGAGTTTCAGTGACAGGCATTCCCTTTGTGCTGATCCACAAGACAGATCATACTTGGGTTCTTATTTTTGGAATCAAGTATTCATAATGTGGAATGACTCTGGAGGACCTGGGACTTCTTAGAAAATATGTAATAAGGCCTGGGGATATAGCTCAGTGGTAGAGTGCTTGCCTAGCAAATACCGAAGGAGAGGTATACGTGGAGATTATTTTTAGATACTCACTGTTAGGCATGTTTTCCTAACTCACTTCTCAGAGTTGGAGTTTGGAAACTGTATGTGTTTGAAATTCCCTTCTATTATGAGACCTGAGGTTCGCACATATTTATTATGTTCCTAGGCTGAAAGTGGTTATATTTTCTCATCCATTTCAGTTTCTCTCACCTTAGCATTCTAACAATGAATATTAGTGTGTTTTGGGTAGAGAGAAATACATTTTGGTCATTGTCTTGGCTAATGATACATAACTTAGTTAGAATTAAGTTTGATAAGTTTGACTTAATCATGCCAACTCTTATTTTACAGCTTTCAGTGATTTAAGACAAAAGCATTACGATAGTTATATCAGTTGCTTTTTTCTTAATGCTTTTCCTCTGGTGTGTAGAACTGTCAGATGTGAAGTTGTGTTCAAGCTTTTATTCGCATTTAGCCAGTTCTGGAATGCCTAAAAATACTTTTTTTTAAGCTTATAGCTACATTTGGTGTGTGTGTGTGTGTGTGTGTGTGTGTGTGTGTGTGTGTGTGTGTGTGTGTGTGTGTGTGTGTGTGTGTGTGTGTTGGGAGAGGAGAATAGATGAGATTATTGAGGGTTGGGGTGGATTCTGCCATATGCTCTTCATATGGCAGACTCAGCAAATTGTGGTCAAAGTGCTGAGGTATGATGCCATATAGATCTTCATTTTAGAAATTGCTGATATGTATCAGTTGTTAGAGGGCTGATTGGTGTGTAGTATAACCAGGGACTCTTGGGAAGACTCATTTTAGGGACTGCCTCTAAGTGACCTCTTCTTAAACCCACTAATGACTTGAATGCTACTTTCCTCTCTCTGTAGAAGTAAGAGCAAAGCCCACGCATGAGGTGGCAGTGAGCTGCTCTAGGTCCTCTTGAATTTTCTTCCTACCGGTTGTCCCTCCCAAGGACTGTTTGTGTTTATGCTCCACAAACCATCAGAGGCAGTTCCATTTCATTTTTTATTCACCTATTGCAGTAAAACTTTTTCAGAATTTGTTCAGCAAATTCTAAAATCAGAAATGTGTTTGTTTGAGAATTATTTGCCTGTGTTGGAAACAACAATGAATCAAAACCAATTATAGTTTGAATATGGGGGAGGATGAAATGATTTTAATTGAGGACAGTCTATAAAGACCCCATAGTAAGGCTGCTTAAGTATTGTAAGATGCAGTGCAAGATTGCCCTGTAAATGGACCTTGTTTTGTTTTAGCTGCAGTAAATTATTTAGTGTCTGTGAGGTTTTTGTTGTTATTCATTAGATTTAATTTTTTTCTTTTTAATCTACATCTGTTGATAAATAAACTAAAGAGGAATCTACTAAAATCTAATCTCAGTTAAACCAGCTTTGAGAGTTACTTAGTAGTACCTCTTAATGACTGCTTGTTTATTTTGTTCCTTTTTTTGAGGTGATAGTAGTACAGCTTTGTAGCACAGGCTAGCCTGGGACTCCCAGTGTAGCTCAGGCTGATCTTGATCTTCCTTCCACCTTGCTAATTGCTGGGATTATAGGCTTGAGCCACTTTGCCTGGCTGTATCTTCTTTTTAAAACAAGAAGGAAATTCTGGTATTCCTGACCCTACCGGAAGATCATTTCTCAGAATAAATTGTTTAAACATCTACTCACGTGATTAATGTTAGCTCATGGTTTGCACTACACTTGACCAGATTTCCTGTGCAGATTTTCAGCTTTTATATAGACAGCATGAAGTAGAGCCTTATCATTTCAGTAGCTCTTCAAGTTGAGTCGGGCCTGCCGGGTGAATTGGAAGGTGAGGTTGTTCTTAGAAAGTAGAAATACCACTCCCTTGATGTATATCAGGAACATTTGAATGCGGTACAAAGCAGGCTGGTCTGATGGTTTAAGATTGCTATGCCAACCTGCCTACCTTAGCTCAAGTTGGGGAGGAGAATTTGCAATTGAAGGTAGGAAGATACAGGGACATGCTGCTTAGATGGATTCCACCACTTCAGAAGACTGAAATACAATGTACTGATGAAGTGCAGCATTGAATTGGGAGGCTCAAAGCTGAGTCTTGGGTAGTTTGCCTTTCTGTGACTTTGCTGGCTCTGTCTGTGCACTCAATACATCCTGAGGTTGCTGTCAGATCACATTGTAGACCTGTATTGGCAGAGGGAGTGGAGCTTGCATGCCTGCCCCTCCTCATCTTGTCCCTCCCTCCAAAATCAAAGAAATCTTAGCACTGGCCTACTAGCATATTTTTTCTTTATTTTATTGATCAGAATTAATGGTGCACCTGTTTTGTCCAGTTAGGACAGGGAAATAGAGTTATGTTTGGTGTCTACTAGTCAGGATAAACCCTTGCCCTTCAATTACATAGTGGAGAGGGGATATTTTGAAAATAGTGTGAGAAGAAAGAATGGGAGAAATGGATATTAGAGATGTAATCAATAGTGACCATTACATCTCCTTGTTTTGAGAATGAAATAAATAATGCATGTAAACTCACTTTGAACTCCACAGTGTTGTACAGACGCAATGGAGGAGAAGTTAGAAAGCCCATGGTGCTGTCTTAAATATACTTCATCTAGGCTGAATTGTTTTCAGCACTAAAGATATCGTAGTTTCTAAACCGACTCAGTAAAATGTGTTACCCAAGTAGTAAGATTATATGTATTACATGGCACTCTTGAAACTATTCTATTTCAGATAGAAACATTTCATGAATACATTTATTTAATTATTTACCAAATTGCTGCCTTCTGGTCCTTGTTCAAAATACTGCCTACACCTTTGATCTCAGTGGACTACTTTGTTCCTCACACCAAGTGGAGAGTAAGCACTCTGGAAATAAAACATGTCAGACAGACTTGAAATTGTGGCGTCTCAATGGCAGGAAGAAAGGGTGCCTTTTTTTTTTTTTTTTTTTCTTTTTTCTTTTTTTTTTTTTTTAACAGACTTGGGAGCAGGAGAAACAGTGGTACTGGGCTGAGGAGGTGTGGGAGAACCATACAACTTTAAAATTGAATGAGTCATGGGAAGGTTGAGTGAAATATTGATGTCATGCCCTTGATTAGTAGAATGCTCATCTCTAAATTACAAGTATCATACCCTTCTGACCACTAGATGGGAGGCTATAAAAGTGGGCTGTGACTGCAAATTAGTCAGCCACACATTTCTAGAACAGGTGTACTGTGTTCTTAGTCTTTGGGGGTGTTCAGCTGGAGGTTGGTTGGCTTGTTTTTTTCTAAATAACAGATTTTTTTTTTTCATTACTCTTCAAATAAGCAGCGTGACCAACAGTGACGTGCACATCTGTCGGTCATATACTCACTGAATAATCTCAAACTTGGCCTGCTTCCGTAAAATGCAGAGCAGAATGAGAATACAACCGCTAATGCATTTTCATTTTGAAGAAAGTTATATTAGACATTTCCAACCTTCGTTAAATGTAAAGGACAGGCATAGATATGTACATGTGATATAAATGTATTTCCTACTTTTCTCCCAGAAGAATGTTAGTAAAGTTCTTTATAAGTGATACTATTTAGAATTATTTTTACTTTTCTCCTTTTAGTATTTTTCTGTATTTGAATTTTCAGTTAAGCCTGCATTTCTTCATCCAAAAAATATATCTTTTATGGGGGGGGGGTGAAGAGAATAGATTTCGAGTAAGGAATGTTTTCTGCAAGCTTAGGTATTTTTATACATAATTTTACTGCCATCATGTAATACCGTGAAATAAATGTTCCTTAAATGTATTGGTATATAACTTATTTTTGATTTAAAAAATCGAATGCATTGAGATTATCTTAAAGTTTTGAGTGTGTAAGTGCGTGTGTATGTATGTATTCATATGTGTATGTGAGAGCATTTGCTTGTGAGTGTCCTTGTCTGGCTAGAATTCAGCTTCAGGTATCTTCCTCTCTCTTCACCGTATTTTTTGAGAGGCTTGCTATTTCAGCTAGACTGGCTGGTTAGGAGCCCCAGGGATTTGCCTGTCTGTATTCCCTTCATGACCACCCCATGTTGGGATTACAGGCATGTGCTGCTACTTGGAGTTTTATCTGAGTGCTGGGTATTTGAAAGCAGGTAGGTCCCCATGCTCATGTAGCAAGGACTTTACTCACGGAGCCATCTCAAACCTCGGAAACTTTAAGTTAAAATTGGCCATGTGATAGCTTTTGGTATAAATGTAATTTGGATAAGTAATAGTTTATCAATATTTTGAAATGATTTTTTAGACTTGTTTTTGCAAGAGTACTAGACAGTGTACTCTAATGAATGTGATATATTTAGAGTTAAAATCATGTTCAAAATTTCCTTTGCGAAAAAGGAAGTGAAAATATTTTTTTCCTTTACACCCAGTGTCATGTTTATTTTCTGTTTCTTTGAGATATTTACTCTAGCAATAATACTACACATTAATACAGTAGGAAAATATGTTATCTGAGGTAATGGAGAAGAAAGACCATTCATCCTGTCTCACTATATGGTTTATGCTGTGCAAACATATGACATGAGTCCTTATAATGAAATTGTAATCATGGATTGCCTGGCACCAATTTGCAGGTGTAACTACTAGGCATTAGTTGTTAGGTAGGTGACATTTTTGGTCCAAAGGTTTATAAAGCATTATTTTGTATTCATTCCTGGGATCTGAAAGTAACATTACCTGCAGTACTTCCTAAATCTAATTCAAGACATGGACTCTTTTGATATCAATTTTCATTTAAGCAAATGAATTGTTTTCTGAGTTATTTTCTAGAATGCAAATGTCAAGGTATATTGTGACTAAAATATCTTTACATAATTGAGATTTTATAAGTGCTTATTGTTTATAAGGGATTCAAATGTTGCCAGTTTAAAAAGTCATTCTTATATTTTCTCATCTGTTGAGAGTTAATTGAGTAAAAGGAATATGTATTGTATACTTTGGTAATTATTGGAATACTGTACCTATAATTTTTTTTGAAGACTGAGTATTTAGGATGAGAAAAATCAAATAAATGCCTGGGCAGTGGTGACACACATCTTTAATCCCAGCACTTGAGAGGCAGAGGCAGGGGGATCTCTGTGAGTTTGAGGCCAGTCTGGTCTACAGACCATGTTCCAGGACAGCTAGGGCTGTTACACAGAGAAATCCTGTCTTGAAAAAAAATAAGTAAAAATGAATCTTACTCCATATATTTCCCCTGTGGTGAGAGAAGAAAAGTATATTTGTAAGACTGTTTGTAGACCTGAGAGTGAGGGCACTAACACTTTGGCAGTGGATGAGTGAAGAGAATGTGCTCCGGAGAACATTTTCTACCAATGGTTCTCAACCAAAATCCTCTTAACATTTCCATAGGGAGGTACCCAACTAATTTATGTTTGAATGTGGTGACTGGGCCAGAGGCTGGTATGTTCTATATTTCTGTAGGTTATTCCAGTTGGCTGCAAGGCTGAAAAGAACTGATTCCCTCCTTTCTGTACACATACCCTTTTCCATTTAAAACCAATGACTTGATGCTGTCATTTCAGTGTGGGTGATGTACACCCACTTAAATCTGGAGAAAGATTAAAAGGGGTTCTAGAGCACAGAATCAGAACAAAAAACAGCTTCTGAGTTGTGTCTCTCACAGGAGCTGTGGTACAGAGACATCCTGGTGAAGCATGTGGGCTTGTGGTAAAAAATGGTGGGCTTTTGGAATACAGCTTAACATGGCCTATTCCTGAAGTCTCCCAAGAACCTAGATTTAAGCAAAAAGCTGTAAATGATGTATTTAAGCTTTCTGTTTATAGAGACAAAAATGAAACAGAATCAAAGACTGTTTCTTAGTAGCAGCAGTGTTTTCTTGGGTCAGGTCTGTTTGCTGGAGGCAAGCGGAGACGTGGCTTTTTAAAAGAGAGTCTTCCTGACTCAGCCTTAGAGGCAAAAATACTTCCGAGTCTTTTAAGAGGTCCTGCTGCCAGGTACTTACTTGAGTTCATGAGTAGCAGATGACAGTGCTTTACTTGGTAGTTATATGGACCCTGAAACTCCCCAGAGTGATAATTGTGTCTGATAGTTAGCTAAAAAGCTAAACTGTATGAAGCTAGAGTAGGAGCTGGGTCCAGCCAGCCAGCCACGCTAGTGAAGCCTTTAATTTTTAGCCATATCTTGGCAGATTAAAGGTGTGATCAGAAACAGAGAAAGATAAGAAATAAGAGATATACAGTTAAGACAGATTTAAAAAAAAAAAAAACTCTAAATGGTTTAAAATGTTAAAAAAATATATGTAGGCCTGAGGTAAACTAAAAAAGAAAAAGAGTAGAGAAAATCCTTTTAAAAGAAATAGAATAATAAAAAAAAATCAGCCACATAAAGATGGAAATTACAAAGAGTGTCTGGATACTGTATGCTATTGTCTTTGAGTTTTTTTGACTAAAAATGAAGTAGTCATTTGATTATAAATGCTGCTGGATTAATCCAACCTATTTATTTTGTAAATGAGTTGACTTTAAAAGTAATGTAAAAAGTTATGCTACTTTGGAGAGGAGATTTTCTTTTTATTTTCATAGAAAATGAGGCTGTGGATTTATTCCTGGTTAAAGAAAATAAATTTTTATAGGGAAGACACCCTGAAAAGTCTCCAGTAGAAAAAGATGGCCCAAATGATTCAGCATTTCAGAGTATTTCTGTTGGAGTTTCCTCTGAGCTCTGCATCCAAAACAACTTCAAGGAGACTGGCTGAGATGACTCAGACTTGTCCATAATCTTAAATGTTTTTCTGGGTTCCCATGGAATTGCTAGGCCCCCCCCCCCTTCAGCAAGAAGTAGCCTAGAGAACTATGCCCACATTCCCCAAAAATGAATTATGGATGTTTGTGTTTGTTTACAATGTTGGTTATATATAAGTCCCTATAGGTAATGGACCAAAAAGGATAGTAGATTTGGGGTTCTTCTTGCTTATAAAAGGGGGGGGGCGGAAATGTAGTAGGATTGTGTTCTGTTCCATTGTAAATAATTGTCCCGCCTACTGGTTTAATAAAAATGCTGATTGGCTGAAGGCAGACAGGAAGTGTAGGTGGGGCTACTAGACCAAGAAAACTCTGGGAACAGGAGGAACAGAGCAGAGACACCAGAGAAGCCAGCAGATGCAAAGGACAACTATGCTGCTCTGAGAAAAAGTATTGAGCTGCGTGGCTGAACAGGATTAGGCATTAGTTTAAGGGGAAAGAATTAGCAAGTTATATGCCTGCGCCCTAGAAATTAATGTAAGCATCTGTATGATTATTTGGGCCTAAGTAGCAATGGGGCTGAGAACAGGTCTAAATCTCTGGGCTAGGCCCAAAAGTCCAGACCATAAACAAAATACAACAAATGGCAAAAGGGCATGGTAGTTCAGGAACCTACAGTGCCAGTCCCGAGGAGTGGATTACCATGAGTTTATGGCCAACCTGGTCTACAGAGTGAGACCAAAACAGACACAAACATGCACCCAGCTAAGATTCAAGGACCATGTTAAAAAGTGACTTCTTATGGCATCAGCCCCAGTATCCTTGGTGAGGCATATTCATTTCACATTAGTATGACCATCAAAGCTAGACCATTTAAGATATTCTGTAAAGCTTTTTAAAGGGAAATTTATCAAGAAGAATTACAGTGGCAACTAGGGAGTGCTCTTCTAAGTATTAAGAATTAAGTAATAAAAACAAATACATCTCTAAAATTATCTTTAAAGAATGCTTGCTAATTAAGTTACTCATTTTATATTGATGATATTTACAAAGTCATTGAATCATTGGGTTGCTTTTTTTTTTAGGTTTTTTTTTCTTCTTTAGGGTTTTGAGACAGAATCTTGTGTATAACTCAGACGCAAACCTTTGAATTTCCTTTCTTAGCTGCTAAGTACCAAAATGCCAGGAGTCTCCTTGGGGATTTCAGTTGTCACAGAGTAGACTATATTTCCTCCTTCTCTTTTGTATCACGACTAATAAATACTTCTGAATTTTCCTCAGTAGAAATATTTCTATTTCAGTAGTATTATATTTATACTATATTGCCTATATTGAGTATACTTAGGAAAGTTATATACATTAATACACTATGATAATAATAGGTGTGTTTAGGATCTTTTTGTATTGATGACTACTTGAGGTCTTTTTTTGTGTTTCATTTGATGCTAACTTTTGGCTTAGAAGTAGCCTCACTTTTGGTCTGACAGAATGGGAGAAAGCCTTTTTAAAAAACTAATTAATTAATTAAATTTTTATTTGATTTTTCAGGGTAGCAGTGTTTCTCTGTGTAACCCTGGCTGTCCTGGGACTCACTGTGTAGACCAGGCTAGCCTGGAACTTAGAGGTCTACCTCCTGAGTGCTGGGATTAAAGGTGTGTGCCACCACTGTCTGGCAAGGGAGCAAGCCATTTTATTATGAATTCAATTCAGTTCCAATATACACAGACAGAAATACACATACTACCCCCCCTTCTCTCTCTGCCTCTCTGCATGACCGCAAAGTTCTGTCATTCTATAAATTTATAAGAGTTATATTTCTAAAAACTATTCTGATATTTAAGAATTTGTGGTAGAGAGCTTTAACATTGCATACATAAGATTTGGAGAACACGTTATTTGTGAATGTTACGAATGACTTTTGGATATTATTTTTAGCTCAGAAAAGTAATACAGTACCATAGTAAAATCAACACATAATAAAGAATAATGAACACTGCTTTAAAATACTAATTTCTTTATTTTTGGTATGGATTGACTTAAAAATGCAAAATCTGTTCTGAAATGTTATTAATATTCTTAAAATTTTTTAAAATTGTGTTGTAGTATGAGGTTTCTGGCCTGGACTTTTGGGCCTAGCCTCAAGGTTTGGATCCACAGACCCCCAGACCCACAATGCAGCAGTCCCACAGTCCCACAGAGACACACAGATGTTTACATTAATTGTACGCTGATTGACCTGGACCCAGGCATATAACTTGCTAGCTCCTTGCTCTTAATCTAACTCATGATTCTAATCCTGTTCAGCTATGCGACTCGGTACCTTTTCTCAGAGCAGCATAATTGTCCTCTGTATCTTCTGGCTTCTCTGTGGCATTTCTGCTCTGTTCTTCCTGTTCCCAGGGTTTTCTTAGTCTGATAGCCCTGCCCATACTTCCTGTCTGCCTTTGGCCAATCAGCACTTTTTATTAAACTCATAGGCGGGACAATTATTTACAGTGTAACATCATAAATCCTACACTGTGAATAGTATGACTCTGTGTGTGTGTATGTGGTGTACATGTGCTATGGCACGTGTGAGAAAGTCAGAGGACAACTCTGGGGTTCGTTCTCTCTTTCCAGCTTTTGAGGGTCTGGGTCTAGAGATCCAGTTCGGGTTGCCATTCCTTCATGACAATTTCATTATATGATGAGCAGTCTTGCTGGCCCGTTAGATATTGTTTTGTTTTGTTTTTTCCAGTGTTGGGGAGTCAACCAGGGTTTTCTGGCAATCTGCCAGCTGAAGTTTATCCCTAGTACCTAAACTATTACTTTTATTTCCTTATTTTATGTGTTTGTAGGTTTCATTATAGATTTGGCAAATATGTGATTCTTTTTCTTGTTAAATGTGTTGGGAAGTCTTACTCTGGGGTACATGCATACTCAATACCACGTGTCGAAGCCCCTGAGACTTTCTCAAAACTAAAAGGTGACTGCAAGAACTTTGAAAGGAGCTGTGTGGACTTGGATGGGTTTGCATCTCCTTAACAGAAACTACCTACTAGGTGTATATTACTTCTGTGGAGAGTTTGAGTGGGTTCATATTTTCTGCTTTCTTTCTTGTAAGTTTATGCCCAGAAGGACTTTATTTTAATCTGCATTAGTTTCCTTAACAGTTATTGAAAGTCCCTTCCCTCACTGCATGTTCACCTTTTCCTGCTTTCTTTAGTTGTGTCCTTACTGAGTAGCTAATCCTGGATCTTGGGCTCAGTATGAAACCATTCACAAAGTCCGGGCTTAGCTGAGTATTTAGGTGCTGTCTTTAGTTTGGGGGAGTATGCCAAGGGCATTGCACATGATAACTTCATGTCAGAGGGTGTACAGGAAGCTCTCTTTTTAAATACATTTTGACTCTTCCCCAGCTCCCCTAATGATAGAGTCAGGTGTGATTCTAATGTCTGTTTTAGTTTCTTTGAACTTCCTTAATTTGTTTTTAAGTCACTGCTGTAAATACCTTTGTACCTATATTGGCTGCCCTCCCCTTTGCTTTCTAACCTGATCTTTCTGGCTAGCTGGCTTTTTCCTTTTCCCGTCTCTCTTCTTTTAGTCTCATTCCTCCCTCTGTGTCCTCAGGAAACTTAAAAGTGTGGCATTCTGCATCAGAAGCTTTTCTTTCTCGAGAAAGGTAGCAGAAACAAATGTGGACTTAAACGTTTTGTAGAAACTTGTAGGGAGCATCACTGATTGTGAGACACGGGGTTCTATGTATATGTTGTTCTTGCTCACTTTTCACCCTGAAGGGAATGGATCAGTGAGCACTGTTGTCACATGCCTTGTTACCTGTGATTTGAGTGTACCAGGCACTTGAAGGTACACGTCCTAGAGTAGGTATGTTGAACTTTATAGATAGACAACTTCTCTGCTTAAATGGCAAGACCTAGAACTGCAGTGTGGTTTCGTATACCTGGCATGTGTTCAGAAAACACTGTACTTTTGTTGTAATACATAGTATACTTTATATTACTGTCTTTTTAAACATACCATTTCAAAAACTGTGTGTGTCTTATTTGATTTCTTCATTTCTATGTTTAGCCCATAATAGGCCTCTAATGGTATTTGTTTGATAAATGCTTATTTCATAGTTTTATTGGGAAGATTAGCATTTTAAAAATGATATGTTTCCCACTTATGCACATGAGTGGGTAAGTTTTATTACCCTGTGTATTCCCTAAAGACAAGGTTTCTGTGAACCTGAAACTTTCCTGTCTTTACCTCCTACAACACTGACTGGGGTTATAGGCACATGAAGCCACATCAGCTTTTTATATGGGACTTGGGGATTCAAACTCAGGTCCTCATGCTGTGCAGGTTTCTGTGAACCTGAAACTTTCCTGTCTTTACCTCCTACAACACTGACTGGGGTTATAGGCACATGAAGCCACATCAGCTTTTTATATGGGACTTGGGGATTCAAACTCAGGTCCTCGTGCTGTGCAGCAAGGAGGCTTACTCACTGAACCATTCTCCAAGCCTTCAACTTTTACTTTTACAATTTTATTTCTAGAGTAAGCTTATAAGAATTATTTAAAAGAAAGTAATGTTTAAGAGCTTTTATTTTTTAAATAAAGTAGTCTATGTATGTTGTTATATATCCAGTGTGTTTTTAAGTACTGAGGATTGAATGTGGGGCAGTGTACATGTAAGCAAGTGCTTGCCGTTGAGCCGTATCCCTTGCCCTCTTTATCTGTATTTTGAGGCAGTGACTCACTAAGTTAACCAGGTATCGTTGAACTCATAACCTGCCATCCTGCCATGGTGCTGGGATTTACAGCCTAGACTTCTAGGCCCAGGTCGTCTCCCCCCGCCCCCCATATACCCTCTTTTTGGACTGTTGCATTTTGGAGAGTCAAAATTACAGTATTAAAGACTTTTGACCAATGTGATGTTATTTCATTTCTTGCATTGAGCTTTGGAACTGTAAATTGCCTTACAGTTTTATGATAGCAATCTATCCCTCTATTCAGAAAAGAAATGGCTATATGAATAAATACTCCCAAATTTTTTAATGTGTTCTGTTATCGGGAAGAAAAATTGAGTGGCATGACTTCTGCTTTTGAGGACATCAGCTTAACAAATTTGAGTTTCTCAGTACTAAATAGAAGAGTAAAGCATTGTTTTCTATGCTTCTTTAACATGAACAGTAAAATGCAGAGGTTTGGTTGAATTCAGTTTCAGATGTTTTGCTTTTACTGGAAATATATGAACATTCTTCTTAAAATATTAGCAATCATTCCTCATTCTTGCTTAGTTTTATTGTAC
The DNA here is from genome assembly GCA_033318265.1 of Phyllotis vaccarum. Classification (NCBI taxonomy): domain Eukaryota; kingdom Metazoa; phylum Chordata; class Mammalia; order Rodentia; family Cricetidae; genus Phyllotis; species Phyllotis vaccarum. The sequence goes on along the minus strand of JARWLC010000009.1, from coordinate 34,371,758 downwards.
TCACCAGGAGTCATATACTGGTGATATTTAATTCTCATTCCTTATGAAAGTAAGTGTGAATGAGTGTGTGTGTGTGCGTGTGCGTGTGCATGCGTGTGTGTGTGTGTGTGTGTGTGTGTGTGTGTGTGTGTGTGTGAGTGTGTGTAGACCTGGTGTCATCCTTAATTGTTCTCTATTTTGTTTTTTGAGAACATGTCTCTCATTGAGGCTGGGTCTCAGGATTTGGCTATGATGGATGGGCAGCAAGCCCTTGGTATCTTCCTCTTTCTGCTTCCCTAATTCTGGGATTAAAGGTACATGCTATAGTTCTGGTTTTAGTTCAAAGAGGGTTCTAGCTTAGAGAGGGTACTAGGGGTTAGACTTAGGTCCTTGTACTTCCCTTGTACACATTCCCCCTGAATTCTCTCTCCAGCCCTGGAATACTTTTTTATTTTTATTTTTATTTATTTATTTTTTTATTTTTCAAAGCCAAGGTTACTCTCACTGTGTTGCCCAAGTTGGTCTCCAATTTAAGATGCTCCTACTAGCATTACAGATGCAAACAGATACAGTGTTTAGCTTTTTATTTGTGTGCTGGAGATCTGAACTCATCTCCTTGCTCGTGTTAACTGAACTATCTTCTGGAACAGCATGGGGTAGAATACTTTCAATGAGAAATTTTTCATTAATTAGAGGAGGTTCTAACTTTTTTTTTTTTTTTGAGTATTTGAGGATTCCATATTTGAAAATTTTCCTAATTGCTGACATTTATTTGTAACCTGAAAATTAATACTCCTGCTGCTATTTCAGTGAGTTCCAAACAGGAATACACAAAAAGTAGAAAAAACATTGATTGAGTCAGTGTGTGTTTTCAGCTGAGGTTAAATAAGGAGACTTAGTCTCCTGGTTTTGTTTTTCATAATGAATCCTTTCCTTTTTCCTCCCTTTTGTGATTTTAGTTAAAATGACCCCCAGACCGGCTGCTGAAGTGCTGAATGATGTTCCTAAGCAGAAGAAAACTGTTGTGTTGTAGAGAAAATAAGTAAGTTTGTTCAGGTGCAAGCATAGGTATAATGTAAAGTCTTTTAAAACAAATATACATAAAATAAGTTTGTATATTGATTGGTTGATTGAACTTTTATGACCAAAGAGTCTGATCAGAACTTTAAATGGATTATTCCTAGGAGTAGTAACTCGGTGTTTGATTATTCTGTATTTGCACTAACCTGATAAAACATAACTGTTGTGAATCAGATGTTTTTGACTTTCCTGATGAACAGAAGAAAATAATTTTTAATGAATATAAAAAGGTATACTTGGAAAGTTGTAGGTCATGGAGGTACAGATAATATCCACCCCCTCTTCTGCTTGACTCCCTCATATCCACCTCCTGAGCTCCTTCTGATTTCATGTTACCTTTCTATTTTAATCCTCCACCAAGTCCAGTTTGTGCTGCTCATATACTCTTGGGTGTGGGGCCATCTACTGGAGTGTGGTTCATCTACCAGGGCCACACACTTAAAACTGACTCCCTCCTCTAGCAGTCATCAGTTGTCTCTAGCTCTTCAGTTAGAGGTTGAGGCTAGTCACCTCCTCCTTCTGTACGTGTTGTTGACTGGCTTGATCTTGAAGCCTTATACAGGCAAACACAGCTGCTGTGGAATGTTCCAAAGGCAGTTTCACATCTTCATCTTCATCTCTAGTTCGTATACTCTTTCTTTCCCCTTTTTCCTTGATGGTTCCTGAGCCTTTGGGGCATGAGTAGGAGTGTGATATACATTTCCTATTTGTGGCTGAGTATTCTACTGGCGCTGCCTCTACTCTGATTCGTTGTGAGCTTTGTACTTACAGCTGTCTACTGCACAAAGAACTTTCCCGGATGAAGTTTGAGAGCTGCAGAAAGATGAATTCAGGGGACAGTTTGATACTGTGTCTGTTTAGCAGAATAATAATAATAAATTAATCATGGTGGGGCTGTGAGCTTTGTAACCATGGTCTCATAGCCAGATTTATGGTTCAAGGCATGGGTTTTCTCTTCTGTAGCATGCCTTAAACCATTCGAAAGAAGCAGGTTACCCTCATAATGTTGTTCTCCTGAATGTATCTGGCTAGACCAGTTGTCACTGCAATTTAGAGGGTTCCATGGTAGAGAAGGTTTGTTGGAGGGCTGATCCGGTCAGTTTTGGGACCGGCAGAGTAGTTTATGGAGTGATAAAAATATTCCTGTTTCATTTCCAAACCGTAATCAGCCAGTGGTTCTGATGACTTCCTACTCACCACCTTAACCTAGAAAGACAGTTCTTAAATGATTAAATATGAGTCTGATCTGCAGTTCTCTGTATGCAGTCTAATAGCTGCTTAAGAGAGTGGGTATTTTACAGTTAGTTCTTCTACTGACTGTCGAGATGTGTGCTTCAGGAAAGATGTGTGAAGGGCTGGAGAGATGGTCCAGTAGTTAAGAAGTTAAGAGCACTGCTGTTCTTTCAGAGGACCCTAGGTTCTCAGCACCTATGTCAAGTGGCTTACAAACTGTAGTGACAGCTCCAGGAAATCCAACACCCTGTTCTGGCCTCCGCAGACACCTGCACCTATGTAGCATACACACATAAACATACATATAAATAAATATAAAAGACACAGAAAAGACACTGTGTGACCTATACATGCTTACATCTAGTGTATTGATATACTTGCTGTTAGTATTCTGAAAACCTGAAGTTGAGTGCTTTTATAAAGAGAAGTTGGCTGATGAAATGGCTCAGTTGGCAGTGTTTGCTGTGCAGCCACAGAACATAAGTTTATATTCCTCAAATTCTTGTAAAAGATCCAGAGGTGGTTGTGGCATACATCCATAAGTCTACAGTGGAGACAGCTAGATTTCTGGAATTTGCTCACTAGCTGCTCTAGTCCATCAGTGCTAGTTCAGAGAGAGATAAGGTAGAAAGCAGTTGAGGAACACAGCCACAGCCTTCCCACACACGTGCACATATGTGCATGTACACATGCACAAATGTGAACACACAGATACTTTGTGCTCTCACGCACATACACCTGTTCATTTATGGAACTCTAAATCTTTCTCATTAAACATGATTTTTTTTTTTGGTAGACATGGTGGCTCATGCCTTTGATCCCAGCACTTGGAAGGCAGAGACTAGTGAGTCTCTGAGTTTGAGGCCAGCCTGGTCTACACAAATGAGTTAGGATAGATAGACAGATCCTCTCTCAAAACAAAATAAACAATACGAACAAAAAACAATATGATTTTTCTAATTATGTATGTGCACTCCATTTTCTTTTCTATTATTCAGTGCCATCTTAAATAACTGCTGTTTAAGACCCATTAAATTAGTTTCATGAGTTACTAGAGAATCCTAGGTAATCCACAGTTGAGAGAATATAAAAACTAGTTAGTAATGTCTTTTTTCCTTTTAAATTTCGTTTCCTCCCTTCTTTCTTTGCTTTTTCTTTCTTTCTTTTTTGCATTCTTTTTTCCTTGTTTTAGGTTGTAAGTTTCAAAGGCTAGACAGTCCTGGATCTTCTTCATAGGAATGTACAGGGACATCATTGAAATCCCGTTTCAAAAATATTAAGTAATTTTAGATGATAGGTCTAAGTCATTTGAGACAATTTTTGGTAGTATGTAACTAAAGAAATTGATGTCCATATCTTTGACTTAGTTCCATTATCAGACTGCTTTATACTTCATCAGAAATCGAGGACACGCATTAATTGGTCTCTGCACTGCTCGCCCTAGTCAGGACATTGCTCCTGGTGTTAATGTCTTAGCATTGCTATTGGTAGTCTTTTCAAGTTTGGCCCTACTTACGAGTATGACATGATACTTTGAAGGTTTTAATTTGTGTTTCCATGGTATGATAATTAAGACTTCATAAATTTATTGGCTGTTTACATTCTTTGTGGAAAATAGATTCAATTTTTAACGTAAAGATAAAGTTTATTATTTAATATAGTATGTTAATGCATATTCATAAATATATGACCTAATTTTCCTTAATTTTTGGTGTTTCTACTTAGTTCTATTAATTTTCATAAGTATATGAAATAATTTTTTTTGGTTTTTGGTGTTCCTGCTCAGTTCTGTTTATTAACTTTTAATTTTATTTTATCTTTTATATACCACAACTTACAAGATTATTTTCTTTTTGGTTCTAATCTTTTTTTTGTTTAAACTTATGATTCATTATATATTATTTTCTCATAGATTGAAGGAGGGTTCATTTTTTTTTTTTTTTTTCCTCACTGATGTATGGTTGTTGGGACCCATGTCACTTTTGAATGGACGTGGTGTGTTAGTGGGAACTCAGCTGACCTTCTCTGTGGCTGTTTTGGACTCATCTGTTTCGCTCATCTGTTCTGTAGTAGCTCCACACTGTCTTGACTACCCTAGCTCTAGTAAGCCTTGGTATTAGTTGCTGTATATTTAATTTTGTTTTTGTGGTTTGAAATTGTTCATTCTAGATTCTTCATTTCTACATCAACTTTAGGAACAGTCTGATCAGTTCATAAAACAAACTCACTGACCAGTTGCCTAGGATTGTGTTGATTTTATAAATATTTTTAAAGGTTACATCTTGAGGTATTTTGTTTCTTTTTTCATAGTGTAGCCCAGCATTGCAGGCACGTGTCACCACAACCTAGCTTGAAACTGTTATAAAAGGATTGGAAGGCGACTTGAAGTGTTCAGTTGAAAGTAGGTGTTCATGTAAAACAGCTCCCAGACTAACCAGAGAGTTCACATGTATTTGCTAGCTGAAATTTCTAAGGGAAGTGTGTGATTTCTCTTTTAGAAGTCCCCAACATTTAAAAAAAAATGCTTTAGGGTTTTCATCTGTATATTGGGAAATTCAATATAGTATGTATAGGCATGTAGTGTATGACTGTAATGTTAGAACATGCAAGTTTGAGTTAGGAGGATTGCAAGTCTGAAATCAGCCTGTGATACATAATAAAATCTATCTCTAAAAAACACTTTTATATCTAACGTCTCCAACATCTCTTAGCCTTGTGAATTACTTTTTTTTAAAAAAGGCTTAGTTTGAGTGTTACATAAAATTATTTCCCCTGAGAGATACAAAGACTGTTTTCAGTTTTGTGATTTCTATATATGTAAAAAAATAAATATTTGAGTAAATGAGTATATATTTTTGAAATGAAGATAAAATGAAAATATACTTTTGAAAAGTCTAAATACTAAAAGTGAAAATAATTAAGATTTAAAAATTTAAAGTTTTTCTGCTGGGCTGTTTTTCTATCTAGTATATTAATGTATATTGTTTTATGAAATAGTACTTTTTTCCTCTGTTGTTTTAAAACAATCAGATCCCTGATTTTTAAGATTGTTTTTAGGGGATAGGGAGATGCCTTGGAAAAGTAGCTTCTGTTGCACAAGCATGGGGACCTGAGTTTGGGCTTCCAGCACTTGGGTATGATGTGTGCAGCTGTAACTCTGTCACTGGAAGGGGCACAGCAGAGCGACCCTTGGAGCTTGGTGTCCTGTCAGTCTGGCTAGTCAGACAAAAATGGAGCATGATTAAGATACCTATGGTGACTTAAATGAGAACTCCCCCACCCCCGAGCACACTTGGTTCCAAATTGGTGGTGCTGTTTGGGAAGGATATGGAATTCCTTGGAGGTCTGGCCTTGCTGGAGGGAGTGTCACTGGGAGTAGGCTTACAGTTTACTTTCTGTGCTGGCTACTGCAGTTGAGATATGATCTCTCAACCTCCCGCTTGAGCCCCTGCTGTCTTGCCTTTCTTACCACTGAGGCCAAAATAATCTCGTCTGTAAACGGATTGTGATTATGGTGTTTTATCATAACAGCAAAAACTGATAAAATAGCTGATTTCTACCTCCATCCACAACATGCACATATGTGTGCTCACGTGCTTATGGTCATATAAACGTCTACACGCATGTTACATGCAAATACACATTTTAAAAAAGTTAAATTTGGTTTTTGTATTTGGTATTAAATGTATAGAAATTAAAATTAATGGTTGATTTAAGAGTCTACTGTGCTTTGATTTCAGGGGCCTCAACAGGTAACCTAAGCTTTTGTCATTCACTTTCCTGAATGTGTATGCTATGTTTATTGAGTTTTCTCTTTTTAATGTTACAGCTCTCTATCAACACCAGCTTATATCACTGAGAAGATAATTTTGAAAACATACTTTGCTGAGAAGACAACGGTGAACAGTTGTCCGAATGGGATGAACAGGCATCAGTTGACGTGACTATCGGCTGAAGTTTGAATGCTAACATTGTTCATCGGGTACTGTTACCTAGTGATGCACCTACTCTTAGAGTACCCCATTTCATTGTGCTTGTCTTGATTAAAGAATTCAAAGTGGAGTACCGCAAACTTGATATGGATAATAAAAAGAAAGACAAGGACAAATCAGATGATAGAATGGCACGACCCAGTGGTCGATCAGGGCACAGCACTCGAGGAACTGGGTCATCTTCATCTGGAGTTTTAATGGTTGGACCTAACTTCAGAGTTGGGAAAAAAATTGGATGTGGCAATTTTGGAGAATTACGATTAGGTAAGACTGTTTATTACATTATGAAGAACATTTTTTAACTGAATACACTTGTAAAAGTTCTTTCTTGTTTTAGTTGTTAAATTCCTTAAGTGTATACACATTGGGGACTTTGGTTTACCACAGTTTCTCTGAATGCTGGTTATAAAGAATGCAGCTCTTGAAAATTTCTTATTTGTTTGTACTTTTGTTTCTAAGGAATTCCTTAGTATCTGAATATTTATTTATTTGAGATGAACCATTCTCATTTCTTAAGAATGTGAGAAAATAAGAAAACGCGTATTTAAAAGGGCATGCAGGGTTGGAGAAGTGGCTGAGTGGTCTAGAGCTCTTTGCTCTTCCAGAGGACATGGCAGCTCACAGCCACTTGTAATGCTAGTTCAAGGGGATCCTGTGTCTTCTTCTGACCTTCTTGAGCATCAGACTCAAGTGCATAGTGCACAGATATATGTATCTGTATGTATGTATACATATGCAGGTAAAATACCCATACAGATAAAAATAAGTAAATGAAATTTTGCAAAGGCTATAGCTTCCAGTAAGTCTTTTATTGTATAGTATATTTTGAGGGGATTTTTAGGTTCTGCTTTCATATTTTAAAGTAACTGATCACTTTAGAATCACATGCTCTGTAAACAGCGTTTGCTTGTGATCATAGCTTCTTTCTGTGCACTCTTCTCCCCTTTCCTTTGCCCTGCTGCATCTGGGGTAAGATTCAGGATCCTTCATGCACTGAAGCTCTTAACTGTCCACTTCAGGAACCTGAAGCTCCATCGGGAATGCACTTGGCGAATGCCACAGAGCAGCTCAGTGACACAGATGGGAGATTTTAATCTTCTTACTCCTAGTGTAGTAGAGAAACTGTCTCCATTGAAAAAACAGGGGAGGTGGCATGGTGTCACAGGAGTTGTACTTAGGTAATTAGGCACATTAAGGACTCGCTTCATTGGACCAACAAGACTATAAACTTAAGGGAAAAAAGGCTTCACAGTTTTCACTGGGTCCCATCTGTTGTTGAAAATAATTTTTATGTTTCTACTGAGCTATCTCTTATCATCTGTACATTACTTAATTTGTACTGTAATTTGAAATCTTCTGTTTCATTAGTTTGTGTTTCTAATGTACATTAAATATGAATGAATGAAGTAGCAAGCTGATAAAAGCCAGTGACGTTCTTTTTATACGGCTATAAATGATGTAGCTGCCAGATTTCTTTTGCATTTAGTAGGGACTAAAATATTAGAAAGGGCAAATGTTTTCTGGCTTATTTTTTAAAGATAGTGTTCTTACTTGGGAGTTAGAGAAGTTAGATTATTTACTTTCTGTCAAATTTTGAGACTATCCATCCAATTCTTAAGATTGATCATATACTTAAAAATGTTCATGAATCACTTTCTAGGTTTATAAATATTACATTTAGAGTAATATAAAAGATTAACAATTTCTATATAGGCTTTGGTTTTAATTACAGTTTTCACATAATTTAGAAATAGCTATTCTTATGCTATATACTCTGTATGTGTGTGTAGTCATATAGAACAATTTTAGTGGACCAACTTAAACACAACAATATGAGATATAGTATCTCATGAACCATATGCTGAAGTTATAATGTATATTGTGGAGCATTCCTTTGTTTGTATCTATTTGTAAATGAGCAAAAATCAAAGCAATGTGCTGGCTTAGTATTTTTAATCTTATCCAATAAAGTGATTATGTAGACTCAGTGTTTTATATATATGTATGATACTTACATATTTATTTAAGTATATTAAATATATATATATCTTGAAAAATTCATATACTATAATAACATATGAGACTTTTCCTGCAAAGACATGATTTTACCAAAATTGAGCTTGGTAAAGCAATGAGTTTATTGGCATGGATTTCAGTACTCTATGTGAGAAGCTGGTATGATTCAAAGACCTTCATTACTGAAAAGCCCACCCTGTGTAGGTGCCAGCTCAGGAAACATTGCATTTCTGGAGATCTGCCCTTCTTTGAGAGTGTCCTCTTTAAGCAGCTGTTGATTGCTTCCATGAACTTAACCTTGGGGAGGGGTCTTGTGAATCTTAGGAAGGTTCAGTTCTCTAGAATTTAGATCATTTACTTCCCTGGCTTTGTGCTTCTTTCCCTTCTCCAGAAGGTAGTGCTTCCATATACAGCAAATAAACATATCTTCTTTTTCTATACATGTCATTTGTTTTATGGATATCTAACTATTTTGCATATATACTCCCTCCCGTGTATAAATACGGGTATATTTATAAACATAACAGAGCTAAGGTAGTTATTTTAATTTTTCATATTCAAAGACCACTGAGGGACATTTTATTTTCTTTCTTTTCAAAGTCCTTCATGGTTTCTTTGTATAGAAAAAAGTTATAAGCATTACTTTTTAAAAGTTAGTTTGGATTCTTTCTAAGTTTTTAAATGATCTTCATTTTTATTCTGTGTGTGGGTATTTTTCCTGCATGTATATGTGAGTATTATGTGAACAATACTTGTAGTGCTTACAGAGGCTAGAAGAGGGCATCAGATCCTCTAGACTAGTTACAGATGAATGTGAGATATGAGTGCTGGGAATTTAACCCAGGTCCTCTGAAAGAGCGACCAGTGCTCTTAACCACTGAGCCGTCTCTCTGCTCCTGCTTTGGATCCGTGGTAATATTAAAGTCATAAAGTCATATTAATAAAATCATCCTAAACATTTGATTTTTTAATGCTAATTTGTGTGTGTGTGTGTGTTATTTGAGCAAGAAAGAGGTTTACCTTTTGTAGATAAGTGTTTTTAACAGAAGTGTTTATTTTCAACAAGGATGCCTAGTTTTAGGCTGGACAGTTTCTTGTTTTTGTAGAAAGCTGTCTCTTATATTGTAGGGTGCATTAAATACTTGAGACCTTTGATACCTTGCTTGCTGTTGTAACCTTACGTAGAACTCAAAGATACTCCCAACCCCACCTATGTGTAGTTGCCCTAGGACAGTGGGTCCACTGCTGGAAACTTCTTACAGGTTATTAGTTTTTCAAAAAAATACTGAGATTAAAAACCAAACAAACTTGTAAACATTAAATTTAAATCAACATGTTCAACATTTTTATTTTAAATGACAGGTAGATTTATTTATTGTTTTCTTTTATCTTCTTGTGTTGACAGTAAAGCTTGCATTTTTTTGCCTGTTGGTAGATAGATTGATTTCAAGTTTAAACAACTCAGAATCCCTAGAACTATATTTGACGCATACCAAATACTTCAGACATAGCTAGTCAAAATGATAGGATTATATTGTATATTTAAAACATTTTTGATGTTACAACTCTTTAACAATTTCATGCATATGTGTGATGTATTTTGATCCCTACACACCTCTTAGGTCCTTTCCAGGTGCCTCTGTATTCTTCCCAACAGCTTTCCCTCCTACTCTCCTGTTTTTATTTTTAGACAACGCTGGTACTGAATTTAATTGGGGCTGCCCTGCCTGTGCCTGTGTGTGTGGTTACTTATAGAGCATGAACAACTTACCAATGGATGCATCCCATTGAAGAAAATGCCTTCCCGCAGTTTCTCAGTCAGGGATGCCACCTCAGGAGTCTCTCCACTCCTGCTGTAATGTTGATGCCCTCAGTTTTGTTCAGGTCTTGTGAAGATAACTCAGTTACTGTGAGTTAGTGAGTGTAGTAGCATGTCATGGCATGTCCAGAAGACAGTTATTATTAGACTCTTAAACTCTTTCTGCACCCACTTCTTCTGTGTTCTCTGAGCCTTATGGGTTGGGGTCATACTCAACAGTTAACTTGATTTTACTTAGTTCAGCCACTGGCTTTAACTACAGCTCACTGCAACATTAAGCTTCTCTGAACTAATATTGATACCATCACTGACTTTTGAATGGATTGGGCTAATTTGACAGGTGAGGTTCTTCAGATCCCTCTGGCTCAGGCAGTCTGTACTTGGTGTTGTGTGGGGAAGAGGCAAGTGAGAGCCGTGTGCCTAAATTACCCAGGGGTTTCTATAGCCTCAGTGTCTGGTGAGGTTCTTTTCTCTTGAAGTGAAAGAGCTTATTGTGCATTGTCTTGACTATTATTTCACCAGGTTTCAGTACTGCGCTTTCTTTCTCTCTCCCTTTTATTTTGTGTGGGTGTTTTGCCTGTATGTATGTCAGTGCACTATGTATGTGCAATCCCTGTGGAGGTGAGAAGGAGGTCTTAAAGCTACTGGATTGGAGGTACAGATAGTTGTAAACTGCCATGTGGATGCTGGGAGTTGAACCCAGGTCCTCTGAAATACCCAGAAGTCTTCTTTGAAAAATCTTAAAAAACAAACACAAACCATTTTGTTTGGGGAGAGCTTGTGCCTTCTAGATTTGGTCAGTTCTTAGGAAAAGAGCAATTATTAGAGACTTAGGTGGGGACATACATGTTTTGGGTATGTGGATTATTCTGTCTGTCCCTGTATGTTCAATATGTGGCTTTAGTATTTGTAGGGTGATCTTACTAGCTGCTACTCCTCTCCAGTCAGCCAAACAGAAGAAGGAAGAACAATCAGAAATATACTACGTTCCTGGAAATTGGAGGTGTTGTACTTTATGTCCACTGGTGTAAAGTTAATCATTTGGCTACAATAAGCTGAAAAAGAGCCTGGAAAATATAGTTTGTAGCTAGAAAACTAATTTTAAACTTGAACCTTCTTTATTATGGGAAGTACAGAGTTAAAGCTGATGGATAGCTACTAGTTTCTGCTATAAACATGTGTAACATCTGAAGGACATATTTTTCTCTAATAACACCAATTTCACAATATTGATAAAACTTCTTTGGGTTCAATGCAGCAGAAAACTGTATTAGAAATATGACTTGAAATAGATTAAGATATCAATGAGCCAGGCCAGTCCATTTGGAGCCTTAATGCAATTCTCCATATGCTCTCTATCTTACTCATACCACACAGACAGATGCGCTTCGCGCACCATTTACTTTTGTGAGTACCACATATCGGTTAAAATCTGACTGTAGGACTGTGGCTGTACTCAGTGACACTACTGTGTATGTTTAATTTTCATTCCTATTTGTGACTGTGATTCCCACAGTTCAGCCAGATCTCTAATACCGACAAAGGTGTATTGTTTAAGATTCACCTTTTTCTTTTCTCTTGTGGTGACTTTTAGACTATGAAAGCCAACAAAAGTTAGTACGTTTTGATTCTGTGGGATCTACATATAGTTCAGAATAACAACTACATTGTTATGGAGAGATTATGCTCTGAGGACACATTTATTTTTTATTTTTGACTCAGTTGTGGATAGGATCCAGTCTAAAATCAGGTTAATGACATTCTTCATTAGTTAGGTACCCTAGAGGACACCTACGTTTTCATACATAAAGGGTTCCTAAAAATGTTCATGAAAACATTTCTAAATCAGAAACTAGTTTCTTAAAAATATAAAATTTTAATGTAGGTTTATTTAATGAGTTTCAGAGTAGAACTTGATTTTACCGCTTTTGGTATTTGTATTGGGTTAAATCTTTTAAATATGTTGAGTTTATTAATCTATGCTACTCAGCACTAATATGAATATTTCCCCCTTTTACGCATCTTTATGCAATAAAGGAAATGTTTAGACTTTGTGAATATTCTGCTCTGCAAAGACAGTAGCACATCTGAAGTTGAAGTTGAGAGCTTTCTGAAAGGTTAAAGGTGCAGTGGTTTAAAAACAGACAGGTCTTTCGTTTTCATTATAGTAGTCGTTTATGCTAATTGAAAAATACTGGAAATTAAGCAACATATGCTATTTTAATTTTATTCTTTTTGGTGTACTTATAGAAGTACATGTTCATTTATATTTCAGATTGCCATTCTGTTTTTTATTAACTCTCAGATTCTTGGGCTGCGATTGTGACCACTGGAATTTTCTTAGCTTATAGCCAACATAAAGATAATTGCTGTTTATTAAATTCTTTGCATGTTAGTGATGTTAAACCTGTGTTCTGATTTGTCATTTACATACTTTTGTATTTAACATGGCTTTCAGTATTTAGAAGTTGTAAGTATGTCATGTAACCAAATATGTATAAAGTCCACTGTTCATGTTTCTTATCCCTAGAAAGATTTCTGTATATTGAGATAAGTTTTTTTTTGTTTTATTTCTTATATTTAACGCTAAATAGTTAGAATTAATTTGCTTATAAATTGAGACACTAATAATTCTTTCCTAAAAGTAGTTAATGGGTTTTTTAAAGCCAATTATTGATTAGTTTTTTATTTAATCATATTCTAAGCATATTCCAGAGCTTTTAAGTATCTGATATACATACTGGAGAAAATATACGATCTAAAATGACTTTCAAAATGGTTTAAAAGGAAATGGTGGAATGGTAAGGTTTTATATTCTTCTTTTATATAGATGTTCTGGCTTAAAATGGATTCAGTAGTTACTTGAATATTAGTTATTTTCTAAGCTGCATGCAGTATTAAAATAAATTCAGAATATTTTTATTATATCTGGATAGCATTTTTCTTAGTACTGGTTTCTACTTGGAATCTAAGTGAAATATTAAATGCCTTATTGAGTTGATAATAAATTTAGCAATTTCTTTTTCTTTAGAGTTGAAAGTAAAAGCTTTTGCTTTATTTAAATGTCTTACATACTTAAAAAAATGTACAGGTCATAAAAGTTAAATAAGTTAAGTTTTAAAGTATTAGCAGGATCTAACTTATTTCTTCCTTTTTCAAGGGAAAAATTTATACACAAATGAATATGTGGCGATTAAACTGGTGAGTTATGATTATTCTACAATTATTTTCTTTAATTATTGGCTTATTGATTTCTAATCTTTACATTTATAACTTGGTTATTTATTTAAAAAGAAAAATGCTTGCATGACTGACCTTTTGTTCTATCTCTGAAGCATATTATGGTGTGTAGAATGCCAGTGTTTTCTCTGGCATGAGAACTCTGTCTTTAGTTTGGCAGCATCATGGAAGTGAAATTTTGTAGTTTCTGTTTTTTGTTTAAAAAGTATTTTTAAATGAACAAAAGCAAATTTTTCTTTCTGATTCAAGCATTTAGACAAAATAAATGTCATTTAAGATGGTACTGAAACACATGAGTTAATGTATTGTATATACTCTAAAGAAATAAAGTTAGCCTGAAGATCAGAGGACAGTGTGGTGACACACCTTTAATTCCAGCACTTGTGATCCCATGCCTCTGCTCCAGTATTTGGGATTACACAGGCCTGTAATCCCAGCACTAGGACAGTTGAAACAGGAAGTGACATAGCTGGGCGGAGAAAGGAATAAGGTGGGAGGGTAATATAGGATAATGCCCTTGTACACTGTAAAGATTAATCACTGGTATTGGTTTACTAAAATACTGATTGGCTAGTAGTCAGGCAGGAAGTAGAGATGGGGTGGGGGTGGGGAGGAGGCATACTAAGAGAATTCTGGGAAGAGGAAAGGTAGAGAGAGATGCCAGCCGACACAGAGGAAGCAAGATGAGAATGGGACTAAGTAAAGGTACTAAGCCATGTGGCTAAACACAGATAGGAATTATGCGTCAGTTTAGGTGTAAGAGCTAGGTAGTCATATGTTTGAGCTACTGGCCCAGCAGTTGCTATAATATTAAGCTTCCAAGTCAATTATTGGGGAAGCAGCTGCTGAGTTTAGGAAGTTGTTGACAGAACAAAAATTTAAGACTACAAGCTTCTAATTATCTTCTAAAGTTTTCTACTGCTAATTGTTGAATGTGGGTAGGAGCTGGGAGAGCAGCAGTATAGCAGTAAACTTGCATGTGCTCAATGTGACAGGTACAGAACAGTTCTCTCTGGAAGAATGTGTACCCAGGTACTATTTTATCACTTATTTCATTATTTATTCACTGGTTCATTTGTTTATTATTTATTTAGGCAGAGTCTCTTCTATCTAGGCCATTCTAGAACTCAAACTTGAGATCCACCAGCTTCTGTGATGCTAGGAGTCATCTTTTTATAAGGCACATTTTCTCTTTCTGGTTGTCAGTCAGATTCCCTGAGGTCCAGGTTGGCGTGATGTTTTCACTCTCCACACCCTTGTCACCCTTGTTTTCACAGTGGGACTTGTGTTGTTAGGGTAGTGTGAGTCACTGTTAGAGGAAGAGGCAATGGGAAGAGATTGAAGAAGAAGGAAGGAAAGAAGGAAGGGAAGCTTTTGAAGTGCAGTGGAAAGTCCCTGCTACTTGAAGTGCCTTGTGAGGTTAGGGTCATTTCCCTTCCTTCACCAAAATGACACACGGGACTTCTCCCTGGCTTCCAGGCCTAGTCTTGACTTTATAATACAAACTCTGATTAGGTTATGTCAGAATTGTCACTGTTGTTCATAACTGGATTTGTGTCAGTCATTCATGAAATCAGTTAATATAATCAAGCTCTCAGAGACGTCAGAGCTGAGAAAAAACATTCTAATTTTTGATGAGAATTTCTTACTATTAAGGTCTCAAGTGCTCAAATTAATGTTTTTTTTTTTTAAAAAAAATAAAGTTCATTCTCTATCCACGTTATAAATGTAGACAACGTATCTTGATCATACCTATTTTCTTCCCTTGTCTCTCTTCACTTCCTCCAGTATGTCCCCTCCCACCTTGTGTTCCTTAAAATACAAGGAACAAAGGTCACTGAGCCCAGTCAATGCCTACATTCTTGTGCGCGGTCCACCTGTTGTCATGCCCCCAGCCCCATTCACTTTTTCTTCTCCAGAAGCCATCAACTGTCAACTATGGAGAATGCCTTATACAGCTCTCCCCTTTGTCCGAGCTGGAGTGCTGATAGCTTAGACTTGTTCAGGGCTTGTGTGGGCAGCCTTAGCTGTTCTGAGTTCATGAGTGCAGTGGCCATGCCATGCCAGGAAACAGCATTTTACAGCACTCTTTCCCCTCTCCTGACTTTTAAATTCCTGCTGTCCCTCTTTAGGAGGTTATATTTGAGGTTCTAAGGAATAAGGCGGGGAGTCTGAGGGGATTGGTACAGCTGTCCCATTTAGGACTGAAGAGTCACGAGTCACTTATTCAGCACTTTGACAAGTTATGCATTAAGTAATTGTAAAGGGCCACATAGAATGCCAGCTTACAGACAAAGTTAGTTTATAGGAATCACAGTAGAGGGACTCAGCATACAGGACCTGTACAGTATTTAAATGGACATTCTAATTTTGTTTCTGTTTTTGTTTGGAATTGCTCTTTTTTTTTTTTTTTTTTTTTTTTAACATTTTAGCCCATTGTATGGCATTAGGGTTGCTGGAGGTGTGCCAGGAAAGAAATGTGCTAGTGTTCTGTGCTAGTGATGAAGCGGCCATAATTAACAGCTGTACACAGAGGGGACAGGAGCCACTACCAGGCAGACTGCTCCCTGAATCTGACTAGTTCATTAGTTGTGACCCTCAGATCCTGTTATTTTCAGATTAGGAATTTATATGTCCTGTCCCTACTCCTGATACCTTAGAAAATGCAAATCCCATCATCTTCTTGTCTCTTTATATACATGCACATATAGTACTTTTATTCCAGCTTATTTTGTATATTTGTCTTTTCTCCTTTTTTTTTCTGGGGAGACATGGGGGCAGAGCCCCCTTCCTTTACTCTGTTTTTTTTCAGACAGGGTTTTTTCCTAGCACAGGCTGGCCTTCAGCTTGCTATGCAGCTGGGAGTGACCTCGAACTCAGGATCCACTTCTGCCACTTCAAATGCTAGGATTGCAGGTGTGCACCTCCACACCTAGCGTCTTTTTCTTAAGTGCAGTGATCAGCGTTAATACAAAAATTATTACTACTCATAATTTAGGGTAACTAGGAACATTTTTGCTTTTGTATTGTGAGGTAAGTATGACCTATAGTCATAATCTCTCTATTTCTGGAAGGTCAGAAAAAATGCTTGCATTTTGGTTCTTAGTTTACTGTTTTCTATGTGTGTGCTGATTATATCTGAGTGCAGTGGGGAACTGTAATTTTGTTTAGAACCAGCAATAAAGACAGCCCCATGGAAATACTATGTTTGTATACTCTTAGACATATCTCATTCCTATATTTTGGAGAAATAAAGGCACTGTTTGATATTTTTGAAAGTGGATCTTAATGGCTGTTTGTAGTTCTGTCACAGCTTACAAGATGTTCACCTTTGTATTTTTGTTATCCTATTTCAGATTGGTAGCTTAAGTAGGTGTTTCTTCTTAGATAATTACCAGTTGCCCTTTACTACTGAAAATGTCATCCTCTGGTGATGTGACTTTCCCTACATGGTGGTATTGTAACATTGTGTTACTGCTGTTGAAATATAGGATCAAGTTGGAATTACTAAACTTGTCAGGACTTGTTCCCTTTCTTTTTACCCGGAGGACATCAGTGAGTAGGGTACATATGTAATGTCAGTTGGGATGCTGTAAATAGGTATTATTTCACATCTTAAGGTTGTGTATTTTTAGATAACTAATCAAAAAATATAGATAATGTGGGTTATGTGGAAGGCACTATTTTCACCTATTAAATTTTATACACATACATGCATGCACACATGTACAGACAAATATACACATACAAATACATACATACATACATACATACATACATACATACATACATACATACATACATACATTCATACAGAGAGAGAGAGGGGGGACCATAAAAAGTTTCAGGTCAGTTTTACAGGTGAGGAACTGCAGCATACAGCAAAGTTAACTAACTTACCAAACCACATAGCTAGTAAAGTGGGGAGCCAAGGCTTTAAAACTAGTATAATTTGGTTTCCATCTCTGTTTTTAAGTACTACTATGTATTGCCCTCAAGATTTAAGCTTACTATTTTCTATAAATAATCCTTATGATTCTAAATTTCTAGTGTATTTTGTGTATATTTATGTACATAACTGCTTGGGCTTCTCATTCCTGAGTCTGGTTTTTGCTGTGATCATCACTGTGTATTAGACCTTCTCCCTGTATTGCTCAGATCTCTAATGATGTGTACTTTGTACTTCCCCCTAGCTTTTCTATTAACCTTTTACTTCCTATGGTCTCTCTGTTCTTTTACTGTGTGTATCTTTTGTTGCAGAAAGCTAGGCTTTTAATTATTTAATATTTTTTAATCCTGTTGGTTCTTCTGATAGCTGCTCAAATACATCTTATATATGTTTATAGGTGGTGTCAGTTTATTTAACATTGAGCATAATGCTGGTTTATATACATCTAGAGGAATAGAGATACTTAGTAGAATATTATAGTGTATATAAGTTGATGCCATAGTTTAAAACATTTGAAATTATAACCCAGTGAATGTCTTATAACTGAAATGTCTTTTGTTTATTCAATTGTTTATCTAGGAGCCCATGAAATCCAGAGCACCACAGCTGCATTTGGAATACAGATTCTACAAGCAGTTAGGATCTGGAGGTAAGTTATATGAATTTTAAAATTTGAAATAACAGACTGTCATAACAATGATTCTTTAGTTTTAAAAATAATATTTTACATTTCATTATAGACATTTATTTTCTTAAAAGATTTTTAAATTGTGGCTGAAGAGATGCTTCAGTGGCTAGAGTGCTTCCTGCTCTTTCAGTGGATGAGAGTTCCTAGCACATATCTCAGGAGGGCATTTACCTACAGCTGCAGCTTTAGAAGATGGTGTGCACTGTGGTGCACATGTGGGGATAGAAGATGGTGTGTAGGAGCTGGTGCTCTTTTTCCACCTTGTGTGTTTGGAAACTGTACTCAGATTGTTAGGTTTGTTGGCAAATGCTTTGACTGCTGAGCATCCATATTGTTAACCTTTTTAGGAATATTGTTATTATGATGAATGCAAACATAGTCCATAAATATATCCATATGGCGATCCCTAGAACCCATAGTTAGCATATGGCAGACATGTGAGATTGCAGGTTATCTTGGATGTTGTCTAGGTAAACCCTAAAGGCAATTGCAAGTGTCTTTACTAAAAAGCAGAGATTTGACATACACAGAAAAGGGGAAGACTGTATCCCAGCATTGACTGAAGTGATGTGAATGAACTAAAGAATGCCAGCAGTCTAAGATCCTGAAGGAGGCTTCTGGGTTCTCTCCTGGAGCCTGTAAAGGGAGTTTGGCTCTGCCTTGATTCAGTCTCATGAAACTGATTAGAGGCACTGCCCTCTAAGGTGCAGTACAATTTGTTTTTCTTATTTTAAGCTATCAAATTTGTAGTAACTTCTTAATAGTAGGTAATGCAAGCACATTTATATATGAAGTTCTTAAATTGTAGTAGGAATAGAGATTTTGCCATTAGCAAATATTTATGGTTAAAATTTGTGCTGTATGTTACATTGTCTTCACATTGAAGCTTGCAGAGTAACACTTTTGTTTATTTCTATAATTGTAATGATTTAACTTGTATAGTTTTTCTGTAGTAGGATGTATTGTTCCCAAGATTTAATAAAGTAGAATTTCTTGATGTGTGTTTCTGTAAGCATATTTACAGTCTCGGCAGTAGAGCTGTCCACTTTTCAAATAATAAAGAATTTGCATTTTTCTCCACTAAGAGGATATGCAAATTAATAGCCCTTGAAGTGTTAGTAAATTTGAACATTTACATTAATGCATATATTGTAGATTTTTATGTAGTGTCCTTTTTTTCAATTTTCATTTGCCAGATATTAAGGTAGCTGTATCTGCTTGGCTTCTTTAATCTATTTGCTTGGAATACCTTTTTCTATCCTTTTACACTGAGGTGATATCCATCTGTCCTTGATGTTAAGGTATGGTTTCTTGGAGGCAACAGAAAAAGATCCTACTTTCAAATTCAACCTGTGTCTTTTTCTTGGAGATTTTTGAGTTATTTACTGACAAGTAGTATTTATTCTTATTTTGTTGTGGTAGTGTGTGTTTTTACCTCTTTTGATGAACTGTTCTGGGATTATTTGTTCTCATGTCCTCATGGGTATAGTTGTTCAGACAGTCACTTCAGACTGAATGAGATACTTTCTGTGGAACTGAATTTCTGGGTAGAAAATGCTTGTTTGTTTTAATTGTGAAATGTTTTCCTTATTCTGTTGTGTTTGGTAGTTTTGCTGATATAGTAGTCTAGGCCGACATCTGTGGTCTTTCAGAGCTTGTAGAACATCTGTCAGCTCAGGCTCCTCAGGCTTTCAGAGTCTACATTGAAAAGTCGGGTGCTGTTCTCACGTGCCTGCCTTTATATGTAACTTCATCTTTTCCCCTTACAACTTTCAATATCCCTTCTTCGTTTTGGACTTTTAGTGTTTGACTACTATGAGTTGTGGGGAGTTGGTGATCTGTGTGTTCCTTATACCCTTGATAAGCATCTCTTCAGATAGGGGGAATTTTCTTCTATGATTTTGTTAAAAATGTTTTCTGTGCTTTTGTCAAGATTTTTCCCCCCCTACCTCTGTACCTGTTATTCATAGATTTGGTCTTTTACAGTGTCCCAGATTATTTCTGGATGCTTTGTGTCTGGGTGTTTTTGTTGTTTGTTTGGTTTTTGTTATTGTTGTTTTGGTTTTTTTTGTTTTTTTTTTGGCTGTTGTTTTGTTTTGTTTTTAAGATAACACCTTATTTGACAGAGCTTGTTTTCAAGACCTGGGAATTCTCTCTTCCTTATCTGTCTGTTAATCAGTTGGAGCGGCTTACCTTTTGAGTTTTTTGTTTGACATCGAGTTTTTCATTTCTGGTTTTATTTCAGTTAGTAATTCTGTTTATTTCTTTATTGAATTCTACTGTTATGTCTTCAATTGTTCCATTTAATTGTTCCATTTAATTTTTTGTGTTTTCATGGTCTTCATTAACTCATTATTCATACCCTCTTTAATGTCTTTGGGCATATTCTTTCCCTTTCCGCTGGCCACTTTCTAGGTTTTAAGCTTACTGTTAGTTTCATGAGGCTAATACTTTCCCATCTGTCTTTGCACATAGACTGCCCTCCCCCAGTGAATGTCCTAGTGAAGCTCCTGCTAAATGTCTCTGCTTTGTAGCACATTTCCTGCCACCACTTGGCTCCTCTCTAAAGAGAGGCTTCTGTGTGCTCTCATGCTATTCATCTATAACTTTCAGTATTTTCAGCATTTGTTTGGGAAACATTGTATCTCAAGTGAGTGATTTGTCTTTTGAGGTTCTTTGAACTATGCAGAGCTACACTAATTTGGTGATAACAATAGTGACTGTTACTAAAATGATGACTTCAGAGTATTGTCTCCTAAGAAGTTAGGGAACCTCCCTTCGTCTTCCTGTTGCCCCCTCTGCCTTCCTGATCTGTGCTTTGTGAAAAAGTCATGGCTTCTTTACATGTTTCTATCTGGTTATTGACACTTCTAGATAGATACTCTTATAAACTGTTCAGTACTTCCTGCTGTTAAATGAATATAGAAGATATTCTGATCATGCTTTCCAGAATCATGTTTTAACAATAAGAAATTATCCAGGTATGTTAGCACACGTCTATGACCGCATCATTTAGAAATCTGAGGCGGAGGGTCACGAGTTTGAACTCATCCTGAACAGCATATAAGACCTGGTCACAGAACAACAACAAAAAGAAATTGCAAGAAGAACTGCTTTCTCTGTTTTCTCCTACACATGGCGCTGTTGTAATGAGAGAACGTAGAGTACCAAGAAGTCTCTTAAGGTGGCACATCCCAGACATTTGGGACAGAGGGTTCTTTTATGCCTTTCAGGTTTTTGAGGATCTCAGGGACCTTTGATAGTGACTGGATTAAGTGATGTATCCCAGAATAGAAATTTAAGTAAATATAAAGAGTTCCCAAGTGGTCATTTAAGATAACATTCTAAACATTTAAGAAGTCAAATTGAATTTTCCTTTCCAGTGTAAGTGAACAAGAAGAGTATTGAGCTTTGTTTGCAATTACCTTAAATTTCGAGTCTGCTAGAAAACAGTCTCTCATATCTTCAGTCCGTCATGATGAAAACTTACTCTGAACTAACTTGTTAAAAACAAGAGTCGAAAGATAAATTACATCTACATGGTTTTATTAAATAAAACTGATTGTCCCCTGAAATGGTATCACAGACCAGTGTTGTTTACAACTGTTGTTTTCAGACTTTATATTGCAGCAACTTTGACTGGTTATTTAAATCATATATATCCTTTTGATATTGTGTTAGTTATTTTTCTCATTGCAGAGGAAACAGACTAGAGATTGATATTAGACCTTAAACCAGGCACCAGTATCCTACATCCCCTCTGGACTGTGAATCACAAAGTTCCTGCTTTTTAGGAAGTCACTTCCTAAAGCAGCACCACTGGCTAGGGATGGAATATTCAAGTACACAACCCTGGCCTGTACATGGTGCAGGGCATTTTTCCTTCAAACTGGGTATTACACCAAAGCATGAGAAATGGCAGTTTCTTAGGATTTTTCACCCTGTGTATATATGTTAAAATCCACTTATCCAGGCAGGATTTTGCATCTACATGAAGCCTTGATCTCTTGGAAGATATTGTTTCATCGGCATGCATATATTTCAAATATGGATGTTTAATTTATCCTTTGTGTCTTTTGTACTATATATCTTGATCCCATTTATCTCCTGGTCCCTTCACATCAGCCCTCTCCCACAGAACAAAACAAAATAAAATTTAAGAGAAAAGAAAAATAAAATCTCGTCATGGAAATGTGACACACTTCCCCAGTGCACAGGTCTCTACTTAAAAGGGTTTAGTGCAGACAGTCAGTGGTGTGGTTCAAGGCCTCTGCCTACTGTTACACTTGGACTCCTCTTGGAGTTGTCCTGTATTTTGGATATCCTGCAGCTTTGGATCCATGGGACTGGCCCCTTTAAGTGCTCCAATAGTTCTGCAGATTGTGTGGATGTTGGGGTGGGCTAGCTGGTTGGTCAGCCCACCAGCTCTCCCCCATCACTCACTAGGGTGAGCTCTCCCAACGTTCTCCCAGCTACTTCACCCTATGCAGCGAGGGGTGAGGGGTGAGGTTGGTTCTCCTGCTGTCATGTCCCTGGCCAGCTCTACTGTGTTGCTCAGGTGAGGTGCAGAGTGTTGGTAGCTGGTCAGGGGCAGGGACAGTTCTCCCACCTGATGCCAAGTGGCAAGGTGGGGGAAGGGTATTTTTCCCATACCACACTGCCATGTAGCAGGTGAGAGATGGGGGACCAGCTCTCCCACTCTCATGGTGTCAGGGCCAGCTCACCTTGCCCCTGCACACAGGGTAGTTCTGTTGTGCTGCCCACAAGAAGTGTAGGTCCTGTTCTTCCCATAACTACACCCAGTTCTCTCTAGTCTTGCAACCAGTAAGGGGTGGGGCCAAACCAATTCTGTGCAGCTATGGATATCAACACAGGTGGCAGCTGCAGCAGGGCCACTGAGTAGGACAACACTGGTGGAGAGCCCTGGGCAAGGTAGGCCTAACTTTGCATTTCTTGGCAAACTCTTCAGTTATGGTATATGACTTGATTTTATATGCATACTATAATGCGATAAGTCAGTCTCATTAAGATGTCATCAGTGATCAGTAAATAATGAATAAGACACTGATGTTCCTTAGTTGGTTTTCCATTTTGGGTAACATTTGAAAAAAATTGCCATCAAAATACTAATTATATAATAACACCAATTTTTTTTGAGACTTTATCCAGAGATTGCTTCTCTGCAACTGTATTATAGAGTGGATGGTGAGTCAGAAGGGAGTAGAGAAGTCCTGTCATTCAGGAACTTTACAATGTGTTCATTTTTATATTATGAATAGTTTGATGATCTAATCTACTTACCTCTTACAGATCAGAAAGAACAACTAAAGAGTGGAAATGCTTTACTGAAGATTGTTATATTGAGAACATAAAGATTAGTAATCTTCAGTGCTTTAGAGGAAAAAATACTATTGTGGGAAGAACTTTAAACACTATGTAGCTGAGCAATTGAAAAATCCCGGGAGCAGTTCTGTGTCTTGGCTGTAGCTCTTGCTGTGTATGATTTATTTTAGTCAAAACAGGATTTTAGTTGCAGTGAGCTTTGGTAAGTCTTAACATGTATGATGAGTAGCGCTTGTAGGAGCTGGTTACACTTAGGTGGTGTGTTCTCTGTTGACAGCCGCAGGAGGATGGTTGCTGTTTCTGGAAAGCCTGTAGAGCGTGGACTTGCTTCCATTCTCTGTACCTGCCACAATTATAGCATCCCATCCCCCATGTGCTGCTGCATTGCTCATCTCACACTTGAAAATGGCACTCTTGTGCTGAGTGCTGCTGTGGCGTCCCACTTGCGGTTCAATGACACCCACCCACACAGCACCACTGGTGAATGTTAGGACAGTCGGAAAAGTGGTTGTGCTGGCTCTCCTTTCTAGTTCAATGGTTTGTCTTGTGTCCTTGCAACACTTGACACTCAGGTTAACAAAAATGAACCTATTTCCAAAGTTTTCACAAAGAAGAATGGAAAGCATTTTGTCTTAAATTGTATATGGAAAGATAAAAAGCTTCCCACAACTGTTTGTGTAGCAGAGCTTCATTTCCTCATATGGAATATTTATAAATGCAGTATTAACGTAAAGAAATCACTTAATATAGGTTTGATAATTGAAAATTTACTATTTCTAGAAAAAGTGTGGGACTTTAAGTTTATTTTATAGGACTCTATAATGAATTGCTAGTGTCTTAAAACATGAAAGTTCATTATTTCAGTTTTGAAGGCTCAGAAAACCCAACATGGCCTACCTGATTCTGCTCTTGAAAGTCTCAGTGCTAAAATCAAAGTGTGAGTCCTCCGTTTGTTTTGGGGGTTTTGGCTGACTTCAGTTTCTGATGGCTATAGGGTTGAGACGTTTGGTTCTTAGAGGCTTTCCTCCTGGCATGTGAAGTCTGTTCATAACTCAGAGCTAGTTTCTTAAGGCTTTCTGGACAAGCTTTCATTCCTTCTAATGAATGGTTTTGATTTCTAGAGCTGCTGTTTTAAGAAGATGAGATAAGATTAGACCCATCTAGACAAGGACTCTGCCTTTGGATTGACTTAAGATCTACTGATAGGGACTGTACATATGCGCATAAGGACATGTTATTCTTCTCCATACACATACCCCTAACTTTAAGGGTGAACTCTAAGGAATTTTCTCACACTTAAGGGAAGGTATTTGGGTTGATGTTGGGATGCCAAGCATGGAGTTAATCAAGACAGCAGTGACTACCAACAAAAGCAGGATCTTTCCTATTGTCTCAAGATTTTTTTATAGTCTATAAAAATAGAAAGCTAAATAAAGCTAGCAGGTGAGATTGTAGAGACATAATAAAGTACGTTTTATGTGATTTCAGGGACACAGCTACAATACATGAGCTACCATGTGAACATCAAGGAATGGGTTTAGAGAAGAAAGGATTAGTTTAATCACAAAAGGTGTTCTTTCCTTTCCCCCAGAAAATAAATTTACTGTTAAAGTGCTTAAAACTAGGAACATTAAAATATTGTTTATTCATTTTCCTGAGAAAAGGCTTAGTCTTTAAGATATTATTAAATAACCTTCTCTTTTTTCCCAGATGGCATACCTCAAGTTTACTATTTTGGCCCTTGTGGTAAATACAACGCTATGGTGCTGGAGCTGCTGGGGCCTAGTTTGGAAGATTTGTTTGACCTGTGTGATAGGACATTTTCTCTGAAGACAGTTCTTATGATAGCTATACAACTGGTAAGTAATGTGGGGTGTTGGAAGTTGCTCGAACAACTACATAGTTCTTTGATCACAAGTTATCATCCCATCTGTCCAACTGTCGTCTGTCCCCTGTATTCTTTACTTTCTGTCTATCTAGCTTGACTTGTTTGAGACACAGTCATGTAACCAAATGTTGGTCTCAAACTCCCTATGTAGTGTATGCTGGTCTTGAACTACTGGTCCTCATGCCTCTACTTCCCGAGTGCTGCTGTTACAGCTGTCCGCCATTATGCCTGGTTTTCATAAATTTAAGTTAAAAGTTCTATTAAAGTTTTTTGACCTTGTCATATGGGACATTCGACCCATGTAATAAAAATGGGTTTTTTTGCTTTTTATATTGTCTTTCTAGGATGCATAGAATATAAAATTACTGAGCCAAGTGCATTTTAGTTGTATCTAAATTGGTATTTTAAATTTTTAAAATATTAATTGCTTTAAGGACAGAATGCTCACTTGAGGGGTAAACTCTTTTCTTATGTAAGATAAAAACTTTGAACCCTTAGAAACAGAGTTCTTAATCTTGTAAGTTGACTTTAATGATCTAATAAAAAAAAAACTAATGAGAAGTATACTACAGTATTTAAATTTTAGAGAACTCAGGAGAAAAAGATTTGAGATGATTTTTAAACAATTTTGACATAAATGCCAGTATAAGTATGTTACAGAAGTCGTGAAATTATTTTTATTCACTTAGTCATTAATTCTGCCTTTACAGATTTATGTTGGAATGTTTGGGTCATTTATAGTTTTATGTACATGGGTAGATAAAATTGTAAGATAATAAACACCCTGTGGTGTAGAGTTAACAGGATGAATACAGGATAAATCATGAATAGTCATAAAGTAATATGTAGCTATTAAAAACTGCATTACAAGGATTTTTGTCATGTAGAAAATGCCTGTAAAATTGCTAATTAAGGCATGGGTCCCAGGAGTGTGAGCCACAGTTTGTCAATAGAATGGCCCTGTGTGACTGTATGTTGACAAGACATTGTTAACCAGGATTGCCACAAATGGAAGTTACCTTATATCTAAAGTTTTGTTTAGTTATTTTGTATGGTAAACATTGTTTGAGAATTTCTGAAAAATGGTTAATATAAATATACTATGTTTATGGTTTATTTGTATATATCTGACTATATTTATATGGTTAATATAAATATGTCTGTGTTGATAAAAATTACTATAAACATGCTATTATTATAGTTGAAATTAAAAATTTTCAAGTTTTAGGATTTTTAAAGATTTAATACCTAGGAAAAATAAAATTGAAAAAATACTGAATGATATTAACTTTTTGATACTACTTTTTTAACAAGTAAAATTACATTCTTAAGGTTTTTTTTTTTTTTAAAAAAAATCATAAAATTGCCCGATTATTGAACTGAGGAAGAATAATGTTAACTTTATTAGTGTGTCTTTAGTTTTGAATTTGAGATTTTTATTTTTTATCAGTAATTTTCTTTATCTTTATAACCTAGCATCATCTGAAAGTGGTGATTGAGTCTGACGTACTGCTAAGAAATGCATTTCTGATCTTCAGACACTTTTATTGTATGTGACTGTAATAGCAAGGACATCCGTTTTAAGTCCTGTGTGGATGCGTGATCTTTGAGGAACTGAAGGCTGACAAATTTATAACTTTAAAGAGTTGAAACTGTTTCTAAATGTTTTCTTTCTTATGTTATTTTTATTGTGAAATGTCTGTCTTGGTTTGATTATGATTTTGTTTGCTAGTGACAATCTAAAATAAAAATCCTGTTCTCATTTTTCATTAAGATTTCTCGAATGGAGTATGTCCACTCTAAGAACTTGATATACAGAGACGTGAAACCAGAGAACTTCTTAATAGGACGTCCAGGAAACAAAACCCAGCAAGTCATTCATATAATAGATTTTGGTTTGGCAAAGGAATATATTGATCCAGAGACAAAGAAACATATACCATACAGAGAACACAAAAGCCTTACAGGAACAGCTAGATACATGAGCATAAACACACATCTAGGGAAAGGTACGTGAACATGTTGTAAGTGTGAAAGCTTGAGTTCTGCTGTCAACAGTGTAAGTTTGTTTGCTATTGTGTTTCAGTGTTTGCAAATTAAAACAGCTCATACTGTAATTTTTATTTACGTCATACCTGTAGTTTTCCTTCATTTATATTTTGATAATATTGTAAAAATAAGGTCCTGTATAGGGTAAATGTTTCCTACAATAACTTGAAATGTCCAACCTTGATACAGTTAGGGGATCCATTTGAATATTTCTTGTAAATAATATGAGGTAATGCCCAGTTTTAACAGAATTCAGATTATAGCTCTCCTATACAGCTAGCCAGGTTAATAGCAACCTGACTAATTGGGTATAATGCTAACAACACTGAGTATAAAGGCAAGCAGAGCTGGCTTCTAATGCTGGCTAGAGTATTTTTCCTAGTAAGTAGTATGGCTTTGGACAAGTTGTTAACTTTAAAAATATATTTCTTATGTGTATATATATATAAAGAGTAAAATATCAACCGTACAGCATTGTAAGTTTTTTTTTGTATGTTTGTTTTCATTCAGGATCTAGTTGGACAGTGTATTATTTGTTGTATAGCTTTGGTCTTTTTTCTTTTAAATCAGATCTAAGTCCTATTTCTTATCTTTCTTTATAGGTCTTAATCTTAATTTTTAGGAGCAAAGACAATATTTTAGAGTGTTCTTAATTTGGGTCTCTTTTTTTCTCGATTAGATATTGGTGTGCATATTTAATACACATCTATGAGGAAGCATGGAAGTCTTGTTCTTGTGTTTTGCCAGGGTCAGTTGGTGTAGCTATTTACAGTAGGGTCTATTCACACACACTTAGTGATGTCTTCTGAGTTTCTCCAGGAAAGTGTACTTCCTGTTGGTAACTAAAAAGCGTGTTTTAAGTATGTTACATGTTTTGAAATTATGTAAGCATGTTACTCTTTAAATTTCTTTTGAGATGGGATGGATCTAGCTTCATAGCTTAGACAGCTCTTGAACCTGAAGGCCTCTCTCCTTGGCCTCTCACGTTCTGGGACTGTAGGCATGTGCTACCATTAAAGGGTCTTTAATAAATTTTTACCTGCCAGATTTAACAGCTCTCGGTGATCCGTCTCTCTGATTCTTACATAATAATTAGCTGATATACTAACATCACAAACTTTACCTTTCACCCAATTACTGATTTATATGTACGGACTGAAAGTTTTTATTGTTGAATTATTTAATAAATCACATTGCTCCAATTGTTTATTTTGGTTCCCTGAAGGCCTCACATTTAGCCACTGGTTGCTCCTTCAGAGCTGGCTCCTCCTCCTAACACATTCAAGCATTTTTTGAGTGCTTTCTGATTTTGTAGTTTCTCTATTCCAGGCATATAAGCCAGTCATGCCTGTAAGGTGTCTGGGGTCTCTATATTTGATGATAGCATTTGAAATCCAAGATCTAGCCACTGGTTATGCTTTTAGCTGTGCTTTGGTATTATCACTAGTGTCTGGGTAGTAAGTATATGTATGCACACACACACACACACACACAAGTAGCCTGTACACATATGCATCTTACACAGATACTAATACAGTGCTAGTAAAGGTCAGGGTTATACTACTGGTACTTTTGAGGTTTTAGTTTGTTTATTACAAAGTAGTACCTGATGTGGGAATTTTTTTTGTGTGTGTTGTGAATATTAATTTTTAAATAAAGGAGTTGTTTTGGCCTATGACAGGCATTATAAAAAAAATAAGAGAAGAAATTACAGCACAGATTAAAAAAAAAGTAAGACAGAGACAGACTAAGTCAGTTGCTTTATAAAAAACACAAGTGAGCCATGAGCCATGTGGCCCACAGATTAATAGAAATGGGTTGATTTAAGATGTAAGAGCTAGCTAGCAATGTGCCTGAGCCATAGGCCAATAGCATGAAGTTGATATAAGCGCCTGAGTCATTTCTGTGGCCTGGGCAGCGGGCGGCTAAGGGTCTGGGCGGAAGCTCTGTGGGTCTGGGGCGGCTAAGGGTCTGGGCTGCAGGTCTGTGGGTCTGGGGCGGCAGGTCTGGGGCGGAAGCTCTGTGGGTCTGGGCGGAAGCTCTGTGGGTCTGGGCGGAAGCTCTGTGGGTCTGGGGCGGCAGGTCTGGGGCGGCTAAGGGGTCTGGGGCTGCAGGTCTGTGGGTCTGGGGCGGCAGGGTCTGGGGCGGCAGGGTCTGGGGCGGCAGGGTCTGGGGCGGCAGGGTCTGGGGCGGCAGGTCTGGGCTGCAGGTCTGTGGGTCTGGGGCGGCAGGTCTGTGGGTCTGGGGCGGCAGGTCTGGGGCGGCAGGTCTGGGGCGGAAGCTCTGTGGGTCTGGGCTCTGGCCGCCCGGGGCCAACCTATTGCTACAAGTGCCCTCGTATGTATATTCATTCTCTTCCTTATTTTATCAGAGAGACTTCCGTCTGTTACTTACTTATTCAGTTTGAAAGTTAGGCTCTGCAGAATTGCTAAATGATACTCTTTGTGAAGCAAACTTACTGCATCTAAGTTTTAATTATTTATCAGAGTTCTTTTTAAAATTAAAACAAAATTTATGTTGAACAAAACACAAGTACTTAGGTATAGTGTGTGTCAACAAATATCTACACTATATGAGGCAGCCCTATTTTTTTTTATGTTTCTTCTAGAGGCTTTATATCTGTGACTTCTCTAGAATTGGGTTTTTTGTATAAGGCAAGATAGGGGTTGAGATTTTATTCATGGTTTATTCATTCACTCTAAATTGCCTTTTGCCTTTAAAAATTATTTTTACATTGTATTTCCAATACATTTTTGTAAAACCATGGTTTGTGCAGAGGAGCACAAGACTTGATTTTCTGCCTTTAGATTCTGTTCCTAGCAGCTTAATCACAAGGAATAGCAGGAATGTAAGCCAGTCATAATGCCCGTTTGCTCAGATGCCTTAAAGGAGGTTGAAGGACCCTTTCACAAGGGTTGAATACTAGATTTCCTGCACATCAGATATTTACATTATGATTCATAACAGTAGCAAAATTACAGTTATGGAGTAGCAATGATTGGCAGTCACCATAACATGAAGAATGGTATTAAAGGGTCACACCATTAGGAAGGTTAAGAACTGCTGATTTAAAGTATAAACGAAGATGTTGACAGGACCCTAGAAGTTGTCTAATCTGACTTTCAGCTTCCAGTCTTTGCTTCATCTCCAGCAGCTTTCCTCAGACTGACCTGACTGCATGTCTTCGCTCTGCTGCTCAGTTCTGAATTAAGTAACATTTGGCATTGTTGCTGACTGCTTGCCTGATACTGGACTCATGATAGCTTCTCCTTTACACATCTGGAAAATGGGAGAAATGGGAATCTGCCTTTAAGCACAGCTTCAGACATAAAATGATTCAAGACAGGCTTTATTGAGATAATATTTTTGGTGAATCCTTTCAATAGCAAATTCTCCTGGAAGCTTTAAAACCCAGTTGGGTAGACTGTGTCTTCTTTTAAAACCAGGCACACCCATATTTGCGTGTGCATTGTCTGTGAGAAAATTTTATTTCATGGGAGTTGTTAGAAACTATTTCAAAATAACAGAGTTCCACAACTATTTTATTGTGAGACATGACGTCACAGCTTCCTTATGGGCTAATGTTTTTTTGTGTGTGAACAATGGTATATGTAACAGCTTTCTATTTGTAGAAAAAGTGAAGTAAATTTTTGTCATTGTTAAGGAAGGCCTTCAGAGCTTGGGGAGTGGCATTTAACTGTTGTAGGAAAGCTACAGACAGCAAAAGCTATAAGATTTACTTTTCAAAGACCTACTTAGCAGGTATAATGTAGATGGGTAATATTGACAGAGAAAGTACTTGTTTGCCAGGACACATGACTTTCCTAATCTGAAATAATAGGAGGCAATTAAAATAGTGTGTATTTGGGTGCATTCTGTGAGTTTGTGATGCCTATGGATGTTTCTTTAAAGTACATGACTTGGTGAGGAGTAAGAAGCCAATAGCATAGGAAGAGGGACAGAGAAAATGTGACTCTTAAATGTGATTTTGACTTCATATGTGGCTGACCGAAGCCTTCCCAGCTTTCCCGGGATCTGAACAGCCTTTCCTTCCGTATGCTTCTCCTTTCCTTTCTTCCTCCATCTTTCTTTTTCTCTTGTTTTTTTGCAGTGCTGGAGGGTAAGACTTAGGCCTGAGCAGCTGCTGGGCGAGAATTGAACTGATGTGTTACATCCCCAACCTGTTAGAGAGTACTTTGAAGGCATAAGTAATTAGTTAATTCATTTGTTTGTGTTTATTTATATGAAAATTAAAAATAGAGAATTTCTTATTGGACCATTATATCAGCGTTTTTCCTTTTGCAAATTAGCAGTATCAGATTTAATCAGAAAAAAGTATTTCCAGTATACTATAGATGAATAGTATAAAAACCACATTGTGTAGCTTTTTTGTTTTTATAATATCTGTTGGTCTTAATATGGCATAAAGCCATTTATGCTCAGAAGACAAATATGGTAATTTGCTATATGTTTGCATGTCTATTTATGTCACTGTCTGAAGTGACGCCATCATAAAGCTGTGTGACAGGAGGTTTCCACTGCCACTGACTGAAAGGAAAGAGGCTCCTGCTGCTTCTCCTCCTCCTTTGTATTCTTATGCTGAGTTGGTTTATGTCAGCTCTAATTAGATATCTACTCTTGAAGAGCTTTTTAAAGACTTGCTTTGAGGCTCATTTTAACTTTTGGATCACTCTTGGCCCTTTTATATTTTTTCTTGTTGAAGTACTTTGAAGTTAAATTCTTCCTCCCTCCCTCCCTCTCCCTCCCCCTCCCTCCCTCTCCCTCCCCCTCCCTCCCTCTCCCTCCCTCTCCCTCCCTCTCCCTCCCTCCCCCTCCCTCCCCCCCACATACACACACCAAGTTTAGAGAAGATACATTGTATTTTTATTTTTTGTGAGGTTTTTGTTAGTTGCTTTTGTCTTTTGTCTCAGCTGTATTTTGTTGTTACTTTTCACATGTTGTACGTATGTAGTTAGTTCCTTTTCCCTTATCTTGATTTTTTTTAAACTTATAAGCCGGACTTACTGAATTATATCTAAATTGAGAAAAATTTTAAGAGAGAACTTGTTTAGGAATTAAGTGACTATATGTGCCGGATTCTTTCTCGGTAAAGAAATCTCCATGTTTTAGGTTTTCATGATAGTGTTGGGTTGTGTGTCTAATAAGGGAGCTCTTACTGCGTACTGTGTTCCATAATTGTTTTGTTTCTCTATGTCAAGATAAGTAGCTATTGTGTGTGGAATTCATTTTGTAGCCCAGGGTGATTTGGAACCCAGTTGTGCTTATCTGGCTGGCTTTGAATTCAGCATTCTCCTGCCTTAGCCTTCAGAATGCTGGGATTACATGCATGTACTCTCATTCTCTGGCCTTGTATTAGCATTGGAAAAACACCAAAACTCATCTTTATTATGTAATTTGGAAAAGCATGAGTTCAGTGAATTCTGTGGCTAATGTATTTCTTGGTTTTGTGGAGTAGAGAAAACTAAAACATTGTACGAAGTCATCTCAAAAGATTTACTTTTATTTTTAATTATGTATATACGTGTGTTTGTATATAGGTATTTACTTACCAGAAGAGGATCTTGGGAGTCCTAGAGCTGAAGCTACAGGTGGTTGTGAGTTGCCCAGTGTGGGTGCTGGAACTTGAAGTCAGGTCTTTCAGGAGAAGGGCAAGTTCTCAGCACTGACCTCCAGCTCCTCATGTAGCCTTACTTACATGTATTTACAGAAAACGATTGGTATTCTCTTGAAGAATTCTCTAGCAAGTTGGTACTTGTCTTTTGCCTTTGTTGCTTTTTGGCAGGAAATGAAAATAAGTTTATTTTTTATAATACATATATAGTAGGAAATTTTCTGCTTCTAAACAAAGCATTTGGCATATTCTGTGTTGAAAGATAAATTCGAGGTCATGAAAAATATTTTTCTTGTAAAAATTAAAATTTAATTGATATGAACAATTACAGATAATTGGATGGTACTATCATATCTGGTTGGGGAAAGCAATGTTGAATTTATAATAGAAAAGCATTGCAGGAGGTTTGCGGTGAGTTTGATTTCATTGTTAGGTATTCCCCAGTGGACAGAATGCCCAAAGTGCATAGAATCCTGCCCCATGCTCTCTGGCAGTGGGACCAGAATTATTCCTGCTGCATGAACTGGATTCTCGGAGCCCATTCCCTACAGAGGAACACCTTGCTCAGCCTTGACACTGGGAGAGGGTCTTGGTCCTACCTCAACTGTGTATGCCAGACTAAACTGACTCACTCTGGGAGTCCTTTCACTCTGGGGGATGGGGTGGGGAAAGCTGAGGGGTGACTGGGAACTGGGGGAGAGGGGAACAGTGGTGGGTATGTTTTAAAACAAAACAAATTAAAAAAATCTTTTTTTTAGAAGAATGCTTT
The DNA here is from genome assembly GCA_033318265.1 of Phyllotis vaccarum. Taxonomy (NCBI): domain Eukaryota; kingdom Metazoa; phylum Chordata; class Mammalia; order Rodentia; family Cricetidae; genus Phyllotis; species Phyllotis vaccarum. The sequence goes on along the minus strand of JARWLC010000009.1, from coordinate 34,338,081 downwards.
TTTGTTGGTTATTAATTTAAAAAGAAAAAATCCTGCCCTGTTAAGTACTGGGTTTTTTAAATCTTTCTAAACCTACGCTCCAGATTTGAGATAATAATTTCTACTTTCAGTGAAGTTATAACTTAAAAACATATATTTGTGGCTTTTAAAATGTGTTATGCTTATGTAGTACTTATATTTTTAATGAGTAGAAAATCTAAATTAATTAAATGTTCTATTGCTTTGAATTTATTTTAAGTGTACTTAAATCAAATCTCCATTTCTACTTTTAGAAAGTTACATAGTAAATATGACTTTTGAGGGAAATACCCATTTTCAAATAGGCCTTTTCAGTTAAGTACTTTAGAAAAAATGGGAAAAGGTTTTAATAAGGCCCTGATAACCTGTGAGAGATCTTTTTCATGTAACAGAACTCTTGCAAACTTGAAGAGTGTTCCTTAGTTACTCTATTTCAAAGAGAAAGCTTTCTTGTGACTTCTATTACTTCTCACTTGGTGACATTTACTTCTAGGTGTCACTTGGTAAAAAGTACACAAAGAAAGCAATTGTGACGGTAAAGGGGTTTGGATTGAGTTTTAGTAGTCAGCTTACTTTACTAGCTTCCATTTATGGCTTGAATTTATAATACCTTGTAGATTATGAATCTAATACTGTTCTTTGATGGAGTGATACAGGTGAGATCATTGTATGATTTTTTTTTGCTGAAGGTATGGTAACTTAAGTACCATTCTGATAGAATAGAAATAGAAAGCTTTTGTTTTTCTTTTTCTTTTTAACAAAGAATCCCATTGTAAGGCTCAAATTATATATATATATACATATATATATATATATATAAAATATATATATAATAGTGTGTGTTTGTGTGTGTGTGTGTTGTGGGGGGTGTTGTTGCATTTAGAAGGCCAGAGGACAACTTAAGGGAGTTAGTTCTTTCAAGTCTTTGTAAGCATATGCTATTTTGTGTACACACACACACACACACACGTCACACCGGTCAATTTTTTATATTGGTAAATTTGTATATTTTCTAGGTTTTGATATTGTTGTTTAAAGATGTTAGTTTTTAATTTTAATTGTTGACTGTTCATTGCTAGTATAGAAATATGTTTGATTTATATATTAAACTTGTATCCTGAATCCTTGATAAATTCATTAGTTTGAATATTTTGTAGATTTCTACAGTGCATATTTATATTATTTTCCAGTTTTGACATTTTAAAATTTTTTGCTTTTATACTTGTTATTTTATGCATACATATGTGTGTGGCATATGTTGCATACACCATGGTACTCATGTGGAGGTCAGAGGACATCTTTGTGGAGTTCATTCTTTCATCTCTTTATGCAGTTCTTAGAGTCACCAGGATTGTTCCATAGAGCTGCCTTGTTGGCCCAAAAATACATTTCAATAATTAAATAATGTTTTTCTTGCTTTTCTATACTGTCAGGAATTTTCCATTGGGAATGGTGGCACAGGCAGCACTGAGGGAGAGGCAGGTAGATCTCTCTGAGTTTGAGGCCAGTCTGATGTACAAAGAGAGTTCCAGGATGAGAAACCCTACCTTGATACCCACCTCCCCCCCCCCCAAAAGTAAAAAATAATTTTCCTTAAATAATGAATAAAAATAAAATAATATGTATTTTTGGTTTTTGGTCCTGGCTCTTCGGTTGTGTGTGTGTATGTGTGTGTGTTTCTCTCTCTTTTTCTCATTTAAGGTTTATTTTTTTTTATTATGTATACAGTGTTCTGCCTACAGACCAGAAGAGGGTACCATGTCTCATGACAGATGGCTACTATGTGGTTGCTGGGAATTGAACTCAGGACTTTCGGAAGAGCAGCCAGTGTTCTTAACAGCTGAGCCATCTCTCCAGCCCCTAGGCTGTGTTTTTTACAATTTAAAATTTATCATAGGCCAAGTCTATTGGCTCCAGACTGTGGAGTCTGAGGCAGTAAGATCCCAAAGTCAACACCCACCTAGGCTAATAAATGTAAGTTCAAGGCCATTTGGGGAAAGTTCATGAGAACTGATCTCAAGTGAAAAGCAAAGAAGTGGAAGAAAAAAAAAACCACGGAAAAAGAACTGGGAGTTTTCTCCAGGGTAGCTTGTCTGGTACCCTGAGGTTCTGGGTGTAGTACTCAGTACTACATAAAATAAAATGAATGAAAAGACCAAAAAAAGAATGTTACAGGTTTTTTTTTTTTTTTAGTTGTCTTTTGCTAGGATTAAGAAATTTCTATAACTTATTTTGCTGGGGTTTAATTTAAAACAATTTTTTGTTGTGCTGAATCAAGCCAGGAAGTGCTCAGTCATTGAGACATTCCCCCAGCCCTTGCTGAGAATTTTTATGATGGATGCATAATAGATAGTCTCAAATGCTTTTTATATCTCTGAAATGATCATACAATTCATGCCCTTTAAATTTTAAGTTTGTGTGAATGTGTGTGCATGCGGACGCACAGATAATGTGAGAGACTTTTTTGGGGGAAATTAAATGCTAACACATGCCTGCAAATGTACAATAGACCAAAGTTAACAGTTGCACTGGGGTTCAATTTGATGAACCGATGAGTTTTTATTGAGGTTACTATCAGTATAGATGAGGAACTACTTTCAGAAGCAGGATGACGCAAAAGCAGTCTCAACACCAAAAAGCCCACCTCCAAGCAGCTCAACAGGTCTTAGAACTGTCTTGGTGAGAGAGGTGGTCATTGTCTTCTCCAACAGTTGTTTAATGCTTCTTCAAGTCTAGAGGGCTCTAATGAACCGTGCAGGCATCGGCTTTCCCAGACATACAAAGTTTGCTTAACTCCAGAGTCTCAGGAAGTCCCTCTCTTTCCATAGGGTATTTAGTTTAGAGGGAGCTGCTGTACAGCAGCACATGTGGTACCACTTGGAAGTGAAGACACAACCTCAGGTGTTGGTCCTTGACTTCCATCATGCTTGAGACAGGGTGTCTAGTTGTTTACTCTTGCATATGTCGACTCTGAGAGTCCTTCTTTCCATTCCTTTCGCTCACTTGAGGTGAGCTGAGATTACAGATGCATGTTATGACACACAGCCCTATGTGGGTTCTGACGATCTGAGCCCACCTGTGCAGCAAGTGGGCTATCCACCGAGCCATCCTAAGTTCATGGTTTAAATTTTTAACTCAATTCCTTTTATTGGTGTGGAGCTGGTCACTTAATTCTTGAGGCAGTTTGGTAACTCGTAAACTAGAAAGCGTTTGTCCATTCATCCCAGCTGTTGAGTTGGCAGAAGTTGGTTCATATCTATTCTAAGGCCCCTTTTGTTGCTCCTGTTATTGCTAATTTGTGCTTTTTAGTGTAGTAAGAGGATTAATGATTTTATTGAAGTTCTAAAATAATTGATGTTTTCATTTAGATTTTTGTGTTGAAATTTTGTTTTCTGGTCATTGACCTCTTTTTATATATCAGCCCCCCTCCCCCGCCAAACTTATTTGGGACAGTATTGATATGAAGGCAGATTAGTAAGCAGAATATAGAGTCCAGGATATGAACATTGATGGTTAGCTGAGTTTTGAGAGTGATGCAGACAGTTTTGGGGGTGGGGAAAGTCTTGTCAAACATTAGTATAGCCAGATTTTCATTATTGACAAAAAATTCATCTATTGCTTTATTCTGTACACACTTTATTCTGAATCATGAGATTTTCCTTCCCACAATAGCTGCAAACTGGAACCTACTTAGGTGAATAGGTGGATTTATTGTGGTTGCTTTCATGAAAAGCAATGAGTTCTTGATGCACGAAACTCTATGAGCATATCATCAAAAAAGCAAAGAATCCAGATATGAATCTGTACTGTATAATTCATACTGTATGAAAAAAATCTAATCTATAATGACAGAGCAGTTAAGTGGGATCTTGAGGCTAGAGGCTGGAGGTGGAAAGGGAAATTAATAGCAGAGCTGTTTAGAGGCTCCGAGAAACTTCTTGATTGTGGTGATAGCTATGCAGGTGTGGTGTTAAGGGCATATATTATTACAGTGAGCAAAGCCTTTCCCTCTAGTAATTATCAAACCTGACTGTACTTCAGTATTATCTACTAAGCTTTTAAAATTCGTATACCTCTGCTCTACCAAATACAAGTCAGTTACCAGCAAGAGGCTTGCTTCTCTGAGCTTTTAAAAGTTTCCAAAATGCTTTCATTTCTCATCTGGAGTTTGTAAATAATGTTTTCCTTATATTACCTTTCCTTTTTAAGACTTCAAGATCTATGCATCCAGAGCCATTTTACTGAGTTTTGAGAATAATGAGCTCTCCTATAACATGCAATTTAGGAGAATGATAAATATTAAGTAACAGTGTAAGCATTATTTGTAAATTGAAGCAAGTGCTTTGGGAACACTATAAATCAGTACTCTGGAAAGTTTATTTTTCTAAATGATTGAGTATTTCGAATAATGCATGCACATAAGGTGGCTCATTTGAGAAATGTATCTTGCATGCTGTACTTTCTTAAAGTATTTTTCACATTAGTTATCTTTGTATTATTTTAAAAATTAAGGAATCTCAACTTTTCAGTGACAACATTGATCTTTATATGTGTCTCCCAGAGTCTGAGTCAGTTTTTGTCAGTCATTTACATTCTATGTATTTTGTTCCAAAAACAAAACAGAAATCCTTAAAATGACAGTTGTTCTGCTAGCACTTGGAGGAACAAATATTAGTAGAGGAGTTAATAATGTTGATATGTGTCTGACATGGTTGTTTAGTAAGTGACTACAATACTATTTCTGTTTGTTGTTAGAGAATATGTGGAATGGAAATTTTGTGCTCATGTATGGTTGGGAAATTCAGAGTTAAAGAAGGCTAAGCACTTTCAGTGCCAGGGTTTCTCAGAACCTGTAGCACGTTCTGTCCTGACTCTTTAAGATCCTCATTTTGACCATTGAACCTCTTTCCATTGGTCTTAGTTCCATGAATTGGTATCTAAGCAGATCAATACATTTTCAGTAGCACTGAAGATATCATATGTCATATTGTAAAGATGAAATTTTTGTTATTTATAGATAGTAAATCTATAGTTTACATTTGTGTCATAAATTTAGAAATAATTCTCCATTTTTGCATCTTTCACTGGTAGGTGAGAGTGACATTTCATATTTCTCTTCTGTTTCAGAGCAGAGTAGAAGAGATGATTTAGAAGCTTTAGGCCATATGTTCATGTACTTCCTAAGAGGCAGTCTTCCTTGGCAAGGTTTAAAGGTAATTGTTTTTTATGTTTCTTTATTGGAGGTCATAAAATCTTAATGTGTATTAAGGCACCACATTCTTGTCTTCTCTTTCCTGCTTCAGGCTGACACATTAAAAGAGAGGTATCAGAAAATTGGAGACACAAAACGAGCCACACCAATAGAAGTGTTGTGTGAAAACTTTCCAGGTAATGGACAGTGGTAAATTTTAAAATTGAAACGTGTTCTTATGTACAGAAAAAGTCCAATCTTCATTGCTTAAGTTTATAAGTAATTTTTTGAATTCATTGAAAAACATGAGCACTTTAAAAATGGGATTAAAAGTTGTCAACAATTACTGCAGAGACCACAGAAACAGTTTTTATATTTGCTTCACAAGAATGGCATTATATGAAGAAGATCCCATCTTTTAATTATGTGAAGACCAGCTAAAGTCATGTTTCCTTCAATGATTTATTTTAATAAGTTGAAATATATGCTAAAGATATGTGATATCATTTAGTGCACTGTTATTTGAGTCTCAGTGTCAAAGTTAAAATGTTAAAAGTCTCAATGTTAAAAATATTACTTAATTTTATTTTCAGAGAACTATAAAATCTTACTACTTTATTAAGTTTAAGGACATTTTATATTAAAGAGTATACATTTTGAAAATAATTCTCATCTAAGCATTTATGGCAACTCAGAAGCAAGAATTTATTTAAATAAGGTTTCTTAATCCCAAATTAAATGTTAGTGATGTGTTAATCAAAACTTTATGTTTGAGGTAGAAGCTTGTTGAGTTACCTAGCTCCGATCATGGCACTGCTCTGTTTCCCGGGGTGACCTGGGACATGCTGTCTTCCTGCTTCAGCCTCCTGAACAGCCACCTGTACCACCAAGCTTAGCTCTCGGTAGTTGCTAAATATCTGATGTGGTTTGCATGGCAACATGAAGTGTAAAGAAGACGGGCTTCGTTCAAGATGGAGGTCTTCTATCACTTATATTCACTGGCTCTTCTGTGTAATGGTATCACAATGAAATCAGAGCTCTGAAATAGCATATATTTTCTTTCTCATTGTCAGTAAACTTTACTTTCCCTCCTGATATAATGTCTATAAATGGAACATGAAACAGTGTTGGTGACAGTCCTCGAGGTTTGGGGGTAGATAGATTGACTGTCTTGTGAAGCATATAAGCAATTTTCCAGGAAAAAATCCAGGTGCCAAGATAATTAGCCCTGTAATTAGGCAGCAGGTGGAATAGTGAAAAGGTCCCCTGTGAGTAAAGTCACATGCACCATGTTGCACTGTGAATGAGTTAGAAGCAGGGGGGCAGCAAAATCTCCACATCTGAGATCTCAGCATTGGTAAGCTACTGTTTTTTTTTTTTTTTTTCCTAATGTTGGATGCTCTTCTTAACTAGTGAACAATTTTACTCCTTAGATTTTTGCTTTTCTTTCTTTTAAAAGTATAAACTTTAAAGAAAAAATGTGTAGAAATTTGTATATTATCCAAGTAATTGTTTGATTAGAAATTAAAAGAAGGCTTTTGTTGTGTTCCTGCATTAGATTTTTTTTGGAGATGATTTTGCTTATTTTGCCAGCTCAGTTGGTTAAAATACTGGTCATGGTGAAGGATAGAAATTTTGCCACATGTTAGTTAGTGTATGTTGGTGATACTGAAGGAAACCCAGCCAAGGAGTGCAGCTGCTGTCACGTAAGCTAGTTCCAGGGGTGTGTTGAGTAAATTTTAAAATATGCATGAAGTATGCCTTGTGATTAGACACTTGTGTCATTGAGCCATCAGTTCACTCTCTAGTATAGCTCAAGATACCTATTAAATATTATTTTTAAAAATGTTTCAACCTATGGTAATAAATGTCGCAGCCGACTATGTGGCTCACTTCCTTTCCTTTTGTTTCCGTTCTTCCTTCTTTCCCCCTTTCCTATACTTGAGATAGAATGTTGTTAATTTTTTATTAAGTATTACAGAGATGTGTAGTCAGAATAACTTTTATTTCCTTTCTAGAAGAAATGGCAACCTATCTCCGTTATGTACGAAGGCTAGATTTTTTTGAAAAGCCAGACTATGATTACCTAAGAAAGCTCTTTACCGACTTGTTTGATCGCAAAGGATACATGTTTGATTATGAATACGACTGGATTGGTAAACAGTTGGTGGGTACTTTATGCTGTTACAGTAAAAGATTATTTATAGTATTTTAATAGTATAGAATATTTCTATTGACGATTGATAACAGCTTGTATGGAGTTAGCTTTACTTTTTATTTGGGGACATTTCTTTAGGGCTCACCATACTTGGAATTTATACAAGATTTACTTCTGAATTTTCTCTTTTTCATAAAGGGGTGATGAGTTAGTTTGGATTTTCTATCTTAATTTACTTTTTTAATGTCAAATATGTTTCTATTTGGTATTTTTATAGTATTATAGTATTGCAATTTCTCTATAGTAAGTAATATTCTGCTTTGACAAAAATTAAGAATTTTAAAAGCTTCTTTTCTGAGTCAATGAGTATTTTTTTAATTTTGTGATAATTTTTATTTGTATATTAGCATTGATATGAGATTCATAAATACATTTTTATTTTTAATGTGAGAAAGTAATTTGAAATTAATAACAACATTAGAAGACCCTTTATATACATAAAAGTTAATATATTAGAAAGTGTTTAAATGTCTTAAAAATACTTTAAAAAGTAGCTATATTCTCTCTGGCTTTGTTTTATCCCAAAAGCTTTTATCAATGTGTTTGAGAACAATGTTGCTTCTTGAAGACTTAACTTACTTATCATCCTTTATTGATTCATTGGTTCTTGTATGCAGCAAATGAAACTGTTTTAGGTGGGAACACTAAGCAGGCATTTGGCATTAATTGATGTTCTCTTGCAGCCTACTCCAGTGGGTGCGGTTCAGCAAGATCCTGCTCTGTCATCCAACAGAGATGCACACCAGCACAGAGATAAGATGCAGCAGTCTAAAAACCAGGTTTGCTGCCCTTTGGATACGACAGCCTTACTTTCACTATTGAGATGTGTGTGTTTCTTCAATGGGCCACACCGTGAAAGGAAGCTCCCCGTTGTTGCCGTTACTTTCGGGATAATTGTCAGTTCCTAACTCACAGTACGAATTAGTCAAAGCCAACGATATTTGTGTTGTTAGAAGGATAACAACTTTATCTTTCTCTCTAGAGTTAATTCAGTAAGGTATTTATTGAACTTCTGCTGTTTAGAGTGATTTTTATCTGTGAGTTTAGAAATACAGAGGCAAAGAAGACAGTCTGTAAGAAGTGATTTAGACTGAGTGACCAAGTGGTGTTTAGTTCAGAGCTTACTTGTCCCTGGAAACAGATGAACATGAGTGTGTTTAATTTTCTAAGGCCTATTTTCTTACTTATAAAGTAGTGCTGATACATGCTAACTTCTAGATTATAATTTTTAATTAGAATTCTAATAACAGAATAAAATAGAGTAGAATATAAATTTATTCTCAGTAAGTCTGAATTCAAGGATGGTATTTTGCAATAAATGCACAGAGAACTACATTTTGAAGTAGAAATTGCTCTATCACTTGGAAGATAAGCTATGTCCATTTGCATATCTAATACAGAAAAAGTTGATGATGAGCCTGCAGAGTAAATGGACCTCTTAGGAAAATAATAGAATAGAAGCATTTTAAGAGTAGTGAGCAGGAGACAAGAAGAGAGGAGGAAAGAGGAGAAGGTGGAGGGAGAGAAGAAAGACAACAGAGAAGCAAGATTATTTGTTTGAGGACCATGAGTCAGCTGGTTTGTGTGGAACAGAGCCTGGTTGGAGAGCAGGCATTTAAGAAAGGAACTGACATGCAGGGAGAGTGAAGAGCTCATGTTTCCTGGGGAGGGCGTGGGCAGCCGCTGAAAACCTCAGCACTGTTTTCAGACCTCTTTTTGCCTAAGAATTTTCCTATCTCCCTGAATCAGAGTGTGTCTAGAAATTCTTAGTTACAGCCCTGTGTAGATTCTATTTTGCTTCTTTTGTCCCATTGAAGTCCAAGTGATGGTTAATACACGATGAAAACTGGACAGAATACTATTCATTAAAAGCATATAGCTAAACAAAATGCTCACTTTGGATCATATTAAACAATATGTATGGTATAGATATTTAGAAAGATTTGATTTTAGAGTTTGACACAGAAAAATTGGCACAATGAAAAATCTCATGAATTAATCCAACTATAAAATATGATCAGTTGATAACTTGAATAATCTGATGAGATAACTATATAAGTATAGGGCTCAGCAGTTGAGATCTGGTGTTTCCATTTTCTAAGCTAGAGTTAATTTCTTGGATTTTCCTGGAGACACGTCAGTGATTGGTCCTCTCTATAAACTTTTCTGCTCAAGCTGCTGTAGAAAGATATTGTAGTAAGGGAAGCCTTTAGTAGTGGATTGCATCATAACTTAAATTTATTTAGGCTTCTAACTTTCTACTTATCACAGACATAGATATTTTAATATAAACTTTCTAAGGGTGGGGTCTGTATTTCCTTTTTGCATTAATACAAGGAAGATTTTCTACTTATGTATAATGTTTCAGTAACTCCTTTGGGATAGGGCTGTGCATGCCATTTGAGACTTGAATATACATACAGTCTCCTCATTAATGAAAAATTATGTGCATAGAAAAAGTTACTAAATATCCATGCATCAGTGAACAGTTTGTTTTTTTTTTTTAAATGACAGACCCCATGATTCATAATTCAAAAGAGGGCAGCCATGAGTTCCTTAAAAAGCTGGACATTATAATGACTGCAGACAGAGAGCAGAGTCAGGGGAGCCACAGTTACTTAGAAAATGTTAGGTACGTTCTAGTGTTTATATAGAATGAAGTGCATAGTTTTTAATATTTTCCTACAGAGGTCTGTCACCAGCTGTCAGTTGCCACAGATATCTGTCTTTAGCATCCTATTTATGTTTGATTTCCTGTAATTTATTTCGGTGTCAGCTACAAATCCACTAATTCTGGCTGTGCAGTTAGTGATGAAAAGACAGGACTCTCACAGTGCTTCTGATGGCAAACTTCATGCCATGGCCTGTGTAATTTCTCACTGGATAGTTTAAGTTGGTGGTGTCCTCCCTATGTCCTTTTGGACAGTTTACCTGTCCCAGAAAAGGTTACTCTGGCCTTTCATGTACTTAGGCTCCCTCTTTGGCACTTTGTGGCAAGATTTTGTAGAATTTGGTTGAGAAAGAAAAAAAGAACATGAGAGACTTTAGGATATTTATAGTCAGTGTCAGGAGTTTGGTACAGCACTGCTGATGCTGGCCCTGGTTGGAAACCCCACAATGCTTTACTAGGTCCGTGACCTCAGGACAGTGTTGAATTCCAGGGCATAATTCACAAAATGACGATTTTCTCTAAAGTTATTCATTCAAAACCAAACTATAAGAACTTTCCCTTCTGTTTGTACTTAATGTATGTTCCTGAAATAGGGAAATTGATTGCCATTAAGAAGCCATTCTAGTTTTTACTATAGTAGCCTCTACTTACTCCCATTCAGATTTACCAAGGGGTCTAAGGAAATTTACAATTTTCAGTCTATCTATTTTTACAAAGGCTCTTTAGTTAGAACCAATTTTTAAAAAAAAAATGAAAACAGAGATTTATAATTGCGGGATTATCACTTTTTAAAATGTTTGTTTTGCTATATTCTCTTAGTATTTTTAGTGTTGTGCATTATGTTTTTTTTACAAAGACCTTTTCTGTGTCCCTGTTATACTTGTAGTAGAAATGGAGTGTATTGAAAGAGAGACACATTTCTGGAGATTTCAACCTTTTAAGAATTTTTTTTCCCCCAAATTGCTAAAAATAACTCTTCATGAAAGAACCACTGAGGATTCTGGAAGAAAGCACAGTGACAGCTTTCTGTAGTGCACTGATGTCAGTCAGTTTTCCTCCCTGGCTCTTGGTTAGTTAATTTATTTATGAACTTGATGGAATCTATGACTTCCCAAATCCTTTATTTCTAAAATTTTATGATTCTAACTTACTTTTATTGCTGATCATTACTCAATTTAACAATAAAAATTTATCTTTAATCTTCAGAGATAAATAACTGTATGTATAATTCAGAATAGTAGGATATTTTAAATTTCCTTTTGTACATTTGTTTTGTATATTATAAGGATGAGATGTTTAACATATTGGGTTTTCTTCTTCCATGCATGCCACATGCATTAAATAAATGGCAGTCGGCAGAGCACAGGGCAGCTTGGGACTCCCAGCAGGCAAATCCCCACCATTTGAGAGCTCACCTTGCAGCAGACAGACATGGTGGCTCAGTACAGGTATTTTCTGATTTTGCATGAGTGATTATTCCCCAGATTTCTACAACTAACCTTTTTGTTTGAACTCATGGCATGATGCTCTGTCCTTATGAAAGCTTGTTGCCAAAATCTGTCCATAATTCTATTTCTTTGTTACTTAACCAAAACCAAAGTTAACATGGTCCAGGAAGACCACCAAGGATGCTACAGTTTGCCTTGATTTATTTTTGCAAGTACACAATAGTATTTAAGTCATACAGCAAGTTAGAAAAAGTGAACTGTAATAAGTATGATTTGAGCTTGATTTTTAAATATTAAGCTAAATATCTTTATTAATGCTTTAAGTAAAACATTTTCAAAACTCCCCCCTCCCTTTTATTGACTTTGCTTCCTTCAAGTTTCATCCATAGAAATCTAAACTTTTTCATCTGTATTGGAAATGTGTCTGCACTTAGAGAAAATGGCTGCTGTGCTGTACAACTAAGTAAGCTGTGCTTTCTGAACATTTAAAGCAGGTTCTTACTTATAGTACTTCCTCTTTACATCACTTCCTAACTACAATAGCCAGCTACTGCTCTTCGCTGCCAGCCTCTAAGGGGAACTACTTGAGTATTGTTGTAGAGACAGGGAGACTATAGCCTTGTAGGTCTTTAGAGTGGCTCTGAAGGCACTCCAAATGATGCATAAAGTAACCACGATTGTTTACCTCAGCCTGTTCAGTTTGAAAACCTTATGTTTTGGTTTTGTTCCTCCTTGAACAGTTTCCCATTATATTTTATTAATTTTGTATTCTTTTTAATGCATTATTAGTTAGTATAATCTATATTGAATCATTTTTATTTAAATTTTAAAATTAAATATTAGGGGGTATCTTATTTTCTCACCATTACATTTTAAAGGTACATTAATGTAACCACCCATTTTTATATATAAAAATTATAAATATTTAGTAATATGTAGTAGAAATATTTGAATAGCTATATGAACTTAGAAGTGACAGGCTTAGGCAAGAGTGCCTGAATTCATATCATTGAAAAAGCTAAGTGAGCAAAGTATATTTAATTTGCATAAAGCATTTACATATATTTTACTTGTTTCTGAGTGTTCTTGTTTGCCACATGTTCTGTAGTGCTCAGGGAGATCTGTAGCAACTAAGGCTCTAGTAGAAATCTGTCCTGCCATATCTAGCATTACTTTGGATCTGTTTTTCCCATCTGTTGTTAGGGTGACCATGGTTTGGGGTCAGGAGTTGGGGTTGCCTCTATGCTTGGGGTCCTGCCATTTCCTCTTGGGGAAGAGGGAAAGATGGCACCAATGACACAGCCTCTAGGGACAAGTTCAAACAGGCAAGTTCAATTTTATCAAGAAGGGGAAACCTTAAATGCCTTTTCCCAGACCTTCCTTCCAGCCAGGGGAAAGGGTTTTGATGTGCTGATATCTGTGGCTGCAAGCAGTGATCGCTCCACTGGTTTAGGATGTTGTATTAGGACTTCACCCCCATCAAGGCTCCAGGCTCAGACCCCAGGTGTCTTATTCAGAAGTGCAGGACTAGGCTGAAGCCAAGCCCCGAAAAGGCCATACATTCTACATTCCCAGAATGAATTTATTTGATGTTTCATCACATCTGCAGCTCATACAGTTTCCCTTACAGTACTTGTACCTTTTTTCCTTTTTTCCAAAACTTTTCTGTCTTTTGACATCCAGCTTCATCTAATATTCAGTATCAGTCAGTTTGCCCAGTAGAGTTCTAGTAATAGAATGAATACATAGACAAAAATAAGAGATTATGCTCATTCTGTTGGTTTCATTTCTTTTCAGTTTTTTTTTTTTTAACATTTCTTCCCTCTCCCCTTTTTTAAGATGCCAACCACAGTTTCTCTTTACTCCTTTGTCATTTTAGTCTTAAACTGACTTAATATAGTAAACATTTTTAAAAGTTTAGTGAGTAATTTACTAACATCTCAAGTATGGCAATGCCAGAATCTTATCCCATTTCAAAATATAATTCATTTGCAAATTATCTTATTATCTTTCAGAATTTTTTGAATTGTGATTTTGTATAGACTATAGAAATCTTAAATTAAAAAAATAGAAAGTACCTAAAAACTACTGTGATTATTATAATTGAGTACTATAGTTGATCCTAACAAAGGGAAGTAATGTGATTTGTTATTCTCATGGTCTTATAAAAGGAAGTGGTACAGAGGTTTTTTTACAAGAAACTCATTTTTGCTTTGGCCTTTTTGAAGGATCAAATTGTGTGTGTGTGTGTGTGTGTGTGTGTGTGTGTGTGTGTGTGTGTGTGTGTGTGTGTGTGTGTGTGTAAAAATCTTAGTACCTTAGGCAAAAGCTCTAACATGAAGCTACAAGCCCAGCCTTAGCAGTTACCTTTAATAGGTTTTTCCTAGTCAGCAGTAACCCCCATCACTGTAGTTTTCTGTATGTGGATTAGTGAGACACCATTAAACATTCTAGGCTGTTAAGAGTTGACCATGGTGGGATTTTTTGAAATTTGACTTGAAAGACACATAAGACACATCTGGGTATGTGTGTATGTGTGTAGTATATACAACGTGTTCAGAACAGTGATTGTCTGGAGGTCTCAGATTTTTTTGATGCAGGTTTTCTCCCCAAACTTGTAGCTAACTGATTAGCTAGACTGGCTGGCCAGTGAGCTCTAGGGATCCTCTTGTTTCTACTTAACCTAATGCTGGAGTCGCAGGCATTTACTGTCTTTACCTGGGTTTTTACAAGAATATTCGGGAATCCAAACATGGGTTCTTATGCTGGCAGGGTAGCCACTTTATTGACTGAACCATATACCCAACTCCTACCCCTATGAGATTTTAGTAGAAGCCAAGTAGTAGAGTCTAAACTTGAACTTTCTGCCTTTCCTGAATAATGATAATTTAACAGGCCAGATATGTGTACTACTAAAATGATGATATTATGGGACAACAGATTTAGTTCAAATTCTGTATGCTGGATTATTTATCAGTAAATGGAGGATTGTTAATATTTTTACCTCTTAGTTTTGCTGTGAAAAGAAGTATTTTATATAGAGAACTGGGGTTTTCAGAGTGCTAGCTAAGTACAATTAACCAATTGCTTTTGTAAATTTGTGAACAACTATATTTTATTCATTTCCTAAAAGTCAAGTATAAAGCCATAAGAAGAGAAAACATTGTCACGTTCACTTTTCCTTTTTATATTTAGTGAAATAATGGAAATATGTAGCTATACATCTAATAAGCTCTTTCTGCCAAAAGAATGAAGAATAAATTAATGTATCTGAAGATGTTGTTTTGAGTCTGTTCTGGTCTGTGTATGTTATGGAGAGATGCTGGCAATTACTTAGTGTGCCCATCTCTGTTAGCCCATGGAATCATGCAATGAGTATTGCTGGGAAGGAGACCTCTCCATAATTTTGGAAATTCATTATTCAGAAAAATCTGTGTAAGTTATTTTTAGGTGTTAAGCACTGTTCTGGGCTCATGTAATGAAAACAATGGAGAGAAAGGAGGCTCTGATAGTTATCACAGTGATAGAATATTTGGAGAAAGCACACCTAAAAATGGTCTGGATTAATGATTCAGATTTTCGTGTAATAGCTGCTATGAATACAGAAGAATCAGTAATGATTATCAGTTGAAGACAGTAGGAGAAAGAGGAGTGTCTTAGGGAGAGAAAACGGCATACATAAAGTTGCTGAGGAGAGAGACACAATTAGGAATTGAACTCAGTAGATGTTGCAGGGTGTTCTTTTGGGCACCCATGGGTGGGGGGTGGGTTGAGTAGGTGTAGACTTCAGGAGTCAGGTGAGATGCAGACACAGACTCCTGCAAATTCATTTATTGTACACATGGGGCAAACTTACATCCCTGCCCCCATTTCTCATTGTCAGTCAACCATTTCCTTAGTTGTGTTGGCCCTCTCTCGTTGGCTTTCAGTACCTCGATGATCTGCATCACCAGTTACCAAGTTGGTGATAATACTATATATCAATAAGAAAAAATCTGAAATATCAGAGAGATAGAGAAACAAACCACAGCCACTTCTCACCTAGCCAACTCCTCAGGCCTGTCTCCAGGAATCCTCAGACCTCAAGTCAGTCCATCCTCAGCCAAAAAGGGAAGTGTCAGGTCAAGTGTTCTGCTGCCTCTGGCCTTGTCTTTCTTTCCCTGCCCAGCTATTTCACTTCCTGGTCCAACTTTCCTAGTGCTAGGATTAAAGGTGTGTGTTTCTCAAGTACTGGGAGCAGAGGCATGGGATCCCAAGTGCTGGAATCCCTTGAGTGATGGGATTACAGGCATGGGTCAGCACTCTCTTACCTTCAGGGCTTGGCTCTGTGGGTGGTACATACTTGTAACCTTGGCCAGAGACAGGATCCCTAGGAAAGCTAACCAGCTAGGGAAGCTGAAATCAGTGAGCTCTGGACTCAGCAAGAGACCCCTTCTCAACAAAAATTAGAGAGCAATTAAAAAAGATACCTGATATCAACTTCTGGTCTCCAAACACATATACAATCATGCATACCAATCTCACATATACAGTGTAGCCAGAAGAAGTTTCTGACTTATTTGGACCGAGGGCCAGACCTGCAGTTCTGCAGCTGCTTAGCCTCAAATAATCACACAAAGGCTTATATTAATTACAAGCTGTTTGGCTTATGGCTCAAGCTAATTACTTAATAGCCCTTTCAGCTTAATCCATTTTCATAATCTGTGTATTGCCACGTGGTTTGTGGCTTACCTGTATTAATTTACATCTTGCTTCCTGGGCAGCAGCTCGCAGTAGCTCTGTGTGACTCGGCTCTCCTTCCCTTTTATCTGTGCTTCGATGTCCCACCTGCCTGTAAGCTGCTTTGCCATATACCAAAACAGTTCCTTTATTATCCAGTGGTAATTCACAGCATACAGAAAGACATCCTTCATCACTTTCCCTTTTCTGTCTAATCAAAAAGGAAGGTTTCAGTTTCAACATAGCAGAATTACGTATAACAAAACAGCTACCAAACAATTAGTTACATATCTAATTTATTTGTATTTAGCAAAATTAAAGAAAATATTCCATCATCTACCTTATCCTTGTGAGTTCAAAGTTTCATATCTAATTTACCTTTTATTAGAACTAAGGAAAACTAAAAGTATAACTATATAATCTTCAACTCTATCAAAGAGCACAGAAGAATATATTACCCAGTAAATGGCAGAGACATCTGGCTGTCTAGACAGTCATCTAAAGTTCCTCTGTAATGTTAGGGCACCCATCATCAGCCTACAGACCTAGAGTCTCTGGCAGACATTTTTAGTGAAGCAGGAAATTTGAAGAACTATTCCATCCATTCTAGCATAGCTTATCAGTTGCTTCTCCCTGTGTCCTACAGAATATCTGGCAGTTTTCTTTGTGAAGCAGGAACCTGAAGGACCATTTCAGCTTGTTCTGGCAAAGTTCCAGAGGTCACGTTCATATGGGTCCTGCATAGCCAGTTTATACAGCATACTGTCAAGCAGTCAAGGCAAAAACAATTTTCTTGCCCAGTGGCTACCTTTTGCCACATAGAAAGTAAATTCCATATGGAGTTTATTTGATGCCCATCATCCTCTCGAAGTATATTGGTGCTGTCTCACTGTTCAGAAAAGTCTTAAGTTCTAAAAATATTTTAAATGCTATATTCTATCGATTGTTGAGTATTTGAAGATTACCTATCTAGTTGAAATATATCTTTGTATATCTAAAAAACTAACATGACTATTAAGTTTGATTATCATAGATTGTTAATCTGTATTTTTAATTATACATTACAAATTTAAATGAGTTACATGAACATATCTTAAACAAGAGTAGAAATATACATACAGTATAACAAAATTGACTTTAAATTTATACCAGTAAGTCAAAATCCATAGCAGTGTAGAGTATTTTGAGATTAACAGCTGTTTTTTTGCATTAGATTCAATAATCTATCTTTTAAAATCATTTCTATATCATACCCCCGTTTTTCCCCTAGAAAGAGATTGACTATGACCATTAACCGTTTATAGTGAAAACAATGCAATATTTTGGGAATTTAGGCATAGCTTTTCATAATGCTTCCTGCTAATTGGGGGTACTGGCAATCTTATGGGGATTCTGAAGCTGATGTGGCCGTCTCTTCCCATCAGAGATTTTCCGAAGGGGGGGCTCTTCCTTGATCAAACCTGGTATTTCTTAACCCAGAATGAATCCGTAATCTCTCATTTCCTCTGGAAATAAGAAAACCTCTTTTTCAAAGTAACATTCTGAAGTCAGGGCATTTACAAAGATATGGATTGGATTAATCCAGCAGCATTTCTAATCAAGTGTCTTTTAGCAGCTCTTGCTCCTTTCTCAGCAGTCAAAACAATTCAAAGACAACATAACATGCAGTATTCAGACTCTCTGTGTATTTTTCATTTTTATGTGGCATGTTCTATTTCTTTTTTAATGACTTTATCCCTTTTTCTTTTCTCTCTCAAGCACGCACACACACACACACATACACACACACATACACACACACACACACTCACACACACACATACACACACACATACACACACACACACACTCACACATACACACACACATACACACACACACACATACACACACACACACACATACACACACACACACACAGGCACACACACACACACATACACACACACACACACACACACACACACACACACAGGCACCACACACATACACACACACACACACAGGCACACACACACAGGCACACACACACACACACGCACACACACACACGCACACACACACACACACGCACACACCACACACACACACACTCACACACACACACACCACACACACACACACACATACACACACACACACACATACACACACTCACACACACACACATACACACACACACACACACACACACACACTGTACACTGTTTTAAGTTTTTTGTTTGTTTTTTTCTCACCTGAATCTGTCTTTATTGTTTATCTCTTTCTGATTACACCCTTAATCTGCTAAAGTGTGACTAGGATTAAAGGCTATTTGACAGAGGTTCTAGCAGGAACCACTTTTTCCACCCAACCTTGGTAAGTTTTAGGGTCCATACTGTCACCAAATAAAGCACCACTACCTGCTGCTCATAAACCTCATTTAAATGTTTGGCAGCAGGGCCTCTTAAATGAGTCCTGTGTGGGTTTTTGCTGCTAAGGCTGATTTGCAAAACCTCCCTTTAAAAGGCTGTGACTGCTTGCTGCTAGCAAACAGAGCTGACCCAAGAAAAAGCTGCTATTCAGAAGCTATCTTTGATTCTGTTATTTCTTGTTTTTTTGTTTTGTTTTGTTTTGTTTTGTTTTTCAGATCTTTTATTATGGAGATGCACAACTCTGTTAATACATTTAGTGTAATACATTCATGTAATTTTTTTTCTTCCCAAGTATATTTATGTAAATGAAGTTTTTTTTACCTGTTTCCAAATAACCACTCAGAGGCTTATATTAATTTTAAATATTTGGCCAATGGCTCATGCTTATTACTAACTAGATCTTACATTTAGAACAACTCATTTCTTTTACTCTGTGTGTTGTCATATGGCTCCGGAACTTAGTGGCTTTTTCTCATCTTGCTTTTTGGGCAGCTGCCAGCTTCTGCCCTTATTCCTTTCTCCACCCCTCTTTAGTCAAATGTACCACGTAACCTTATTTTGCATGGTTATTGGCCAACACAGCTTTGTTTATCAGCTAGTGAGAACAAGACATGTTCACAGCATACGGAAGACCAACCCACAACATATTTCCATATATGTATGTATATATAGTAAACCTTTCATGTATTTCCTGTAGTGAAGTAAATTTAATCATGGAATGTGATTTTTTTTTAATGTTTTTCCATTCAACTTATAAATATTTTATTGAGAATTTTTGAATTCCTGCCCATCAAGGAAATTGGTTGAAACTTTCTATTGTTTCCTTATCTGGTTTTGGTATCAGTAGCATATTTTTCAAAGATTTATTTTGGAATAATTACTCTTTCTTTTCTATTTTAAAAAAGTTTTTGGAAAATGCTAGTGTTTATTTGTCCACTGTTACACTTTCAGGGACTATAGAACAAAAAATGGCAAAATAATGTAATGTTCTATAAAACTAAAGGAAGAAAAAAGAGAAAGAAGAAATAAAAGGCTTTTTGAAAAACAAAGTAAAATTAAGATACTGTTAAAAACATAATAAAAGAAAAAACTGGAGAAGCATTGAGGGAAGAAAATGGAGTCTTAGAGTACCTTCTTTGTGAGTCTGCAAGGTGCAGGCTTATGTTTATTTAGTGCTGTGGCCACTTATAAGTAACCAGTACTCTTGCAAGTGACTTGTAGCTCATGTTCTCATATTACTCTAGCCCCTCCTCCATGCATAAAAGACATGAATTCAGGAGGACAAGCTGGGAAGAGGGAAGGAGATCAGGTGAAGTGGGTGAGGTGACCAGAGAGGGTGCTTGCAGGGAGGAATAAAATATATTACATGCCTGTGTGAAAATGTTGTAATGAAACCTATTTATGCCCAATTACTGTATGTTAGTGAACCTTTAACAATATAAATTAAAAGAATATAACCAGAATATTTCCCAGTCCATAAGAACAGAAGTTTCATCAGAAGACACAGCATTAAGCCCAGATACAAACTGGACAGATAAAAAGGAATTGGATGGTTGTTGGAAGAATGGAAGCAAGAGGAATTCTGACAGTCATTGCAAAATAACCTGCTGTTGAGGGGGCCATTTAATATTTAATGTTATCTCACTTAAAAATATAAAATTGGTATCTTTAGGTGAAGGCTTGAAGATAGGTAGGATCTATTGAAAGTAGAGAGTCGTTTTTTTGTGTTTTTTTGTTTTTCTCTTATTTCTTCTGGCTGGTACTGAGCCAGGACTGGACAAATACTGGGTTTCTGACAAAACTGTCTTTCCTTCTAATAGCTTTTCTTCTTTATCTAGCGGGAGACTCTGTTAACGACCCTTAGCTTTGCAGTTCATGGACCACACAGATTCTTTCCATCTGTTTTGTGCACCTGGGGATGTCTAAATGTTCTAGTCAGCAATATCTCCTTAGTGTATTGGGGAGTTGAAGAAGCAAACACAGCATCAAACCCGTTTCCCACTGTTTGTTTTTTGAGACATGGTCTCTATATACCCAGGCTGTCCTGGACTTGGATACATTGGCCAGGCTGTCCTTGAACCTACAGAGAACCAGCCTGCAACTGCCTGTGCATACTGGGATTAAAAGAATACACTATCACACCTGGAAGTTTCTGCATTTTGAAAACCTGCCCAGTTTTGAATTCTGCTGGAGACTGCAGATGTCAAGCAGTCCACTGTACTTCTCAGTCCACAGGGCAGTGAATCTTAGAGCAGAAATGTGGTTTCAGTGGCTGGCTTATCAGCTAATGACTGACTTGGAATTCACAGTAATTCTTAGGCCATAGGCACTCTTAGTGATTGAGGGTGGGGCTACTGGCCACCATACTCTTTGCTGTCCCAGCTTAGGCTGCAGTCTCTCTCTCTTTCTTTATGACTGCCTGCTGTAATTATCTCTCATTTAGAGCTGTGTTGGGTTGGTTCCAGGCTCTATGATTGGTCCTTGTTATCAGGCTCCCAGCGTAATTTAGTCTCCTCTTAAGCTGATACTTGGCCATAGCACTCTGAGTTATGGGGTGTGGTAGAAAGGACCTCTTCTACATGGACAACTTGTTACACCAGAGGAGTCACTATCTAAACTGTGAAGTACTTTCAAGGCTTGTGTAAACTGTGTGCTTGTTCTTTGGGCAGGGTTACTAGTGTCCTTTTACCAAGGTCTCCTTGCTTAACTTTAGATGGCACTTTTGTATTCCTCCTCTTCTGGAGCTGTGCAGGAGCCATGTCCCCGCTCCCCTGGAGAGCTGTGCATGGCCTTCTTTTTGCTGCATCTATATTTACCTTGGATTCTATCACTGTGTTTCTGTTGTTCTTCCACTGTATCTCTTTGGAATCAAGTCTAAATTTTGTTATCTTGACCCTTCTTCATGGTGTCATTAAGAAGCAGCTTCAACCTGTCTTCTACCTTGGAAGCTTAAAGATTACTTTGATTAAAACTTGATTGAAGGAAGAGAAGTATGTGTCAGAGACACAAGCAGAGTGTGTTAGCGCATGGCTACAATCTCAACACTTAGAAGATGAAGGTGTATTGCTCCAATTTCATAGTCTGGGTTATGGGTGTCAAAAAAGTTGGGAGGGCATTGGTGGCCACACCTTTAATCCCAGCCCTCAGGAAGCAGAGGCAGGGGGATCTCTGTGAATTTGAGGATAACCAAGTCTCAGCTCTAAAGAGAGTTTCAAGACAGCCAGGGCTGTTAAAGAAACCTTGACTTGAAAAAACTAAACCAAACCCCCGCCCCCCAAACGCCTATAACCGAGTTTCAGAGATGAGTAGTAGAGCTGAGAGAAATGGAGTGATTTGAAATCTAACTAGAGTGTGGTTGGATCTGGGGGCTAGGAAATTAGGAGCAGAGTTGCCACCCCAGTTTTGCTGTTTCTGCCTGGCTTAGTTCTTAAACTGTACTGGTTTTAACAGATTATAGCAACCTCCAGTTCCATCATAGCTGAGCTCTTCACTGTAGTACAACTTCATTTAGTTCACTGCTATTGAAAATAGGTTTTACCATGATAGTTGGCAATTGTAAACTAAAGGAAAAAGAAAACCCTTAAGGATAGTAATGTGCTGAATGTTTGGGAATATTGTTATCAGTAAATGAATGTGTCCTGACTGTTTGGGAATATTTTATAACTGGGAAGTTTTTTATTTGAGCCTTAGGAATGATGTGATTGAAAACCTAGGCCGAGAAGGGTATAGAATCACAAATCATCTAAAAGACATGTGCAGCCAGGTACTGTTACAGACATGAGAGAATACTATGAATCGTTGTAGTAAGTAGTCTGATGTCTTGGCTCATAGAGTATCAGATCCAGTACAGACATTCCAGACATAAGAACATTGCAGCAGAGGATCCTCAGCAGTAGCAGATGCAGGTGGTAACTTACTTTGCTGACAGCTCTGAGCTGTGCTCATTGTGTAAATGACCCTCCAAAGACATTTCTAAAGCTAGTCTCAGTCCTCTGTGTCAGGCCATTAACAGTGCAGAATTAATATGGTTAGAATTCCATCTTCTCTCCGTCTGGGGCACTGATTTCTGCAAAAGCGCGTTTATAGAAGGATGTCGTTATTGTTTCTATTATGGAAAAAAAATCCACCCTCATTAATTTAGGAACTTTCTGGTGAGTCACATTGGTATGAGTCAGTATGTTTCATTTATTGTGATCTTCTTTTTAATACGATTTTACATTAACCTCTACAAAGATTTGAATACTCAAGGAAACATGCTATGATCAGTGTCTCTATTAGTCAAAGTTCAATTGAAGCTACCTTATCTTGGTTGAAAGACAATGAACACTGGTCGTGGTGAATCACATCTGTGGTCCATGAGAAAGCCATTTTACTATAGTGTCATTTTTTAAAATGACAACTATTAATTATTCTCTAGTTATAGTTTTCAGAGTATGTAGTGATTTATGTGTTTACTAGTATGGGCTCAATAAACTGAAAAATATTCTTTTAACTGTATTTCATATATCAGAATGGTTTTTAATGAATGTCTTAGAGAATGCTGGTATGTATGTGTTTTTGTATTTCTGATTTATTTAATGGATACATGACTATTTGATTCCTTAATATTGTGAGCCTGTGCTGTATGCTTAGTAGCCATATCTTTTAGAAATAAAATAGAAACCGGGAAGGTAATGTAAATGGTTTTATGAATTTGTTATATTGGAAAGTATTAATTTGGCTTTTAAAAATCCTAGAATATGAGCCAAGAATACTAGCGCTTGCGAGGTAGTGAGAGACTGGGCAGTGTGGCATATTCCTGTCTCAACCCATTTCCCCATAAATCTGGTGACAAAGGTACTGCTTTGTCTTAGCCCTAACCTGTTTTATCCGACTATGACAATGGCTTCTTTGGTATTGCTTGTGGGCTTTCTCTTCCTGTTTTCAGACAGTTAAAATGGTGACTATGATATGGTTGGTTTATTTCTCCCTTAAAGACAAAATGTCTTTAAGCATTATAACAGCAAATTATAAGACACCTGATTGTGTTCTGAAATGCCAAATTCAGATGATCTGTCATTTTTATAAGCTTTCCTGAAAACAAATCAGCCTGACAAACATTGACATTTCAGCTTTCCAGTTTAGTTACAGTCCTAGAAAGCCAGCTAAATAGACCTGTTCTTTAGAATTTGAGTTGTAAAGTTTTAAAAAGTCTATTTGCTTAGTTGATTTAATCTGGGCTTCCCTGTAGCATTGTTCTTTCATTCCTCCTTTATAACATACCCCTGCAAAAGGCCAGCCGAGAGTGGTGATGGCCCCACCGCTTGATAGCTGCCTGTATCTATTGGTCCTATTTCAGCCTGATAGCTAAACAGACACTGCCATTTCCATTTCATAGTTGAGGACACCAAGACTTGAAGATCAAGATATTTTTCTTATACTTGCTTTGCTGGTAGTGAATTAGCTAGTTTTGGGTGTAGAACCATTTTACTTTAGAATCTATAAGTCTATAGAGAGAGAATAATGTTGAGGTAATGCAAACAGATACAGAAATTGTGTAGGAAAATGAGGAATGAGCAAATCTTACAGAATACATTTTTCAGACTTACTAGCTGTTCTCAAGGAATTCTGTTTGAAAGGAAAGGCAGATCAGATGGTGTGATGAAAGAAGACCGTGGATGGAAGAACCCTAAGGATAAGGGACTGTGGGACATGAGTATCTGGTCAAGTTTAGTATTAAGAGGAAAGAAAAATAGGGTAATTAAATGGATTTGTAGGGTCTTGGGTAATTTAGGGATTTTGTTATTTTAATCTGAAAAGTCTTAGACTATCATTCGTGCATGGCTATGTTCATTTATTCTGACAAATAGGTAGAATGCCTGTTCTGTGTTGGGTATATTGCAGAGCATGATGAGATTATTGGTTTTATGAAACAGTTTTAGTTTAGGTGGAATATTAAGAACAAAATAGATGAATCAGGAAATAAGAACTTGAAGAGAAAACCAAAAATATAAGAAGCCAGGTATAGGTGTGTGCACCTGGAAAGCAGAGGCATGCAGATCTTTGTGAATTCAAGTTCCAAGATAGCCAGGGCTACATAGAGATACTATGTGTCAAATGCAAAAATAAACAAAGAAATGAATAAAAATCAACACAGATAACTTATACAAAGAATCAAACAAAGTACAGCATAAGAGACTGTTTCTGCATGGAAAGTTTAGGCATATGGTAGAAAAGGCCTGTCATGGAGTACTCTCTGGGAATCTGAGAAGTAAGAGACCAACCACCCTTAGGTAAGAGTAGAACCCTAGAAAGTGACAGTGGACAGTGCTAAGTCCTTACTTGATGTGTTAGCTAGAAGCTGGTGAGCTAAGGGATTAGGGAGGTAGGTAGACAGTAGGTTATGCAGAGCTGTGGCATGTGGGGTAAGGAATACAGCTTTTATTCTAAGTTAAATGAATAGCCAAGAGTTGGGACTTTTCAGAAGGGAATTATCACCTTAAAAGGAACACTCTGGTTGTTATGTGGATAACATATTTTACTTGTGATGCGAGTCAAAACAGAAGACTAATTAATAGGCTTTTTTGCTCTTAGGAGAGATCATATTATTTTGGTACTGGAGTCCTAGTGGTAATAGAGGTAGCGAGAACTGATTAGATAGGATATGTGTTCGTGGGAATATCTCAGAGGACCTACTTACAGATCAGATGTGGGGTCTGACAGTGAGGTGGATGGATGTACTGTTGTTTCTTAAAATAGGCAGTGTGAATTGGAAGCTTCAGGGATTACAGACGAGTACTGTGCCAAAGAAGATGGGCACACAAGAACTGATTAAAGCTCAGTGTAGGAGCTAGTTTCTAGAAAGAAGAAGAAAATGGAAGTTTTAAGATGGAAAGTAAATAAATCAAAACATTAGATGGCTTTGATCTACTAATTATTTTGTGTTTCTCATATTAACTTTCTAATTTGCTTTAATCTTTACTTATGTATATGATTATGTATATGTGTTTGATATATATAAATATTCTTTCTCTCTTTGTAAAACAGGTTGTAAGTTCTACAAATGGAGAGTTAAACACAGATGACCCCACAGCAGGACGATCAAATGCGCCCATCACAGCCCCTGCAGAAGTAGAAGTGATGGATGAAACCAAGTGCGTTTTGTTTATTTCAGTAATTTTTTTTAGTTCATAATTTTGCATGTTTGAATTTTATGTAATTATTACACATAGTATTTTTTCTGTAGGGAGTAGAAGAGCACACAGAAGTAGTACTATAATCGAGTGTCTTTATTTGCCATTTAGAATAACTACTACTTTAGTAAATACTTTGCTAGTACAAGAGTTGTTATTGAGGAACTGTTCTCAAATTTCCTTTAGACTTAGTAGTACAGTTTTAGCTTTTGATATTAGGAACATTGCATTGATATTATTGCTGTATTAATTATTATTTCTCTGTAAGTTTAGGCACTTAGCATTGTAGGATGCTGCATGTTTAATGTTACTTTAAGATTAATTTTAAGATATAAGTTATAGTAATGCTTGGAAAAATGAAGCATGCAAAACTATGTGATCATTTGATTATGGGCTATTTTTGATGATCTCTCTCCTCCTCTCTCTTCTTTTCTTTTTGTTTTTCTGTGTATAGCTGCCAGAAAGTATTGAATATGTGGTGAGTTCTCAACTGTAGGCAGGCAGAAATAGCTCCGTTGACTATAACTTCAAAGATTTAGCACCATTTAACATAAACAAACAAAATATTTTTAATTTAGAAATGATAATTGGTAAAACTGAGAATTAATTGACCATAACATTAGCTCTGAAAAGAAAGAAATGGTTGTTGAGGAGCTGTTTTTCCTGCTGCAGCTTTTTAGCTTTAAGTTACGGTTTTGGGGCACTGGTGAATGCGTAGGTGATATGCCAACCTGCTTTTGCTTGTGCATTTGCTTTATGACACAGACGGGGATATTTCAAATAGAAAGCTAAGATTTTAGTCAAACTTTATATTTCCCTGTTCTGAATACATATTCTTCCCCCTACAATGCCACTAAGCTCTTATTTCATTTACTAACCAGTACTTTAAAAATCCTCCAATAGTTCTTAATAAAATTCTTTGTGGGAGAAATAGTACTGAATTTGAGTTACTTGCCTACAGTTGCAATCCTTTGTTTAAGTGATTCTCTCAATTTTAAGGCAGATTTTGAGTCAATTTTGCAGTGACTAAAGCTTTAGCTAGTCGGTCTTAAAGCCTGTCAGTCATTTTACTTACATCCTTAAAAACAATTATTTGCTAGCTCAAAACTGAGAAAATGTTGTGTGTGTTTTTTAAGCAAACAGTGATCCATTTCAATCAATTTTCATTTTAGAATTTATTGACAGTATGACTAAATTTAGTATATTTCAAAAGATAATTAGTCTGCTATTTACTTGCTTGTTATTAAATAAGAAAATTACCATGATAGCTTGTGTTTGTGCATTTTAGGTATGGTGTAAGGACGGTTATTACATAGGGTGCTTGTGTGGTACCTTTTGTAGGCTTGTTTCTTCTTTTGTAAAAATGTTGCTAATAATATCCACCTCCTGGGGAGTTGAGAAAAATGGTAGGTATGGTAAGGCTCAGTTATTTTGTCTGTCACATATGGGACAATGTAGCTATTATCATGCCTATTTATTTCTCATCCCTAGCTGCTGGTGACCTTTTTCATCTATGCTCTTCACAGGAGTTTGCTTTTCCCATCTCTGCTCCAGTGGTAGTTAACCTTGCTATCTCTTTTCACTTCCTTTTAGACACTTTTGATTCAACTATCCATTCTCCATGTGCTCAATGTAACACTATTGACATTTCAGTTTCTGGTAGATGTTAGTACCTGGTAATGCTTTGAATTTAAAAAGAAAAGGATCACTTTCTGACCGAGTAATCAGAGAATGCTTCATAGAGTGGCTTTCAGGAATGACATAATATATAGTTTACGTAGTTGTGATACCTGTGGGTATGCATGCAGAGAGGTGTTGCACCAATAAAGGAAACTCAGAGCCAGATATCAGGGAAAGGCTGAGATATCAGAGAGAGGAAACACCACAGTCAGATCTCACCCAGCTGTCTTCCAGCTTCCTCAGCCTCGCTCCTCCTGGCTTCTACTGCCTTCATCTGTCTTTCTATGCCTGCCTTAAATCCTCTCTCCCGTCCAGTTGTTTCACATCCAGGTTAAGACTAAAGGCGTGGCACCACTACTGCCTGCCTGGGAGCCTGGAACTCCCTCTGTAAACCAGCTGGCCTCAAACTCAGATTTTCTGGGATTAAGGGCGTAGGTCACCACTCCCCATTTACCTGTGCTGGGATTAAAGGTGTGCGTTACCACTGTCTGATCCTCAGACTGTGGGTAGATCTCTCTGATATCTCAGACTGTTTTATTAAACTTGAAACATCCCCACAGATAGGCTGGCTCTCTCTGGGAGGCCTGTAGGACAAGATGAAGAAGGATAGGACTGCTGTTTTTGAAGGTTAGGCCTCCGTTCCTTGCAGGACTGTGTCTAGATTTCTTGATATGACATTGAAGGCCTTCACAGCTTGCTTACTCTTGTCATTTCCTGTTTCTTTTCCTTGTCCCAACTTAATTCTGATGCTGTATATTTTATTACTGTTCTGTTAGTCTGCCTATTGTTTTCTTTATATATTTCTCACATTATGATAACTTTCTCAGTGTATTGAAATTAAGGCTTCTTTCATCTTTAGATCCCCACTGATTAAAATAGAAAACCACAAAAAGTTATTAGCAAATAATTTATGAAAGCAATTTACCACACCTGTGAAATGCATTATTATATAATTCAAAGAAGTGAGGTTGAAAATTGTTCTAAGTGAAAGAAACAAAGTAATGCCATGTATCATATTATTGCACAGGTTCTACTTGGTCTTATAATAAAAACCCAGAGCCAAATATTGGGGGAAAGCTGAAAGATCAGAGAGACAGGAACAAGCCATGGCCATTTCTCGCCCAGCCAACTCCTTGGGCCTGTCATATATCTATCTCTTTCTCTACGGCCATTTCACTTCCTGGTTCAAACTTCTTAGTGCTGGGGTTCAAGGGGTGTGTGTTCCCAAGTACTGGGAGCAGAGGCATGGAATCCCAAGTGTTGGGACTAAAGGTGTGTGTCACTACTGCCTGGCTCTGTTTGGCCTTGAGCTCAGAGATCCAGACTGATATCTGCCTCTGCTTTCTGAGTGCTAGGATTGAAGGTGCGTGCCTCCAGTCCCTGAACCTTATGGCTAACTCTGTGGCTGCTTCTGTCCTCTGATCTTTAGGCAAACTTTATTAGATACATAACGTATCAACATCGTTATATGGTTCCACTTATGTAAACTGTAAATAGAGAGTGGTAAAGGTACAGAAAACAAAGTGGTGGTTGTCTTTGGCAGAAAAGAAAATGGAGAATGGGGCACTGACAACAGATACAGGGTTCCTTTAAGGCAGTGCTTCTCAACCTTCCTAATGATGTGACCCTTTAATACAGTTCCCTATGTTGTGCTGACCCCATCATAAAACTACTTTGTGGCTATCTCACAACTAATTTTGATACTGTTCTAAATTGTAATACAGATATCTATCTGATAGGCCAAGTATCTGTTATGTGACTCCCATAGAGATGAGTCACAACCCAGAAGTTGAGAACCAACTTTTAAGGACCAATTTGGCTTTGAAATTAGGTATTTGTGGCATCTGTACAGTTCTGTGAATACACTATTTGTCTCTTATTGTACACCATATGAGGACAAGTTTATAACCCAAGAATTGTATCTACATAAAGTGATATTAAAAGATAGCTACCTGTGGGGTCAGGAAAACTTTATTCTAGTTGGGTTGCAAGAATCCTCGGAATTTCTCTTCCTTAAAGTTCTTAACTAAAATTTTTTAGACACATAATTTTCTTTCTTTTCGTCAGATTAATTCTTAGCAATTCTGTAAGTCATTAACACATTGTTCAAATTCTCTGAGACTAAGGAATATGAGCATAACTTCCTTTTCTAGATTGCATCCTTTCCCCTTCTAATATTTACTGGGCAAATTATTATGTTTTGTGATCGGGAGATTATGAAGATATTCCAAAGCTTACATGCAATTTGAGCAGATATGAAGTGCACCTGCAGTTTCCTCAGCCCTAAATGTGTAAGGTTTTATGTGTGCTTGTGCACATGCATGTGTTTGTAGGGGTCAGCAGGCTGTACTCAGTTACTTTGACCAGAAGAGATATGGTTAGACAGAATAGAAAAGACTGTGGTGTGCACTGGAATGGGAAGTCAGGCTTTCCCCACTGCACCCTCCCCTTCTTCAAAGACCAGGGAAGAGAATCCTGAAGATGGGGGGGGAGGAGCAAAGCGTGAAGAACACCATGGCCACAAGGGCTTGACTAATGAGGAACCAAGGATGAAATGGATGAGCCAAGAGGGCAAGGCTGTACTTAGAGCAGTCTCCCTCTACTTCAGGCTGCTTGAGCTTTTGATCTTGTTTTAGTTTATTACTAGGGTTAGAGGTGTGCTCAGCTGAAAAGGAAGATTCTAAACCAGGGTATGGTATAGGCCATGACATTTCTGAATTAAGCCAGCTTGAGAAAGGTGAGATGGTAGCATCATTTTAGACAGAGAGACACTGGGAGTGGATGACTGTCAGTGTCTTCTTGAAGGAGTTACATACATAGTCTTGCTTCTGATCTAAACTCTTGTCGACTTTAACGGTTCTTCCTTTTGAAACCAAGACATCCAGCTGCATGGTGGTGGCTCATGCCTATAATTCCAGTACTCGAGAGACAGAGAGACAAGTGGTCTCTGAGTTAGAGGCCAACCTGGTCCATAAAATTAGCTGTAGAACAGCCAGAGCTCTTACACAGAGAAACCCTGTCTCAAAGAACAGACAAAACAGTAAATTTAAAAAAAAAAAATTAATCAAGAAAACTAAAGATAAGAAATTTCACTGTGGGTATGAATTTTAGGGTAAAATACTTATTTGTCACAAAATAATTATTAGTTGTCATAAAGGTATTTTTCTATGTGCATTAATTAATCCAGGGCTGGAGGGACTGGCTTCTGAAGTTTTCAGTGGGTGGTACAGGCTGGATACAGAAATAGTCTTTGCCTAAGGTGATACTGATGTGCCATTGTAGTCTATAAGATGTAGGTAAGGACCTCCAATTCACCCAGGAAAACATGGTTCAGTTTGATTGACAGAAGTGTGTAATATAGGCACAAGAAAATAGAGCAGATTCTAGATGAAGAGGGCAGTGAGTGAAGTGGACCGACAAAGTGGGCTTGACTCACTGATTTTCAGATGAATTCTAATAGCGTAGGCTGTTAATTGCCAACTTGTCTACCCTGGTGTTGGATTCACGTTGCTCACTTGTTTAGCTTTCAGTCTCCCATTTGTTAAATAACCTTTCAAATGTATTATTGGATGCAGACGCTATGCCAAGTGTCTTAACTTGAGATCCTGACTCGGCATTTTAAGAAGGTCTCCCAGGTCAGTTTTCTTCAGAAAAGCCTCACAGTGGTGCTGGAATATGCATTTTGTAGGCTGCTGTAGAGTTTGTGGCCCATGGCTAAGAACTCTAGATTCAGAACACACCTTAATATTAACTAGATCGTACTGTAGGGTTTGGTTGTGTTGATGAGGTCAGCTTTGTGCTCATTTGTTGGGCTATTTCTGTGAGCTTGCCATTACACAGCTTCATTCTAGTGTGAAGGGAAGTAGTAAGTCTAATCATTTCAAAGAACAGTAAATGCAGAAGAAAGACAGTGTTATGAACACAGCCAGCCCTGTTTCAGATTGAGTGCTTGGAAGCAGGAAATAAGTGAGAGGATGATTTCTTAATCACCAAGACACGGAATCAGCTGGTTTTGAAATGACTTAGTTTAAACTCAGCGGGGATTAAAATCTTAATTTACTCCTTTAATGCCGCTGCTTTGTGGGCAGCTGCATTCATAGAATGCACCTCAATGCTGCCCTCTGCTGGATATTGCTTTAATATGCCATCCTATTTAGTGGGATTAATGTTTCTTGAACTTAAAGTACCTGTGCTCTTAGGAATCTTCCTAAAATTGTATTTAGTGTTAAATAAATGATTTCTTTATCCATTAATACTTATATTAGAAAGAAAGGCTATTTAACAAATGGTTTGCTTTTATAGCTAAAGTCAAAAGCAAAGAAATAAGTGAGGCTGCAGTGTGACTACGGACAAGTGGCAATTAGCAGCCTGTTTATCTACTTGTATTGTACCACGTTTCCCATTGGCTCATATAATTCAAAATACCTTTTAAGTAGAAACATTTCCAAGGTATATACTTTGGAGCTTGAAATGACAAATGAAAATGTATAGAAACATTTAATATCAGGAACAGTTAATACTAAACATACTGAATTTTCATTAAAATTTTAATTTCATTGAAATATCACTAGATGCTTTAATGTTGTAAATATTTGATCTATTTCTTTTAAATAACTTTTTCTATATTACCTTTTACTCCATGGATGTTTCCTAATAATTGAATAATATTTTACCCCCTTCATTTGAGTGAGACAGGGTCTCATGTATTCCAGGTTAAACTCAAACTCTATCAGAGGTTGACCTTGAACTCCTCACCCTTTTGTCTACCTCCTGCCCAGTTTATGTGACACTGAAGATTGAGTCCAGGGTTCCGCCCATTGAGCAGTATTTTTCCCTCTGTGTTTATATTTTTGAAAATGTATTTATCTGAGATTAGAGAAAGTATTGAGTGTTGTAGTGGAAAATAAACGTGGCTGTTTTTCTAATTCCTGAAACAATCTTTTGTGCTTAGTTTTTGTTGTATGGTAGTGGCTCTAATTTAGGCCCATGGATATTTCATCATATGTCACATCCAGACACGTAGTTGCTCATTTCAGCTTTTTCTGGATAGTTAATCTCAGTGAGGTAAAGTTTATATGTACATGTTTTTCTACCTAGGGAAAAAAGACAAGGATTGAATATATAGCTTTTGAATTGTTATTTTTTAAAAAAAATACTATATATTTAAAGCAAGTTTTGAATACATATCTTTTAAGTATAAAATGGGTTCAACTTGGCTCTTTTAAATGTTAAGTATAAATTACTAGGATAAAAATTAATTTAAATAACTTTGACTCTTAATGTGCCAAAAAGGTAGAGGCAGGTTGATAGAGAGTTCAGAGTGATCCTCAGCTATATTGTGAATATGAGGCCAGCCTGGGCCCTTTCAGAGTATGTCCCGAAAATCTTAAAATAAATGTCAATCTTCATGTTGTACTTAATCTGTTTTCTCTTTCTGTTGATAAATATGGTAGGAAATATTTGTTAATCAATGTTATTTGTTTTGTTTTAGATTCTAAACTGGTTTTTACTAAAATGAAATAGGCTCGTTATTGTCTTTCTAACAGTGGCCTCAGGAGTGAAAACTATCAAAAAGGGAGAGACTGTATAGATGAACATTATAAACGCATGACACAAGCAAGACGGCGCAGATCAGCTGAGAGTCAGAGCACTGTAGTTTTTCACATTGAAGAAAAGCCTTTTGGACTTACTAGCTCCTTTTTCAATTGCACAGAATGTCCTGCTGCACCTAAAAGGCATGCCGATAGACACAATCATAACAACTGCCATAGGGTCACTAATACCAATGCTTTGCTGATGTGTGCACATCTATCCTGCACGAGCCTGTTGCTTTTTATGACCATCTAAATTACTGTGATAAATTTAGTTTCTGATAACTTGAGTGTTTTTATAATAAAGGAATGTTTTCCCTATCTGCAGGTGCTGCTGTTTTTTCAAACGAAGGAAAAGGAAAACCATACAACGTCACAAATGACTGGACACAGACAGATCCTGGGGTGTTACTTATATATTCATATGCTGTCTCGTGATTAAAATCATCTCTGTAGTGACCACATATATTTTCAAGGACTCACTCTTGAAACAGAAATGTCATACTTTCATGTTTCATTTTGTGGTTGCCTTATCATTCATTTCCCCTCCTAATTTAATTTTATGGAAGCTTTAAAATGTCAAAATGTGAGTGCTTTGCCCATCATTGAATGGAATGGACCAATGAAGAGGTATTGATAAACACAGTTCCAGAGGACATATTTCAGAAACTCTCTGTTATAGAAAACAATACAGGTGACCAAGTGTCAATTAATTGCATCTAATTTGATTTTTTTGTCTTTTATAAAAGCATAATCAAATAGAAAATTTCTTCCCAATGGATAGTGCAGCAGAGAAAACAGTTGCCCAAATATTAAAAACAACTTTCTTGAAAAGTTCCTATTTTGTGACATCTGCATTGATTTCAGTATGACTTATGGTACTGTTATTCATGAATCAAATTAGCATTATCTCTGTAAATCAAGGTACAGTCTCTGCCCAAAGGTACTGAGGGAAAGCACTATGGGATTGGCAAGCGGTGGTGGTAAATAAATCAGAAGAAATGTGGGAACTAGAAGCCTGGCCTCTATTGTGCCGCTGTGCAAAGTGCGGCTGCAGAAGTGACAGAAGCACTAATATGTGTGTCACTCTGTGCTTCCAGATGATAATGTATGCTAGATAGCAAAAAATGAGTACTGGAGAAGTAATGCATGCTGAAGCTTAAAAATACCCTAAGGAAAGGAAATAAATGTGAAACTTGTTGCAGCACATAAGGCTAGAGCTGCTTGAAGCCTACTGCTGGATGGCCAGAAGCAGGATCTGAGGATGTGCCACACAGTGCTGGCTGATTGCTATGTATTTCTTCAAAGAAAAGAAACATACTCCCAGCAATAAACACCGGGCCACTCTGTTGCCCCCTGTACAATTAGTCTCTTGTATTCAACTTTGCTAGTTCTGAAATTTCCTGTCTTGAGCATAATGTTGATGGTGGGAGAGTGTTTGGAGAGGGTGGGCCAGGTGCTTTGTCTCCATAGCTTTCAGATACGAGCAGTGATCAGTTCTTATTAGCTGAGTCCATTCCACTTTGCAAGTGTGCTTTGCTTTAAGCCATAAGGACACGGGCATACTTTTGTCACATTCTCTTAAGCAGATTTTCAAGAATTAAAACAAAAAGGCTGACTAGAAAGATACTGTTGATCACATTACACATTCTTCTTTCATTTATAAAATTGTTACTCTTCCCATACAGTCTCTTCTCTGTTATAAGTGTGAACCTTCAGATATGCTTATTTATTTTTTTGTCTCAAGATAACATTTAAAATATATATTAAAGGAAATGAGTTCACCTTTTTTTACTTCATTATTGAATTTACAGGTATTTAATTGTATTTTATAATTTATTTTTTTTATTAGCCAAAAGTTCAATGCGTTGCTTTTGCTAAATTAGGCATCCATATGAACATCATGAATCAGGACATTGTTTATCATTGTTTCTTTTAATCCTATGAGCGATTTTTTTTAATACATAAAACCTAGAAAACATTTGCTGTATAATCTGGTCAGCAGTCTCCACTCTTTGTGTACTGTCATGATGTCTGAACTGCAGAGTTAAATACTGAGTTTTTGGTTTTGTTTGCATTGAGCAAGGTAGATGGATGCTTTGGCCATTTATAATGTGAAACCACTTCTTTACAGTATTTGACCAAATTTGTGTGTCTATGATATTTGTAAATACATGCGATATCTGTATTTCTTATCATAAGCCTATTTAGTTTTATTCTCAGTAGGGTTTTTTGGACTGTACAGTGTTTATATGATCTGAACTCCTTATACATAAGAAGGTGTGTATATTAATCCAATTATGGACTTAAATATTTTAAAAGTATGAATACCCTTATTTGCTGCAAAGGCCAGTGTGTAGACATTTGCTTTTTAGCAATATTTTTAAGTGCTCCATTTTAGTGTCAGAGAATAAGTCTTTGGCACACGGACTGGTCAGTAATAGGTAATGCAGGTATGTTCAGGTTAAGCCAACAATGTTTGCATTTTTATGCTTCTTTTTCTGTCAACACTAATGAAGTCAGCATTGCCTGAATGTCTGGATACTGAAACACAGCCCTGTTTAAAAGTATGTAACTGAAAAAGAAATAAAGGTAGTTTTTTTAAACTCGCTCTTTCCCTTTCCTAGCTGTGAGTGAACGGATGCCTTTTACTACAGCACAGTGCTTTAAAAATTGACTTCCTTTGGTTTGTTTCTGTAAGAGGTAGAAGGAACCTGCTTTTGTCAATTTGTTTCTGTTTTTCTTTGTTGGAGCAGTTATAAGGAACACAAAACAGGAAAGATCTAAGCTTGCTTTATTTTTATTTTTTAATGTATATTTTTTCCAAGTTACTTAATAAAACAATTAGTTAAACCTGTCTTCTAATAACTTAAGGGAATAAACAATGATTTTATTCCTTTTTTGAAAATTAATTCATGCTATTTATGGAAGTTTACCGTTAATTAATTTTAAGTGAATAAAGTCATTGCAGACGTATTCGCAGCAGTAGTTAGACTTCTCATTATATTGGTCCTTTAAGCAGTTTTCCCGAGTGGGATTAAGGGGTTCTTGTTTACTGAAGGATGCTGTAGGCAAGATAAGGCAAGTAGAATCATTTAGCCTGTGACTATTATGCGCATTGAGCACCAGAGACTTTATAAAAACAGGAGAATAGAAGACTGTGGACCAGGGAGATGACTCAGCAGGCAAGAACGCTCCCCACACAAGTATGAGGGCTATGTTCAGATAGTAGCAACCCTTGTTAAAGCCAGTATAATTAAGCATCTGTTACCCCAGCATCATGACCTGCTGTGACTAGAGGATCCCTGGGGCTTGCTGGCTGCCAGTCTAGCTCTAGGTTCAGTGAGAGACCTTGCCTCAAATGGATGTGGAAAGTGATAGATGTCACCCCTGGGTTCTGTGTATGTCTGAGTTAAGATTTGTTTTGTTGTGATGAAACACCATGACCAAAGCAAAGGAAAGTGTTTGGCTTACATTTCCATACCACTGTTCATCATAGAAGGAAGTCAGGACAAGAACTCAAAGCAGGGGCCATGGAAGAGCGCTGCTTACTGGCTGCTTCCCATGGCTTGCTCAGCCTGCTTTATTAGAACCAAAGACACAGTCCAGGGTTGTCCCCACCCATAATGGATTGAGTCCTCCCCTATCAATCACTAATTAAGAAAATGCCTTGCAGCTCGATCTTATGGAGATATTTTCTTAATTGAAGTTTCTTTCCTAGATGAATTTAGCATAAAACTATCCAGTGCAGTATGCATGAGTGTGTGCACCCACAGTCACATGTATATACAGTGCACACAACACATACACACAAAAGCAGAATAATGGAGGATGGCACGTGATCTTCAGGTTTTTTTCTAGGAAAAGCAATGTGGGTTTAGAGTGGTTTCTAGTTTCCATGACTATATTTGCAGTATTAAGAACCTTTCACTTGCAAATCATAAGAACTCAACCTGCCTTGGGCAATAAAATATATTTCATTTAATTGTAAAGCCTAGCAAAACTGGTTCCTGATAGTTAATCTTGGTCTTAAAGCAGGCACATGCCGCTCTCTGGTCTCATCTCTTGGGTCTACCTTCATCTTAACTGTTTTCACTTTCGGTGTGAGGGTAAAGTGACTGTTCAGCAGCATAAAATTTGATTCTACTGTCTTGGTAACCAAGTAAAACAGAGCCGGTCCAATAACTCCGTGTCCATTAGAACCAATACCTGTAGAGTAATAGCTGCTGTTCTCCTGACAGCTGGACCTGAGTCATTTAGAAAATACTTGACAAGTGACATCTGAAAGAACATAAATATATTTAACCATGGTCGAGTCTGATGCTTGTAAAACAACACCAATAAAGCTCTGTGTTTAAGTTAGTAGTTCTAAAATAGATAGGAATGGATGCTGTAGACACATTGGGGAGTGTGTAAGAGTAGGTTCAAAGAAATGCTGATGGTTTAGACTGGTGTTTGCCAGCAAGGAAAAGAAGGGTAATTAGCAAGTAGATTTGTTAGTTACCTTACTGCTTATGAAAATGGGAGGGTAGAAATCATAGATCATTAGCTCCAAGTATCCTCACTTGGGTATCTTAAAAGATGGTGGCATATTTTGTTTAGACATGGAAGGGGAAAAGATGAAAAATCCCCAAATTTGGTGTGGGATATAATGATGAAATACATGGAGAGAAGTACAGGGTGTGAGTCAAACTCGAGAAAGATATAAATGTAAAAGTTATCTGTAAACATGGCTATTGAAGACATGATAGTGATGAGATCTGGTTTAGAAAAAAAGCTAGGTTATGGTCACCTATGAAATACATCTTGATAAGTAGCATAACATTCACCATGTGCATTCTTATCCTTTGTGTGGCATCATCTTAGACAGGATTCAAGAGGTTACAGATGTGTATTGTCAATGTTTAGTTGAGATATTTGAAGTTAGAAAGCATTTGTTCCTTATAAAGGGAGTAATTAGAAAACTAGTTTGGGGAAGAGGTAATGATTGGCTGTACATAGGAGACGTATGCAGACTTGCTAGTATTTAACTATTTGGCCTCCAGTATCAAGCATTTCCTTTTTTGTTTTTAGTGAGATGGTCATGCCAATAGTTGTCAAAAAACAAAAAGCAAAAAACAAACAAAAAAAAAAACAACTAACTTTTGAACTTGTAATATTTATTTAACACCATTGTGGATTAAAATACTTGGTTGAATTCTTTACTATTTTGTAATAAATTTTGTACCTTTTACTATTTGGTTACAAACTTTGTAATGCTTGTATACCACTGGCACAGCCTGCTTGTCATTGATCTTGTGCTGTGACCTGCATTATCTCATTGAATGCGAAAAAACTAATAGGTGAAACATGGAGGGAAAAGATGAGGAAACTTAATAACTACTAAGCAGTGAAATACAGATATCCTCTCTCAGTCAGAGAAACAAAATACAGCAAAAAGGCACAAAACTCTGTTTTTAAACTTAGCATTATCAGTTTTCAGAACTTTAGAAGTACATCTTCAGATGTTGCCAACATAGTGCATGGTTGTATTTGAAAAATGTTTTGCTTCGGGTAAAAAGGAGTCTCCTGGTCAGCCTTTCAGGATTGTTCTGGTGGCTTAGAAGATTCCAAAGCTTATCCAGGTACAAATGAACATGACTAAAAAGCTTTTTAATGTTGAAAATAGATGACTAGTCTGTCTCTGCCTTTTACCAGAGCCACAAGTTAATAATAAAATACCAAATGTAAAACAGTAGGTGACATTGCTAGGGCATGATAATGGTTTCCCTTCTTTGTCTTTTAAGCCATGGTCTCAGTCTATAACCTAAGTTGACTTTGAACTCATGACCTTCCTTCTTCCTGAGTGCCGGGATTGCAGTAGTATGTTGTCATTGCCAAGCATGAAATAGTTTTGTTAGAACACTTGTTCAGAGGGTGAGCACTTAAGAGATTGGCAAACTTTGGGGGAGAGGGGTGGAGAGATAAAGTTTAGGCTTTAGAGGCCAAGAGGCAAAGTTGAGGCTTTTATATACTTATGCAATAATAAAAAAAACACGTGTTTTGTTGGTGAAATTCAAAGTATATTACTTGAATACAGTTTTGTTTGTAATGCAGATCTGATAAACCTTTGTTATTGAGAAGATGCTGTTTCACTTAGCTGGAATTTAAAATTGATCATAAATACACATTCATTGATCGTGATGTTTGATATTACTTGAAAGTGTCTTCACAAATAGATGCTATCAAATACTCAATCTTTGCAATCATTGGGAAACCGTTTGTGGAATTAGTTTGTAGAATTCCTGTAGATTTGCTCTTGATATTTGTTTTTAACACATACACCGTTCTGAAGATGTGTCACTTCCTAACATACCTGTCAGTGTGCTCCTCTTGACTACCATGATGGTGGTTTGCAGTCCTGGAATGTGCCTCTGTACTTACAGACACGTACAACTGGGTGAGTTTGGGAACTGCAGGCACCACCATCAAACAGCTGTTTAGGAACGTCCCCATACTCAGTTTCACTTCCTGAACATACAGATCTACTAATAATGAGCTCTTTACCAGTTAAATACACATGCTCCTACAAAATAGCCTAAGTATAAAGTAACTATCAGTTTTAAACAGCCAACATTCTCCAGCTTTGCAAATTTGTCCAGTAGTTTTTCCTGCCACACATATTTCAGCCTTATCCATTGCAACAGAGCAGTGTACTTGAGGTTGTACCCAAGCGGTGTTTTTCTCAGCTTCTTTGAAAATACTCTGGTTTTTGTAGTTCTGTTGAATGTCTTCACAAAAATGGATCGTTTTGCTTTCACCTCAGTATCACTTCTTAGGTAAAGAACTGGGCAGTGTTGCTAACACCCGTTGAAGGAGCCAAGGAAAACTACTCAAAACCATTGCCTTGCTTGTGAATCAATGCTGGCGGCCATAGTTTCTTCCCAACTTGCTGCTGCAAAGCAAAGCTTAGACACAAACAGCTTCCACTTCTTTAGCTGTTGCAGTCACATGCAGTTAACTTCATCCACTGCTGTAGCTTTCTTTATCTAGCAAGTAAGCAACTCAGAAGTTCTTTGTCTCCATTCTCCATCTCTCTCCATCACACCCCTGTCTCTGTCTCCTGTGTGTGTGTGTGTGTGTGAACACTGCTGTGATGAAATGCCTTGCTCTGGTTTTCTAATTGTCATGATTATTGCTCTCCCTGAAAAGGCTGTTGTGAGCGCTTACTCTGGTAATATGGAAATACATCCTTTTAATACAGCTAAAGTATCATTGCATAATGAACACAATGCTTTGCCATGTAATTGTATTACAGTCCACATTCCACTGTGCCTTAAAAGTGCAATACTTAAAGATTACTTTTTTTTTCCTTGATGAATATGCACTGGTAATAAAAAAATAAATGTCTGTTTGACAATATGTGTGGTACTTGAAGGACCTTGAATTATAGTCATTACTGAGATTTACAGGGTTTTGCACAGCAGTGCAAAGTAATCAAAGTGCCACATATGGTCTCTGTCAGCTATTCAGCTCTGTTTTTGTAGCATGAAAGCAGCCATATACAATATGTAAATGAATGGGCATGGCTGTGTTCCAATAAAATTTAATTTATGAGCACTGCAATTTGAATTTCATATAATTTTTATGTATTTTGAGACGTTCTTGTGAGGTTTTTCAACCATTTGAAAATGTAGATATCATTTTTAGCTCATGAGTTAACCAAACAGATATGGGCTAACTGGGCTTGTGGACCACATTGAAAGGATTTGGACGTTGGAAGAAAATTGTTTTATCTAATTGAGAGACATTACTTACTCAAAGATGATCTTGCTTTATACAAAAGAAAACAGCATTTTGAAGTGTTTACCAGGATTTACAGTGTAAAGAACAGTCCATGTGGGAGCCAGGGAAAAAGTAGACAAGGTAAGCCAGACTCCCCTGTAAATTTAGATTAGAGGCAGTGGGTGATCTTGAAAAGAGTGGACTCTGGAATTAGACAAGATTTATGCCCTCAAGCAGATGGCCTCCTACATTTGGCAAATGCCTCTAACCCTCATTTCCCTGCCACAGATAAACGTAATTTGGATCCAAATTTCTTCTTCAAGCTTTGAAGACTGCCTATGTATTTTCTTAGCTTTATTTTCTCAGCTTAGGTTGTACATCACAGCTTCTTTGTCACGTGGTTCTGAGGCTCAGTGCGCTTGTCCTTATGTTCTTAATGCTGAGTACAGAGAGCTGTTACACTTCATTGTGAGAATAGGTTTGGGATTTGTTAAATGTTATCTTGGATTAAAGTCATCATGCCTAACTGCTTATATTATTGGTCATTAGCATATCATGCTGCTTATCTAGTGACACTTAAAACATTAATTTTATGCCTTGCTCATACGGCAAACAGGAAAGGTCCAGGGCAAAGCCCTGGGTCAGGCCACAGGAGTCTGATGTCAAGGGCACTATTTACTCCCATACCACTAGTGCAATGTACTGTGTTCTTCTGAAACAGTGGTGACCCTTCACCCCTTGCTCACCAGTATACACTGCAATCCAGGCAAATGGGTGATTTCCTTTTTCCGCTGTTCTCATTATTTCATCAGGGAAAAAGAAAAAAGCCAAAGTTTTCACAACAACTGACTTGTTACATGTTTATTACTAAAGGTTACATTTCTATTTCTGACATGTATAAACTGTCTTTTTAGTTACACCTGGTCTCCCACAGACTCCCATTTGCCAGCTGTGGCTATACAATCTCCCTTCTAAAGACAGTTTCATTTCCTGTCTAGTCTTTTTCCTGTGTTCCAGTTGCCACCTGATGGTCTCTAGGGGTGAGTGTATTGAGGTGGATCTGAAGGACTCTTATCTGTTGAAGTTTGGCAAGCACCTATGAAAAGTCTTCTTCTTGCCGCCACCCCCATCCCTTTGATAGAATATTGTTCGTGATTTAGATAAAATCAGCAGAAGGGAACAAAGCCAAGTCGATTGTTAAGGTTTTCTCAGTCAGTCCTCAACCTTTTTACACCTGGTGCTGTGATTGGTTTATAAAACTCTTGTATTAAATTCCAGCTAGTTGGGAAACTAAAAATCACACCACCACTCATTAAATTGCCATATAGACTATTATTTTTCATTTTTATATGTATTTTAAAATCTGAGCTTCTTGGAAAGAAGGAAGGGATACTTTTAATTTTACTAGATCACTCATTCTCTTGGGGTCATGAATTGTAGGGTTGGAATCAGATTTGTGTTTTTCACTCCAAGTCATAGATGTTAAGATGAGA
Organism: Phyllotis vaccarum; assembly: GCA_033318265.1. Taxonomy (NCBI): domain Eukaryota; kingdom Metazoa; phylum Chordata; class Mammalia; order Rodentia; family Cricetidae; genus Phyllotis; species Phyllotis vaccarum. The sequence continues at coordinate 34,295,702 of JARWLC010000009.1, read as the reverse complement.
TGCTAACATTGTGTCAAGAGCCAGCACTTCTGTTTCATCAGTTTCCATGTGTGTGTGTGTGTGTTTGTGTGTGTGTACACCAGACCACTAACCTCAGCTTTTCCTTTTTGTGTATTCTGGTGGGAGGTTGGAATTTTTTTTTAGCATTGTCAGATTTCCTGGCCCTGGAAAATTTATTCTGGCTATCTGACTTTGAACTACCCTGGTCTTTCTAGGCTTTGGTTTTCATGGAAACACTTTTGTATTAACATATAATATTTCTTTTTTTTCATTGTTCACTCCTGCATTTCAAGTTTAGAAATGTGTATTTGCAAGTAGCAGTTTTAAAAGATTCATGAAGAATGTATAACTTTTGAAAATTCTAAAATCATTTCTGCTACTAATATATTTCCAAATAGAAAACTAACATACTTGTCACTTCTGTGTAGCTAGAGATGTTCATTTTCAAAACATAAAATTCGGTCTTCAGATGTGAATGATATGAATAATGGTTTTAAATTCTTAGTTGTTTGGGATCCTTAAGCATTCAAAAGCTTTGAACTGGAGGATCCACAAAGAACCAGTGCTCCAACTGGCATCCAGTTAGGTCAGAGCTGGGGGTGCCTCTGAGTCATCTACCTCAGGAGCAGAAGCACTTACCAAACCCACTGCTATGGTTTGAATATCCACCATGTCCTCCACATGTGATATTTATAGTAGGTAATGTGGTGTTGAATGTGTTTGGATGTTTTTCAGCACCTTTCAAGTAAAAACAAATCTAATCCAGCAAGTGAATGAGGGCCAACAGGGCCTGAGCTCAGATTCCTTCACAAAACCTTGCCCAAGAAGAAGGAGCCCCATGGGGAGGTTCAGGGAGGATGCTTCATTTTTAGGATCTGTGAACCTAGCTGTGTCTTACTAAGGGGAGGATCAGCAAGAGTGCTACACCACCACCAACAGAACGATGTGGGAGAAAGGAGGCCTGGGGCTGGGCAGGTGGCTAGGCTGGGTCTCCAAAGAAAATCATGATTCAAACTCTTGTTGACCTGTCACTGCTTAAAAATAAGGAATTAATAAATTTTAAGTCTAGCCAGCCAGGGGGGCAATCAAATTTGCTAATTTAGACACAGATGAAAGTTTCTATTTGTATATATTTCTGTGTGGTAATATCCATAGAAAGCTTCTGGGGGAGGGCGGAATCCAATTTTATGTATCTTTTTCCTTCTGCTTTTATACTGTTTATAGTGAATTAAAAGTGTGGCGCTTAACAGAAATGATAGTTTGAAGCCAAAAAGAAAGTGAGAGCAGATGAGTAGATCAGTAATACCTCTCCTTTGATGGTTTGAAGAGTTCACCATTCAGACATTTTTCATTGGAAGATACTGTTCTCTAAGAATAGTGGGAATAGGCAGGTTTATACATCTTCCTCTACTCAGTATGTGCACTCAGATATGTTACTGAGTGCATCATCATCATCATCATTATTATTATTATCATCATCATCATCATCATCATCATCATCTAGTTCTGACAGTTCATAGTAATTCCCAACTTGGCTGGATAGAAGACAAACATCTGGGCACACCTATTAGGTATTATCTAGGTTAAGTTAGCCTGGGGCATGCCTTTGAAGGACTATCTAGATTAACTGAGGTTAAATCCTTAACTGTGGATAGCACCACTTCCTTGATGGGGATCCTGGGTTGAACATAAAGGAGGAAATGAGCTGAGCACTAGTGTTCATTATCCATTGCTTTTGGGTTCTGAAGACAGCTGGAGTGTCTGTTTTCCTTGCTACTGTGATGGACTATGCCCCAGACTACCAGCCCAAAGGGAGGAAGCTTAAGTTGCTTTGGTGTTAGGGTTTGTTTGTTTTTCTCACAGCAATGAAAAAAACTCACTAAAACACTAATCTTTGGAGATCACAGTCACCTAACACTTCTCTTAAACTAGTATAAATTGCACAGCACAATGACATTACATGCATTTATAGTGTATATAAATATACAGTGTATATAAATGCATACACACACACACACACACACACACACACACATATATAAAGAACACATACATGTGTGTGTGTTAGGGTGAAGAAGGAACAGTTTTGCTTCTTTACAATTAAATTTTTCTCCATTTTATTTTTTGCTAATCCTCATGAAAACATTGAAGATAATATTGAATAGAAGTGGAGGGGGGCTACAACCTATTCTTCTGTATCTCAGTAAGAAGACCTCAGCTCAGTATCTCAGCAGTAATTATGAAATCCATTGTGGAAACATCCTGTTAATTGTAGATGGTTCTGTATGTGTGTTTTGTTTTAATTATGAACGTGTTTTGTCAAATGCCTTGTTTTGCATTGATTGAGATCATTATAGTTTTATTTTCTAAAATGGTGTTTTTTATTAATTTGACATTCTACTCATCTTAACATAGAATCTTAAATATGCTGTTGGGTTAGTTTGCAAGTGTTTTGTTGGTGTTTTTTGAGTCATAAAAAATATTGATCTGTGCTTTACTTGAGGCCTTTTCATCTAGCTTTGTTAACGAAATAATACTGACCTCAAAATGAGTTAGCAAGCATTATTTGTTTTGAAAGGATTTGCGAAAAGTTGGTATTGATTCTTCTTTAGACACTTGATAGAGTTTGGCAGTAAACCCACCTGGTCCAGAGGGGGTTTTTTTTTTTTTTCTTTACTAATGATAACCCTTTTACTTAGGTGTGTCACTTCATTAAAACATTTTTTTTTCTCTCCCAGAAGCTATCAGTTAAAAATATAATCTTGCATCTGTGGCCACTTCTCTCTGATGGAATTTTGTGACTTCAACTTGTGCAGGTTTTGTGCATGCTGTAACTATGTCTCTAAGTTCTTATGTGCTCAGCCCCATTCTATTTTAAAACACTATTTCTGTGAAGTCATCCATCACCTCTGGCTCTTATAATCTTTCTACTTTCTCTTTTTCATGTGTCCTTGAGCCTTGAGGGGAAGGATGTGATAGACATCCCATTTAGGAATGAATGCTCCAAAATCTCATACTTGGCACACTGTCCAGTTGTGGTTCCCTGTGTCACTGATATGGATCAGAGCTTTTCTGATGCAGATTGAGGGACGGATTGATCTATGGGTATAGCAATAAGTAATTCCTAGTCATTTTGTTGCTATGTTCCTTTAGCCAAATAATAGTAGGTTTTCCTCCAGGGACCATGACCTATGTAATCTCAGGTTCTTGACCTCAGCTACAGTGTCAGCTTTATCTCATGGAGTATACCTTAAGTCCAATTTTTAAAAAGTGGTTTGTCACTCCCATAACATTTGTGACATTGTCACACCAGTGAACAGGCAGGTCTCTATTATAGCTCAAGAGATTTTTAGCTCATGAAATTGGTGATTACATTTCTCTTCTAATGGCATGGATAATACTTTCATGATTATGGATGCTGGTCGGTAGGGATGAAGCTTCCATTTGAGCGCTAGCTCAATTTCTTTATGTTTAATGCCATAAATATGTAATATCTTCAGCAATGAAGTCTTATTATCAGGCTGTGTAGGGTAATTAATAGCATTGGAATCTCCTGTAATGTTTAGGGGTCTACAGGACCCTTTTGGGCAAGGACTATAAAAGATATAGCCTATTCCTGGTACTGGGGGTATTGTATTTGTAGCACATGTCAGAGGCCATTTGTATCATGTGGTTTCTGCTTTCGTCTGTTCCTGTTGTGGATTATGCTTATTGATTTACATATGTTGAACTATTTGTGTACTTCTGAAATGAAGCCCACTTGATGGTGGATAATCAAGCTAGCTTGATATATGTTTGAATTTGATTTGCAAGTATTTGGATTTTTACATGTGTGTTCATAAAGGAGATTGATCTGATTTTTTTTTGTGTGTGAGTCTTTGTGTGATTTTGGTATCAGAATAATAGTGACTTTGTAAAAAGAATTTGGAAATGCTCTTTTTACTTTCTGTTCTAACGAATGATATAAAGATTATTGGCATTAGTTCTTTCTTAAAAGTCTAGTAGAATTCTATGCTGAGTCTATTTGTCCCTATACTTTATTTTTCTAGTTGGGAGATTTTTAATTATTTGCTTCTGTTTCACTGGGGGTTATGCATATGCTAAAATTATTTTCTTTTGATTTAACTTTGCTAGGTAAGTATATCAAGACATTAGGGTTTTCAGTCTTGGTGAACTTCTGCATCTCTGGAATGAAGCCTGCTAAATGTTGGATAATCTTTTTGATGTGTTCTTGAATTTGGTTTGCAAATATTTTATTGAGAACTATAATATGTCCTTGTGATTCTCGGGCTTTCCTTGGAACTGTTGTTATGGCTCCCTTTTTATTTCTAATTTTATTAATTGGTATCCTTCCTCTCTTTTGGTTAATTTTTGGAAAGGTTTGTCAATTTTGTTGAGTTAAATTTTTTTTCATTTCATGTATTATTTGAATTTTTAAATTTCTATTTCATCAATGTCAGTCCCTAGTTTAGTTCTTTCTTCCAGTCCACTCTTCGGGGTATTGTTTCTTTTGTTTTTCCCTAAAGCTTTCAAGTATACAAGTCTGTCCAGTGTGTGTGTTTGATGGGCACTCAGTGTTGGGAGTTCCTCTCAGACCCGCTGTGTCGTCCCATTGACTGTGTCCTCATCTAGTTTCTTTTCCATCTATTTGTTGACCACATTTTCATTCAGGAACGAGCTGTTTAGTTTCTATGTTTGTGCCCTCTTTGTCACTTTTACTGTTTTAATGTAGGATTTTTTGACTATTTGAAAATTTCACATAATGCACCCCAATAACATTCACTTCCCAGTCCTCCCAGGCCCATCTCCTACTCTGTGCCCCTCCCCAAAACAGAAGAAGAAACAAACAAACAAACAAAAAACACTCAGCATAGTCCACTGACATCCCCATGGCCTTTGAGTGTAACATGGACCGTGAACATCAACATGGGTCTGAACAGCAGGTCACAGACACCAACATGGCCCTCAGTGGCCACATGGACCACCGGCAACAACATATCTTCAAGCCGTAGCACAGGCCATGAACAGCTCTATGGTTTCCAGCAACAAAATGGACCATGGACTGTAACATGGCCTATGATGGTAGAACAGACTATGGACTGTAGTAGTGTGGTTTCTTTGGTCCCAGGCAGCCAGAGGTCCGAGACCACTTAGCTGCCTACTGCCCACTGCTCAGGCCCCCAGAAATGACTCAGACACTTATATTAACTTCATGCTGTTTGGTCTATGGCTCAGGCACATTGCTAGCTAGCTCTTACATCTTAAATCAACCCATTTCTATTAATCTGTCTGCCACATGGCCCATGGCTCACCTGTGTTCCTTACATGTTTCTTCTTGGGTGGCTTGCTTGGTCTGCCTCTAACTCAGCCCTTCCTTTCCTACCTATTCTGAATCCTCTTCCTATTTCTTCTATGGTGCCTGTCATGGCCCAAAACAGCTCCTTTATTTAAAGATTGAGATTCACAGCATATAGAAAGGCATTCCCACATCACTTCCCCCTTTCTGTCTAGTCAAAAAGGAAGGTTTCAATTTTAACATTGCAAAATTACATATAACAAAATAGCCATCAAGGAAGAATTACAGTTACAATATCTAGTCTATTTGTATTTAGCAAAATTAAAGAAAATACTCTATCATCTACCTTATCTTTATGAATCTAAAGTTTCATATCTAATATACCTTTCAAATGACTAAGAAAAACTGTACCTATAACTATCTAATCTTCAACTACATCAAAGACCACAGAAGGATATATTTACCCAAGTAAACCAGAAGTGCAAGCAATTTCTAAAATCTAGATTTGACAGAGATGACACCTATCTGCCTGGACAGTCACTGAAAGTTCCTTTATAAAGTTGGGGCATCCATCTTCAGCCTACAGGCCCAGAGTCTCTTTTTATTTCAGTGAAGCAGGAAATCTGCTCTGTCCATTCTGGCACAGAGTTCATCAGTTGCTTCTACTCGAGTCCTGAAGAATGTCTGACAGTTTTCTCTGCAAAGCAGGAACCTGAAGGACCATCTCGGCTTGTTATGCCAAAGTTCAGAGGTCACCTTCCTATGAAACCTACATGTCTACTTCTAACAGCATACTGTCAAGCAGTTAATATAAGAACAAGTTTATGTCCATTGGCTAACCAATGCCACAAATAGACTCCATATGGAGTTTCTTCGATGCCCATTTTTCTCTTGAAGTACATTGGTGCTGCCAGGAGCAGATCTGTCTCACTGTCCAGAAAGGTCTAAGTTCTTAAAACATTTTAAATGCAATATTCTGTAGGTCTTAGAAGTATTTGAAGATTACCTACCTAATTGAAATATATCTTTGTATACCTAAAAATTCTAACTAACATGCATTTCTTAATTATACATTACAATTTTAATCAGTTACATAAACATCATATCTTAAACAAGAGTAGAAAAATACATACAGCATAAGAAAATTGACCTTAAATTTGTATCAATAAACCAAAATCCATACCAATGTAAAACATTTTGAGATTAAAAGCTGATTTCCTGATCTAAGTAAATTCAATAATCTAGCTTTTTAAAAATTATTCATATAACATATCCCCTTTTTCTTCTTAGAAAGAGATGAACTATGACCATTAACCATTTATAATGAAAACAAACATTTAGAAACAATATTTGGGGAATTTGAGTGTAGTTTTCTATTACTACTTCCTGCTGATTAGGGAGCGTTGAAAATCTCAAAGATTGTTGAGACTGGATCATAATCTGCAGCCCTGAATCTGATGGCCATCTCCTCCCATCAGAGGTTTTTTCAGGGGGTCTTGGTTGATGAAACCATATTTGCCTGGAAGCAATCCACAGGTTCTCATCTTCTGTGGAAACAAAAGCAGAACTCTTCCAAAGCAATAAATCCTTAGACATAAATTTCAAAATCAAAATACCTTTAAAATATATATTCTTGTTTAACTTAGTAGCCTTTGCATTTGCAATCACATTGTCTTTCTGCAGTTAGCTCATTAACAGTTAAAAAATTAAAAGAAAACACAATAACAACCAAAATCCAGATTTTGTGTCTATTTTCCATCTTTACGTGGCTTATTATATTTTTATTACTCTATTTCTCTCTTTAAAGACTTTTTCTAACCTCTTTTTTTTCTCTCTGAAACCTATGTACCTTTTACACACATTGTAACTCATTTACAGGTTTTTCTTTTCATCTGAATCTGTTTTATTGTGAATCCTTAATCATCTTCTAACCATAAGAGCTTCTAAAATACACTCTCTTAAAGAGCTGCATAGTTTTTGCCATGGAAGCTAAATCAGTAAGTTCTCTTAAACGGACCGTGTCTCTGTTCGTAGCCAGCAAACAGAGCACACCCAAGAAAATGCTGCTACTAAGGAACCGTCTTTGTTTTTTTTGTTTTTTTTTTGTTTTGTTTTTTTTTGTTCAAAATAAACAGAAATCTAAAATCAATCACATGCTACTGACCCAGACCCTGCCACACCAGACCTCTTAGCTGCCTGCTGCTCAGGCCCCCAGAAATGACCCAGACACTTATATTAACTTCATGCTGTTTTGTCTATGGCTCAGGCACATTGCTAGCTAGCTCTTACATCTTACATCAACCCATTTCTATTAATCTGTCTGCCACATGGCCCATGGCTCACCTGTGTTCTTTACATGTTGCTCCTTTGGGCTTCAGCTTGGTCTGCCTCTGACTCTGCCCTTCCTTTCCTACCTATTCTGATTCCTCCTCCTACTTCTTCTGTGGTGCCTGTCATGGCCCAAAACAGCTCCTTTATTTAAAGATTGAGATTCACAGCATACAGAAAGGCAATCCCACATCACATCTATCTACGTGAACCAAGATGATGGCTTCTAACATTTCATGGCCTTTTGTGGTAACATGGCCACAGACATCAGCATGGCCTTCAGCAGGAGAACAGATCAGGGATATCCATATGGCCTGCATCCACAGCATGGACCACAGACATCAACACAGCTCTCACCCATAGCATGGACCACAGTCACAATCATGGCCGATGATAATGGCACAGGCCACGGATATCAACATGGTCTCACCAGACATCCACATGGGTCTCAGGCATCAACACCACCTGGGGTGGCAGCAGGGATCACAATTTCAGTATTTCTCCTAGCTGTAGCATGGATCATGGTTACATATACGTTTTCCCCAAACAACTTTTACAGATTTACTACAATGAGTCTTTGGTCTGGCTTAAGGTCTCTGGTTTCTGAAGCACCATAAGCATTGGACCATCACTGAGACTTGTCTTGGATATCCTGCTGCTCCCCTAATCAGGGTGATTATGGCTAGGCAGGGCATCCTGGGACTGTTCCAGAGCACTGCATACCTCACTTTTGGTTGCTGGCTACCTATGTGCTTACAGCCTATAGACAGAGGACCTCTTCTCTCCTCCCAGCATTATGAGCAGTGACCCACAGACTGAAGATGAGCTCTATGAATTGATGTCATTTTCTTTGTTAACAGTGCCCGTGTTCCGGTACTGCTCCCATACCCCATGTCACCACGTTTGTAGTTTCACCATTTCCCTTGCACACTTGGCTCTGTTCTGACATCTTTCTTTCCAACTTAGTGAATTCACTTTTTAAAAAGCATCTCACCCTTCTCTAGTTGTTCTGGGGACACATCAATCTCTGCAGACTCCTCTGACAATCACCTCCTCATCTCCCCTTGGAGCCTTCATGGGTCTCTCAGTATCCTCAGAGCTGCTTCAGGTGTGACGGCATTGATTTATCCTTACAAAGCTTTATTTCAGAAAAGAAGCATTTAGTGCCCGAGGGTAGGGCCCAGGTCTGGGAGTGCACCTGAGAGCTTGGGTTCGTGCCAGAAAGTTCAACCAATAGCTACTGTACCGTATACCCCTTTGCCCAATCCTGGAATGCCTGAGACATGCAGCATCCTATCTCACCTTGGGGCTCCCGGCGATAGTCCTCCGCTGCGTCAGAAAAAAAAGATATCAACCAGGATTCATTTAGAACCTTTTCATAGCAATAAAAACCCTCATGTGTGCATTGAGTCTAGCTCTCGGGTGGTCTCTGAGGTCCCCCAACACGGGTACAACACAAGGTCCCTTGTTGGGTGCTAGTGGCCACTGCCAGCCATCCTTGATTATAGCTGTGCTTCAGGTTTTCATCTTTGGCCATGATGTACTCCAGAATCTGTTTCTGCAGGCCTCCCTCTCCACATGCTCCAGTAGTTTGTAGATGGAGTAGATGTTGGAGTGGAGCACCTTAAAGTTCTAGATCTGGGCCAGGATGGCAGCCTGGGTCTTCGGTTGGATCTTTCTGGTGATCTCCCAGTCATTTCTGTTGTTACTGACATCCAACTTGACCCATGATGGTTATATAGGATGCAGGATGTTATTTTATTTTAATTTTTCTACAGTTGTTAAGACTTTCTGTCCTAATATGAGGTCAATTTGGGAGAAAGTTCTGCTGAGAAATTAGTCCATTATTTAATATTTGCTTGGAATATTCTGTGGATAGGTTAGGTCCATTTGATTTATGATATTATTAAGGAGATTTTCTCTTTAATTTTTATGTGAACGACCTCTCTACCGATGGACTATGAAGTCTCCCACTCTCATTGGGGGTCAACATGAGATTTAGCTGTAGCAATATTTCTTTCATGAGATTGAGTGCCCTTGGATTTGGTGTGCAAATGTTTTGGATTATAATAGCCTCTCTGTAGATTTTTTTCCCTTAATAAATATTAGCCTGTGTTTTTCCTAGGGAAATTGAGACATTAACATCGAGAAATAATTATTGGATGGTATTCATTAATTCCTGCTATTTTGCTGTAGTGGCGTTTTTGTTTCTTGGTTTAGACTCCCAGGGTTATTTATTCCTTGTATTTTCTCCTGTGAATTTAGCCTTTCAGGCTGGAGGTTTTCTTCTAGTGTCCCCTGTAGAATTGCATCGGTGGATAGAAATTGTTTCAATTTTATTTTATTGTGACATCTCCTCTTCACCATGTAAATAGATACCACCTTTTTCTAACAAGTAACAAGGACAAGTATTCTGTGATGCCAGAGCTTCCCTAGAGCTGGTTGTTTCATGAAGTCTCTCTTTCTCACTATCCAAACCTGTACACAGAAAAAGGCCAAAAGTCTGAAAAAGGGTGGTGCTGATTAATTTCCATCTGCCTTCATAGTGGCTGTACTTGGACATGAGGACACAGTGACTTGTTTTTTATCTGCATAGATGGTGACTTTTAAAAGGCTTTAAAGAGGGGCAGAAACATGTCTCAGTGGGCAGTGCACTCAAGTGTGAGTACATGAGTTCAAATCTCTAGCACCCAAATAAATGCCAGGCCTGTCATCCATATATAATCCCAGCTCTCAGGAGAAGGAGGTAGGGGATCCCTGAGGTATGGTTGTTAGCTACACTAGCTCTATTGGCAAACAATGGAGACCCTTCCTCAAAAGGTAGAGAGCCATTGAGGAAGATACCCAATGTCAGTCAACCACTGGCCTCTATATGTACACATGCAAATGCTAATACACACATGTAGTAGGATTATGTTGCTACATTGTAAAAAATGGTCCCACCTACTGGTTTAATAAAAATTCTGACTAGATGAAGGCAGACAGAAGTGTGGGCGGGGTTACCAGACTAAGAAAACTCTGAGAACAGGAAAAAATGGCAGAGTTGTCAGACAAGCCAGCTGATGCAGAGGACAACTATGCTGCTCTGAGAAAACGTACCGAGCCGCATGGATGAACAGGATAGGAGTCATGGGTTAGTTTAAGGATAAAGAGTTAACATGTAATATGCCTGGGCCCCAGACTGAACAGCAAAAAATTAATATAAGCATCGGTGTGTTTCTACGGGACTTTGAGATTGCTGGTCCAGATAAGCAGTGGCAGGCAAGTCTGAACTGTAGGGTTAGTTCGGGCCAGAAACCTCATGTTACACACACACACACACACGCACACACGCACACGCCTGCGCGCGGTTTAAAAGTTTGATGGGTTTCCTTAAATGTAACAAAAATTTAACATTCATCTTATGTTTAATTAATTTTATTAAATATGTATCACCACATATCTCCTTTTGTGTCAAAAATAAAAAGATCAGGTATCTAATGAAGTACCTAAGTAAAAACTGAAGTTTTTGTAGTAATGTTTCTAACATAATTATGCGATAGCAAGTTGTGACACTTTTTACTGTGATACTACAGGGTACTTGCCTCGTCCAGCGAGACTAGTTATTCATGGGTCTTCGAAGAGGTGTCACCTGAAATACCGATGGGGAGAGAGAGAAGAGACCAAGCAAGCTAAGAAAGACAGAGTCAGTCTGGATTTTGTCAAGGTCTCGTTTATTGAACAAAAGGCAGCATTATTTATAGGCACGCCCATGCAAATTAGGTGTATATGTGCACGGACCAATAGGGGCCTAGGGGATGGAGCCCCCAGGGAGGAGGGGTTTGAGGGAAAGGCGGGAACCAGTCTTCTTTGTTCTGTTCTCAACTCGGTCTGCTGCGCCCTTACAATCGCTAGCCAGGAAGGAGCGGGGAGTGGTCAGTTGCAGGGAGGGGTGAGTGACTTGCTATTTTTGGCCACTGTGCTTAACAATACCAGGAAATAGCCTAAAAGGGACATCTTGTGGTTCTTTAGAGAACTGCCTTTAGCAAAACCAGGAAAGAATCTCTTGCCAGCAACTGCAATGTGCAAAACCATGAAAAGGTCACTGATTGATGCCTCCAACAGGTACTCATAAGGCAAGTCATTTTACAAAGTTATTCAAGGCAGTCATTGTAACTCTTTACCATTAAATTTAAACTATTTTATTTGAGGTGGAATCCATGAGTTCTACATTTGATGTAACTGAATAAACCCGGCAGTGAGATGTAGATAAACATAGAACAACATTATAAGGTTGTCACATTTGAAACAAAATTTACTTAATAAAAATTTCAGTATTTCATTCTTTTTGTGATGGCTCTTGCTCAGTTATTCTATCTAGAATTTCATCTGAGCCTGAAGTGCTTAGATGAGAAGGGCTCACCCAACAAGCAAAGAGGGCGCTCTCCAGTGTCTGAGACTACTCAGAGCTATGTTGGTGATTTCTTCTGAGCCACACCAGAAACTGCCTCCCTGTGGCCTGCAAAGGAAGTGTCAGCCCAAGAAAAGAAAGGAAACATTAACAATAATAGACCCCTATTCCTCAGGATGAGAGGACGAGCTTCAGAAAAATCCAAAGAGAAGTGTGGAAACAGCTGGGAAATGCAGAAGGGCAGTCATCACACACACACACACACACACACACACACACACACACACACACACACCCCACTTCATATATAATGTATTTAGATCAAATCCCCTCCATCCAGCTCCCTCTACCTGACACTCCCCCAGCACATCCTCCACCTAACTTTCTCTTCTTTTAAAAAACAATCCAGAGTCCAGCTAATGCAACCCATATGTGCATGAGCATGGGATCATGTGATGGAGTGTGGGCAACTTTAGCAATGGCTAGATCACCTAAATGACTCTGCTTCTATTGGGAGCTATCAACTGCCAATAGCTCCTCAGCTAGATGTAGGGGCTCATGAACCCACTTCTCATTCATGATGGAATCTTGATTGGCATTGGTATTTCCTGGACTTTCATATTGTGCAGATCTTATGCAAGTAACCACAGTTGTATGAGGGCAGAAACCATGTCATGTCAAGAATAGAGTTCTCCACGGCTCTTACAGTTCTTTTCACCTCTTATTCTGCAGTGTTCTCTGAGCTGTTGGGTAGAGAGAGGACAGTATAGATGTTATAATTAGGATTAGGTACTCAGTCAATTGTTTTCAGTACTTTGACCAGTGAAGAATCTATTAATTACAACCCACTGCAGAAAAAAGTTCTTTGGCCAAGATGGTACAAACCTAAGGAAAAAATAAGTGTCTTTTACATATATTAATAGCAAACTTACTGAGAAATAAATCAAAGAAAATCTCATTCACAACATAATTTTTAAAACACCTAGAAATTAACCTACCAAAGAGGAGAAAAAAACTCTTACAGATGAAATGCTAAAATATTGAAGATATCGATAAGATACTAGAAAATAGAAAGCATCCACCATATTCATGGATCAACCGATCTAATAAAAATGGCTGCAAAACAACCTAGAGAATCTGTAAATTTACTAGTGAGATTTTTTATGGACTTAGAGAAAAATAATAAAATTCATATTGAAACCAAGGAGCCCAGATAGTAAAGTATTCCTGATCAGAAGGAGCAGTGGTGTTGACATGCCAATATATACATTACCGTAGAGCTGTAGTCCCCAAAACACTACAGGGCTGTACAAAAACAGGCCCATTAGGAAATTATCAGTATACCTATAACTGCCTATTCTTTGACAAGTTGTCAAATACGTATTAATAAAATCCTCTTCAGCAGTGTTGGAAAATATTGATATCTACATGTACAGAGAAAACCATAGTCAAAGCACTCCCAAGGTAGTGGTACAATCAAAGATTCTCTGAAAAACACTCCAAGAACACAGGAACTAGACCTATGAATTAACACATGAGATCTCATCAAATTAAGAAGCTTTTGAACAGCAAAGAAAACATGGCCTAAACAATAAGAAAAATCTTTGCTGACGATACAGCAAGCAGGGGATGAATATCTAGAATCTATAAAGAACTCTAAAAATACACCTAAATCCCCAATCATTCGTTTAATAAATAGGCTAGTAATAGATAGTTCTCAGAGGAAGACAAATGCACCCATGAATGCTCAAGAAAGTATTCAAAAGCCTTAGCCATCAGAAAAATGTAGATTAAAAGTACTTTGGGGCTGATGCCTCAGCACCTAAGAGCACTGACTGTGCTTCCAGACAATCCAGATTCCACTCCCAGCACCCACATGTTGATATCCAATTGTTACTCCAGTTTAAGAATCTGGTGTGTAGCCAGAGCAGCAGATTGGTTCCAAATAAACACATAGAGGTTTATATTAATTACAAACTGTTTAGCCTATGCTCTGAAGTAAGTGCAAGAGAAGCCTGAGTCATACATTTACCGTAGAGCTATAGTCCCCAAAACACCACAGGCCTGTACAAAAACAGGCCCACTAGGAAACAATCTGTACACAAGAAGCTCAGGCTTCTCCTGCAACCTCAACCCATTTCTATAAATCTAAGTGATCAGTGGCTTTATCTGTTCTCTCATCTTTTGCTTCTCAGGGTGGCTTGCAACGTCTGAGACTCTGTGGGGATATTTTCAAATATACTAAAAACGGTCTGAGATATCAGAGGAATCTACCCACAGACAGTCTGCGAGGATCAGACAGTGGTAACTCACACCTTTAATCTCAACACAGGGACTATCCCAGGAGTGGTGATCTATGCCCTTAATCCAATCTAAATTTGAGGTCATTTTAGTTTACAGAAGGAGTTCCAGGCTCCCAGGCCGGCAGTGGTGGTGCCACGCCTTAACTGAGTGAAGAAAGTATTTAAGGCAAGCATAGAAAGACAGAGCAGGCAGAAGAAGCCATGGCTCACACTGTTAGTCCCAGCACTTGGGAAGCAGAGGCAAGAGAATCTCTGTGAGTTCAAAGCCAACCTGGTCTTCAAAGCAAGTTCCAGAACAGCCAGGACTGTTACACAAAAAACTCGGGGGGGGGGGGAGACAGGAAGAGGTGGATCTGTCCTCTGATATCTCCAACTGTTTTTAGTATATTTGAAAATATCTCCACATCTGTCCTGTATTTCATGCCTGGCTGTAAGCTGTCTTACCATAGGCCAAAACAGCTTATTAATTAACCAATGGTAGCAATACATATTCACAGTGTACAGTAAGAAATCCCCTATCACTGATGCTCTTTTTTGTCCTCTGAGGGCACCAGGATTGCATGTGGTACACAGATAAACATGCAGGCAAAACACCCCATACTCCTAAGATTTTAAATATTTTAAAAATTTTAATTGATCTATTATCTCATTCAGAATAGTTGTCATCAAGAAAACCAATGACAGAGCTGGAGGGATGGCTCAGTAATTAATAGTGCCTGCTGCTCTTGCAAAGGACCTGAGCTTGGGTCCTGTCACCCATATCCAAAAGCTCACCGACTACTCATGACAATTTTCAGGAAGAACTGATGCCTCTGGCCTCCATAGGCACCTCCCGTCACAATCAGATGCCCCTGCACAGTACATCATTAAGAATCAGTCATAATAATGGAAGCAAATGCTGGTGAGGATGTGGGGGAAGAGGAACCCACATACAATGACATTGGAATGTAAATTTTTACATCTACTGTAAGCCCCTCTAGCCATAGGAATGGCCATGCCCCTCCCTCAAGGACCTCTACCTGCCAGGTTCCACCCACATAATGCTCCAACTGCTGGACTCTGACCCCATCCTACAGAGTAAGAAACCCAATCTCTAGACATGATATCTCACCAATCTCCACTATGGAAAGCTTTACCCTGAAAAGGTACAGCCCCTTCCCAAGAAGCTCTCTGTAAGCTCTGTATCCTGTTCAGTTTTTTTGATAGAGCAGAGGCAGTCACTCTCCTGTATGTTTCTCTCCTAATTAATCTCTGTGAGGTTTGTTGTGCATTGTGGCTTTGTGGTATTACTTGGCTGCTGGCTGCCATGATACCTTTCTATTCACGCAGTAATGCTTACATTCATTCTGAAAGTCAGTGTAGAGGCTCGTTAAAACAAAACAAAACACACAACAGAAAATATAACTACCATGTGACACTAAGCCACTGGGTATACACAGAGGAATTCTTAAGTCTATATGCTACAGAGGGATTTCCACATCCGTGTATATTGCTTCAGTACTCACAAAAGTGTAGAAATAGAAGCATCCTAGATATACAGCAGCAGATGAATGGATAAAAAAATACAAAATACATACAAAATATGTACACAGTGGAGTTTTATTCAGCCATAAAAATGAAATTATTGCACTTGTAGGAAAATGGATGAGACCAGAGAATTATGTAAAACAAAAGAAGCCACATTCAGAATGAAAATCATGAAATGCTTTTTCTCTTATGGGAAGCAGTGTCTCTCTCTCTCTAAGTGAAGGGATCTTTAAGACAATGCAGAAAAGTATAAGGAAGGGAGAGAAAGTGGTAATAGAATGGATATATCAAAAAAATTCATAATGAAAGGTATTTTTATGTATGCTACCAAAATTTAACAATAAAAAAACCCAAAATATTTTGGCATCTCAGAGCCTCATAGGGCTGAGATCATTAAACATTTGTTTGTTGATTTGTTTTATTGTAGAAGCTTAATGAAAAAGAATCTTTACAATTTACATAGGGAGCAAATAGAACTGGATTTTGTTAGCAAAAGGAAAATAAATAAAAGATTGATTGACAGAAGCCTGTTAAATAGAAATATGATTTTGTATCACTGTTGAGAGTGAGATAGCTGATAAGTAAGTAGATTGTTTTTAGACTTTAATACATTATAGTGGCCTGTTTACTTATAATTACACATATTACTATTATTAACTGATCTATAATGGCAAATATATATTATGAACATTCTTCGATATTTATCCATAGCAGATCTGGCACTGTTTATTGAAATATGTACTGATTTTCTATTGATTTTACACCATCTATTACTGGACTCATGAAGCTTCACAGCGCCTATTTCTGTTTGAAAGAGATCATAAGGAAGCCTATAGTCCAGCTAGGAAATGACAGGCTGTTAACCTTTGAGAGGTTTTCTAGAGCTGTTGTAGAGAAATAAAAAAATCTACATCGCAACAATACCCAGAACTTCTCTCTTTAGCTTTCACCGAGTGGAACAAACCATCATCTGCCCTAAAATTTTGCCATTGTCTTCAGCTATAAAGTGCCTCCAGACTGCATAACATGGCTGACAAGCATGCATCCCTGAATGGCTGTATCATTGTCATGTATGCTGTGACCTAAATAAAGCATTGGTGATAGAACTCCAGGTTCATTTTTGTAGTGCTGAAATCTAAAGCCTTAACACAAAGAATATACAAAGAAGATTGTTTTATAAGTGGACACTGATTTCCATGCAATATATATATATATATATATATATATATATATATATATATATATATATGCAGTGAATAGAAAATGTTTTATTTAAAAACTTGGCCATTAAAGAATTATTTTGACTATTGATTCCTGAGTTTAGAGTCTTCAGACAACACTACATATTCTCCACTATTTTAATTGTGCCTTGAAATCCAAGTACCTACCCTCAAGTAAAGGGAACCAAGGGGACAAAAATTGCTTAATGACATCAAGTCCTATAATTTTCCTAAGACTTATGATATATTTTAGAATGAAGTAAGGAATATGATCCTTCTATATTCATCACCCAAGGTTCAGATTGTTGGGCCACTGTCTAAGTGTAAATTATGAATAGTTAGTATATGACAGCAGTGACCAGCACTCTGGTCATGCACTTTGAAAACTGAGGTTTCAGTTAACCAAATATTTCATGTACTTTGTTGAGGTGACCATAACCATATAGCTAGCTCTGCTGGCCTGAATTCACAATGGAGATCAGGGTGGCATCAAACTCAGAGATATGCTTCACTCTGTCTCCTGAGTGCTGGATTTAAAGGCTCATGCCACCATTCCTGGGCCAATCAAATATTTTATAACTTGTATCAAGATTGCTTGTAATTTGGGTAGCAAGCCTGTGCTAGGGACACAGGGAGTACAATTCAGTGCCTGCTTTCTCTAGTTATTATGGCTATTTGGAGCTTTGGGGTATCTCTTTATTAATCCAAGGAGCAGTATGTGCTAACAAGAGAATATGGAGAATTATGTAATGAAAAGAGCTTACTTTGTAATGTCGGATATAGAGCCAATAATAGTTCTTCCTCGTCGGAGGTAACCCTTGTCTCACTTCTCCCTGGAAATGTGCTATACCATGTAAACTTTATTCATATACACACATTTAAATGCATTATAGAGTGGTATCCCCATATAAGAACAAATATGTTGGATATACTATTAGATAATTTACCTTGTAATTAAAAAAATGTATTCTGTATATTGTTCTGTAATAGCATATATGCATATATATATATATATATATTACTTAGTAGCAAAAACCTAAACTGAGAAAATTCCTAAAAGTAGAATTGCTGCATTAAAGAAAATATGTATTTACAACTTTGAAAAGTGTTTATCTGTTTAAGATTATTTTTTGTCAAGACTAGGGTCAGAATCTAAGTTGATTAATTTCTAACCAGATGGCTAATAGTTTCTTCAAAAATTCATTGTTGACTAATACACCTTTGTATACTGCTTCAGAGTATCTTATCACATTGTATATATATATATATATATTATACAAACTTACTGAACAAATTAAAAGCAATCTTGATGCAAATTATAGAATACTTTATTGGAATGCTTTTAATTCCAGCACTTGGGAGGTGGAGTTAGGCAGATTTTTGAGTTTGAGGCTATCCTGGATTACATCATGAATTCCAGGCCAGCAGAAGTATGTGGCTAAGACTCTGTCACAAAAAAGAACATAAGATATTTGGTTAACTGAAACCTCATTATTATTCCATATATATGAGTGTGTGTGTGTATACATATATATTTCATTTGTGTAGCAGATTTAATTATTCAGCTTTTTAAATTATCATAGCTTTGGAATAATTTGTTATTCAGTTAGGTCATTCAGTTTTGTGGGGTTATTTGCTTGGTTTTGTTGTTTGAGACAGGGTCTTGTTGTGTGGCCCAAACTGACCTGGAACTTGAATATTCTTCCTGTTTTTGCTCCAGAGTTCTGGTATTACAAGTATAAATCATATGTCTTTTAGATGTAATTCTTACAAATCAATTTTTTTTAGTTTAACAAAAGTTATATTTCTGTGAGTGCATTGGATAGATGATTAATAGAAATTAATATCATATGTAGTTTCATATAATAATTTTAATTTATCTGGTATTATTATTTTTTCATTGTTGTTGAGTTTCAGGTATTGAACATAAAAATAGATGAATCCCGTGATGGTTTTATAATGTTGTGGCTTTGTTGGGAGGTGATGGATGGTGAGGCCTAGGAAGTGAGGGCTAGTTGGGGTGGGTCATTGGGATGTGCCTGAAAAGATGTCTTTTGGCCCTTGTGCTTTCCATTCTCTTATTCCCAGCTGCTATGAGGTGAGCAACCTTGCTCAAAGACTCCCTGCCACCATGCTTCTCTTCCTGTGGGTCCCACATTAAGGGGCCAGCCCTGGACCACAACATCTGAACCCATGGACCAAATTGAACCCTTCTTTCTTCTTCAAGATTTCACTCTCCAGGCTTTGTCACAACAGTGAAAGTCCACACACACACACACACACACACACACACACACACACACACACACACGCACACACGCACGCACACACGCACGCGCACACACACACACACACACACACACACACGCACGCACACACACACGCACACACACACACACACACACACACAATCTAGTGGCATTTCTCTTGGTTGCCCTCCATAGCTACATGGATCCTGTAACTGAAGACACAGCACGCTTTGGCTGTAGAACATACAATATTCAATCTCAAACCAATCTAGAAATTTCTTCCCTACTGGCTAGCTTTCATAGTTCCAGAGGTGCTCTGCAGGATGCTGGGAAATTAAAAAAAAAATGTAATGGTCTTATCCAGCCTTAGACCCTTCCTCTATAGCATGGTCCTGCAACTCAAGATGTGCCCATGAGTGTACTAGTGGTATAGTTGGTATAGGGATTGAATTTAGGCGTATTCTACAGAAGGGAATTTCTTGTTTGGTACTATAATCCTGGTTAAAAGCCCACATTGTCTGGGAAGGTCATAGGCCCAAGGTAGGTAGATGTACTTGTAGCAGGCTTTCAGGGACCACCAACCCCAAAATCATAATGTGGAGACTTATAATTAGTTATAAATGCTTGGCTTTAGTTTAGGCTTTTTCTGGCCAACCTTTTTCCTCTTTGAAACTTAAATTAACATGTTTCTCTTTATTTAGGTTTTGCCATGGGGCTGTTTATCTTTCTTTCATTCTGCATGTCCCACTTTTCTACTTCCTCTGCATCTGGCAGGCAGTTGCCTGGTGACTTGTCTCTGGCATCTGCTTCTCTTTCTTCCTCATTTACTTTCAAGACTAGATTCCTCCTCTTATCCTATCTGCCTGACAGCCCTGCTCATCCATCCCTGGCCTAGCTATTGGTCATTCAGCCTTTTGTTGGACCAATCAGGTGCCTTAGGCAGGCAAGGTGAGACAGAAGTAACACACAGTTGCCTAGTTAAACAAATATTCCATCACACATGCTGGTTTTTATTTTACTAAATAGTCATGTTGTCCATCAATATGACTTCTACATATTTATGTTTATACTCACAGACAAGAGTTACAATGACCTTTGACTGAGAAGCTATTTTGAAATGGGTAGCCATAAGGCAAAGAGGCATAATTCATCAAGGTGTTGAGAAGGAGACACTGAGTGCTCAGCCCCAATGAGGCATTTATATCATCCCCCCCAACCCTCAGCTAAGGCTCAGAGAAAGAACAGTATGTAAGCGCCAGAGGATGGGGAGGAGTCTGTGAGATGCTGTCATCTGGACATGACATGGCCATCACACATATAGGCTCCCAGGTGCCATGGTTACCTGCATAAGATCAAGTTCCAAAATCCCAGCATTCATGGGAGTGGTGATCTCAAGGCCCTGCCTCTGCATGAAGACTTACTAGCGCCCGATAGCTACTTTGGGAAAGAGAATTGTTGTGGTCTTTTGTTTGGCTTTTGACAATGTTTCCACTGGTAGGTTTCCCGTGTTCCAGTAGAAAGGTAGCCCATGCACATGCTATCAGTACTATTTGGATTTAGAACACTATGAGGAAAGCTTAAGGGAAGCCAGTGAGCAATCCTGTGGGGTCATCTGACTTCTCAAAATAGCATAGAGAATCAAATACATTATTTTACTCAAGATATTAATTTGTCAGTTAAGAAGCATACATAACTATTTTATTAACGTGACTTTCTTACTGGCTTTAAAAAAGGGCTACTTTTAACTTAAACTTAATGTTACAAAATTACTTAAGTTGTAGAGCACCAGAAATAACATTGCTCAGCTAAAAAGGCACAGGCAGGAGGGCAAGGAGAACAAACACAGCAAGGTGACAAATAGGGGAAGGTGCCACCCCAAGCAGCCAGGAGCATGTTTAAATTACATGGAACAGCCTAAAGACACAAAGCATCTCATTTTTCTTCGAATGAAATTGGTCTGACCTTCACATTTCTGACATAACAGGACATGGTATTGCCCTGGTTAACACTCCTGCATTTCTGAGTAGCAGTTAAGCAAGTACTTAGCATGAATAAATATAGTTAGAAACTGCTAGCAAAGATCTCCAGAAAGAATGCATGTTAAACGGTAACAAATATAAGTGTTGCCGGTAAAATGGAGTTCAGAACATAAAGGTCAAACCTGCCTAAGAAAGACTTTCAGGTAGACTATTGGGTGGAAAAACCAATTCTCGTTTTGTCTTACTAGTTAGTGACGTATGGTAGCTGAGGTGATGGGTTTTGGCTGAGTGCAGCATGCAGCATTATTTCATGCTTGATTCAGCAGAAATGTGGATGACTTCTGTAGAACTGTGATAAATGGCTGAATTCCCTCTTCCTGAAGCTGAAATAGATGGCTAAAGACATCATCAACCAGATAGGCTGTCAAAAAAAATAATGTATGTACTTTTTAGCAATGGTGTGTTTTTCTTACACTGAGGATATTGTGGGTTACTTTAAGATAGAAAAGAATCAGAAATGCTTATTTTTAAAATCTGTCACTGGATACTTAGAATTAATGCCACAAAGGGTTTTTTTTTTTTTTTTCTTTCTTGTAGCAGAATTTGCCTGAAGACCAGAAGATTCCTAATGCCATATCTAGAATGGTACATGAGCCATCAAAGGTGACACACATGTTTTGGACTTACTTATAAATTTTATATTAATTTTGGCCTGACCAAATGTGTGCATTTCTCAAACATATTGAGTTCCAGGTTTATTCTAAAGATAAGCAGAGAAGTAAAACCTGGCTCTTGCCTTCAGAGTTTTGGGAAAGAGCAGGTACATAGATCACAACATTCAAGATCCTTAATATAATCTACTTACAAGGCCCTATTGTCATAAAAAATAAAATGAGCAATGCTGAGGGAAATCTTACTTATGAGAGAGCTCATCTGATACCACCTAACCATTCTACCAGGGAGAAATAGAGGAAGTATGTATGGGGCCTATAGTATGCGTAGGGAAGCTTGCCAATCTCTGGGCCTATTTTTTGGAAACTGTCACCCATTTTTACCTGTTCTTTGGGTTCATAAAAAGAACTTTACTGGTTCGTGTGTGTGAGTACTTGGAGCATGGTAAGTGCACTATACAGTTACTGAGGTCCGTGCACAGGGTTTTGTTTGCTGTTTTTCCTTCTTTTTCTGCCCTAAAGGCCGTGGATTCTAAAAGTTGAGTAGGAAAAGTAAAGATAAACACAGATTAGACAAGGTTAGCTCACTGGCCAGCTGCAGGAAAAACTCATTTACATCCTAGATAAGGAAGATAAACACTAGTGTTGTTTTTGCTCTTTTTTGGTGGGGGGCTCCCAGCTCTCAGATAAATTACAGGCATAGAAGCTTACTTTAATTATAAATGCCCGACCTTAGCTTGGCTTATTTCTACCCAGCATTTTTTTATACTTTCAACTATCCCATTTACCATTTACCACTGGGCTTTTTCTCTTCTATGCCTGCATCCCTTTCTGTCTCACTCTGTTGCTGGCTGTGTGACTCAGTGGCTGGCCCCTGGAGCCTTCCTCCTCTTCTTCCCTCTTTCTTTTCCTCCTGCGTTTCTTTCTTATACTCTCTGCCTACCGACCTTGGCTATTTCTTCTGCCTCTCTATTGGCTCTCGCTTACTATTAGACTGTCAGGTGTTTTAGACAGCCCCAGTCATAGAGTTTCACAGAGTTAAACAAATGGAACATAAATAAAGTAACACACCTTAAAACAATATTCTCCAACATGTCAGTTTTTTCTTCAGTTGCTGCAGTTACAAAACTTGTAGCCAGTGGATTTTTTATTTCTGATTGCCGTCACAATCCTGAAGTCTGAAGTCGGTTTTTTAGGCTATAGTCCTGGAAGGGAGGGGCTCGTTTCTCCTGTAGGAAGCCTTAGAGGAGAATGTGTATGTGTTACAGCTCCTAAGGGAAAGGTGTCCTGGCAGTCGGGAGTCAAGGAATACCACAAAGTCACACTGCATAACAAACCTCACACAAGAGATTGCGAAAGACACCAGAGGATGGCTGCCTCCGCTCTGGTGAGAAGCAGCAAAGAACTGAACATGAGAGAGGCTTTATATAGGGCTTCTTGGGGGTGGTGGTGGAGGGATTGCCAAGATGGCCAGGGACTAGGGAGATTTTATGACCTGGTTTTAGAGAAAGTTCAAGTTTTAGTGTGAGTTTTTGGTCTGATTTGGGGCCTTTTTTTTTCTTTGTAGGATGGCACTCATTCGCCTGCGTCTTGAGGGGTTGAAAAAAAACTCCTATGGCCATTAGTAGTCTAGGGGCAGGACCTGTACACTTGTACCTTGAGGGGCTTACAGTGTGCCCCTTCAGTATTTGGAGGGTGATGACATTTCTGAGCCGCACACTGCATTATGGCTGTTGTTATTATGCTCATGTGAGCCTTTTCTTCCTCTGAAATCTTGCTATTTTAAAGAATACTTAAAATCACGGGGGTCTTAGTTACTTTTCTTTTGACATGATAAACACTATGGCCCAAAGTAACTAGGGGAATAAAGAGTTTAAGATTACAACTCATAGGTCATACTCCAATCATTAAGGGAAGTTGGTAGAAGAACCCAAAGCAGTGAGCAGGGGGTGAAGCTGAGACCTTGAAAGAATGCTGCTTATTGGCTGTATCAAGTTTACAAAAACAAATCAAAAAACCAAACCCAACAAACAACCAAACAAAAACCAACTAATTCGCACAACAGACCCTACATGGATAGGAGCCCAATTAATTATAGATCATAATCTTTTAATTTAGTCATATCTGTAAGTCCTGTCATTGAAGGGACACCAGCTCACTAGAGCATGTGGCTCTGGCTGCCCTCACTCTTTCCTCCCATTCCTGCAGGTGAGATCAGACACACACCAGTGCCACACTGAGTTTATTCAGAAGAGTTGCCAGGCGAGTACAAGAGCAGAGAAGCAGAAAAGAGACTGTCTTTCACGTGGTGTCCCCTTCTAAGTGAAAGGGTAGGCACAGATTTACGTAGCCATGCCTAGGGGCATGCCCTCTGGACACCAATATGTTCTGCTGGCGTCATGTTGGGTTATCGGACTAGTACGTTTACCACATAGCTGCTATATGCCAGGAATCCTTACACTCTGCCTTGCTAAAATCCATTAGATTACATTCCTAAAGCTAGGCCCCAAGATCTATTCCCTTATTTGGCCCCTTCCTCTTGAGGCTGACCACCAAGGTCCAGTTATCAAATATTAAAATGGAAGTCCAGCAATCAGTCAATCAAACAAACAAAACCCTTTGTCTCACTTAACTAACATGCCCAATTGAAATCAAACACCTCATCCTAACATTGAGTCATGTATTTTAGCTTTATAAGGCACCATTTTCCTGCGTGCCACATCTGTCTCCCCTCTATCCAGAGGCAGTGAGGGCTTTGTTTTTCCTGCAGGACAAACATCCCTGCTCCTTTTCCCTTGTTCCCTTCCCCTTCTCCCTCATCCCCCGTCTCCTGTCTTTGTCTCTTATTCTCTGCCCTCTGAACCTCTGGGGCAAATAAATCTCTTTTGTGCTAAGTACTTGGACTTGAGGTCCTGAGCCAATACTTTTTTTTTCAATCATCATATAAGTTAAAATTGATAGCCTCCAGAGCTCACTGTGTGAGCCTGTTTGAGCCATTTTCCAGCCAAGTACCAGGTGCAATGAAAGAGCAACATTGTTGGTGCTGCTGTGTGTTGTCCTTGATTTTAAATTGCTCCTAACATGTTTATGCCACTGCACATAAATGAGGCTGCTTGGGGATGTTGAGCTGTTGACACTTATTTGACTTCCTGGGGATGGATGCTGGCTCTAGATAGGGTACCATCAACAGACCAAAGTAATGGTTCCACAGAGGTGCAACTTGGCAAACAATGAGTTTATTGACCTTGCTTAGAGTGTGTGTGAGAGAGGTTACTTATAGGCACATTGGTGGCTCAAAGGCAGTTGCATCACCATAAAGCATGGGTGAAGAGGCACTGCACCAGCATCCTGGACTTCCTTGTAGAATTTCAGGCAGCATGACTGGTCAGAGTCTCTCTCTTCCCTGGCTATTGCTGCTCTTTAGCCCCATGGGTTGAGTCTTATGAATCTTGTAAGTTTCCGGAGCTTCCAGAGATTTGTAAGTTGTTTATTTACCGAGTCTTGTGTGCCTCTTCCACCTTTATGAGGACATTGATACACAACAGAGCTACGTGCTATTCCTGTAAGTCAACAGAAAGTCTTAATAGTTGGTTTTGAATTTAAAATTCTGTCCTAATCTCCCATAGGATTTATCTATTAGCTGCACTTAAATGTGGACAGTGGCCCTGAAAGATTGAGGTTTTTTGAAAGAGTTTTTTTTTTTTTAATTCTTCAAAAGTTTCATATACTTATATGATGTGTATTGATCACGTCCACCTTCTTCCTCCCTCTTACCTCCCAGTGGTCCCCAGCCCATCTCCCTCCAGGCTTCATGTCCTCTTTTTATTGTGTTTTGTTTTGTTTTTAATAACATCCTGGGCTTAGTGCTGCCCACATGCAAGTAGGTGTATGCCATTCATTGAGACATGAGCAACCTCCCAATGGTCACATCCCTACGAGAGTGATTCTCCTTCCCTGGGCATCCATCAACTTCTGTAGATCCTCCAATGGGTGTGGGACCTTGGAAGCTCCTCCCTCAGCTGTGAGGGAATTTTGAGTAGTTTGATCTTGCATGGCTAACGTAGATAACCACCTCTACTTGTGAGTTGGTAAGACCGAACACAGTGCATTTGTACTAAGGGAACATTTAAATAGACTTGGATCATGGAGGAGAAAAAAGGCAGAGGTGACAGTTGAGTGCAAGGCATACCGTATTACTTTGTTTTTAAAAATCAAGTTAAATCTGAGTCCATGTTCATACAAGTTAGTAAGATTCCCCAGTATCAGCCACGATTTGTAAGCTATTAACACCCAGACTTTAAAAAAATCCTTGAAAAATAACCAAGCCAGAAATCTGGGGAGGGGCTTGGCCTTGACTCGGCAGTTAGTCAGACAATGCTCAATGTTTTTGAGCTCATGTGGACCTTAAAAGTGAGTTCCAAATACTCTGTAGAATGAATACATGACTTTATTTTACAGTGCAATTTATACATGATGAGTGTGGAATGTATAAAACCTGGATGCTTCTAGGGACCTGGAAGCCAGCCTCACCTCAGCCGGTACTAACTGTTGATAATTAGTGCCTTAAGACAGTGGCTTCTAAGCACTTTCGATTAAGCCAAGCTGGGGTCTGCCTGGGGTCTTGATGAGGGCAGAGACCTGATACAAAGTGACCTAGACGAGGGAGACACCCCTGCCACAGCCTCAGATAATACCAGTAAATCAAAGCCCTTTCCCCTGGCTGGGCGGAGGGTCTGGGAAAAAAGAGATTGTGCCTGTGCCATCTTGCCCCCAGCCCCAAGGGAAATTAGCAGGGCCCTGAGCACAGAGGCAACCCCAACACCTGACCCCAAACCCAGCCTCATTCCCACATTTGGCGTCAGTATCGTGGGGCTTTTTGGCTTCGCTATTGACGGGTCGTTTTTACTATTGCTGCAGGCATGTTTTGGCTTTCATTTTTACCTGCTGTCATCCATTCTGGTTGCCGGGTCCCGTCTTGTCCTCTCAGCCCAGTATGACGTTCTCACCCTCTCAGTGATTTTTGCTATGGTAGTCCTATCTTTGCGTTGATCTGTCTGTCTTTCCTTTTTCCCCAATGTTTGTTTGAGTTTGTCTCTTTTAGTTGTTAGGGAGGCACACACATCTCTGTTCAGGCTTGCCAGCATTTCCACACAAATGCTGATCGGTCAGGAAATGGAACCAGGGTCTGGTTTCCCAATAAGCGGACCCCCAACAGAGACACGTTGTGAGCATAAAGATGGGAAAGCTGGAAAAATTCTAGACAGAGGCTGCAGTATTGGTTCCATGGATCTCTCCTAAGAACACGTGGGAACTCGATCTGTGGATAAAAATGCTGTTTCTAGTAAGAAAGACGTCAGTAACTTCCTCTTTTGCCCAGGCTATGCTGTGGGCCGTTCCCGCTGCCCTCAAATCTCCTTCGGGCAGTTAGGCCTGCCTGGCTCAGAAGCTGTGGCTTGAGCCTGACTCTGCATTTTACAGCC
Organism: Phyllotis vaccarum; assembly: GCA_033318265.1. Lineage (NCBI taxonomy): Eukaryota > Metazoa > Chordata > Mammalia > Rodentia > Cricetidae > Phyllotis > Phyllotis vaccarum. The sequence continues at coordinate 34,268,259 of JARWLC010000009.1, read as the reverse complement.
GGTTCCTTTTCTGGTGGCAGCTGCTTCCCTGGCAGCTACCTATAGTTACCAGCCTTCAGTGCCTGTGAAGCCTTTTCCCTGTGTCGACCTGAACTGGAGGACAGGAACACAGATGCTACTGTGTTCACTAAAACTGAACCACTCCATTTTCCATGCAGGAAGTTTCCACAATTCTAAGGGCCGCTGAGGTTGGAAATTGTTAGACAAAGATATCTGGGTGGAACAGTGGCCTATGATGGAACCCAAATTAAATACTAAAAAATCTAGTTGCTGAACATATTGAGCAAGCCATATTGAGCCTTTTACAATCAGGCACAATACTCCCATTTTTGTTATTCCAAAAAGTCAGGCAAAGTCTGTCTCTTACAAGATCCAAGGGCATAAATGATCAGATGGAGAAGATGGGATCATCACAGTCCGGCCTTCCACATTCCAGTGCCATTCCTCCATTGCATTATAAAGTGCTGTTGGACATTAAGGATTGCTTTTCTCAAATTCTCCTGGCACCTCAAGATAGAGGACATTTTGTCTTCACAGTATGGGAGCCTAATATGCATAAACCAACGAAAGATACCAATGGACAGTTTTGTCACAAGGAATGAAAAATAGTCCAGCTATGTACCAATTTTATGTTGCAAAAGCTCTGGTCAATGTTCCTAACGACATCACCTTGGTACATTATATGAATGATTTATTACTAGCACATCCTGATTCAGCCTATTTACATCATGTTAAAATAGTGCTCCATGATTTGGACTCATTAAGCCTGACAGTGGCTGATGTGAGAATGTCTTTCTTTATGCTGTGAATATCAATCTTTAAAAAAAGGGGCTGTTTTGACCCTTGACGAATACAGTAGCCAGAGACAGGAGCATAGGTAGGAGAAAGAGGGCGGAGTCAGAGACGGATGGAGCTAGATGCCCAAAGAAGCAACATGTAAGGAACACATGTGAGCCACGGGCCATGTGGCAGACAGATTAATGAAAATAGGTTAAAATGAAGGAGCTAGCTAGCAATGTGCCTGAGCCATAGGCTAAACAGCATGAACTTAATATAAGTGTCTATGTGTTTTGGGGGGACTTTGGGATTGATGGTCCAGATAAGCGTCAGTGGGTGTGTTGGAACTGTGAGGCTAGTCCGGGCCAGAAGCCTCATTGTTACCAGTGGCTCCAGATAAGGTTCAGTTTGTGCCCCCCTTGATTTTGCAGTTGAGAACAGACACACACTAGAGTTTATTCAGGAAAGTTGCCAGGTAAATTCAAGGGAAGAGAATCGGAAGAGAAAAAAAAAGATATGGCTTTCATGTAGTGCCTCCTTATAAAAAAACGGGTGGGTACAGAATTACGTAGCCATGCCTAGTGGTGAGCCCTCTGTATTCTGCATGTCCTGCCAGTGCCATGTTGGGTTATCGGACGAGCACATTTACCATGTAGCTGTACATGCCAGGAATACTTACAGCCCCCCTTTTCCTTTTTGGGATTTGTTATTGCCAAGGATATTTGTCCTTTAAGCTAGATGTAAAAGATAAATATTAACAAAACTGCACCAGTATGTGGGACTATAAATTGGCTTAAACCCTTCTTGCCTATTCTATTCCATTATACTGCAGCTATGACTAACTTGTTAGAACAAGCTAGAGCACTGCAGCAGCAGTTTCATTTATCCCTCAAAATTTACATAAATTATTCCCAGAGCTGCCAATTTCTCAATGCAAACACCTATGCAGAGCCTGTGCCACTTTCGCACTGCTGGCCCCTCTAGGACTCCATGAGGCTTGATGCCTAATGCTATATGGCGATGGATGTGACACATTACACTCCTTTGGTAACTTGAGATATGTGTACGTAATAACGGACACCTGTTCTAGGTTCATGTTTGCACTAGCATTGCCTGGAGTAAAGGCTTCCAAGGTTATAAAGGCAATTAAGTCAGCCATGCTAGTCATGGGATTACCTTGGGCTATTAAAGCTGACAATGGCTCTGCTTATATGCCACAGCAGCTTAATAAATTCTTAGGCTCCTGAAAGATATCTGACACAACAGGCATCCCTTATAACCCACAGGGACAAGCCATTGTAGAAAGAGCTGACAGACCTCTTGAGGAGCTCTTGGCAGAGACATTATCACCAGAAGCAAAAAGAGATCCTAACCTGGCTCTGGTGGACGTACTCTCTCACATTAATTTCCTTACCTTTGTTGAAGCTGGATTGAGCCCAGTGTCTAAACACTGGGTATATATACACCACTTCCACTTGTAAGGTGGAGAGATCCCCTTTCTCTCCAATGGCAGTTCCCTGCCCCCTATTGACCCGAGAGTGAGAGTATACTTGTTCCCCCCAGGGTACCAAACATCAATATGGGTACCCTTCAGAGATGCTCATCCAGCAATGGATCTAGAAAAATCTGGCCATAAAGGAAACCCTAGATGGGTAATGTATTTTCTTCTTGCTGTGTTAATTCCTCCCACTTTGGCTGAAGATTTATCAGCACTTGTACCATTGTGGACCTCCCCCCCCCACCCCATTCTTTTACCTGTGGCTGTTGACTCTCCTGCATTCCTGAGTTTTCATCACTGAGGTGAATTTGGGACTGCCTGTTATGGATCTGATAACTGCAAGGCAGAGAGTAAAGAATGCAGGGTCCATGGAAGAACTTTGTTTTACCCTAAAGACCTCTTCTAATGATCCCTGTGTGAATTTATATAAGATGACCACAGGAGAATTTCATGGTGCCTCCACCAGAGGAACTCTGATGGTCCTGGAAGTACTTCCCCCTCTTTGCTATATTAAGAGTTTATTAGAATACTTCAAAATAATTTGTCCATCATTAGCTCAGTGTGCGAATGTGCTCAGTTTTCTTACGCTGGTGAGCCTTCCCACTCCTGGAGAACATTGTCAACCAGGGCTCTCTTTTAAATCATTTCAGGATATGATACAACCTAATAAAAGTTATTATTTTTGAAATCAAAATCATAATTATATACTTGACTTATTGAGGTATACCTCAAAAACTACCCCCATTATGGCAGAGACCCCTTAAAATCTAGATGGGATCCCATTATGGGCAACTGGGACTTATGCAGCCCATCCAACTGTCCTGATATGCACATATGCATCCTCTGATGGTTGCAAAATGTGGCAATTGCTATAATGGGCCTAACTCCCATGAGAAACAAGATACAGAGCAGGAAAAATTAAGAGCACAGCCAATCTGCAAGGTTAGTTGGAAAAGCACCCGGGTATGTGTCTGGCCACCATTTTCTTCTTGGTAAGCAACGCCTCTATTCTAAATAATGTTCTTGACTATTCCCGAGAAGTTTGCTTTCTAACAGCTTGCTGATAAGGATATTCAGAAGCAGCTATATTGATGAGAGAGCCAGATGCCATTGGGTCCCTGTTGTTAATGCTGCTCACTTTCATACTATTGCCATTATGACTCAGACCTAATTGACAGCAATAATTAGAGAGAAAAGAGATTTTGGAATTACAGCTGCCATTATTACTGCGATACAGCTAGCCTTGGGAGGGGCAATAGCTGGAGTGGTCTCATTGACTCAAACTGCTACCACAGCTGAGACCTTGAATCAAGTAGCAGCTCAGTCTGCTGAGGCATTCCATGCCCAGGAAGTCATTAATCACCATCTCCATCAGGCCATACATATATTACAATAGCGAATTGATCTTATGGCTGAAGAATTAGCATTGGTGCGAGACATGTCATTATTATTAGCCTGTGATCCCAGATACCAGGCAATTTGTCTCACCCACTATAGGGTCTCCAATATTTCATTGGAGAGAAGCCAAGTGGCACAATATATAAGAGACCTGGTCAGATAAGTTCCTTAATTACTCTATCTTGCTTCAGAAACTAGCCCGTCAATTAAACGTAACCAGGATGCCAGACATGACCCTAGAAACTGATTTCCTAACTAATGTATGGAACAATCTAAAGAAGCTGTTTGACCCCTCCTGGATCTTTACATATGCCTGGTTGAGCGAAGTAATGCTTTTAATTCTTTTAAGTGTCTCCTACAGCATATACACCAGCAAAGAGAAGCCACGAAGGCAACCTGTCAGGCTTTAATGGCTCTTAGGCGCCCAGAGCAAAGCCCTCCTGGAGAAGAAATGCATGCATGGTTCACTGAGATTCAAAACACTGTTTCCTAAGCCTGACACCCAGACTGCTCTCCAGGTACAGTGCTACTTGAGGACTGTTGACCAGAGACAGATAAGAGCTTGTGTGGTAAACCAACGTAAGACAGGCACAGACCAAAATGCTTAGCCCTTCTGAAGTCAACAAGGTCAGGGCAAAGCTCCCTGGCTCCCACTGAACATATCCCACAAATAAAAAAATATGTGGAATGTATAGGCCGTAGAGGCTTCTAGGCACCTGGAGGCCAGCCTGGCTTCAGCCAGTACAAACTGGTGATAATTGGTGACTTAAGACATGTGCACCTAGCACTTCTGGATAAGCCAACCTGGGTCTGCCTAGGGTCTTGACAAGGGCTGATACAAAGTGACCTACACCAGTGAGGGACCACCACTGCAGCTGCAAATACCAGCAAAACAACGCCCTTCCTCCTGGCTGGGAGGGGTCTGGGGAAAAAGGTATTTAAGGCTTTCCCCTCCTAAATAAAATTGGACTTGCTTGTTTCAACTTGTCCCCAGAAGCTGTGTTGTTGCATCATATTGTCCCCACCCCCAAGGGGGACTAGCTGGGCCCTGAGCATAGAGGCAACTCCAACACCTGACCCCAAACCAGGGTCACCCCAGCAGATGAGGACATCTTCACTGTGTAGTGCTTTTACTAGAAGAGGCCAAGACAGTAGCTTTTCTTAAATGTATATCATTTTAGAATTTGTCTCAAACTCTTAACACAAGCCTGGTACATCTACTTCAGTGGATAGGCTATAGTATATACTTTCAAGTATTATAGCTTAATTGCAAATAATTTTGGGAGTTCATTAGTAGGTTCACTAGATTTTACTTACTTATCCATTTACTTAATTTTAAATGATTATTTATATAAGTCAACTGAACTCATTTACCCCTTCAAGCAAGCACAGTATATATTATTTCTGTTTCTTATTTTGGAATGTTGATTATACACATGCTGTATTTCCTTTGACTAAATAACAGAATTTTTCTATAATATTTTAATTCTCTTTTTGTCTTTTCGTACATGACTCTGTTTTCTTTGAGTGCCCCTGCCATAATCTTGCTGTGGATACGTTACAGTGGGGTCTAACCACTCTGCGTTTTTGGATCTTACCCCGAGTTCCACAGTATCTTACTGAAACTTTTATTTCAGAGGACTTATAATTTTTGAAAGTCCATTTTACTTAAATATTATTTTATGGGTGCCAGATTTGTGCGCTGTTTTCCCCTTATTTGTGTTGTGTTTTTTTTTCTTTTGTGTGTGTGTGTGGGGGGGGTGCCCCTCCTGTGATGTAGTCTTTCCTAATAATCTATTTTTAAAGGCATATTTCAATTGTTCCTCAGCTTTAGCATTATTACCATTTTATTTTATTTCTATTTAATTTTGTGACAGTGCCCTTCATTTTCTAGGCAGGCCTCAAACTCAATTATGTGCCCCGAACTTCTGATCTTCTGATCTTCCTGCCTTCGTTTCCTCATGCTAGGTGTTCACTGCCATACCTGATTTTATGTTGGGGCTCAGACTTAGGACTTCCTGCACGTGGGTAAGCTCCCAATTGGCTGGGGCCACACCCTCAGCCCCAGGCTTTATTCGTGTATTTTAAAACTTAAGGAGGACTTTATGATTTTCGATTTGACTGACTTCTCAAAAGCATCATGGCCAGGTGTCTTCTTTAGTAAAGTGTTACAGCTCTGTTTACTTGCTCTGCCGTTCTGCGACTTCCCCATGAGAACAGTCACGTTAATCTGCCGCAGATCAGGTCACATGGCTGGAATCATGGTGGACAGCAAACTCTTCCAAGCCCTTTACCTGTCTTTGTGTTCCCCACTTTTGCAGAGGCGGCTGCCTCAGGCTTGCTGGGGTCTTTCCTTGGATCTTTGCTCTATGACTCTTCCTGGAATCGCGTGTTCACCGTGGTCTTATTTCGCTCCCGCAGTTCCCGGTTCCCGCCGGTTTTCCCTCATTGTTTTTCTTCCTTTGTCTTTAATAGCTGATTTGCTGGGGCTCTGGTTTGCCCTCAGTTCTGCTCCAAGTCCTAGCTTGACATACTTACCTTTCCCCTCTCTTGGATACTCAACAGTAATTTTTTTGTCTCTCTGGGCTTTGTGTTGTCCCCCCCCCCTTAACATTTTTGACTTTGTTTCATGGCTAGTGGCTTCTTTTTTACATCAAGCTCCCCCCCCCCCCCCCCAAGGTTCTGCTTTGTCAAGCCAGCAGTCAAGAGAAGCGCAGTCTTGAGTTGCGGAGTGCCTTTGTGCTGATGTATGTGAACCATCAAGATCCAACTTCTTGTCCCTGGAAGGTGCCCATCTGCAGCAACGTTGGTGTCTTTAGATGCTTTTTCTATATCGATACTTTTCAACTGCTCAGAGCACAAGGGAGCTGTTTTCTGCAAAGGAGTTCCCCTGGCCCAGGAGCCAAAGGAGCAATCCCAGGTTGTTTTTTTAAACTAATGCTTTGAGAATTTCATACAAGGTATTTTGAGCATATTCATCATTCACTATCCTCCCACAACTTCTTGGCCCGTTCCTCCCAGTGTGGGGCCATCCACTGCAGCATGACCGACCTACCAAGAAATACAAACCCAGACCCAAACTACATCCCCTTCCAAGGCTCAGAGATCGTCATAGAAGAAGGAGCAGAAAGGTTGTAAGAACCAGAGATCAGAGAGAACAGAAGTGAAACAGTGTCTTCTGGACATAAAAAGACTGCTGCACTCGTGAACTCACGATAGCTATTCACCTTCACAAGATCAAGGCAATCAACACGCTAGCATGGAACAGGAAGGAGGTCATGAGCCCCTTCCATACCTGATGAGCTATGGACACGTGATGATCTCTGGGTGAAGGAGTTGGTATACGTTTCCTGTGCTGAGGGCCCAGGACTTATCTGCCACTTACTATTGTCCGCTGTAGAGGGATTATGTTGTTCCATTGTAAATAATTGTTCTGCCCATTGGTTTAATAAAAACACTGATTGGCCAAAGGCAGACAGGAAATGTAGGACCTACAAGACTAAGAAAACTCTAGGAACAGGAAGAACAGAGCAGATATACCACAGAGACGCCAGCAGATGCAGAGGACAACTATGCTGCTCTGAGAAAAGGTACCAAGCCACATGGCTGAACAGGATAAGAATCATGGGTTAATTTAAGGGTAAAGAACTAGAAAGTTATATGCCTGGGCCCCAGGTCAATCAGTGTACAATTAATATAAGTGTCTGTGTGATTCAGTGGGACTGTGGGACTGTGGGCCTGAAAGTCTGGGCCACCAGGCTAGGCTGGAAAGTCCAGGCCAGAAATATCATACAACAGTCTGTTTGAAAGAGAGGCTGATGAAGGCTGAGAGGAGCATTTGCTATAAGTGTAAACATAAATATTTAGAAATTATTGGATATTATGCCAACTTAGTTAAATAGTCGTGTTCAGTTCCCTCCTGTGACCTGTAACAAGCTTTTGAAACTTGGTTCACAGTATGTGTTCTTTTCCGTGGACCTCAAATCCAAACAGAGGATATTTGGTTGTAACTATAACACTGGTGCCACTTTTGAGCAGATAGGCACTTCTTACCTGGCGAGTGGTTATCATAGTTCTTAGGTTCTCATTTTTCACAGCTGTGTAAGAACTTTGATGCCTTTTATTTACCAGGAGCTTTTACATCCCCTTTTGATATTATGAAAGCTAACTGGCAGGAATGAGGCTTCTAGCTCAGTTACAACTTGATTTCTCTATGTCAATCAAGATGTGATGTGTGGTGTCTTAAGGAATAGGGTTTTATCATGTAGTTCTGATGAGCAACCAAAAGAACTGATAAGAACTTATACTGTTTTGGGGCCTCCCTAACCAAATAGTCATAAGAAAATATTCCACCCCTGACCATGGGGTTTTCAGGAACAACTTTATAAATATAAAAAGAAATAATTTGAAAGGAGATACTCTGTAACCCTGGGTTTTTCTAACTATCTGTATGCCTGAAATTGATTTTTTTCTATTGTTTATCCTTGATGCACATGAGAATCAGTCATTTGGCAGGTAATGCAGAGGAGGGTTAATATGAGTGCAACAGACAGTTTGACCTTTACACTATTGCTTTTGAACACATTTGCACTAAAATTTTACAGTAGGGATAGAAACCAACTCTGATTTAGAAGATCTCTCTGGCTTACAGAGGCCATAGTATATCTATTTCTTTCTTCTTTCTTTCCTTCCTTCCATCTCTTCCTCTTTTGGGGGGTAGAGCTTTCCCTTGCTGCTTTGCAAACGTACTTATAACTGGTACATGGCAGTATCACTACCATCTCGTTTCACCATCGCTTCTTTCTTGAAGGACTATGTCCTTACTTAGCTTGGCAACACCTACCACTCTGCTACATGGTGAGGCCAACTGAGGGTTCTACAGCTTCTGTTTTAAGGCCCCGTTGGCCAGTCAAGTGAAAGGTGAGTATTTCCGTCTTAGTATGTCATGCTTACAGAGAAGCATGTGTCACTCTTCACAGATCCTGGAGAGGCATGTGTCTCTCACAGACATCTGGTACCATTTCCCGTGCACTCATCAGCTCCTGTGGTTTAGTGTTGTGGGTGTTTCTTCATATGTTGTGGTTGTTTTGTAGCATAACAATTGTCTCTTGGTAAGTAACAAAGTACTCCCCAGCCTGCTGACGTTAGCTATAACTTACTCATTCTTTGATTCTGCTGGTGGACATGGCAGTTCTTCTGGATTGTTCTGGATTGTTACACGGCTGTGAACATCTGAGAAGGCTGAGGCATCTGAGTGTTGTAGCATCTTTATTTATGTTGTTCGTTGATCCTGGGTGTCTTCTTGACGTAATACTCTTAGCATTCCATGAAGGTAAGAAGCCACAAGGCCTCTGTCAGCTGAGGCTAGAAAAGCACACATCAGTTCTGCTGCATTTTGCTGTTCAGAGCAAGACTGACTGCTGTGTAACATTCTTTTTGTACACTGCGAATATGTATCATTCTTATTGGATAATAAAGAGCTGACTGGCCAATAGGGAGGCAGGAAAAGGTTAGGCAGGACTTGTGGACAAAAAGAGAGCTGTGGGGTAAAAAAGGGCAGAGTTGTCAGGATATATGAAAAGAAGTAAGATGAACATGCTGTGCTGAAAAAGGTACAGATGTGGTAGACTGTAGATAAGAAATATAGGCTAATTTAAGTTCCAAGGGCTTGTTAGTAACAGGCCTAATCTATCTGCCGATTATTTGTAATTAATAATAAGTCTCTGGGTGGTTATTTAGAAACTAACTGCTGAGACAGATAACTCTACGTATAGTTGACGACCAGCCCAGTTTTAAGAAATGGCAAAGACACATCATCCAAAGGTGTTCATCTAGTGGTGGGAAGAACTGTGCGTTCATTTTGTCTAACAATCAATCACACTTAGGTTTATCCATTACACTTCTTAATCTTGTTCTATTTTGTCTTCCATGAATAAAGGAGAGAAAATTTACTGAGGTGCCTTTCAACAAGAGGTTAACTAGGATGACTGCCAGGAGCATTACACACAGAAGATACCTCATGCTGATTAATAGCATAACACCACTTACTTAAAGCCCATATGAGAGAGCTCAGGTAGTGACTCTATTGTATATGGGAAATGGTTCACGCCCCAGTGTCAGGATGCAGAGGCCTAACCTGGGAAGTCACTGCAATAGTGTAGTGTGAGATGTTGGGGTTTGCACCAGAAGTCAGAAACACCTGTTCTGATCCTAGCTTTGGAGCGGGAAGCAAAGCACTCCGTTCAGTCCCTCAGTTGTACTTGTTTTAAGCTGTAAGCTTACAGAAGGGTTCTCAGAGGAGTTTGTAGAAACATCCAACCCTGGTCTGTGTCTTCAGGAAATTCTTACCCAGAGGTATGAAAAAAAGGACTTAAGAATCTGATTTTGAGGGACTTTGTTGTGGGTAGTCTTTCAGCTGTTCTTTAACACATCCCACCTGGAAACATCAGAACCTGGTCATCTTCCTAAAACTCTTGATGATGAGATGCATATTTAAAGTGCTCATGGAGCTGTTTAATTACCTGCACCATTTAGAATGTCCTTGAGAATAAGCCTGCTGGTGTGGATTCGATGCTTCTGCATCTGCCATTATGTAAATAAAAGATGCACTAGTTTCTCATGAACACCATTAAAATCTGTTGATTAAGAAGTACATGGAGTCTGCGGAGATGGCTCAGTGATTAAGAGGTTTTGCTGCCTTTGCAAAGGACCTGGGTTCCTTTCTGAGAATACACATGGTGGCTCACAACCATCTGTAACTCCAGTTCCAGGGGATCAGAAGTCCCCTTCAGGCCTCTGCAGGCAACAGGCACACACATGGTACATATATGCATATAAAGGCAAAATACTCACACATAGAAAATAAATAAGCCTTTACAAAGTAGACATTTTTGTGATTCTTTTCTGTGCATTATATATTTTTTCTATTAGGAAAAGTATAAATGAATTAATATTATAATTAATATTAAAGATATATAGTCCTATGTTTAGTAAGCTGGAAACCTGCACCTTCCACACTGTAATATCTTCTTGGGAAATGTTTTCCTTCAAACATAACCCATCTACTTCAGAGGTCAAGCAATGAAA